>CP126890.1:91537500-92737500 GCA_030440675.1 Furcifer pardalis | reverse complement strand
CATTAAGGCATATTATCCTAGAGAACTGGTTAGGCAAAGACTTCGTACCTAACTTCTTTAACTGTTGTAAAGTGCCAAAATGAAGCCATCTTGTGGTGAGTTCATTCTGTAGTTCCTTCCGACCTAGTATTTTTTATTATTATTTTTATTTTTTCTTTGGCTCTGCACACAACATCATGACAACATGATGTTAGCTCCACCCATACTGATGACATCACAGTGGGGTAGTAAAATTTTTGACATCCCACCACTGGTTAGCAGTTTGCCCACCCTCTAGCGGGCCATTACAACAGCTGGCCACTAGAGGGCACAAAGCACGTTTTCCCATAATAATGCATTGAAAAGAGGCTTTTTTTGTTTTGTTTTCAGTGCCTTCCTATGGGAAACCGCAGATTGCCCATCCTGGAAAAATAAATAAACCGCCCACCCACATCTAAAACCCTGGCTACGGGCCCTGCCTGCCTGCCTACCGAGCAAGGAGGGAGTCACCTAGGCCGCCCTTCCCCTAAGGCCGGCCCTGCCCCTGAGGCTGCCAAGCCCGCCCCTGAGTGCGCGGGCCGGGGCGGGGAGGGGTCCCTCCTCGGACAGGAGGGCCGGGCTTGAGCCGGGGAAACGCAACCAGTGGCGGGCCAGGCGGGCTGGCTAGTGTGTGCGCGCGCGGAGGCCGGGAGAGTGGGCACGCCTCGGCAGCGGCGCCTGTGGCGGGCAGCAAGAAGGCTGAAGCTGCAGGAGGCGCGGTGGCGCCGTTTTGTGGGCGCCATGGTGTCAGACGGCGGAGGAAGCGGCTGGGCGGCGTGAGCGCCTCAAGGCTCGCCTCGACCGGAGCAGCTCGACGAGGGACGGAGGGAAGAGGCGACGGCGAGAGTCCCCTCATGGCACCCGCTTAGAGAGCTTCGTCCCGGGGGGAAAAGCGGGGGGGGCGGCGGCCACCATGAGCGACATCAGCGAGGCGGGGATCAGCTTCTCGGTGCCCAGCCAGCCCTCCGGCGGCTTCCCGTTCCACTACGAGGAGGGGCCCGGGAGGCGAGGCGGCGAGGGGGGCCCCGTCCGGGCTTTCCCGGGCGCCCCTCCGCCCGGCACTTTCTGGAACGACGACGGCCCCTCCGCCTGCCCCGCCGCCGCCGCCCCCCGGGTCAAAGCCAGCGGGAGCGGCCGGAGGACGACGGTGTCGTACGTGATCAACGAGGAGAGTCCGGGGCTGCTGCAGACGGCCGAGAGCGGCGCCCTGCAGAGCCTCAAGGAGGCGTGCGAGGCGGCGGGCGCCGACCTGGAGGCGCTCCACTTCGGCAAGCTCGACTGCGGCGAGACGGCGGTGCTGGACCGCTTCTACAACGCCGGTGAGGGGGTCGGTGGGGTGGGGGGTGGGTGTGTTGAACCCGGAGAAAGACCCACTGGATCCAAGGGGACGTGTGGTGGTTGCCTGCCAAGCCGCCCTGCCCCCACTGGCGGAGACCCTAGGAAGGAGTGGTCTCCAAACTGTCTTGTCCTCAACTGCCCCTGCTCATCCCCTGCAAGTTATTACTGACTGGAAATGTTTAAGAGTTAACCCAGGGGTGCCCAAAGTACGGCCCGCATCTGTGCCCCAGCGCCAGTTTATCCGGCCCACCTCATTGCTCAATAAAACGTGTGATTTACTTCTGCTCCCAGGAGCGACGAGGGCTTCGCTGGCTGGATGAAATGGCACAGGGGCTGCATCTGGCCCCCAGGCCAGTGATGGGATGTAGCAGGTTCTCACCAGTTCGCCAGAATCGGTAGTAACTTTTCCCAGTGTCCCAGAGAACCGGTAGCAGCTTTTTTGGGGAACCACCTTTGGGGCTTACCTTTTCACTGATTCCCCCACTGCGCATGCGCACCAAGCACTTGGTGTGCGTGCATGCCTACAGTGCTTGGCGTGTATGCACAGCCTCCTTGCTGTCCTCCCAAGTGGGGAGGAGGAAGAGAAGCTGCTAGCCTGAAGCTCCCTATAGCCTGCTCACCAGGGTAAGTGACTCATATTGACTTACTACCACAGTTCCTAAAAAGGCCCTGCGGCCTGGCTTATTTTTTTTAATTTTTTAATCTTTTTATCTTTTTTCTTTGGCACCACCCATAATATCATGATGTTGGCTCCACCCATGATGTCATAACATTAGCTCCGCCCACACTGATGACATCATGGTGGGGTAGTAAAATTTTTGACATCCCACCACTGCCCCAGGCCATAATGACCAGCACCCTGAACCACTTGACTGGCTTGCGACCCAAAAAGATTGGGCACCCTGAGTTAGTCTGTGTTTTAAGCCTATCAGGGGAAGAAATGCAACAAAACAAGATGAAAAAACGTAGCACCTTAAAGACTTAACTGCTGAGTTTAAATATGAGCTTTCCTGGATCAAGTCTGACAGTGGACTTGATCCATGACAGCACATACTGTATATAAATACAGGAGTTAGGTGCCACAACGTTTTTTGTCATTGTCTTTTGTTTACTCTGATAAGTTATAGACTGTGACTTTTCTTAACAAACTGATCCATCTCCCATTTGGACTCTCCCCCTTCCCTTTCACCTTCCCACCATAACTGTCTTTTCCAGAGAATCTTCTTTTCTCATGATGTGCCCAAAGTTGGATAGTTTCAATTTTCATCAATCTTGCCTCCAGAGACAAAACCTTTGACACATCCTTACACTTGATTGCTACTCTTCTCAGTCATGTCCTGATTACCGGTAATATTATTATTGGTTGCAGTTCCTTTATTGGCTTGAACCAAAAGATACAACATCTTTCACCATTTTAAGTTCTTCATTGTCAAAGTTAAAGTTGTGTAGTTGTTCTGTAGTCACGCTGATACTGACCAGTAAGATGGTTTCATCTGCATATCTTAAAGTATGTTTCTTTCACCAGTTTCACTCCTTCTTCATCTGAATCTGGCCAGGCTTTCTATATCTTTTTTGCATATAGATTGAAGAAATACAGAAATAAAATGCACCCTTCTCTGACACCTTTGTCTATAGGAAACCATCCTATCACTCCATATTCTGTCCTAACAGTAGCTTCTTGTCCGCAATAAAAGTTATACATTAGGTCACCCATTTCTTTCAGAGCAGCCCATAATGTCTCATGATCCATATAGTCAAAGGCTTTCCTGTAGTCTCAGCATAGACTGACTTTCTGAAATTTTTGGTGTGTTTCAGTGGTTAGTAGAGAGTATTATCTATAGTGCCTCTTTCATTTTGGAATCCATCTTGAACATCAAGCTTTCTCATTCCATTACTGTACTTGTATGGGAAACTGAAGTACTGTAATGGTCTTATGGTTATTACACTCTTTGACATCTTTTTCCTTGAGGTCTGGAATGTATATAGAACACTGGCAGTCTGTGGACCATTGCTTTGTTATTCATATTCACTGGCATATTCTTAGTAGGATTTTGACACATTCAATCAGTGATTTATATATTCCTAGTGCTTTTAGAACAGCTTTCATTTCACTTTCTACAACATTAGATTCTTCATCACAAGATACATTTTCAAAGGTATCTGTCATCCCTTTATCTTTTCTGTATAGCTCTTCAGTATAGATATTTGCATTGATCTTTATTTTATCCAGGTCAGATAATCTGCTTCCACATTGCTTTTTCAGCATTCCCAATCCAGTCTTAAATTTCTTTTAATTCTTAGACCTTCTGAGGTCTTGTTTTTACCCTTTTGTGGTGCTTTTCTATTTCTTTACTTTGGCTATTGCAATAGTTCTCTTTGTCTCTACATGATGGCCAGTGAAAAGCTGCATTCAGTTTTCTGAACTTACTTCTGTTACCTTCTACTTTTGCTTCTTTCCTTTAAAATTCCTGCACAATTTTAAGTGTTTGTATCATCATCTATCTAGATTTTACTTCCCTCTTGACTACAGGAATTGTCTTTTTTGCATTTTTCTCTAATAAATCAACAATTCTTCTGGTTTCCAGACATTAGTAATGCAGATCTATTCATTGTGTGTAGTTTGAATTCATTAAGAATTTTGTTTAAAATATATTTTTGCACTTTGATTCTATGAGTGTTCTTTTTCATCTTTACTCTAATAGTGAATATTAACAGTTCATGATCAGAACCACATATGGCTCCTGGTCTTATTCTGGCCAGGAGAATGCAGATTCTCCATCTCCTGCTGTCAGATACATAATGTATTTCAAATTTATACAGTATTGACACTCTTGTCATGTCTCCATGCATACCTATCTGTTTGATTGTTTGAAGTATATACCTACAATAATCTGATTGTTATATTCAGGAAACTTGTGAATTGCACTGCTCCATTTCTGTAACCTAGATTAAATTTTCCGACAACATTTGGTTCTGTTTTATTTTCTACTTTTGCATTCTAGTCACCTATAAACATATTATATGTCTTTGTTATACAGAAGCGTAGCGTGCCTTGCAAGGGCCCCGTATAAAAATTTGTTTGGGGGCCCTTAGGAAGGGTAAAGATTTGTTTTGCTTACGCACGTTGGGGGCCCCCGTGGCCCAGGGGCCCCGTATAATTGATACGGCAGATACGGCGGTAGCTACGCCCCTGTTGTTATAGCTGCATGATCAATTTTCTTCTTGATGCTTATATATTGCAACAGTAATACAATGGCAGCATGGTGCTTCTCACAACCTTGCTTCTGATTCTTCTGAAGATTTCCCATGCTGTCATCTTCATGAGGGAACATGTAAGATTGATTGTGTTTGTATCTTAATACACAATAAGCCAGTTTATACCTTGTGGAACTGAATTGCTTATTAGAGATTTCCAGATCTGTGACACAATTTGCAAAATAAGAAGGAAAAATGCCATAAACTGCCGTAAAACCTGACCACTACTGTTGTAAATGCATTTATGGCAGCTGCAGGTGCATTTATGGCAGCATTTACGGCAGGTGGGTGCCTTTACGCATACGAGTGCATATTTTATGGCTGTCATAAACGTGTCCGCTTCCCCTCCCAGTAGCAGCGAGGATGGTGGTGAGCCACATGAAATCATGCCGCTGGCTGGGTCCAGCCCATGGGCCGTAGTTTGGGCCCCCCTGCTTTAAAACAATGGAATGACAAAAATGATTACACTATGATGCAGACCCAACAAAGAGAAAATCTGGTGCTTGGCAAGCTAGAATTTTAACAAGGTGAAGCCAGAGATTTATAGTTAGATTTTGCCCATCCTAGTATAATTCATTGCAAGGTTGGTACGAGTCCTTATGCTGGGACCAAGGACTTCGGACTTTTGACCAGAGCTCAGCTTTATCACAGTTGCCTGGTGGGTCTGGCTAGACAGGCAGTGTGGCACACATCTTGGCTTTTGGTTGCATGTTAGTCTTCATGAAACTGACAGTGTATATGTCAGTAGATTGTTGTTGTGGAAGACAGAAGCATACACAATGTTAGTGTTGTTCCTTGTTTCCTAGGTTCTGAAAGCTCTGCAGTTATCCTAACCGGTTAGTACCTAACAGTTGTAAACAAAGGCAACACAGGTGTTTCACTGATAAGTCTCTTGGCAAGAAACCACACTCAAAGCTTTGCCAGGAATGTGAAACTTGATTCAGAATTAATGCTCTTTTTTTTTGTTTCCACAGTCAGTGTTATGGTGCAGGCCTGTCCATGTGACTCTAGCTAGGGTGCTCAAATATACATACTGTATAGGCCAGTGTGTAGTTTTTGTGATCAAGCAGGCTATTCGTGTAACAGCTTCACCATAGATGAAGGTAACCACTTGGTCTGGGCCAGTCAACCAGCTGCTGAAAATGTGTTGACTGGGTGTAGTAAATTTAGACCACATTCTGAGGTAGGCAGACTTAAATGTGTCCTAGAAACATCTCAAACCCACAAAACCCACAGGCTCACTATAATAATAATAATAATAATAATAATAATAATAATAATAATAATAATAATAATAATAATAATAATAATAATAATAATAATAATAATAATAATAATAGTCAGAAATTATTCTGGGTTGAAAGGATTTTTGTGGAAGAAACTCTGCTCAGGGGACATCGAATGAGGCTCCTTTCATGTCCCCAAGATCTTTTCCCACCAAAGTACTGTAGTTCCTATTTATCTATTTGCAATTGCTTGCTTTCGATCTGCTAAGTAGGTAGGAGCAGGGACAGAGGTGGGCGCTCAATCTGTCATGCAGTACCCGGGTCTCAAGCCATCAACTTGCCGGCCTTCCAGCTAACAAGGCGATCTTCTTATCCACTTAGTTATCACAGGCTTACTAAAGAATCACCTCACACCCAGACAATCTACAGGCCCTCTACATCAGATTAATCACAGGGCAAGGCCCCTAGAATCAATACACACATTCTGTATTCCAAAGGTGTGGAAGATTTGGCTTTCCAGATGTTTTGTACTACAGCTCCTGCAACTGGTCATTTTGAAGGAGTTGATGGGATTTGTAGACCAAACGTGAATAACCAGAGATTTCTCACTTTTGCTTTCCCTATACAGTACCGTGGAACCTCATACAACAATTGCCCCACATAGCAACGAAATCACATAACAATTAGGTGGTTTTTTTTTTTTGGGGGGGGATGGTGTCCTGCATACCAATTTTCCCTATGGAAAAAATCATACACCATTTTTTTCAATGGGAAAAACCATTTAGCAAAAAAAGAAAAATGTTGTACGATGCATCCCATAAGGAAAATCGCTGTACAATGCACACATCATATAGCAATTGTTTCATACAACAACGAGCCCCATGGAACGAATTAATATGAGGTATGAGGTACCACTTGTGTATGTAGTCAGCATCCACACTCATGCACACTGAAAGGGGTAGAAGTATGCTGTATCCGTTTCCCATCATTCCTGATAGTGTGAACAAAAATAACAGTTGGAAAGACTGTCCAGTGTTGTTTGTCTGTTGGTAGAAGGGGCACCAATGGCAAAACAGAGCCTGCCACTTTCCTGGATTCCCTCCACCCCCAGATAAATCTATTCCGAAGCATTCAGGGACCCTGTAATCACAGATAACCTGCAAGTCCCTTGGGAGAGGAACAAGAAGGAGAGAAAGGTGAATCTGTTCCCAGATAAGCAGAAAGATAAGCAAATAAGTAGGTAAATGCTACTTTTACTAATCCCGCATGATAAACTAGCAAGATATTACTGGCAAAATGGATCATCAGAAAGTGTGGGAACAAGGGAGCTTTTCCTTTCCCTCTTATTTTTACCTACCGTGATGTCAGATGTTACATGAGGGAACATTTTGCTGCAATAGTTTTTAACAATAATAGACATACCAGCTGGTGTTAGTTCAATGTTTATATTACCAAGTTGTACAGATTTTGGAATGGTGATAACAGTTAGCACAACCACTAGTAAGATAAGCTACCTTATCCTGAGTCAGACCTTTGACCCATTTTGCTGAAGATTGTTAACATTAAGGGGCATTTTTCTTTCTGGGATTTCAGAGCCCTGCCTGAAGTTCACAATATGCTTTCCATCTTTTAACCTTTTAATCTTTTAAAATCTTCTAACCTTGAAATTTTTAAGATTTTTTTTATTGTTAGGTCCTGTTGTTATTGGTTTAATTGTTGTTAGCTGCCCTGAGTCATTTTGAGGAGGGCGGCATACAAATATGGTTATAAATAAATATAAATAAAAAATAAATAAAAGTAGTCTCATGGCTGTTAGCATTGTTATAATCATTTCCTTCTTATTTCTTGCTATGGTGATGTTTCCAAAGTCCATTAATAAAGCTATTCTGGGACATACTTCTAGTTTTATACAAAGTATTTGATTAATTTCTTTAAAACCCTTCTTCCATCTTTTTTGACAGATTCACTTTCCCACCATAAATGCAGATATGTCCCCTACTCTTTTTACATCTCCAACAGTCCTTCTTGTATGTAGAGTTATAGTGACTTAATCGTATTGGTGTCATATTCTTGCCTTCGAACTGCTAGGTTGGCAGGAACTGGGACAGAGATGGAAGCTCACTCTGTCAAGCAGCACTCAGATCTCGAACTGTGGACCTGCCGACCATCCAGTCATCAAGTTCAGTATCTTAACCACTAAGCCGCTGTAGTCCCACTTATGCCAGGGTAGTCACCCCTAAAATGTTAAGAAGAAAAGAGGGAAAGGGACTAGTTCTCATCATTGCTCTCCAAGGTGGGAAGTAGTGGGTAGGGTTGGCAGAATGAGCACAACACTGACGGTGACCACTGCTGACATAGAAGAGAATGGACTCCTGTGTGTCAAAACAACCAAGGTGGTTTATAAGGAGAAGGTGGGGCCAGTAATACATTTTGCTGAAGGCCTCTTCTAAATGGCTGTGCCAGTAAGGTGAAAATGAAGGAGACATCATAGTCTCAAGATGTCAGCAGAAAGAACACGTTACTCTTCTCAGTTCTTAAAAACAAACCCAATGCATTTCAGCCCAATCAGTACATTAAATAGAAAGACAGACAACAAATTACCACATATTCTATATGTGGAAAATTTCATCGCCTAATGCCCAGCCATGTAAAACTTATTCTCATGTATAAAATGTTAAATGGTGTGTTAATAATGAATATAATACTGTACTTACAGTTGTTTTATAGATGCAGGAGTATGCTATAATAGTTTCTGGCTGAAGGTATATGTGGAAATATTTTACTTCAGTGCTCTTTTGGCTTACATCCTGAGACTACAATTTCACCTTCATTCTCATCTTTATTCTCATCTTCTGTGGATGTACTAGTTTTGTGAGTTTTAGTGCTCAGTGCATGAATTGTGAGCTAAGTTGAAAGGCATGTGGAAATTAATTTGAAATCAGTGTGTTGGTAAATATGAAACCCTCTTCTGACTCAGAATCAGCAGACTATAAGATCATGTGTATTTTGCAGCATAGAATACTAGTTCTTTATGATGTCATGTTATTTAGCTCTGTTAAGTTTTATTTCTGCTATTGTGTTACTGTAGCGGCAGCCCAACCTGTGGGGGTTTCCCCAGTGTTTCTAGTGAAAGTTGCCACTCCTTGACCAAAAGGCTGGTTGTGTGTCATTAAGTAACTAATTGAAAACCTTTGTATAACACTTCTCAACCATAATAATTCTTAATGTAACTTAATATGCGTGACAAGGAGAAGTTTGACAGAGTTCTTTATGATAATTACAAACTTTTGTACAAAAAATATACTTTTTTTCTTTTATACTAAGAATTGAGGGATAGCCAGTACGATGAAGTGGACAGAGTGATAGACAGGGGCTCTGGAGAACATTTTAATTCCTACTTAGCCATAGAAGCTCACAAAGGAGTGGAAGTGGTGAAACCATATATTAAATATCTCATTTACCTTGGAAGCCAACTTGATTGCACATAACTATCAAAAGAATTAGGGAGCAAAATCAATGTAATAAATACTTGATAGCAGCATAGAAAAATGAACTAGTTTACAAGATCTGGCCTCATTCATTAGGTGTTGTGAGTATTGTGGAATTTTTGTTATTCCTCTTAGCTAGCAGCATATGTAGAAGAAAATGCAACAACAGAACAGAAAATTGGGAGAGATTGGTCTAGTCTCATCACTTCTTCCATTTGGTTTTCCCCCAAACTACACTTGGATAAAATCACTATGGAATAAAATCACTGTAGAAGCATTTAAAGTAGAAAAAAACTTCTCTTTACTGAACTTACAGGGACTATTTGTAATCAACGTCAGAAAAATAAATAGGGAAAACGAAGTCTCTAGCACATGAAGAGAACCTTCATACGTACTTGTTACTTGGTTGAAATTCAGAGGAAGAAAGAAGACTTTTAGAACAATGGAAAACAAAAAAGGAAGCAGGCTGGGACATGTTGCAAATGCCAGAGGTGAAAAGAAACTTCATCAATCACTTTAGTAGCCAAGGATATTCATATTAGGCTGAAATGGCTCCTTTCACTGATAGGAATAACAGCATTTATGCATTTCATGTATTAGTACAAAGTTACCTGTTGATTTTGGTTGTGGACCTTTATAGTGTTGGCAAATTTTAGTTATGTCATGTCTCTCATACCCATAAGTTTATAGCTGTCTTGCTGTTCAGGGTATAAATGGGTGGCTTCATTCCGGGCTGATGGAAGGGATGCACCTGCAGCTAGTTGTGGTACTTTGCAGATGAAACTGCAGATGTGTGGTTATTCCACATGTAGAACTGCCTCTCTTTGTATTCTGCCCAATTGCTTCCTCACCCTCTAATTGATAAGTGTCATTTGCTACCAAGTGGTTCACTTACAAAACTTGCTACTCACCTTCACCAGTAATTTGGAGTATATGAAATGCTTTGTAGTATTTCTTATGTAATGCTTGTGTGCCTCAAAACTACACAAAATGGTTTCAGCACAATGACTCAATATAAAAGTTTGCACTATACAGAGTGATTCTTTTGTCCTTTTGGTACTGGGTATTCTGTAGATTCTAAAGGTTTAAAAAAAGGCAGACTGTGGGGCATAGAAGAACAAGAGCAACTGTTTCATCCTAAATTCCAGTGATTTTTTCCTCCGATTATGGCTTGCTTACCTTAGGAATGCTACATTCCAAGACTTTTTTTTATTAGACACACTGTGAACACAGTTTATGGATAAGCCTGAAGATTGACTATAAAACAAGTCATACTTTATTTCAGGATTTCTGGGAAGATGGTATGTTAAAGCTACAACAGTTTTGCCTTCTATTCTTGAAAAAGACAGTTGCTTCTAAAGCCAGTGGTGGACAGCAACAGGTTTGCACCCCACCCCCCGGGAGGGGGAGGGGGTAGCAAAATTGGGTGGCCTTTGGGCAGTGGGGGGGGGGAGCGAAATTGGGTCATCATGCCTACCTCCCTGCTGTGCCCCATCAGGTTTTGTCCCTGCAAGTGATTCAAGGTCTCCCTTGCTCAAAAGCCAGTCATATCCGACTCTAGGGTGCTCATCTCCATTTACACCCAAAGAGCCAGTGCTGCCTGTGTTTGCAGATTTATACATGGCCATTTGGCAGGCATGACTGGATCGCCCACAATGTAGGCTCTGCCCATGACATAGGCTCTGCACATTACATAGGCTCCGCCCATGGCATAGGTTCCACCCACGGCATAGGCTCCCCACAGTGTGATAGCGAAATTTTTTACTGCCCATCACTGTCTAAAACACATTTATTCCTTGTTACTAGCTGATAGAGCAATTTCCACTCCCAATCATAGTAATACCCACAACATCTGTTGTTCAGAGAAGCAAAATATCAGTTCTGGTATATTAGTTATTGCTGGTTATTGAAGTAAGCATTGTAGAATACAAATGAACAATTAAAAATTTCAATTTTAATTCTGTCTGTTTCTTCAGAAGAAGTTTCTACCTGTCAAGCCTTACCCCTGGGATATCTGCTGTGCATCAAGCACTAAATTAGCTAAGTTTTGATCAAATATTTTGCCACATTAACCCACTCCCCTCTAGACAGTGGTGGGCTCCAGAATATTTTACTATCACACTGTGGGTGTGGTATAGTGAGTGTGGCCAGGGGGAAAGCTCTGCGTTGCACCAAAATTAGGGCTACTTTATTTGAAAACTTGGATGGGCAGAGGGGCCAGCCAGAATTTCGCTGCCGGTTCTGGCAAACTGATGCGTACCTGCTGATGCCCACCACTGCCTCTGAACCTGTTTGGATAGGAATTTTTCCTAAGTAGATGAAAAGGACCATCTTCTGGTGTTTGTAGTCTTGCCCAATGAACCCTCCCCCCCCCCCCAATAAAAAAAGTTTTGATTATTAAGATACAGGTACTTATAGAGTATTGTCTTTGGGTTTAAAAACCAGGCAAGATGCCATGGCAAAAACAAAACAAAACAAAAACCCTGGCCAATTGGGGATCACATAGGATCATAGAATGACTCAGTTGGCCATTGAGTCCAACCCCCTGCTCAATGCAGGAATCTAAATGGTCACTGATTTTGTCAGCAGAATGTCAACAAAGTCCAACGCTTCTTTCTCTTTAATCTGAATCAACAGAGGCTGAACCTTTGTCTGAAGGTAGGAATGCATTGGCTGAGGGTCAGTGAACTAAAGGCAATATTTGCAGATAGAAAATGGTAAAAAACAATATCCAAAGATGCAATTAATCGACTCTTCCATATCTGCGTGATCAACACACAAATGCAGCCTGTGCTTATATCCTGGTGACCAACCATCAAAATAAAACTTGGAAATTTTAAGGTAGAATCAACAAATTATTTTTTCTTAAGGAAGCTCCATTTCTATTCTCAGGCTCATTGTGAACCCATCCATAAGAGAGAATTATTAATGAAGATTGGAACTGTGGACCTCCCCCCATTATTCAGATTTACACATTCCAAGTTTCCATATCTATAGTCATTTTTTCTTCTATGTTGGGTCTCCACACTATAATATGTCTCCTCCTTTCCTCCTCACTTGTCTTCCTCCTCCTTCCCTCTCCATTCTCCAAGCCGTCTCCACCCCTTGATCCTGATTTTGTGGACACTTCTATCTTGTGAATAAGGGGGTATTGATTACCTCCTAATGTAGAAGACAATCTTCCATATTTGAAGGGAAACGTAAAGCCATTACTCTTTATCACTTACAAGGTAAAACAGAGTATTACATTGGTCCTTCCAGGTGTGAAGCAGAGGGTGAGAAGCTGCTGTCCTGGGGAAAACATTCTTCATACCCACACATGTTTTTAGAAAGTCAGCTAGAGACAACTCTACTCCCTGTTGTGAACACTCCCATACACGATGTCATAGCGGGTGTCAGAGGAGTTGTAACTGTACTCCTCCCCAAGGAGTTGGGCTTATTTAAGACAAAGGGTTAAATGAGTCAGCAGATGTGGAAGAGCCTATGCTGCCAAAAATGTAAAATTTCCAAATTAGGACAAATAACCCTGAAATTGGAAGGAAATGGAAGGGTTGTTGTTGTATGCATGTACAGTACACTGCTTCATAGTGCTAAGTGCTCTCTGGGCGGTTGGTTCAAAATGTAATTATGATTGCACTAACATCATGTAGATCTGTTAAACTAAGTTGGACCAATGGGCAGCCGAACCCTCTCTTAAGCAGGAGCAATTAGAATATGCGAACAAACTTCACATGTGCTCTGTCTCTGATAATGATATGATAGAGACTTTGTGTATGAGTTGTTCACACATTTGGGCCAGGTCAGGGAAAGAGAGAGAGAGAGAGAGAGAGACCTTCTGATTCTAGCAGGATGACAACTGGGTTTTTAAATAGTCTCTTTATGACCTGCACGATTGCTTTGCTGTAAATATGTTAAGGTTTCCCTTGCTTGAAAGCCAGTTGTATCTGACTCTAGGATTCAGTGCTCATTGCTGTTTATAGCCAAAAAGCCAGTGCTGTCTGCATCCGCATTTCCGTGTAAACGTTGCAGGCATGCCTCAACACAGGAGTGCACAGAACGCTGTTTACCTTCCCACCAAAGTAGTACCTATTTATCTACTTTTAATTTCTTGCTTTCAAACTGCTAGGATGGCAGGAGCTGTGACAGAGAAGGGAGCTCACTCTGTTGTACAGTACAGTAATACCTCGGATAACGCTAAGACTTGGTTCCACAAGTCTTGGTGTTATCTGATTTTTAGTGTTATCCGATGCATGTTAAAATCCTATGGGATGGATCGGATAATGTTAAAGCTCCATAGAGATACATTGTAACCGCACAGGCTTTAGCCGTTGTTATCCTATCCATCCCATAGGATCCAATTTTCCTCCCCAGATTACTTAATATTATGTGATTTTAGCATTATCCGAGGTATTACTGTATTTGGGAATTGAACTCTGACCTTCAAGTCGTCAAGTGTCTTAACCACTTGAGCCACCACAGCCCTAACATGTTAGTGCTCTTTCAAATACCACGTGACCTAAAATAGGTCACTTTTTGACCCACCCACCCTGTGACTTTCCGTGACCTTTGACTGTCCCCCCTAAATCACGTGGTTTGAAGATAGATCTATGGCCAGCTGGATGTGAAAAGCAAATGATAATGCACTCAGTTGCTTCTGTCATTTCATGGTGTTTCCCCTTTGTTTTCCCATGTGTGTTAAAGATGAGAAAAACTCATTAGCAGGAGTAGGTTTTACCCTTGCACATTTGCTGTAAAAGGCAGCTTCATGGAGGCAGATGCTGCTCTGAAACGGGCACACACACACTTCAGTATCTGAGGTTACCTTATGTTAGGCAGAGCTTGGAAAAGATCCTTTTTGGGCTACAGATCTTAAGAGACCAGGTCACCCCAAGAACATCTGTCTGTCCCACCAGAGCAGACCGGAGAGGTTCTCTGGTTGTGCCATCGGCTAGAGAGGCGTATCTCTCTAGCACCAGAGGAAGGGCCTTCTCTGTGTCCGCTCCGGCCCTATGGAACCTCCTGCCTATCATGTTGCATCTCCAGACAGAGCTGCTACCCTTCAGAAAGGGTGTTAAGACCTGGCTGGCAGGGCAGGTGTGGAGTACTGGCCATACGGTCACCCCGGCCTGCTGGCTTACCTGATCACTCTCCTCTCTCTTTCTGAATTCTTTTTAATCGCCTTGTCTAATCTTTCTTTTTAACTTTTAACTTTTTAAACTTTTTAATTTTTAAACTTGATATTGGTCAGGGTCATATTGATAAATTTTATAGTTGGACTGTGTTTTAATTGTTGTTTTTAACACTGTGTTAGCTGCCCTGAGTCACTTGCGAGGAGGGTGGAATATAAATATGACCAATAACAGCAGCAGCAGCAGCAGCAACAACAACAACAACATAATCCCTCAGTCAGCATGGCCATTGGCCATGTTAAGTGCCAATTCTGGGAACTGTACTCCCAAAATTAACTTTTCCACATTCTGACAATGTGCTTGTAGGTTCACAAACAGAAGTGAATGCATATCTCTTGAAGCAGTCAATCATGATTCCCAGTCAATGGTCTAAATTATTGGTTTCCTTCAACATTGCCCAAAGGCACCCAAGCACATTGCCCACCAAAGAAACTTCTACATTTTGGGAGGTGTTCTTATGCGGAGATCATGCCACTCCCTTTGGAAGATGGCATGCAATGCTTCCTGACATAACGAGGCATGTACCACTCCCTGGATCCTTCTATCCACCTCCCACCACCCCCATTTATCTGCTGTACAGTAGGCATTGTAGAATACCACTAACTGCCCATTCTCATTGCATCTGCTGTTCTCTAGTGATCAACTAGCCATTTCATTTCATATACTGTATGGCCAAATCCAGCCAGGGTTAAGCACTTCTCAACTGCAGTCCTATGTCCATTTATCTGGAAGTTCGTCCTCTTAAACCAAGGTGTCCAAGCCTTTTGGTCCATGGGTCGGTCACATGGTTCCTCCCACTGGAAGTGGAAGTAAAAAATGCCCATGCATGTGCAAAACGCTGCCATAAATACACCAGGGTCTGTTATAAACACATTTACGATAGCCGTGGGTGCTTTACAGCAGCATTTTGCGCATGCACGTGTGTGTTTTACTTCTGTTTCTGGGAGCGACAAGGGTGGCACAGGCTGAATTATTAGGCACCATGGGCCGAATCCGGCCTATGGGCTGTAGTTTGGGCACTCCTGTCTTAAATTATGCCAAGACTAGCTTCTGACGGTGTGTGTGTATAATTGCAGTGTAAGTAGATAAATGTATTCTATTAACTCTTTAGTATTTCAGTATCTGCTCTTACCTTCAGTTTAAACTAAATGTTCCAAATATCACCAGTGTTGGAGTTGAGTTTCTAAACAGGGATAGCGTAGGAGGAATAATGATGAAAATGCTTGTGGCTTCTTGCAAGAATAATGTAGCTTGACTTTCTACAGGGTAGAGTTAATTTGTCAGACATCTCAAATTGGTGTTACCTCACATAAATCCTTGAATGTTGGTATTATGCAGCAAGATTAAGTGGTGAAAGATTTAGACGATGGCTCATTATGGAGCCCTGATGTTTATTGCAAAATATTCAAATGATGTCTTAAAAGTTAATTTGGACTTGTGTATTGATCTGTCCAAGGCTGTGTTGAGAAAGAACACCTGGATGAAAACAGGAAACATAATGTATACATTGTGACGTGAAAAATCACGTAGTTATGACCGTGGGTTGATGTGTCTTTGCTGTTGTGTGGCATTGTTTATAAAATTAAGAAACTACAAGGAATGTTACAGCTCACAAGTGAACTTAATAAGACATTCAGACATTCTTGTGGTGGTTTTAGTTGCATCATTTTTATGGCGAAAGGAAGAAGAGTACAAACGGGCATAGGTCATATTCCAGGAAGAGCACACCACTTAACATTGGTATTTGGGTAGCTGAGTCCTCTCCATCTGCTGCAGAGAGAAATGACTACATGGACTAGGTTGTGCTACTTTTAAAAAATTGTGGTACTTATCCAAAGCTTAACAATGTAACATTTCCAGGCTGTGTAGTTACCCTGACATCTAATTTAAAACTTCATCTTTTCTTGTTATGAAAAAAGGAGCTCTTCAAATACACTATTTGATTAATCCCTCATATTGTAAGCCAAATGCATTAAGATTGCCTCCTACTCACATATCAGAAAACAAAATAAACAAAATAAAATAAACACTGTAGCACTTTAAAGACTGCTATATTTTTATTGTTAGATTTCGTGGATCAAGTCCACTTCTTCAGACAAGGAGTGAAACTTACAGACATGGTTTTTATACACCAAATTCGGGGGTCAAAGGGAGAAGGGTGTGCTCCTACTCACAGAACATCAACTCTTTTAAAAAGCCTTCTGGGAGTTTTTATACATTTACTGAGATTTTTCAGTTCTCTTGTCTTATTCTAGAATGGCATCTGTTGCAACAGAAGGTAGATGTGTACAGAAGCACTTTAGAAACAGACTGGAGGTTTCCTAGCTTGTAGCTTAAGGATAAATCATTCTATTGTGGTCAACTAATAATATTTGTTAGCAAAAAGCCCAGACATATTGACATTTTAAAAAAATGTATGAGATGGAATAATGGTATTATCAAGATCCTTGCAATTTAGATTGCAAAGTTGTTTAGGTGTAACTTAGGTCTAAGCAGAAAAAACTTATTAACTGTTAGAGCAGTATGAGAAGGGAACCAATTACTATAGGAGGTGGTGAGCAATGCTAGAATCATGCAAGAGAAAATTGGACAACCATCTGTCAGGCCTCCTTTGATTTGGATTCCTGCATTGAGCAGGGGGTTGGACTCAGTGGTCTCAGAGGCCTCTTCCAAATCAATTATTCTACAATTCTATGCTCCTGACTTTAAAAACATTGTAACCATTCCTAGTTGGGGTTTTTTAGGCTTTCCTTTCCAAATGCAAACTAACAGAGCAGTCTTTAACTCACATTACTCCAGGAGCAGAAAGATGCTGATGCTATGTTCAGGACTGTTCCAAGAAATGTTGCCCTCTGTGTCACAGGCACACATGATGCTCCAGGTAAACATACCCAGTACCTAAGCCAGCCCCAATATTCTCAAACTATTGAACTGCCTGGAATCTGGTGGGTGACTTTGCAGTTTTTACACAGACCTCTCTCCTAGAACGTGATAACAAGCCCAGGCTTAAAGGACTTTTGTTCACCCTAAAGGCATTTGGTGTAAGATGGTTAGGTGTTATGTATAATGGTTAAATGAAAAACTCAGGGAGTTGCTGTCTTGAGAACTCTGTTGGAGTTACAGAAACTGTAACTGTGCCTATTGGCCAAAGGAATTTTTGGAACAACAAAAATGTTATTTAAAAAAACTATCCTAATTACAGTTGGCTAAACAATCTAGCTACTAATTTCTGGATCCCTTTGAGTGACCACATGGCAGAGTCTCAGGGGCTAAGCAACCTACTTCAGCCTCTTCTGCTGCCAGGGGAGAGACAGCAAGAGAAAGGAAGTCTGAAGGCTTCTCTTGGGATCTTGCCAGTTCTTAAGGTTCATCTTTACTGACCTTAACCCCTTGTAGGTACTTTGCCAGGCTGGCCAAATACAATGCCTTGACCAGAGGTAGGTGCCTGCTTCTCCCAGGTATTTTTGAACTCCAGCTCAACCTTGACTCTGCTGGCTAGGCATGAAGGTATCTGTTGGCCCAAAAAATAGCTGGAGGGCCACGGTACCCTCTCATTTCATTACAGTCTTATTTGTTCTTCTCATTGCATTACAAGGTTTACTTCCTTTTTTGGGGTGGGGTGGTAAGATCTTTGTGGAACAGAAGTCCTAATGTTTGGGGAAATTACTAGAAAACTGAAAAGTGTGTGGTTTCTCTGGGTTGAGTGAGATGCCCATGGTTCAAATCTCCTTTTCAATAGTCATTAGCTGATTGAGAAGCAAACAATATGTTGTTGTTCTCAAAATGTGTGTTCAGAGAGAAAGGAGGGATTATAGGTATGCTGCTATTTCAGTTTTCACCGGCATGATTAAAACTACTAGTGACCATGGAGGAGGACTAGGCCAGGGAGAAGGAGGTAATGCCATGTTTTTTTGCCTTCCTCCTCCTCCTGATTTGTCTCTTCGTTTCAGATGCCTAAGAGCCCTGCAGGAGACCTCCTCAGCCATTAAAAAATTATCTAGGAACAGGAACAGAACTGTGGTCCAGGAAGTTGACAGAAAGAGTGCTGTGATCCAGTGAAGTGTTCTGGAAGCATATTCATCAGCATACACATCTTGGCACTAGCCTGTGTGTAGCTGCAGTGATGTAACAAAACCATTACCAGTTGCATATCTTCAGTGTAAGATTGTGTTCTAAGCTGGTTAATTGGTTAAACCTTTAACCATATTAACCTCTTTTTGACCTTTCTAGGTCAATTTTATCACAGCCATTCTGTGGAGATTTATTCCATGGTCTTCATAGGGACTACTGAGATAATGTGCATGAATCACCCCAGAAATGAGATATATTATCTAAATGTTACCTATCATTGTTATTTCATGGTTGTATGTTTTTAAAAGCTTAAGGCATTTGGATATATGGATCTGCAAAAAGGTGCTAAAATTATAATAGGCTAATCAGGGGAAAATGCAGGCAGAACATAACTGGCAAGAACTTAACTGGCTGAGGAACTTTGGGGACTGGTTTGGAGTTAGATTTGTTGTGTCCAAAGTCAGCATAGACAAAATGATGTTCACTCTCTAGTCCAGTGGTCCCCAACTCTTGGAACACACGCTCCACAGGGGGACTTCAATTCCCAGAAACCTAAGTCAATACATTGGTAGATCAGTGCTTTGAGGGATTGACTTAGGCTTCTAGGAACTGAAGTCCAAAAACCAAAGGTTGGGAAACACTGCTCTAGTCAAAGAGGACCAGTGAGACAAATCAATGTATCTATGTAAATAAAGCTGAATTGCAAACTTGTATGTGGCATGCATGTAAAATTGAGGAAGCTTCCTCTCCCCTGCAAAATCATGAGTTTTAACGTATAACATTTATCAGAAGGACCAAACCGCGCTATGTCATGTTGCAGCTACCAGGCACAGCTAGTGAGAAATGAAAGCAAACCTATTTATCATGTTTGTTTAATCTAATTTTGCAAAGTAGGACAGCCATCATGCAGAGTGCTAGCAGTCTAATTCAGATGAGTCATATCCGCTTTCTGTTGTGAATATGTAGGTGCAGTTTAAACTAACTTAATTGCTAGTTAGGTTTTTAAAAAATAAATTTGGTAGCATACTGCAGCTTTATTGAGCTGGCAATTGTACGTGAGTTCTGTTTGATTGGCGTTTAATTTTACACACGTGGAAGTCTGAAAGGTATGAAGTTGCCTGTTCTTCTCTGCACTCACAAAGAACAGTGTAGGTGCAAAGGTTTTGTTTTCTTATGTTTGCCTTAGTTCTTCCAACTCCAATCTATAATCTAATAAGTGACACCTAATTAACCTAGTTCTCCATGTGATGGGCCTAGATTTTTCTGGAGTTCCACCTATTTAATGTGTTCTTTTCTTTCACATTACAATCCTGCTGTTCTTTGATGGGTTTTTCCCTTCAGGATTTACAGATGTTCTAAAAACTTTCTTGACTTTAACCTGGGGCAAGTGGATGGGATGGTGGGTGGAGAGTGGATGTGCATTTGATGTGGATGTGTTAAGTCTTTCACTATTAACTGCTACCTCTCTACATACCGTAGTTGTGGGGTGCAATGCCTGCTGGGTGATTGATTTGATCATTAGGGATTGGCTTCTTGCATCCACTGATGATTCTACAGCTTTCGTTAAGTGTTATGTATACCTGCTTTGCATGGGCTGGATCATACCACACTGGACTGGTATATTTGCCTATAGTATGTGGTCTTAGTGTTTGTGCTTTTGTGCCCCAACTGATTCCTGATAGCTTTCAAAGAATTCCTTGCAAAGACCATTAACTTTCTGTTTTGGCAGTGCTTCTGTCAATGGACTGTCCAAAATTATTCCTATGTGTTTGGGTGCAAAATAGTGATATAACTGGATGCCCTTCCAGGTAATCTGAAGTTTCCAAGATGCCTGCTTACTCAGATAAGAGGCAAGTATTTGAGAGTTAGTAGAATTGGGCTTGATCTATATGCATTAAGTTCTTCTCATACATCTGTAAGAAGATGTTCCACAGTCTGAAAATTGTACAACTGAACAGTAAGTTCAAGATCATTAGCATAAATATTTTTTCTTTGTCTTGAGACAGTGATTAATAATTGGAGTAGATGATAAACAAAATATTACATTGTATAGTGTCCTGGGATAGACCATTCTTTTTAGTCCACCATCATCTGCATTGTCTTTGAAGCTTCTGTGATTTTGCAAAAGGGCTACTATACTTTAGTTATCTTGTAATCTCTGGTTAGATAATAGACCCATAGGAATCCAAAAAAGTAACTCCTGTGATGTTCTTAGCTTTAAAGCTGTCCTTAGTATGTTGTGTTTCATTCGGTGGTTCTTCCCATGGAATGGGACTAACAATGGGAGTACTATAGTTATGTAAGGCTAATGTGTGGAATTACGGTAGCTCAGAAAAATAGTCAAAAGTCAACATTCGTAAACTCACATTAACATTTATAAAAACCTAATAAAGTAGACCTACTGCCAGTGACTCAGCGCCCAGTGTCAGGTGGCAGTTAACTAATGTGACAACCCTGAGGACCAACAGGCTTGGTTGCCGAAGTCCACAGGGAAGGGTGATGGTCCCCAAGTGGATTAAATCTCACTTGAATCCATCTTGATGGTGGGCAGCAGCTTCATCTATACTGGCTTGGGGCTGAGGAGGACTTTGCGTGCATAAAGGACTCAGGACCAGAAAGTGACCTGCAGAACTGGATCAGTGATATGGGTGTTATGCTGCAATGCAGAAGGCAGATGAAAGGCCACTGCATTATATTCTCAGGACATTCATCATGGCTGATCTCCATGATGATTGGCAATATTTGGATTCAGATATGGAAGAAGATTATCAGAATTAGTAGCGGTAAACTGAATTAGCTTTATTTGTTTTTCTTGAGCACTATTTAAAGAAAAGGATGTAAAATGGGTTATATATTATAGTCTCCTCACTTAAAAGTAAAAGATAACGAGCAAGACGGTATATCTCACTGAGAAGTTAAGCTATTACACATGGGTTTTTCAATTCATGCAGTTATATCTCTATATATAGCTCTGTTCCAAATGAAAACAAAGATGTATAAAAGCTTTTAAGATGTCAGGGAACACTTGCTTCTGCTTGCCTGAAGTTGGAAAAAAGAAGAAAAGGCTATTTAGCCTTTCAAACTAAAAGCACACTTTAAAAAAATTGAAAGGTCTCAACAGAGAGTGCTTCCTATTGTGTTTGCTCAGCCCTGCCTTACATCCAAGTCAGATGCAGGATGAAGGAAAATATTGAATTACAATGGGAAATGGCTGTCTTTCCCCCAGTGATCAGATGTACATCTTTGGTTTAATTGCCTATTCAAATCAAGACCCCCTCTGCATTTTGCTTTACAGTAGGGATAACTCAGGATCACCTACTGTTGCTGGCTTTTCCTCTCCCTGCTACTCTATGGGTAGCTCAGAAGGAACAGAGAGCTTGAAGCTGGTAAGCAGGTAGTCTCATCTCTGTTGATCAAAAAGCCCCAGGGCCTGGCCAGCCCTTGTTCCTTTAGAATGCTGCTGCTTTATGTCTGGCCAGGAGCAAAGTAATGAGTATGACTCAAGGTTAAGAGTGGGCAGCCCTTGAGTTCCTAGTTTTGTCTCAGCCCCATCAGGCCCCTATTGTGTTTGCCTTTTAAAGAGGAGAGATAATAGGTAACTAGTTTGAGTTGCAAAACTTGGGATGGGAGAAAACAGGCCCTCTACCTGCAGGAAACTTGTCTGGCTACATTTCAAAGAGAGACAAGACAGCCAAAGTTATTAGGTGATGCTCACCCTGATCACTAGGGCACCAGGTTTCTGCTGTTCAGGCCTTAATGGCTGGTCTGCTCTTGATGTTTGATTAGTTGATAAACAAATACCCACCATTTTCTCAGTAGTGAATATTTTGTTCAAATGCTAGGTTTAACTTGGTGATCCAGAAGAAGTAATTTCAAAGCTGGCAAGTGGTAACTGCAACTGTCATCTAGATACAGTGAGTAAATTCTGAAGTTCTTTATGCCAGGACTGGGACAGAAAGGTAAAGGTTTCCCTTTCTCAAAAGCCAGTCATATCCAACTCAAGGGTTCTGACCAGTGATGGGATGACAAATTTGTTACCACCACTCCATGACGTCACGACGTCATGGGCGTGGCCAATCTCATGACGTCACGACGTCATGGGCGGAGCTGACGTCATGACATCATGACGTTGTGGGCGGGGCCTTAAAATAAAAATAAAATAAAATAAATACACACACACACACACACACCCTCAACCCAACCCACCCACCCACCACACAAACCCGTAAATAAATTAAATAAATAAATAAAATTAAAATTAAATAAAAATACAACCCCAAACACAAACCCCTCACTTACTCCTGGGAGGGCTCGGCAGGGGCGGACGGCCACCATTATCACCATCGCTGCTCTCACCTTTGTCGCCGCCACCGCCGTTGCTGCCGCCGTCATCGCCGCCGCTAGCACCGCCGCCACCATCGCTGCCACCGTTGCAGTCGCCGCCGTCATCGCCGCCGCCGTCATCGCCGCCCGGTGTTGCTGCTGGTGTTGTCGCCGCTATTTATGCCTTCGCCGCTGATTTTTTTTTAAAATTGGAGCTAAAATGGCTCCGATTTACTGTGCATGTGCAGAAACTCAATCTGCCGCATTGCGCATGCGTCAGATTGAGTTTCTGCACATGCGCAGTAAAATTGGAGACAAAATTGCTCCAATTTTATTGCGCATGCGAAAAAACTCAATCTGACGCATGCGCAATGCGGCAGATTGAGTTTCTGCACATGCGCAGTAAATTGGAGCCATTTTTGCTCCGATTAAAAAAAATTTTTTTTCTTTCGGTGAGGCGTCCGGAACCGGACGCCTCAAAAGTTAAGTACCCTCCCGGAGAACTCTCTGGGATTGGTCCTACCGGTTCCAGGGAACTGTATAGAACCGGGGACATCCCATCACTGGTTCTGACTCTAGAGGACAGTATGATTCTCCAAATATCGTTGGACTCCAGCTCTCATTATCCTTGACTATTGGCCATACGGAATTGGATCTGTGGTATGGGTGTCATGCTGTGATGCCAAAGGCAGATCAAAGGCCACTGCATTATATTCTCAGGATAGTCTTCATGGCTGATTGCCATGAGGATCACCAATATTCAGATACAACAGAAGAAGAAGAATTGGCCATGACTGCTGAGTCTAAAAGGAAACTATACCCATCAGTACCTGAAGGACGTAAGTTGTCCCATCTTGACAATAGGCTAGCACTGGGCTGCTGTTGTTATTTTGACATTTGGGATAAAACACCTATTCAGAGAATTCCTGCTGATGCAATCAACTTCTAGATCTCAGCTGGCAATAAAGAAAGACTTACTTCTTTAACACTTGTTGTTCAGTCGCACAGTCGATTCCGACCCTTTGTGACCCCATGGACCACTGTCCGCCAGGCAACTCTGTCCTCCCCCATCCTTCTCAACTCGCTCAGCTTTGTGCCCATTGTGTCTACAATACCATCTAGCCATCTCATTTTTGGCCGCCCCCTTCTTCTTTTGCCCTCCACCCTTCCTAGCATCAAGGCCTTCTCAAGTGAATCCTCTCTTCTCATTTGATGTCCAAAGTACTTTAGCGTTTTCCTTGATTCACAGATCTTACATTCCGTGTATACAGTATTGTTCCTTACAACATTGTATTTCTCCTCCCCCTTTCCTGTTCCTCCCCTTCTTCTGATGTGATGTGCTGATCATCCTGTTTAATCTAAATTGCCCTTTTGTTTTGCCTTTTGTTTTGTTCTGTAGGGTTCTCTTGGCAAACTTCCTGACGTGGTTTGCCGGTTTCTACGCCTGTATCCTCCCATAATTCATGTTATCACAGTTTAAAACAAAGTATTATCATGCATATTATCACAGTTTAAAACATAGTATAAGGCTAAAACACTAGCCAAACCAAATGTGAACAGTGTTCTTTGTGGGCTTTCATTTTAATTTCTTATAATTTTTCCTAATGTTATTTCACTGGCTTTCTTGTTGCCTTTTACATTCCTGGCCTGAGTGTCCATTTAACAGTTTAAGTTATAAAACACAAGAGCATATTCTAGTTGGATAATTACAACAAAGCTGTGGCCTATCATTGTTTTCTAGTTTCTTCTTTTTGCTTCATAATTTTTTAAAAACAGTTTAGTAAGCATTTTTGTAGTCAAGCTTCTAAGAATTGTGTTTGTGCAACTGGGTGACTTTTTCTGAGAAGTGTCCTCTTGTGTAGTTTTACTCACTGGGGTGACTTTTCTGAGAAGTGTCCTCTTGTGTAGTTTTACTCACTGATAGGGCAGGCAAAGGTAATGGATTTATGGCTGTTAATAATTGTTCATTGTTGGCCTTGTGTAGAAAGCAGGAGGGGGAATATAGTGCTTGATCTATGATTTCTGTTTCAGGTGTGGTTGTTTAAACTCAAGCCAACAATGGGATTGATAAAACTGCTTGTTTTCTGTCCCACACATACTGTATGCAGTATATTGTGCAGCATGCATAGCAAAGGAGTAGAACTACAACTTAATACACATATATTTGTTTCTTTAGACCGGGGGTTCTCAATCTTTTCAAGTTGGGGGCCGGTTCATGTTCCTTCAAACAGTTGGTGGGAAGGACTGGTGCTCCAGCCACTGCCGCCACCACCGGAATCAGCCATGGACTAATTTATGGCTGTTGTAAATGCTACAATAGCCATAAATGAGTCTGTGGCTTACAATGGCTGTAAATGAGCCCATGGCTGATTCTGTTGGTGGTGGCCAGCAATGGCGGGGGCTGGTAGGTGCCATGGGCCGGATTAGGCCCACGGGCCATAGGTTGAGAACCCCTGCTTTAGACTTCCTATGGCTTCTGCTCTGCTGTTTAGTCCAATTCTTTGATGAGCTCACTAAACCATTGTTCAACCATAAGCACCCCAGTTTTAATTAACTGCTTTAAATGAATTGTTTTATTATTATTTTCTTTTTATCGTTGATTTATTCTTTTTTGCAGTTGGCTTAGCTGTATCTTGTTTTTAATGGTAAACTGGTTTAGGGCAAAGTAACTTAATGGTAAATAAAACTGTTACTTATTCTCTAGTTAGGGATGTTTCACTTGAATTTTGAAATGTAATTTTGTTACTCCTTTTTAGCAAAGCAAAAAAGTAATTCATTGCCGATAACTATGTTGCATGCAGTTGGTTTCTTTCAAGCTTTAAAAAGATATTCTTTGATGTGCTATAGCAGTGTTCCCCAACCTTTGTTTTTTGGATTTCAGTTCCCAGAAGCCTAAATCAATTCCCCAAAGCACTGATCAGCCGATGCACAGACTTAGTTTTCTGAGAAATGACGTTCCTACATTGGGAATCACTGTGCTATTGAATTCCCTAGAGACTAAAAATAATTACTGTTCTGGACCACACTTTTTACAGTTCCACAGCACAGTTTGAAATGTTAGGTAGGGAGTTCTTGGAGCTGCAGTCAAAGAAATAAAGGTAGCATTCCCAACCTTTGATACTTCTTCTCCCAGCAGTTAGGTAGGTCTTACTGCCACTTGAATTTCCCATGCTCAACTCAAAACAACATTGTTTCAGGTTAAACTGAGCCATATTGTGTTGCTCAAGGCAGTAACCAAACAGAAGAAAAACTGCTCGCCTTTCAGAAAATAAGTGTGTAGCAGCTTCTCAAGGAAGAAGTTAACATTTGATACAGGAATCACAGTACAAGTGGAACCTCATACAACAATATCTCCGTATAGCAATGAAATTGCATAACAATTAGGTTTGGGGGGGGAGGCATAACAATTTTCCCTATGGAAAAACTTGTACAACAATTTTTCAGTGGGAAAAACCACTTAGCAAAAAACAAATAAATCATTGTACGATGCATCCCATAAGGAAAATCGCTATATGATGCGTGTATCATATAGCAATTGTTTCATACAACAATGAGCCCCATGGAATGGAATAAAATCATTGTATGATGTACCACTGTATCTCCCATGCTGTATGGACCAGAGGAAAAGGAGAAATAGGTGAAGAAAAAGAAGGAAGCATAGAGAAGTGTTTGAGCTTGTTGCATGTGTTTGTAACCATCAGGTTGTGGTTTTGAAGTAATCCAGTATCACATCTGTGTCAGGTCCTTATTTTCTGTCTCTAAGGCCTGAAAAGAAGAGGAAGGCTTCAAGAACAGATGCATCAGCATTTCCTATCTTGTTCTTTGTCCCTCGCTACTGGCTTTCTGAAAGAATTTAACATTGTTCAAATGAGCTCCATCTGACTGGTAAAACTCTATTGATGTAAACACAGATATAGACTGGTCATGATATACAGGCTAACTGTAATTCGTATCTTTTTAGTTAGTAAAAGGGATTTTTTAAACTTTGATTAGGAGTTTTCAACCTTTTTAAGCCAAGGGGCAGGTCACACTCCCTCAGACAGCTTTGGGAGCCAGATAGCCATTTTGCCTTTTGTCCACCACATGGCACTTCCAGGTGTGAGGGAGGCAGTGGGAGGCCACATGAAATGGCGCCTCAAGCTGCAGGTTGAGAATTCCTGATTTAGATGATCAAATTAGATATTTTTCAGTTTCCTTTCAGCTGATGAATAATTAACAGAAGCACCTATGCATCTGTAGATAGATGTGGTCCTGATGACAAATTAATGTTTATTTTGTTGAAAGCCCAGAACAGAACAAATATTCTTGCCTCCTAGATTCAGAACATTTTTTTCATAGCTTTCTTCATTGAAAAATCAGCGCATTTTGTTTATTGCATAGGAGAAGGAAGTTATTTTGGTGAGGAAACAGATGTTGTGTTCATAAGGAAATATGTCTTCTTGAGTTCCTTAATTATTGTTATGAATGTGATTTAATGCAGGTGAGAAATTTCATTTCTTTCATAATTTTTTACTCTTTTTCTTCCATGTATAGGCCAGACGTGAAACTGCTAAAATGAAGCCACCTTTTGGTGAGTTCATTCTGCAGTTCCTTTGGCCTGACCTAGTGTGAGAAAGATTAGTTGGTAACACAAGGTTGCTATTACCAGTGTATGCCCAATTATGGTTCAAAAATACCAGTCTTCAAGGAGGCTCTTTCTATCTATTTACCCCAACATTTGATTAAGAAGTGGGGGAACATCTGCTGATAGAATAGCTGAAATCAGCAGAATTCCACCTCATATTAAAGAAACATTGTTGGTTCTCCTTTAGTTAAGGTCAGTTGCACACACACACAAAAGTTTCACTCCTTTCTAAACCTCAGAATAACTCATGGCTTTATAATATACATTTAGAATCTAGCCATAGTTATTTCAATAT
Organism: Furcifer pardalis; assembly: GCA_030440675.1. NCBI lineage: Eukaryota > Metazoa > Chordata > Lepidosauria > Squamata > Chamaeleonidae > Furcifer > Furcifer pardalis. Next base: position 92,709,673 of record CP126890.1, on the reverse strand, counting down.
AATCCTTCTGGATTGTTGTTTTTGTTAGTCTGTGTGCTGTAATTTGGACTTGACTTTGCATAATTGATACATCTGTTCAGAAATAAAATATGCAAAACTAAATGTCTCCAGAATTCAAGTAAATATTTCTGCCTCTGTAAGAAAGAGCCTCCTCAAAGATTGTGGTGTTTGCCATGGTAACGACAATCTTGTGTTGCCGGCAAATCTTTCTCACATTAGATCAGGTAAAATGAAGTGCAGAATGAACTCACAAAAGGAGGCTTCATTTTGTCAGTTTCACATCTGGCCTAGACATGGAAGAAGAAAAAGTGCATTGAAAGAGCAAGTACAGTACTGTAGTTTCTAGTTAACAAATCCCCAGTTGAATTGCTAGTAGCACATCAGTTGCATGTGACTAGGAGTTTGATCGGAGACCCCTTAATTACTAGTCATTTACTGCTTTACCTTATGCTGAAAATTCCCATTTTTTTCTGGCCAGCTTATAAAGAAAATGTAAATATGCAAAAATAGTTTAGTCAAGTGCTAATTAAGAGGAAAGAAATATGGTGAAAGCCTAACATTATATGTCAAATAAAATGATTTTGTGTCTCATCTTCTTGTTTGCCTTTTGAAGAATATTAATACTGGATTAAAGTAATGGATTCTTGAGTTCCTTAATTATTATTATGAATGTGATTCAGTGCAGGTGCAGAAATTTCATTTCATAAGAAACATTTGATTCTTCTTTTCCCATGAATTTAAGGACATTGGTGTTCTCTGTCCTGTGTGTTGTAACATTTTTCTCCCACTCTCATTTTTACTCACCGTTTCACACTCTGATTGATTCAGTTATACAAAGAGAGGCGCCATTTTAAAGCCACCACTAACCTTTTGACCCAAGAGAGATTGGGTGGCTTTGTTTTTATTTTCATGATACCTAATAACCTTGTCATATGTTACTGCATTCAGGACTACGGAGAGCTCTGATGTAAAGAGGAAAGGGAAATGAGTGTCTCACAAGATTTTTTGCCTACATTCTCCCAGAAATCAGGTAGACTTGCCATTTAGTTGGGCAAATGGATGTAGTGTAATGCCGCTTTGAAGTACCCAAGGAGAGTAGATTCTAGAATCCATGTTGATTTAATACATTTATTAAGCCAACTAAAAAAAGCACAAAATTTTTTCATCCTTTTGACAAATGTTTTCTTTTTCATCTGGGGAAATATTAAGAATAAGTGGCAAAGTGTAGGTTTAATCTCAGGTCCTCGTTGACTTCAAATTGTCCTGAAATGTAATGGATGGAAATGCTACGAACCATGGTGGTATGGTGGTGTTCAGTTTCACTTCAGGTAAACCATTGGCTTTGAAAGAGCTGGAAAGTTTAAAACTTTGCTCATCTTATTTTAGAGGCCTCAAGGTGAAGTCAGTTCTATCTGGACACACGGGCTTCTTGGCTAGTGTGAAAAGAGCCACAAAAGGACAAAAAGAGATAGAAATTGACTGTTACTATGAGAGGGAAGAAATTTATAATGTGTTGATGCTCTATTTCCCCAAACATTTTTCTTGGCAAAAGTATGTGAATTATTGTCTGCTACAATTTGCTAAATTGATATAGATTACCATTTTGCCACCTGGCTTGTTTGTTTCAGTGGATTTTTTAGAATATTTTTTGGAATTGTTTCAATAAACTTACTATGAACTTGATGCCTGGGGTGTTGATCTGGCCTGTAAAGTAATTGGGATATGTTGCCTTACTCTTGTGCATTACTTGTAGGGTTTATTATTTAAATTACCATCTTTGGTTCTTGATGGGGCTAGTTTGCCTCAAACCAACCCGGTATGAAATCTGGGGGTCCTCCTGGACTCACGACTCCTGCTCAATGAGCAGGTGGCAGCCGTGGCTAGGAGGGCTTTTGCACAGTTGTGTGTAATTCGCCAGTTGCACCCATTCCTTGACAGGGACTCCTTGCTCATGATCACCCATGCCCTGGTCACCTCCAGATTAGATTATTGCAATGCACTCTACATGGGGCTGCCCCTGATGACCAGCCCGGGTGGTGTTGGGATGTGGACATTATTCTTGTGCATCCCCACTGCTTCGGGAGCTGCACTGGTTACCAGTTTGCCTTCGGGTGCAATTCAAGGTGCTGGTCATTATCTTTAAAGCCCTGAATGGTAGTGGGCCAGGTTACTTGAGAGACCGCATCTCCCCAAGGGTATCTGTCTGTCCCACCAGAGTGGATCAGAGAGATTCTTTAGTTGCACCATCTGCCAGAGAGGCTCGACTCTCTGGCACTAGAAAGAGGGCCTTCTCCCTGTTCGCGACTCTGTGGAACCGTCTGCCTTTGGAGTTGTGCCTCCAGATGGAGTTACTGGCTTTTAGAAAGGGCCTGAAAACCTGGCTGGCATGAATAGCGTGGGGTAATGAGGGTTTATTGACACACACACCCTGGCTTATTTGACATCCTACATCTATCCTATTCCTACTCCTATTCCCTTTATTCGGTTCTCTTCAGTCAAGGGAATGAGAGGGTGTTTTTTTTAATTGATTGTAATTTTTGTTTTATTCTTTTTCAGAGTTTTTAATGGTGTACCATATGCTGGTTGTGCTCCAACCTGAGTCGCCTGTGCGAATAGGGCAAAATATAAATTTGATTAATAAAATAATAAATAAATAAATGGAACAAGTTGCCAGATCCGCAAAAGAGACTCAAAAGGGACATGGCTAAAAGGTTCCATAAGATAGGTTTTGAGTAGTGCAGCTTTTCAAGGCTAGTCGATGTATGCAAATCTTATCCGATTAGAGTGAAGCAAACTCCCAATATGATAATGTGCATGACATTTAATAAGGTCAAATAGCTTCACTGGAGCCAGAATGGCCTTAAATCTTATGGACCCAGGAAGGGAAAATTATAAATATTACATAATAGGCAAGAACCTGTTGTCATAAATTTATTCTGTGGAAGCTGATGATGTCATCTGCTGGCACTGGTACATTTTGTTTTAAATAAGTTTCCAATACTGTATCCTTGTTTTCGGCCCACAGGGGGATTCCAATTCCCAGAAGCCTAAGTCAGTGCATTGGCTGATCAGTGCTTTGAGGAATTGACTCAGGCTTCTGGGAAATGAAGTCCAAAAACCAAAGGTTGGGAAAAACTGGTTTAGAGGCTTCTGAGGGCTCCCGTTTGCCTTGGGGATGCTCTTTGGAGCCTTGGGGACAGGGGAAAATCTTTAATAAGAAAAAATTGCTGCCACAAGCAACCCAAATGTGAGTTTTTGGTGATTAAGTATCCTCAATAATGAGGCTCCTGGTGGCTTCCATGGGGCAAAAGGGAACATCAAGGAATCTTGGAACCTAAAATAGGGGAATAAGAAGATTTCAAGTTATTTAAATTAAAAATAATGTTTTTTATACTGTATTGATGTTACATTTTGATATTGTAATTTGTAATTTCCTGCCAACCTAGCAGTTCGAAAGCAAGAAATTGCAAGTAGATAAATAGGGACCACTTCGGTGGGAAGGTAACAGCGTTCCATGCACTCCGGTGTCTAGTCATGCCTGCCACATGACCATGGAAACGTCTGCAGAAGCAGAAAGCGCTGGCTCTTCGGCTTAGAAACAGAGATGAGCACTGACCCCTAGAGTCAGATACGACTGGCTTTCGAGCAAGGGAAACCTTTACCTTTACTAATTTGTAATGCTCTATTTCTTTGTTAGCTGCCCAGAGTCGCATTGTGAGTGGGGCGGCATACAAGTTGAAAGATGACGATGACGATGATGACTTAATAATAATAATAATAATAATAATAATAATAATAATAATAATAATAATAATAATAATAATAATAATAATCAACATTATCAGATGACATCATCAGTTTTCATATACGTAATAAATTTCTGCCAACAGGATTTTGGCCTATATTTTCTTGATGGTGTATGTTAGGACCATTTCAAGGACTGTAAATGCAAAGTCTTAGATTTGTGGAGTTGGTCTTAGCTTGTTGGTGTGCTGCAAAGAACTACCACCAGTTCACCAATAAGCTCCCCAGTTAAAAAAAACACAAGGGGAAATCCCTGTTGTTTCACAATTTCCTCTTCAAGTACAATCTTGCTAGATAAAAAATTGGTATAATGAAGCAAAGTAGATGCTATCTTTGTATAGCAGGATGTTACAAAATCTACATCAACATTCATTTGTGATTAATGGAGTTGGATAGTGGAGTTTTGAATATATTTTCCTCCAGGTGAATAGCTGTCTTTGGTGTCTGATGAATGAAGTTGACAGGTTAATTGAAAATATTGTTTGAGCGCTAGTTTTGTGCAAAATCTGACAAAGCATATTTTTGGCTTATCTATGCAGATATCGCAGTGGTAGAGATGAGCGATGCTTTCCGTCAGCCTTCGCTTTTTTATCATCTGGGAGTCCGAGAGAGCTTCAGCATGGCCAACAACATTATCCTTTACTGTGATACGAATGCAGACTCTCTGCAGTCTCTAAAGGTAATATATGTCTGCATCCATGGGAAGAAAATAAAGGAAGTTGAAGATATTTGCATAATCCTGCAGCAAGATGTATTGGTGCCTTGTGGTAGAATCCTCCATGCCCACACAACTCTCCATTGGGTTTTTTCTTTGTCACCATAATTTAGCAGCAGGTGATGAAAGAGATGATGAGAATCATGATGAACTCAGAAGTCAAAGCTACTCACCTATGCTGCCAGGAAGCCACACTACATTCCTGCTCTCCCCCATCCCCCAAAATGCCAAGAATGTAGCATTTGTCTTGTACCTCAAGAAAATTCTTTTCCAGTCTTAAATTGGATTCATGTTGTAAAAACATTTCAGTAGGAGAATGAGGAGGGAATGACAGAAATAATCAGCTGGTTGATTATGACACTTATAGTCAATTTTTTCTTCCAATGAGCATTTCCCCCCCTTTGTCCCTCACAAAAACTTTGTGAAAAAGGTTAGGACAGATATACTATCTATCTCTGTGTGAGTTTGTTTTAAATGCATATCTGATAGTAAAGGTAAAGTCCACCCTTGCTTGAAAACCAGTCGTATCCTACTCTGGGGTTCAGTGCTCAGCTCTGTTTATAGCCAAAGAGTCAGTGCTGTCTGCGTCTGCAGACGTTTCCGTGGACATGTGTCAAGCATACCTAGACACCAGAGTGCACGGAATGCTATTCACCTTCCCTCTAAAATGGTACCGATTTATCGACTTGCAATTTCTTGCTTTCAAACTGCAAGGTTGGCAGGAGCTGGGGCAGAGATGGGAGCTCATGACATCATGCAGTACTTGGGTCTTGAACTGATAAATATCTGATAATTATTACTACATAACTATTAATATGTTTAATGCAGTTAAAAAATTTACATTATTGCATTATAAACCGTTTTGGAGATTTATTTCTCCCCCTTTAAAACATTTTATGCCATATTTTTGCCTGCTATCATGCCAATTTAAGAATTTGATAGGCAGAAACAAGCAATGCTAGATTAGTGCTATGGTGTAGGTAAAGTCAAGTCTGCAAGTAACTGACCCAGTATATATAATCAAGATGGACACATAAATAGATTAATTAACAATTACTTTGTTCTTGCTTAGCTACTACTTTGCTAACATGAATTTTATAATACAGTATTTTCAAAATGTTGTGTCTATGGCCAGCCGGACTTTCTTTCCTAGTCTTACCTTAGCACCTTTGAACAGTAACAGAAAAATAAATAACAATATGAGTCATCTGTGAAAGTTTTCTCTTTATTTTATTTGCTTGCTAAAGGGTATTAAAATTTGTAGTCCAGCCTTCTGCTGGTCATTAGAGGAGGAGAAGGGCAAATGACCCAAATCACAGCAGCCTTCCTCTGCCCTGTAGGCAACAGAAAGGTGCTTTGTTGTATTTTTAAGAGCAAGATTCCTAAGGGGAGCATCAAATCTAAAAAACTTTAAAAGTTCTTTGTTGGCTAAAGGTAATATGAAATGGGCAAATGAATTGTTGATGAGTGTTCTTAACATTCTTATTTATCATTTTCTTGACAGGAAATTATTTGCCAGAAGAATAATGTAAGTAAAAACAAAATATCACTCTTGCATTGTGGGATTTTTTTATGTACATATTTTTATGGCCGCCAATTTAAGATTTAAACATTAGATACAGCTATTCTGCACAGTTCTCTTGCAGTTCAGTTTAAAATGCTTGAACTCCTAGCAGCAGATCTTGAATTCATTTAAGAAATTTGTTGCTAGGTGCTATATAGATGCCATTTTTCTTGATGCTGCTTTCTTCACATTAGCGATCTTCCTTGGATCTCTCAATTCATACTCTCCTCTTCTACTGTTATGCTCACATTCTCCAATATGGTTCATTTTTAGATAGTTTAGCTTTCCTGCTGCTTTTACAAACTGTGCACAGGTAGATAAGTTTATGGTTTCAGAGGTAGCAGATAGGCTTTGTACAGCCCAGAGCTTCTGTACATCATCCTAGGCCAGTGATGGCTAACCTTGGCACTCCAGGTGTTCTTGGAATTCAATTCCCAGAAGCCCTGATCAGCAGGAGTCCTGACTTGGGTTCCTGGTAATTGAAGTCCAAGAATACCTGGAGTGCCAAGGTTGGCCATCACAGCCCTAGGCCATGAATAGAGAGAGTTCTGATATTCCTCTGCCACCACCCCATCAATCTTTCTTCCTATATTGAGGATGAATCTCTGGAGAGTGATTAGAACAACTTTTAGTACTAATTGGAAAAGACACTTTGGAGAGTTTTCACTCATAGAGAAACTATAAGTTGGAGATGGCTTGAGAGCACAAAACAACAGTTGTTATCCTATCTTTATCAGAACAAGTGTAACTGTGTTTGGCTTAAGGTGCCTATGGTCTGCCTTCAGAATTTGTTTAGAGAGGGAATATTGGGCTTTAGGTAAGGGAGGTCACAAGGCCAGTGGATATTGTTCTGCAGTCCCTGCCTTTCAGAATCACTTAAGAGTACTTGCAAATTGTCTTAAACATTCCTTAATCTGTCTAACCAGACAACTGTTAGCATATCTCATGTAAGCAGATGCCACAAGTTCCTATTACATTGTTGAAAAAGGCACAATGTATTTTCTCCATATTACTCTCAGGCCGATTTTGTTGGCTGTTGTGCAGGAAGAGTTTAGTAGCAAATTGGGAAGGACACTTTTAGTGTCTCTACTATGTATTTGGTGCCTACATCAGAAAAAATGTGCCAAGAACAGGAAATGTGTTAGGAAGTGATAATATTCTCAAAATAACTTTAAGAAAACTGCTGGAGGTTACATCATACCACCTTGCTTTGAGGTATTGATCTTTTCGTCTCCTGTAGAGATCAGAGAGAACTCAATTTGATCAGCTTCAGTGGAAGAAGAATGAGTCAAATTGATACTCCATTTCTGTAAGATAGCTGTAAAGTTTGGGTGCCACTTTATCATCTCGAACTGCTGAAGTTTTAGGAGATCAGCCACCTTTTAATTAATTAACTAGTGTTCATGAAAAATTGCATTTATTTATTTTATTTATTTATTTATTCGTACTTGCTACCCCGCTCCAATCGGGCAAGCCCGACTCTGAGCGGCAATTACAGACTAAAATATCGACATCCTAAGACTCGATGTTAAAACTTTAAAAATTCATAAAAGCATAAAAATCACACCACATGAACTGAAGGGTGGCTGTCACTAAATCAGCCACCCTATATGAGACCCCACGACCCTATTTCCCCACACTTGCTTAGCCAGCCAGGTTTTTAGGCCTTTCCGGAAGGGTAGGAGCTCTGTCTGTAGGCGCAGCTCGATTGGCAGGAGGTTCCAAAGGGCTGGGGCGGACACGGAGAAGGCCCTTCTCCTAGTGCTAGAGAGGTGTTAACTGTTTATGCCTGATGCAACTTGTATTAATATTTGTTGTGATTTTTGTCACACCAAATTTCACCGGTCACTCTAGCAATAAAATAACAACTGCAAAGGTGAGGTAAAAGCTCAAATTTCAGCTGAAAGACTGTTTTTACTCTTAACTCAATCAATGATTATTTAGTTGTTAATATAAGCACACTATGAAAAGAGAGAATGATACATTTTGCCACCTATTAGTGGTGTTGATCCTTCTAGCCCAGTTCCACCTTTCTTCCCTTCTTTAATGTCCCATTCCCATCAAACTATACAGTTACTCTCAGTGATATACAATATAAAAGAAGATATATAACTAATATAAAAGAAGATATACAGTAGAACCCCGTATAGCGATTTTATTCCGTTCCACAGACCTGATCGCTATGTGTTTTTCATTGTTGTACAATCTTCCCTATGGGAAAAACCGTACAACGATGTTTGGCTTTAAGTGGTTTTTCCCATTGGAAAATTGTAGAGATTTTCCCATAGGAATGATCACTATGTGGAACAGCTTTCCCCCTTCCAAGCCTCATCACTATGCAATTTCATTGCTGCATAGGGCGATTGCTATATGGTGTTCCACTGTATAACCAAAATAACAACTACAACCACCCCAAAGACAAAGCACAATAAAGAATCTATACATGTTCCATATAACTAAATAAGTAATGAAGGATATTAATCCATGGAGTCACTATGAAATATTTTCTCTCTAAAAGTGCCTTTGCAAACCCTCTTTGTTTGATGAAACCTGGTATTTCCCATGCTTGAGATAACTCAGACCACTAGAGAGGAACAATTTGTCACAGGAACATGATGATTTTTTCCTCACTTCCAAAATTAAGATAAAAACGAATCAGTGGTGAAAGACGAGAAAGCTTGTGTAAAATTTCAATATCCTGCATTGTATTTCTAGTCCTGGTCTAATCACTTCTCTTTTAAGTAGCAAAGTGATTCCTTCTTTTCTTGTCATGGTAGAATCCACACTGTATATTTGTATTCATTACAGTCTTAGCAACCCATTGAAGTTATTGCTGAAAATGTTGTGAGAAATGGGCTTAAATAATATATTCCTCACAGAGAGGAATTTTGAACAATAACTGTAATGTGTTTATTGAGGATGTTCTCTTAGAGGTAGAAAACAAGGGTTGGAGAAAGAACTGATGTTGCATTACGTTCATCAACTTTCATAACACACTAATCAAGTACAATTATAGAATAATATAATGGTTGAAATGCAGTATTGAGTTACACCTAGAACAGACCCAGTGAACCAGTGGGAACTTGGTGAGCTAACCCTGTAAATTCAATTGATTCAGTAGACTTCCACTAGTTGTAATTTACTGCTGGGCTTCAGCCAATGAATGCCATGAGATTACAGCATAGTTGCAGTCTCAACAGTGTATATGTGTAGCATCCTGCAGTGATGAGAAGAATTTGTGATTATTACAGAGAGTTTACAGTTTATATTATGTTTAGATCATAGTAAAAGATGAGGAAACTTGATTTTGATTCTTAATTCCAACCTTTAACTTCCTCATAATTCATCCCAGAGCTTGAATACAGCATAGCTATATTCTGTATATCCAAACCCATACCATTGATGACTGGGAATTTTGAGAGTAGTTTAAAAAAAGTAACATTTTTATTTTTAAAAAATGAACCATGTATTTAAGAGGAATATGACTTTCACGTGGAAAATCTACTTTTGTGTGTGGGGGGGTTCCCTTCTTTATGTGGCTTTTCCCTTTATTTCTTTCCTTTACCTCATTTGCCATAAAGATTTCCCTTGCTCAAAAGCCAGTCGTATCCAACTCATTTCTGTTTCAAAGCCGGAGAGCCAGTGCTGTCTGCTTCTGCAGACGTCTCCGTGGTCATGTGGTAGGCATGACTAGATGCCGGAGCGCATGGAACACTGTTTACCTTCCCACCAAAGTGGTCCCTATTTATCTACTTGCATTTTTTTGCTTTTGAACTGCTAGGTTGGCAGGAGCTGGGACAGAGACGGGAGCTCATTCTGTCTTGCAGTACTCAGGAATCGAAGTGCTGACCAGTCAGAGACATGAAAAATATTTAATCAAATTGAGACACAAGGACTGCTAAGCAGCCAATCAGAATGTCTGAGAGAAGTTGCAGAAGGGCTTGGGTTGGGCAAAACCCAATTAAGAATGTTCTTTGTATCAGTACTTCCTTGTGGGCAGGATCTGTGTGCTGCTGAGTTCCATAATATACTCCACCTTGACTGTGCTAATTGTCACTGTATATCCTATTTACCTTTTGTCTGGATTTTTAGATTTTCTCCCTCATTTTTTGCTGCTGTCGCTAGGCAGACTACTTCTGGTTCCAGCATGTCTCCTTGGGGTTATTTCTGCTCCTAGCCTCTGCAATTTCTTGGGATTTTCTTCCATTACTTTCTCTCCCTTTCTTAAAGTATTTTTCTCTCTGTCTTGTGATGTCTGCTAGTGGTAGATTCAAGAAAAAGAAAAAAGTCATTGGTGGTATGGGTTTGGATAAATCTACCTATGTCATAGTAGTTGTTTTGGTTGGACTAGATTGTATTTTTGCTTTAATTCATGTCGTTGCTTTTCTTCAGTTTTGGACAGCTGGGGAAGTTGCATGTACTGTATTCTACATTTAGTCTCACCCCCTTGCCTTTTTGAGGAGAGGATTACTTTCCCTGTTAGACTGATTTTTAAAAATTGTGTCATTGATTAATTTACTGTGGATTCCTGCCTTGTCCCTGCTTTTTTGCTAGTTCTATTGAGTGTGAATTGGGGGGATAAATGAAAGAATGTGACAAATCTCTCTCTCTCTGTGTGTGTGTGTAAAAAGAATTAGTAAATAAAAGACCTGAAAATGAATGAGACACCTGCCCCCAAAAGAACTTAAAATCAATCTAACCTAAAAAAATTCCCTTTTCATACCTTTTGTATTTACAAATAACTATCTTTAGAATAGCTGTCAGATTGCTGGACTGCATTTTAGTATCACCAAATTTGTTATGTACAGTACAGTACTGTATTAAGATTTCCTTGTAAATCTATTACAACAATGTAGTATTAATTTTTTAATCTTTTAACTTGTTTAGTTTTAATATTTTAATAATTTTAAATTAGATTTTATATTGTGTTTTTATGTATCTTTTAAAGCTTTTGCCCTGAATCTCTTTGAGGAGAGTGGCATATAAGTCTGCAAAATAAATTAATTAATTAAGAAGGACACAGTGTAGCATAATACCAAGCAATCAGTCTCTCAGGACTTGAACTGTCCTACATAAAACAAACAAACAAACATCAACCATAGTTTCTAGAATTGTAGTTTTGTCTGCGTAATTATACAGTAATACCTCGGATAACGCTAAAATCGCATAACGTTAAGTAATCTGGGGAGGAGAATTGGATCGAATAACGTTAAGGTCTTATGGGATGGATCGGATAACAACCGATAAAGCCCGTGCGGTTACAGTGTATCTCTATGGAGCTTTAACGTTATCCGATCCATCCCATAGGATTTTAACATGCATTGGATAACACTAAAAATCGGATAACACCAAGACTTGTGGAACCAAGTCTTAGCATTAGCCGAGGTATTACTGTATAAGCAAAAACTGTTGTTTGTTTTTATAACATTAATATAATGAGCAGTACAAATTAATTCAGTCAGGTCGCCATTAGAGGTACTGCCTTATACTGCTTGCTCTCTGTCATCTGAAGTGCAGAGTGACTACATAAAATGAGGGTTTTTCAATGGAGGTACCTTGACTTAAATTACCTCCCAAGGGAGTCATTCATCTGTATCTGGTGGTGTCTTGATTTTTTGGTCCACAATTCTCATTGGCAGTATTGCAGAGTATGGATGATGGGACTTGTAGTTTGAATGCATCTGCATGGTGTTCTATTGGAAACGTAATTACTGAGAGGCAGGTGATAACATCATGTTTCTATTAATTGCTTAATTTATGTCTTGTATGTATTGCCGGTTTAGTTGTTTGCTAGGTTTCAAGCTGTTATGCTTTGTTTTGCATTTGTTGTTATTTAATTATATTTTATTATTCTGCTAGTTACCTAAGTGATTTGGGAAAAGAATATTAGTGATTTAAATGAAAAATGTTCCATGTACTTCTTAGTTTGCCAACAGAAATCATTAAAGGGCTTATTTTTGGAAATAATTTGAACGTAGGTTGCATTGTTTAATATTAGCTTTGCTATGGTGTTGTATGTTATAATTTATTAATTTAGGATTTTTTTAATTTTACAGATGTGCACTGGAAACTACATATTTGTTCCGTATATGATCACCCCCCACAATAAAGTGTATTGTTGTGACAGCAGTTTTATGAAGGGATTAACGGAGTTGATGCAGCCAAACTTTGAATTATTGCTTGGTCCAATATGCTTACCCTTGGTTGACCGTTTTATTCAGCTTCTGAAAGCAGCACAGGGGAGCTCAAGGTAAGGTACCCAATCACATGTTTTCTGCAATGAAATGCAATCAATAAAAATATGTCAAAAAAAGAAGAATTTGCCAACTTTGAGGATCTTTATGGATGGAATATATATAAGTGTACACATATAATGATGAAAGGCCACTGCATTATATTCTCAGGACAGTCTTCACAGCTGATCGCCAAGAGGATCGTTAATATTTGGATTCAGATATGGCAGAAGAAGTGTTACTATATCTATAAGACTAATTAGTTTTAATTTTTTATAAATCTTTGTGTGTCTAAGCAGGCTTCTTCAGATGAGTGGAATAAAACTGCCCAGACACAGAACCACTCCATCTATCAAAAGAAGAGTGCTTAGACCACAAAACCTTATGAAATATTAAAACTAGTTAGTCTTATAAATGCTCGATTACTGTTTCTGGTAGCCAAGAGGCTGTTCTCTGATAGTAAAAGTAAAGGTTTCCCTTGCTCGAAAGCCAGTTGTATCCGACTGTAGGGTTCAGTGCTCATCTCTGTTTCAAAGCCAAAGAACAAGCGCTGTCTACTTCTGCAGATGCTTCCGTGGTCATGTGGCATAAATTGAATGTTTTGATGTTTTTTCTATTCTAGCCAATACTTCAAGGAATCTATTCTTAATGATATAAGAAAGGCTCGTAACTTATTCACGGGAAAAGAACTAGCTGCTGAACTTGCGAGGATACGACAGCGAGTGGATAATACTGAGCTTCTGTCTGCCGATATTGTGATAAATCTGTTGTTATCTTACAGAGATATTCAGGTAGGAACATTTAAATATATTTCTTCTATAGTCTGTATACACATTTTTCTACTGACAACACAATTAGTCTAATACAAGTGGGTCCTGCTGCAGAACAGCATACAGAATGTGTCTGTTCATTGTTAGTCAGGAATACCCTGCTTTGCATCACTGTCACATCCAACAGGTTTTCTATACACAGACAATCAGTAGCTGAAATTCAGTAGTAAAATAGGCCTGTTGGATCAGTGAGAATTTGGCGAGTCATCTCCTCCATAAGTTCCACCAATTCAATGGGTTTAGTTTTGTTATAACTTACTGCTGGATTTTAGCCACTAGCTTGTGGTTACAAAATACAGTTATTTCTCATTGGCCAGTTTGCAAAATTTCTGTCTTAATTTTCCCTTTTATATTTGCATGTTTTTAAATCTGGGGATTTACCAACCTTCCTGATGCCTCCCTCTTAGTTATGTCTTTTCACACATAAGCAGCTGGCACTTATAACTGAACATGTGACTCAGGAAGAATGAATGCTGTAGTCATTTTCATGCGTTTATGTTATAGAGACCTGATGCAGAAAGAAATTGGGGGAAAGAACCTAGAATATGATATCAAAGACACATGTCCCTACTTCAACTTGAGACTGTCCCTATGTGAAAAATGTGTTGTTTTTTCTGTGCAACCAATCTTATTGTTAAAAGAGCATGAACCTTCTGCCTGTAAGTCAGTGCTTGCTTTAGCCTTGGAGGAAATCTGAGGGGAAAATATAAATAGCCCTGTACATTTTGTGCAGTATCAATTCCCAGGGCTCCTGCAAATTAACTCTCTCAGTATAACCCTGTAGTACAGGGGTTCTTAACCTATGGCCCTGGACCTGGATGTGGCCTGTGACACCATTTCATGTGCCCCTCTCCCCACTGCCTGGAAGTGCCATGTGTGGCAGGCAGGGCAAAATGGCCATCTAGCACCCGAAGCTGCCTGTGGGAGCGTGACCCGGCCCGCACCTTGAAAAGGTTGAGAACTCCTGCCCTAGTATGACATGGGAATGTATCACTGACCTATTCTACAGGACCCTACATCCACCTGCAGCCTAAGTAGCTAAAGAATGATTAGATTTCTTGTTTAAGTTCTATGAGTAGTTCTCTTTAGCATTGCTGGGGATATTTAAAAATAACTTTTTATGGTAAAATAGGAAAGCTTACCTGAGGGTCCACCGATCTAAAGAATGAGCTGCATCTCTCTACACTTTTAGCTATCTATATTTTTCTTTCTCTGACACTCTTTTCCAGCCATTCCATTTAATAGCTGATCTAATCCTGTTTATACCTCCTTTCTTGCAGCCAGCTCTTTAATCCCATTGAGAATTCTCTGTCCTAACTTGGATTCCTTTGTTTCCCTCCCATAAATATTTGTATATATCTTCACAAACCTCATCTCCCTCCCTGTTGGCCCCTGTATCCCTGTTATGTGTGTCTACTGGTGTTTTGGCTACATATGTGCGTGAAGATCAGAAATGCAATGTAGAATAAGCAGGACTTGCAAAGAAATGTTGCATGATCTTTTCTTCTGGTTCTTGCTGTTGCTGCTGAATATGCGCTCTCCTCACACCACTGACCTGATAGTAGTTTTGCTTTGCCCTCTTAATTTTAACACTTATTGGGGGAGGGGAGAGTAATTTTTGCAAACCTTATAGTTTCCTCTGATACTTTCCCTCTTGTATCTTTTGTGGACCTGTGTTGTCTGCAACCCTGACAAAACTCAGTGCCAAAAATCATTATGAAAAAGAGGTAGTGTTTCCTATGGACTCAGCTTCAGAAAATTCATGTTCAACTGGTAATGAACCGCTTCTAAAAAAAAAAAAAAAAAACCATGACGCACACAATGGAGCTCTGAATAAATGGCTCACTGGCACTTCTGTCTCATCGCAGTGTGAAAGCACTTTTACATTTGACAGATTTAATAACAGAACTTTGTTACCATGGCAACATTGTACATCTTTGGCAGGGTCTCTAGAAAGGAGTGGGTGCATGAGAGCCAGGATTCTGGTCGTTGTATTTTTAAAAATTTAAGCCATTATATTATGCACATTGGAGAATGCTGTGTGAATGTTATAGCTGGGACACAAAGACGTTATGTAGAAACAGGCTGTGTATGAACTGGAGTTGAGGTCCGCTTTTGTTATACTACCTCACAGAGTCGATATTTCCCACCAAAATTGTTTCATAAGGACGAATCCTCAGGAATGGCATTTTTATGCTGGACAAGCATTGGCCAGAAGAGGAAGTTGTATATTCAGTGGCACCAGAATGAGTCCTGCTGATAAAGATATGGCATGCTTCTTTTTATTGGAGTGCATGTATTTTAAAAATTTGTCTCCATTCTTTACCAAAATAGAATAGCTTGTCTTCACTAATAATTAAACAATCCCTCACTTTAAGCCTGCTGTCAAAAAGATGCAAAACTCAAGGTAAAGGCTTGAGGAGAAGTAGGAAAAAGCCATGACGATCTTTGGTTGTCTGAATTGGGGATAGTCCAATTAGCACTAGAGAAAGTGAGGTGCTGCAAATTGTTGAAGAGAGATTTTTGCCATATCATCTTTTGCCCCTCTATAGGTTAGCCCCGTGATGGCGAATCTTGGCACTCCAGCTGTACTTGAACTTCAATTCCCAGAAGCTCTGATCAGCAAGGAGTGCTGACTTGGGCTTCTGGTAATTGAGGTCCAAGAACACCTGGCGTGCCAAGGTTAGCCTGGGTTAGCCTGTTCAGCCTCCAGGCAAGAGGAAGGATGCTGTCCACCAGTAGCCTTTTGCAACAGAGCCCCTATACAAATAAGGAATAACACTGCCTCCCCTAATGATCTGTTTGATCACAGGAATGTTGTGGTCTGAAGAATGTAAGCCTGCTGGACCCAGAGAAACTTTGTTATTTCTTTATTGAAGAGGGCCAGGGTTATGTCTGTCTGTCTGTCTGTACATACCACACTGATTTAGTGCCAGGCCTTACTCATGACAGTTGACATGCAACCAATGCAAACATGCCTATCCAGCTTCATAATAGCTTCAAAAACACTACCACTGCTGAGAAATCATTACACATTACCTGAAATAAAGATGGAGTCTTTACTTTCATCTTTTCTAGATGGTATCTTTTTTTGGGATGCAAGTTTTAATTTTACATTTACCGTATATACTTGACTGTAAGGCATCTCGAATATAAGTCGAGGTACTTAATTTGGACCTCTAAAACTAGGAAAATAGATTGACCCAAGTATAAGTTGGGGGTGGAAAATGCAGCAGCAGCTAGTGAGTTTCAGTAATCAAAATACATGAAAATACAGTAAAATTAATTAATTCAGACATTTGTGTGGGTATGTTTTTGAGTTTTTACGGTAGTGGTAGAGCTTTTTTTTTTAAAAAAAATGTATGTTTGAATTTGCACCACTGCTGTTTTGGGATTGCTGACCCGAGTATAAGTCAAGTTCCTTTTTTTGGACCTCATTTTGGGGGCTAAAAAACTAGACTTATACTTGAGTATATACAATAGCTATAGTGACACATGTCTTAGTTATTAGGTATTCCTTTGGGGCTTTTTTAATGCTGTAATTAACTATGTACAGTACTTTAAAAAATCAATTTGTGAGGTGTGTTGAGTCGGTGTACCAGGAGAAAGTTGTGATAGGAGTAGAATAGAATAGGTTTGTACTAGCACTGATCAGCCAGTGTACTGACTTAGGCTTCTGGGAATTGAAGTCCACCTGTGGGCTGTGTACCCCTTGTTGGGAACCACTGATCTAGTAGAACAATGTCTAGGACAGCTTTGTGCATGGCAAGAGAAGACTAAGCAAAAATATTTCCAGATGAAAAGAATTCTCCCATCAAGTTATGTGTCCACCTGTTATGCAATTATCATGTCTCGTTTTAAGAGAGAGTAACACCTAGAAAGTTCATTCTTTTGTCTTTTTACTACTGTTGTGATTTAAATATATCCTATCATTTTGTTTCTTGGAAGGATTATGATTCTATTGTGAAACTGGTAGAAGCATTAGAAAAACTTCCGACCTTTGACTTGACTATGCATGACCATGTGAAGTTTCATTATGCCTTTGCACTGAACAGGTACGGACTTACTTTCCAAATGAAATTGCCATGCTTTATGTGGGTTTTGTGAAATGCAGTTCTGAAAAATTCCTTCTGCACAGATTGAAAAATCTGATCTAGCTCCATCACCTTTTCTTATGCTACATCATTTAAATGACAGTGAGTTTTCATTTGTAGTCAGTATTTAACATACTTTTCTAAATGCAATTTGGGAAACAGTTGTTTTGTTCTCTGATATGCTTGTGTGGACTAACATGGTTACAACTTTGAAAAGATACTTTTTCATGTATCTAAAAAAGAGAGATGCTTGTTCTATTTTTCTTTCATCCTGAAATGACATACAGTGGTACCTCATACAACGATTTTAACCCGTTCCATAGGGCTTGTTGTTGTACGAAACAATTGCTATACGATAGATGCATTGTATAGCAATTTTCCTTATGGGATGCATCATACAACGATTTTTGTCGCTAAGTGGTTTTTCCCATTGAAAAATTGTTGTATGGGTTTTTTGCATAGGGAAAATTGTTATGTGGAATGCCATTTCCCCCAAAAATCTAATTGTTATTCGATTTCGGTGCTAGACGGGGCGATTGTTGCATGAGGTTCCACTGTATTATCCCTTGACAAAGAGGAGAAAGAGCTCATGTGTGTTTACTGCTCAAAAACAAATCCACTGTGAACAAAGTGTCACATTTAATTGTTGGGCCTGTGCCAAGTATACTTAGTAAGCAGAAAACAGTGGCAAATGAGTGAGAGACAGCTGTGAAGTCTACATTGCAGAACTGTATGAATATATGCTACCACCACCTAATTAATGACTACAGTACATACATATCATGAAGTGGACTCTATATTAAAAGGATCCTTGTCCTGATTTAGCCATACAGTGGAACCTCGGTTAACAAACGGCTCGGTTAACATAAAAATAGCATAACAAAAGGAAATCCACGGAAAATAGTGGCTCGGTTTACAGAATTTTGTTCGGAATGGAATACAGGTAATTGGTTTTCAATGCATTCCTATGGGAAATTCGGTTAAAGTAATTTTCACTGTAAGAAACGTCCTAGAGAATGCATTAATCACGTTAACCAAGGTTCTACTGTACTAAGGTCCTCCTACTACTCAGTTTCTCTGGTAGAAAGCTAGGTTCAGAACAGAGAGAAACAGAGGTAAAATTTGTGGGTCTGCTTAGTGTTTCTCTGCTGATCTTTATTTCATAATGCTGAAATTGCATAGGAAGGAACTAAAAAATATTTCTTAGCCATGGAAAAATACAGTGGGACTGTCCATGCAAGGATGCATCACAATTTCTCTATAGGAGAACTTTGGTAATAAATTAGACTGCACGTTGTGATGATCATACATGTATTTTGTTGCATACGTGTACTGTGCTTGCTAGCAAAATAGATCTGACTTTATGTTATGTCTGCTGGCTTTTTCCTACACAGAAGTGTTATGTGTGTGATAGTACTGGTCTCTCTTGATGTAGCATAGCATTTAATTGAAATTTGTGGAACTGAGCACATTTTAATCAACAGTGTATTTCAGCAAAATTTGCATAAATGTGGGGTCTCCCAAGAGATGACAAAGAGTATGGGTGTGTTTGGTGGTAGCAAGGACACACAATGGATAGATTTTCCCCAAAATATTGCAGGAGACAACCCATTCATACACTGGCTAATCAAGAAGAAGTTTTACAGTTAAGCCTTCCTATGCAAATGTTTATTGCTTTTCGAAAGCCTGTAGCATAGCATAGTAAACCGTTCTTCTTCTTCTTCTTCTTCTTCTTCTTCTTCTTCTTCTTCTTCTTCTTCTTCTTCTTCTTCTTCTTCTTCTTCTTCTTCTTCTTCTTCTTCTTCTTCTTCTTCTTCTTCTTCTTTTTCTTCTTCTTCTTCTTCTTCTTCTTCTTCTTCTTCTTCTTCTTCTACTACTACTACTACTACTACTATTGAATTCAAATGTGAACAAAAATTAGTTTTTAATATCTCAGTGTGAACATGCAGTGCATGAAGCATTACTTCTTCTGTATGCATTCCAGCTGCCCGTGGCATTCCTATAGTATGGTTTTCTTGAAACAAAAGAATGTTTTCATGCATTATATCGTTCTGTATGGTATTTTAAACAGTAAAGTAATCAGAGGTTTACAGTTGGTACTATTGTTATTGAACATATGTGTATGTTGCTGTTTTTAAAATAACAGACGAAATTTACCTGGAGATAGGCAGAAAGCACTAGATATTATGATGCCTTTAGTGGAGCATGAGACCCAAGTAGCTTCAGATATGTACTGCCTCGTGGGACGAATCTACAAAGATATGTTTCTTGATTCTGGATTTGCAGACATAGAGAGTAGAGACCAAGGGACCTTGTGGTAAGTAGCTCTTTGCAATATAGTTACATAGTTTTGTTTTTAAATTGACACACCCTGGCTAGTGATAGAAATGGAAACCTGGCAGAGAGGATATTCCCATTTCTAAAAATCTGTTATTCATAATCTAATGCCTGGATAAGAATCCAAACAAGTTGGGTACTTCTGAGGATGTTGCTGAACCAGACACTTACCCAGATGATTAAGCCTAGGAATATCCATTTAAAGGTGGCCCCCACATATCTTCATGGGTTCAGTATCCATGGTTTCAGTTATCTGCAGAATATATGTATATGGTGCATTACCAGAGCTAGTCACTAGAGGCCACTGTCTGTAGTGTAAAATATAGGATTTGCTGTTATCTGTCATTTCAGGTATCCATTGTAGATCTAGGAATATATCCCTTTTAGACATGGGGATGACCTTTATCCAAAGTACAACTCTTTGAACATTATAATGCAATTATGCTAACAATTTTTGCAAAGTGTCTTTAAAAAAAAGCCTTAATCAAATAATTCAGTTCAAATGTTTTTTGTCTGTTTAAATATTTTGTGATGCTTGCACAATATGTAAAATCAACACATTGCAGTTTTTAAAAGTTCTGCTTCCTAGTAATTTATACTTCCCACACTAATATGTGTATGAATATGCTGTTACCCTTTCGTTTTCCTACTTCTTCCAATTTTGTGATAGTTTCCAGTTTAAAAAAAAGTATACAAACTACATACTGGGGCAATAATATAAAAAAATAAGGTATTAGGGGAATTGTATGCAAATTATACACAAAAGCACAAAAACTGAATTTATGTTCATGAAAATGTATGTAAATGTTTCTGCTGGACTTTAAGGGAGGAAAAACAATCTGATGGAATAATGGGATTGAACGCAGATGTGCTAAAAAACAGTTAACTCTGCACATACTGAAACTTGTCCCTTCACTTATAAACATTTTACAACTCTTATGCTCAAATATATGTTAATAATTGCAATAACATCAAGAACGTAAAAGACTGCTATATCTGTCTAAAAGGTTTATTTTTATAAGGGCCAACCAGATGCCCAAGGGAAAACCACAGCTGCTATGCTTTCGCTATCATATAACTATCATGACTAGAAGACACTGAAAATCTTATCCTTCATGAATTTGTCCCTCACAAAATTTGATTCAAGAGCTCATAGTAATAATTTCAGTAATTTTCAAAATATTCCTGTAAGGGAGATCATTGCTTCTATCCTCAGAGGGCCATGGACTGTAAAAATAGCACCCTCTTAATGGTTAACCTCCTTACTGGTAGTAGTTAAGATGTTGAACTTGACAACTGGAAGGTTGGCAGGTCAGCAGTTCAAGACCCAAGTGAGGTCCCATTTCTGTCCCAACTCCTGCCAACCTTGCAGTTTGAAAGCAAGTAATTGCAAGTAGATAAATTGGTACCATTTTGTGCATTCCAGTGTCTAGTCATGCTTGCCACATATCCACAGAAATGTCTGCAGACGCAGATAGCGTTGGCTCTTTGGCTGTAAAAGGAGATGAGTACCGCATCCTAGAGTCAAATATGACTGGCTTTCAAGCAAGGGTGGCCTTTACCTTAAAGCTGCTACTTTACATCAATAGGTTAGAAGTAGTGGTGGGCAGCAAAAATTTTCACTAGCACACTGTGGGCAGAGTCTATGCCATGGGCAGAGCCTATGTCATGTGCAGAGCCTATGTGATGGGCGGAGCCTACATTGTGGGCGATCTAGTCATGCCTGCCATATGACCATGTATACATCTGTAAACACAGGCAGCACCGGCTCTTTGGCTGTAAATGGAGATGAGCTCTGCACCCTAGAGTCAGGTATGACTGGCTTTTGAGCAAGGGAGACCTTGAACCACTTGCAGGGACAAAACCTGATGGGGTAGAGAGGTAGGCATGGCCACCAAATTTCGCTTCCCCCCCCTCCCCGAAGGCCACCCAATTTCATTTCAAAGAATGTTCAAATTATCGAACAATTGCGCTCATCCCACACGGTAGCAAGGTGATGCTCAAGATAATACAGGATAGACTGCAGCAGCACGTGGAGAGAGAATTACCAGAAGTGAAGGCAGGGTTTCCGAAGAGGCTGGGGGACTAGAGACCACATTGCCAACATATGTTGGATCCTGGAAAAAACAAAGGAATATCAGAAACAATTCTACTTCTGTTTCATTGACTACACCAAGGCCTTTGAAAGTGTGGATAACAACAAAATGTGGCAAGTAATTAAAGAGATGGGAATACCTTTGTTGTTCAGTCGCACAGTCGATTCCGACCCTCTGCGACCCCATGGACCACTGACCGCCAGAATACCAGAGCACCTTATATACCTCATGAGAAATCTGTACATGAATCAAGAAGCAACAGTTTAGTCAGAATACGGAAGGACAGAGTGGTTTGGAATAGGAAAAGGAGTAAGACAAGGCTGCATTTTGTCACCCTGCTTATTCAACTTATATACAGAGCACATATTGTGCAATGCAGGGATGGAGGAATCACAATTTGGGATCAAAATTGCTGGGAGAAACATCAATAATTTGAGATATGCAGATGATACCACCCTAATGGCAGAAAGTGAAGAGGACTTAAAGAAGCTCCTGATTAGGTTGAAAGAAGAAAGTGAAAAAGCTGGCTTGAGATTCAATATCAAGAAAACCAAGATAATGGCAACAGGCCCTCTCAGTCCCTGGAAAATAGATGGGGAAGAAGTAGAAGCAGTGACATATTTTACTTTCCTAGGATCAAAGCTCACTGCAGATGGTGATTGCAGCCATGAAATAAAAAGACAACTGATTCTTGGAAGGCAAGCGATGAGAAACCTGGGGAACATAGTGAAAATTAGAGACATCACATTGCAAACAAACATTCGTCTAGTGAAAGCAATAGTATTCCCAGTGACAATGTATGGTTGTGAGAGTTAAACCATAAGGAAAGCTGAGCGCAGAAGAATAGATGCCTTTGAGATGTGGTGCTGGAGGAGAGTTTTGAGAGTCCCCTGGACAGCGAGGAGAACAAATAGGTCAGTCTTAGAAGAAATTAACTGTGACTGCTCCCTAGAAGGTCAATAAAGTTAAAGTACTTTGGACATCAAATGAGAAGAGAGGATTCACTTGAGAAAGCCTTGATGCTGGAAAAGGTAGAGGGCAAAGAAGAAGGGGACGGCCAAAAATGAGATGGCTAGATGGTATTGTGGAGACAATGGGCACAGAGCTGAGCGAGTTGAAGGGGATGGTGGAGGACAGGAGTGCCTGGCGGACAGTGGTCCATGGGGTTGCAAAGGGTTGGAAATGACTGTGTGACTGAACAACAAAATAGAACATAGACTTGTACTCTACAGAAGAGCAAGAAGATGTAGATTTAATGTCCCTAATCCTTGTCATTTGTCAAGGGCCATCTCGTGGAGATCAGATTTTGTGGGTTTTGAAGTGAAACAGGACTGTCAGATGGTTAGTCCCTCCAGCTGATAAATGTTTATCTCAAACTGACGGGAAGCTGCTCTCTTGGGTTCAAGAAAGGCATCTCTCTTCCCCCCACCCTCTTATCTGAATATCCTCCACTACTAAGCCACAGTTGTAGATTTCAAAAAGGAAATGCTAGTGGGGTGCAACTGCACATGTCTACATTAATAACATATATTTTGGCCCTTAGCTGAAATCATGCATCAGTTTCCCTGCTTTTTTGTATTTTTTCAAAACCTATACGCATGCTCTCCCATTTTATTGCCTTCTGTCATTGAGCAGGGATGTTCAAACCAGCAAAATGCTCATTTGTAATTTTAAAAACCCAAAAGTTTATCTCTTATTAACAATTAGCATGTTTGTTGTCAGGCACAGACTATTTCTTCCTCGCTGCACATGTCTAGTCATCTTTCTTTTGGTAAACAAACAGAAAAGTTCACTTAATAAACTGGCTGAGTAAGATGTTGTTTCTTCCAGTGGCTGAAATCCTGTATATGTAAATTCTGGACCAGTTTTTCAGGGGATTAAACATTTCCTTCTCCCAGTCTCTAGCCCTCACACATTCAGAGTAATCCCTTTCATCCTTAGTAAACCATGGGTGATTTTCAGCAATTAAAAAATTCTCCTTCCTGTCCTGCTGTCTTGGTGGGCTCCAGATGAGGAAACTGATTACACAGAGTCTGGGGGCGGGCGGAGGAAATGTTTAATTCCCTAAGGTTGCCCCAACAGATGCTGTTGGTTTTACACTACAGAACTTAGACAAACAGGATTTCAGCCAAATTGTATTTTATTTTGACATGGTGGTCCCTGTTTGTTTGGCGTCCCTTCACTAATAAAAACAAGTTCAATTGGTAGAGATTTCTCTCACCAAAACACACATCACACCTTTAGATCTGTTGATACAGGGCAAGTTAGGCATAATTTAACAAATAAATAAACAGAAGATTAAACAAAATGGGAAGAGAGGAGTTGTTTTAAAAAATGATTCCTCTTTGCCACATAGTCCTGCCTCTCATTGGAACATATCTGGTGGCTAAAATCCTGGGTTTCTGAGCAACAAACAATTCCATAAAACAGTTAACTTGGATATATAAGAACCCTCAACTCCTTAAAAGTGAAAATTATTTGGAATGTACAGTTTCTAACTCTGTGCTAAATGGAGCAAGCTATAAAAGGTTATCCAGCCTAAGCAAACAGCTGTATCCATTCTACAAACTCAAGCAAAGTAAAAATAAATTGGAAAAACATGAATATGACAGAAACATGATTACCTCTCTTCTTCTTTTAAAATAAATGTAGACAGTGGTGCTGTAATACTGTGGAAGACAGAAGTTTTGTTTGCATGGAAAATAAATACCACAGTGAGACAGGGCCATAACTTTCTACCTAAAATCTCTGTGTAATGACCACAAAACAAGGTTAAAGGTGACTATGAAATTCCCTGTGTTCATCCAGGCTTGGCCATCTTCAGTCTGATAATTACTTTGAGATAAGAAGCAGAAAGGGAGAAAGTTACAATCTGTGTTAGCTAGAAAGTTAAGAATAATCTCAAAACAGTTTACCAGCACCTAGCCTTCAGAACTCGCAGAAATACTCAAATACCCAGAGTGTTATGGAAACCAATTTTATTTCTGCCACCACCAACTCTAGCACCAAATGCAACACTGAAGAGTGATACTAATAACTTTTCAAAAAGGACTCTGTTTTAGCAAGCATTATGCAAAACAAAACAAAAAAAACCCCTAAAAACAACACAACAACCACAAGAGACACCTTTAAGATTAACAGATTCTTGTTTGAGCTTTTGTGAACAACACCTCACTACATACATTGGTGTAAACTCAAATTGCATAAATAATTCAACTTGCCGCCATTTCAGAAGCTGAGACGTCCATTCCTTGTTGCATACAAGTTGCATGGCTTTGCATGCAGTGAGAAATTCTAGCCACAATTTCCCACAGCAGTTTATGCCATCTGACTTACATTTGTGTACATAAGTAATAGAGTACCGGCCATGGAGTATGATACTTAGCTAAATAAATTACTATTGAGCACAAGTGTTTTCAGAGGCTTCCCTATGATTGGCTTTACTCAGTGGTAGGATTCAAATTATTTTACTACTTACTCACCGGGTGTTGTATGGTGGGCGTGGCCAGGGGAAAAGCGCTGAGTTGCACCCAAATTAGGACTACTTTACTTCAAAACTTGGGTGGGAGGGACCAGCCAGAATTTCTGCTACTGGTTCTGGTGAACTGGTACAAGCCTGCTGAATCCCACCACTGGCTTTACTGTAAGAAAAGCAGTTGTCTTTGTAAACTGACGGGTCATATTTAAACTACCAGGAAACAATCTGAAACACAATCAAACTGAAATTATACCATGTGGCTAAACATTCTTGGGATTCTGATACCTTTCAATGCACTTCAATACCCTCACCACCACCATGCCATTAGATGGAGGATGATCATCCTGCTTCCTGCGAAATACCATTCAAACCTACTTAAGATTGGGATGGTTGTGTAGGAGGAGAGACTGAACAAAAAGTGATCTAGGACAGAGTCCTTGCCTGACAACACTGTTTTATTTTTAAAAAGGCATGTTGCCAAACAAAAAAGGATGGCGTAGATAAGAATGGAGATAACTTTCATTCTTCCACCACAGCTTCTACTTCCACTCTAAATAACTGCCTGGTGATACTCATTTTCCACTGGAAACCTATTCATAAACATACATGGGGCTTCCCCTTCTCAGATGATTCACAGGAGAAAGAAGACTAACAAAACCACAATCACGTTGGCCTTTTATTCCAGGAAGGCCATCAGGGATTGTTGGGCAACTCTGAGAAAAAACCCACTCTCAGGTTTTGCCCACAATGTTCAGGCACTCTGGGATTCAATGTTTCCAACAAGGGTGCCGTTTCTGCTGCCCCGTCTGCCACAAGGGGTTACCTTTCTGGAAAACAAGGCAGTGAGACAGACTTCTACAATGATTCAACAGCATTCTACCTATGCCACAGATAGAATGAAGGCAGTATCAACCAGGCCTCCGACATCTTCAAATCAATTAAGTTGAGCTGCAAATATGATTGGGAGTGGTGGTAACTCAGTCACTGGCTGTCACTTCCTTCAAGGCAGCAGT
Source organism: Furcifer pardalis (assembly GCA_030440675.1). Lineage (NCBI taxonomy): Eukaryota > Metazoa > Chordata > Lepidosauria > Squamata > Chamaeleonidae > Furcifer > Furcifer pardalis. The sequence continues at coordinate 92,683,509 of CP126890.1, read as the reverse complement.
TGCTCCTACACAGGTTTACCAGTCACTTGCTTAGTGAAATGGCAGCATTTGACAGCATCAGGAAGAAAAGTCATTGCTGATGAAAGGATGGGCAAGTGGCTTCTGTCACAACAATCTACTGCACTCCTTAAGAAAGCATGTGACTAGCGGTACCCCACCACTGCCTCCACTATGCCATTACATGGAGGAAGATGGAACAGAGTGAGGAAGAACTCTGTTTCTACTACTGTGGCCTAATAAGGCCATAATAGAAAGCCCCCTGCTCAAATCTTTGGAGTCAGCCCTGTAACAAGCTCCATTGCATGCCATAATAAGCAAAATAACAACCCACATGCAAGTATGCTCCTAGTCACAGACTTATAATTAGCTATATATTTAGCATAAAATTTAATACAACATTTCATCTGCTCTTCTTAAATGCTCTAACCATGTAGAGAATATTTTGCTATAACTGACTGCTAGCAGATGGGTTACTAGACTGATGGATGTAATACAGAAATACTTCATCTTTAATCTCCAAGACCTTACAGGACAGGGCTTTTAATACCAAAACTTTTTGGAGGGCACCATTTTGTAGGGGTGATATAAGCTGAAAGTGACATGATAGTACATAAGTTATCTCTAGCTTTATCACTTACTCTTTTCAGATTCTAATAATCTATTTTCTTTTGTTCACTCTTTTCTCATTGCTATATGTTGCTGTTTTCATGGGTGTACCAACTTCATGAATGAGTTTCCATCCACTGTTTCTGTCTTGGAAATCAGAACCAATATTGTGCCCCAACTAGGTTACCTATAAACTTGCTGACCCAGTTCCTGAGGGAGGAGGGAGAGGAGGGAGAAAATCCATTTTTCTGATTTACCAACAAGAATGACAGTAGATTTATGTCTGAGGAAAAACCTGACAACTAATAATTAACCTGTCATTTTCTGTATTGATTTTAATAGAAATTATCTAGCAGTGTTCACTCAACCTGAAGAGTAGTAGACCATTAAAAAATAATCAAAAGCAGCATAGATTCACATTGACCTTACACTGGCATTAAACACTGTTGTGTAAATTGTTTAACAGAGGTTGCTACAAAAATAATTGTCATTGTTTTCACAAAGCCAAAATTGTTCTGAATGCCAAAATGAAAGGGTCACAATATAAGATGTTACATCTGCTACATCTGACACCAAATTCCAGATTTTAAACAAAAATGTTACAAATGTTATATTTGCTACACCTATTGTCAAAATTTGACAGGATTTTTATTGCAAAGAAAACGGTGAGGTATACATGGAATCATTCTTAAGCTGTAAAAATAGTTCACCTACATGAATTGTTACTCTATATTTTTTTTTTGTTCAGTCGCACAGTCGATTCCGACCCTCTGCGACCTCATGGACCACTGTCCGCCAGGCATTCCTGTCCTCCACCATCCCCCTCAACTCGCTCAGCTCTGTGCCCATTGTTTCTACAATACCATCTAGCCATCTTATCTTGGGCCGTCCCCTTCTTCTTTTGCCCTCGACCCTTCCAAGCATCAAGGCTTTCTCAAGTGAATCCTCTCTTCTCATTTGATGTCCAAAGTACTTTAGCTTCATCTTTATTATTTAACCTTCTAAGGAGCAGTCAGGGGTGATTTCTTCTAAGATTGACCTACTTGTTCTCCTCGCTGTCCATGGGACTCTCAAAACTCTCCTCCAGCACCACATCTCAAAGGCGTCTATTCTTCTGCGCTCAGCTTTCCTAATGGTCCAGCTCTCACAACCATACATTGCCACAGGGAATACCATTTCTTTGACTATGCGAATTTTTGTTTTCAGTGTGATGTCTCTACTTTTCACTATGCTCCCCAAGTTTCTCATCGCTTGCCTCCCAATAATCAGTTGTCTTTTTATTTCATGGCTGCAATCACCATCTGCAGTGAGCTTTGATCCTAAGAAAGTAAAATCTGTCACTGCTTCTACTTCTTCTCCATCTATTTTCCAGGGACTGATAGGGCCTGTTGCCATTATCTTGGTTTTCTTGATATTGAGTCTCAAGCCAGCTTTTTCACTTTCTTCTTTCAACCTAATCTTACTCAGGCTTAAACAAATAAAACATTCAGCCAATCTCCAGCATTGGTGGGGCAAACAGCCTCTTCTAGAAGCAGGGAATACAAACTGCAATGGGAAAAGTATGTTCCATAGTTGTGAAGAAGCCATAGAGAGCACCTCTTTGCATGCATTTAATCTATTACCTTTCTACATGACTTGAATGAACCACAGCGCAGGTGCAATTGACCACAGTTTTTTACCATTTTGGAAAACTTTAGACACAAAGAGTCTGATTCAGCTAAATGCAGCTAAGGCTATAATTCTATACATGCACAACTGGAGATCCAATGCATAGATGAAATTAACTCAATGAAATGTTGCTAAAGCTGCCAACTGCATTTAGAAGATGGTACAGAGTTCTGTCTTCTGAAATAAGCAAGCTGTCTGGATGATAAAGAACACAGTATCTTATGCTTGAATAAGTTATTGGAGTTGAGCAAATGGATGAGCCACACAATATGAGTACCCCAGAAAGGCTATAACTGGCTCTATTTAAGATTAGGTAAAGGTAAAAGTTGCCCTTAGTCAAAAGCCAGTTGTATCCAACTCTAGAGTTCTGTGCTGATCTTTGTTTATAGCCAAAGAGCTAGCACTGTCTGCATTTGCAGATATTTTGATGGACATGTGACATGCATCCCTCAACACCAGAGTGCACAGAATACTATTTACCTTCCCATCGAAGTGGTACCTGTTTATCTATTTGCTATTTCTTGCTTTCGAACTGCTATGTTGGCAGAAGCTGGGACAGAGGTGGGAACTCACTCTGTCGTGCAGTACTTGGGAATTGAGTTCCTACCTTCCAGTCATCGAGTTCAGTGTCTTAACCACTTGAGCCACCACAGTCCCCTTTTGTAAGATTACAGCAGCAGTAATACATTTGTTTGTTCTTCTAGGTTCAAGAAGGCGTTTGAGTCAGAACCAACATTACAGTCAGGAATTAACTATGCTGTGCTCCTCTTAGCTGCTGGCCACCAGTTTGATACGTCTTTTGAGCTACGGAAAGTTGGTAACTATAGTCTGTCGATGTGCAGGCAATTCAAATGCAGTAACAGCATTTCCACCACCCCCTGTTCTGTGGGAAACAATCTGATGATTGCAGTCAAGAGTTCTTTGTTTGCCCTTGTTCATCACTTTACCATTAGAAAGGTGTAGTCTTAGGCCACCACGCTGATCCTACCAGTTGTGATAGTCTTGAATGAGGTCAGTTTGCTATCCTAAAATTCTTTCAGAAGAGCTGGAAATATCAGTACAGTTATATTGTATTGAATATTATTGTAGCCCACCATGGTTCAGCTTTAGGTTATTGAGACCCTGAATGTTTTACACTTACATCATTGACAGTAATGTCTGCAATTTTGCATTGACTACAAAATGTCGGTTTCCTCTAAAGTCTGGAAGCTTGTATGCACAGTATTAATGCAAAAGCTCAGTACAGAAAATATTGTGGCACACTGAGAGCTTGTCTACAAGCCCATTTTGGATCAGGCTGTATTGAGCTAAATATGGTTGCTAGGAGGTCTAGGATGCCATGTGCATCCAAATGGTATACAGATCACAAGCAACACTATTTGATCCACTCTCAATTTGCCAGCTTAAGAGAGCCACTTCAGGATATTGGCAAATTAAACACTTTGTGTAGGGGCTTAGGAAGTGAATTTCCCCCCTCAAATATATTATGGCAGCACATGTGATGAATCACTTTAAAGAAATAAAAGCCAAGTGGAAAACTTTCCTCCCAAAGTGGGAAGAGACGAGAGGGCAGTGAAGGGTGGTTTGTTTTTTGCTTTTCTATTAAAGGTCTAGTCAAGATTCAGTTGGGAAGTACAAACAAAATCCCTTAATTGCCCCCTCCTGTATTCTTTCACTTTTAGGAAGATGCTTTCCCTTTGGTGTCTATTTTTTAAAAAGCAGTGCATCCCATATGTGTTGTTCTAAAACACTTTTTTCCCCTTCACTTTCCCAGCATCTCCACAGAGCCAAGTAAGTGTTTAATTTGCCAATATCCTGAAGTAGCTCTCTTCTTAAGCTGCTACACAATACAGTATTGGCAATTCAAATAGGAAGGCTTGCTTTTAGTTAATTTCCAGTGATCACACACACTGGAAATGAATTTTCCAGGACGTTTTGTATTGTGAAAAATTCATAAACTGAAACATGTGCACGGGGGTGGCACTATAAACCTCCCAGGTACAACACATCCTGGAAAAACTTGCTTCGTATTGCGAAATGTGACATTGCCAGTTTGATTTTCACATTTCCTTTTATCCCAGCATATTAAGTAGAAAAAAAAGGTCAAGGAGGTGGAGGGGGAGGAGAAGGAAGAACAGTTTGCAAACTAGACAGCAAAACATCAGCTTTTGTTTGCACAAGTTTCAAACTTTACTGATTTCACCTGGGCTGAAGCATTCATTACCCTGTTTTGAAAAGAAGCTGTGGTCTTGTGCGCTATTTTTTCTTCTTCATGTCTGCAGGAGTAAAGATAAGCAGCTTGCTTGGGAAAAAAGGAAACTTGGAAAAACTGCAGAGTTACTGGGAAGTAGGGTTTTTCCTGGCAGCCAGTGTCTTGGCAAATGATCACACCCGGGTGATTCTGGCCTCAGAAAAACTTTTCAAACTCAAGACACCAGCATGGTAAGAATACTGTGCACTTGTATCATCCAAGCATATTATACCACATTACTGTAAACAGGCAGGTAATTGTCCTTACAGCTCCTGTTTTTAGTACTTTGCACAATATACCTTTATATCTATATTTTTATGCTTATATTTCCAAATAGTAATATCTCTTATGAAAGTATTTGGAAATATAATAGGAATATTTTTCTTAGATTGACAAACCATGGTTAAAGCAGATGTGTCATGTGAATGTACTGTATTTATTGCAGTTTTGTTGCTGGGTGTGCTCTCCAGGTATGCATATGATGCCACATATCTTCTGTGATATGTGCATCAGTGCCTTTGAACCTCAGGAGTGGTACATTCTCCAGAATAGTCCTAGCAATATTGCAAAGAGGGAGGGGGTGACAAGGATTGAACACTTAAGAATAAAAATATATGTGATAGTTTCAGTGAGGAATAGCAGGTATTACAGCAGAGTGTACTTTTCTTTCCAATGATATGACAAGTTACTGAGCTTTCCTACTATTTTCTTCTGGGGCTGCGATAGCTCAGTGTTTAAGAAACTCACCTTGTTAGCTGGAAGGCTGGCAAGTTGGCAGTTCAAGACCGGGTACTGTATGATGGATTGAGTGCCTATCTCTGTCCCAGCTCTTGGGGACATGAAAGGAGCTCATTTGGGCATCCCTTGAGCAGAGTTTATTTTGCAAAAATCCTTTCAACCCAGAATGATTTCTTACACGAAATTATTATTTTTTTCTTATTTGCAAGAACTGCAGAAAGGACAGTCATTTTGCTGGATTTGAGGATAAGGAAATTAGACTCCAATCACTAGGCAACCATATAGTTCTTAGTGAATTTCCAATTCAAATTGTTTGTGGGAGAGTGTATTTGGCTCCAGACATGGTGTCTGCTCCATAATTGTATGAGAAATACCAACTTGGTTTTCAGAAGCAAGCAGGACACAGAATGTGAGGACCTAAGAATAGTTCTAAGGCTATTCTTTTAGGTAACCCTGTGCAAGGCATATACAGTGGTACCTCGGTTTACAAATTTAATGCATTTCCTGGGATGTTTTGTATTGCAAAAAAATTCATAAACCGAAACATGTGCATGTGGGCGGCACTGTAAACCTCCCAGGAACAATGCATCCTGGAGAAACTTGCTTCGTATTGAATCCCCCCCCCCCCCCCAATAAAACAAGGCATTATTTTCAATGGATTTTCATTCATAAACCAAAAATTACATTAACCAAAGCACCATTGTATAGCAGCCTTGGTAGGAGAGTGACTTCTCTTCTAGTTGTAGTCTAACTATCTTCAAGCTGGCTCTGCCCAGAGGAGCTAACAAGCTACAGAGACTTTACACAAGAAAGCAGCATAGAAATGGTGAAAATATCTTTCCATGTAGGGCAACCACACAAATGTGGTGTGCTTGTATGAATGGATAAATGTGAATCCCACCTATGTGTATCTTGGCAGCTCTATACACAACTCCTACTATGTTTAATGGGATGTTTATGTAAGTGCACATAGGATTGTGTATGTGTTTAGTGACCACCAGATTTTTTCAACAGTTCTTTCACCTGGAGATGCCAAATTGTGGGTACACAGTGCTTCTGTTCTATCTATGAACATACAGCTACTCTCACTTATTTAAAACAGAGAAAACTTTGGGCTCTGGTGTTGTTAGGTGGTAGCTTTGGCATCTATGGCTGATGGAAATTCCAGTCTTAAAACATCTGGGAGGCCACATATTTTCTTGCCTTGTCTCAAATGATTCCTGCAAACCACAAATGTTCCAAGTTAACAGCTGCTTTGCGTGTTATGGAAATAGCACTTCAAGCATCAGTTCAACGGAGTATTCCCTGCCATTTTAAAGTCACACTTGGTTTTGTCACATTGATTCTGTATCCAAACTCAAGGAAATGTTATTGGCTCTGGATTTCTCAATCATTGTGTATATGCAGTGTTTATGATTCTCCTGAGCTATGGGGAAATGCTACAGGTATCTCTCACAAGACAGACGTTTTTATTTGTGTGTTTCCAGATTAAAATAGCACATGTTCCCCACCCATCTGCAAAGAAGAAAGAGATATTAGCAGGCCATCAAAGAGATCTTAGCAGATCTGTTCATATGAACCAAAAAGGAAAAGACATGGTTTCCCCTACCCTCATTTTCCCCATTGCTAATTTTTCCTACTTCTGGTTCATCTATCAACACCCACCCCTTCAGATTTCTCCCAATATCTTGGGAGCAGGAACAAATTATTTGCATGTTCCCCCAATAAGAATATTATAACAATATATCCATATTTTATAGAAGTGTAATGAAGCATATAAAGACTATAATAAATCCCAAAAGGTTGTAAACTTGTTTTCCTTTCTATTGGTCTTTGCCAGGTATCTCAAGTCTACTGTGGAAACTATTTTGATATATCAACACTTTAAGAAACTGAATCCAGAGCAGCAAGCAGCCAAAAACGAACTTGTGGACTTTTGGATGGACTTTTTAGTTGAAGCAACCAAGACAGATGTTTCTGTAGTTAGATTTCCTGTAAGTATTTTTTGAACAGTGGTAATTAACTTAAAACAATTTCCATTTCTTCAGTAAATCTTCAAGAAATGAATATTTCCTCTATTTTTAGCTTGTCTTTCTTAGGAAATCTATATTGTTTCTCTCTTACTCTGTTGCATCATCACAGCTCTCAGGGGAAGGATGAACTGGCCCGTAATGTCTGGCGTAAAATAACTTACTGAGTTTTCATGGCCGAGTGAGGATTTGAACCTGGGGTTTCCTACTAATCGTCTGATGCAAACGAGTACACTAAACAATGACAATTTTGTTTTATTGGTAATGGCTTAAATTGATCCAGGATTTGCCTCCAGAAGGGCTCTGCTCACAGAAGGTCCCTCTACCTGGGAACTCCCTATGCCTGTCTCACGTCTCACATGAACCTGTGTAGCATCTTACGGCATGTGTGCAAAGTCTCTTTTGGGGAGAAGGGGCCACAGATGTCCCTTTCCATAAGTTCGTATGTGTCTTAAGCTGGATCCATCCTAATGTATTGATCAATTTTCTATCCAACTAAGGAAGTTTTGCCTGAATTCTAAAATGTAATGTCTACTGTTGTTAAAATGTTATCATTGTGTTTCTGTTCAAAGGTTTTAATACTGGAGCCTACAAAAATCTACCAGCCTTCATACCTGTCTATCAATAGTGAAGCTGAAGAAAAGACAGTCTCTATCTGGCATGTTATGCCTGATGATAAGGTGAGTCTCCATCCCAGCTTTTCCATAACAAAAAGTAGAGGTGCAAGTTATTTTTGTAACTAGATGATCTCTCACAAGGTAACTGGTTTGAGTGGAGGAAACTGGAAATGTTTGGATAATGGGAAAATATTCAGGATCTTTACTGTGTGAGAGAACAAGGTGAATGGAACTCAGAATAATCAGAGAAGACCAGAAGTGAGAGACTAATGAATGCCATAATGCATCTATGTCTACAACTTCAGAGCTAAGAGCAGGAAATCTGTAGACTCAATCATAAGAAACAATATTTTACCAAGTCAAACCATTGGTCTTTCTTGCTTAGTGCTGTCTTTGCTACCTGACAAATGTTTAAGACTAAGCTGCTTCTCCACCTGCTCAGGTAATGCCAGGACCATAAGAAATTCTACATTTTAAGCCTTTCTTTGAGGAATCAGTTCTTTTTGCAGTATTGTTCTGTCAGCAACAGTGATAAATCCTTTGTCTCTTGACATGCTTCCATGTTGGAGGAACATGATGCTATCCATTGATAGATTGTGTCCTGCAAATGTAGTCATGTAATGAAAAGATGTCAGAAAACAGATGAATAAAAGAGTCAAGATTGACTGTTGTTTCCTCTGAGTTTCATTGGTGGAAAGCTCAGGTTTGTTTCTGAATAGTGCCTAAAATGAACATAGAAAGATAGAAAGGGGTGGCTTATGTTAAAAACAAAAAGCAGAGAGTAAAATCAATGAGGGGGGGGGGGACACTGGAGATGTAGACTTCAGTGGGTTGTGGGAAAGTTGGAAACAGAAAAGATTACTTTTCCAAGCAGAAGAAGACCTAAACTATTTTCCTTTTGGCAGAGAATTCCACAGCCTGGGAACCATCACTGAAAAATCACTCTCTCTGTGAGAATGTTATGACTGAGCAAAAGGCCTTCTCCAAAAATCTTAAAACTTGGGGAGATGTGGTCCTTCAGATAGCCTGGACCTTAGCCAAACAGAATTGTGTAATACATGATGAGTCTGGAAATAGATCAACAGTCAGTGGAGTTGAGGTGATGGAGGAATGTATATTACCTCTTTTATTGGCTCTGGTTGGCAATCTGGCCACAGCATTTTGAGCTAGTTGGAGTTTTCAAGCACTCTTCAAAAGGACTGCCACATATTGCACACTGCAGAAATGCAGAGGAAATGTAGTTCAGGCATGTGCCACGATAGCTAGATCAGCTAGATATCTTAAGAAGCAGGTATACCTGGCACACTAGATTTAACTATGTAAATGCTGGCCTGGTCACCATCAGAACTTGCATGTCCAGGCTCAGCGATAAACTCAGGAGAATGTCAATGCCCAAACTGCAAAGTTGAGTTTTCATGGGGTGTATAGTCCCTTTTCAGCACAGGTTGAATGCCTATTCCCTGAAGAAGAGCTTTTGGTTGATCAAAATGTCCCTCTCCCAAGTGAGCTGCCTCTAAAGGTAAGCCTTAGCACACTGTCATACAACAAGCTTGACTAGGGGAGTCCAGAGTCTGATGAAGGCAATAAAAAAGTCTGGACACAGTCACACCAGAAATTTAAAGGTGAGGTCCAGAAACAATCCAGAGCCCAGCCAGTCCAGATTTATTTTTTTAAAAAAAAGCAAAGAAAGTCCAAGAAAGCATAGTCAAGCACTCCAAAAATCTATATACTACAAGGAGTAAGCACAGATCAAGATACAAGGCAGTCATCATCTGGAACGAGAAGGTGTATTCTCACCAGCAACATCTCAAGCTAACATTTATGTAGCCAAGCTGCTAGAGGCCTGCTCACAGCTTAGCTTCAGACATTTGGCCCAATCTCAAGGAGACAGTCTCCCCCCTCCCCCCCCCAAAAAAAAATTTCCTGGCATCTTTGCTGGGGGTTTCCTATCAAGACTTACGGCGTTGTTTTATTATTTATTTATTGAATTTATTACCCCGCCCCACTCGGGAGAACCCGACTCTGGGCGGCTTACATCGTCATAAAACAGAGGTAAAAGATAAAAACATATAAAATCATGAAGTTTAAAAGATTATCTAAAATTATTTGAAGTAAAAACAGTGCAAACTACACGCCAGTATCCCCCTGGTCCAGATCCAAAGTGGCACTCCCTAAGTAAGCCACTTAGTATGGGAACCCGTGTTCCCTGTTCCCCAAATATGTCCTGCCAGCCAGGTTTTCAAGCCCTTCCGGAAGGGCAAGAGCTCTGTCTGCAGGCGCAGTTCGATGGGCAGGAGGTTCCAGAGGGTTGGGGCGGACACGGAGAAGGCCCTCCTCCTTGTTGTATGGTGTTCTTGTGGGCTTAATGGTGACCAAGCTTCTTCCTCCAATAGAGGCACTAATCCAGGGGTGCCCAAACTTTTTGGGCCGTGGGCCAGTCATGTGGTTCATGGAGCCCAAACTACGGCACAAGGGCTGGCCCCGGCCCCGACGCCAATTCATCCAGTCCACGAAGCCCTCGTCGCTCCTGGAAGCGGAAGTAAAACGCGTATGGGCGTGTTTTACTTCTGCTTCCAGGAGCGATGAGGGCTTCGTGGGCTGGATGAATTGGTGTTGGGGACCGGGGCCGGTCCCTGGGCCATAGTTTGGGCACCCCTGCACTAAGCTATCTTTCTCTGGGGTTTAGCCACCTGGGGCCTCAGAAGCCCACTGGCTGCAGAATCCAGCAGTTTCTCCTTCCCATTAAATCCAGTAGCAGTAGCAGCAGCAGCAGCAGCAGCAGTAGCAGTAGTAGGTGAAGATGATGATGTGCTCATTCTCGTAGGAGGATTCGTGCATTGGTGCCATAACCAGGAACATCTCTGATTTGTCTGGATTAAGCTGCAAATTGTTCACTCTCATCTGATAATGGTTCAAGACCAAAATAGTATCTTCAGAGTTTGATGAAGAGAAGAAATAGAGTTGGGTATCATCAGAGTATCAGTCGTGTCAAATCCTCAAATTCTGGGCATCCTTTCTCAGCAATTTCACGTATATGTTAATTAGCATACTGAATAGGACTAAACCCCAGAAGCCCCCCCCCCTCCCCAGGCCAGTGGCCAAGTAAACTCAATAAATAAGAATTCCCCAGCACCAGTTCTGAGATGGCTGCTTCAAAAAATAGGTACTGCTTCTAACAGCATTCCATGTTTAATCATGCCTGCTACATGCTCTGGGCCCCCTTGCTCTTCTCGTTCTCGGCCAGTTGGGCTGAGAGAAACCAGAACACTTGGACTTTACCCCGCCGTCGCCCAGAGACTACCTAGGGATAGGGGGTAGGTTTTTGCCACAGCTGCACCAGGACTGAATTGCGGTTGTGTTAGAGAGGATGTATATTAACATTGGGATGGTATTTTGTATTGTACATTGTTAAATCGATTAGTGTAAAAAAATTTTTTTCTTGTATTGGGTATGGATTGTATTGTGAGTATATTGTTTATTGTCCATTCGGTACTGAATATTGTTTATGGACTGTATTCTGATTATGTTGTGTTTATATTTATTTTGTTGCTCTGTATTCTATGATACTATGATTTTGTATTATTGAACTATGATGTTGTGTTCGATTTTATGTTGTGAGCTGCCCTGAGTTGGTTTTCACCAAGTAGGGCGGCATATAAATTGAAATAATAATAATAATAATAATAATAATAATAATAATAATAATAATAATAATAATAATAATAATAATAATAATAATAATAATAATAATAATAATAATAATAATGTCCACAGAAACGTCTGCAGATGCAGACAGTGCTGGCTCTTTGGCTGTAAATGGAGATGAACACTGAACCCTATAATCAGATACGACTGGCTTTCGAGCAAGGGCGGCCTATTATTGCTAGTTATTTGAAGTAGGTAGGATTTTCTGGCTCTTTCTGGCTCTTGAACTCTTCTAAATTGCCCCGGGCTGTTGAGAAGGTGTAAGAATTCTCTGGCATAAGAATTTTTCTTAGTAACACTACCAGATAGTAGCTTGGATGGATGTTGCTGTTGTTCTCAGCAGTGCTTTGGCGCTGATGCTTGTTTTCACACTGACTGCTGAAGCGATTTTCCTGTCAGGTTTTCAAATTATTATTAAGCAAGAACAGATGTTCAAGTTGAACAGTTCTCTTTAGTGTCGACTGTGGTGGACTGAAGTTTTGGCTGGAACATCAGAAAAATGGTTTCTGTTTAACCTCACAAACTTGTGAATGTAGTAGTATAAACTTACGGAGGTCATGTAAGTCTTTGAGAAACTAGAATTTTAAAAGTGATAGGATATGTTGGATGGGATTGTAGTGATTTTCTAAAAAATTGTTTCTTCAAGTCTGATGAGAAAATCTAACTGGAAGTATTTTTGCAGATTAATGATTTCATTTACCTATTCCGTCTCTTTCATAATGGTGAATTTGAGTGGGAATTTTATATGAAAAGGTACTTTGAAAAAACATTTGTGAAATGAAAAATGGCTAAATTGTTTTGAGGCATGTGATACAGAGGATTGGAAAAATATGGATTTGGGGAAAGTGATGAGGGGATAATTTGTACTAAAATGACTGAAAGCCAGTAATCTAGAGCTATGCTGCATTAGCCTAATAATTTCATGTTACTGGATTTCAGCCAAGGTGTATAAATAATATTTGCACGCATGTATGCATACTCTTCTGTTTTTTAATTAGTATTTTTCCAATGCTTCCTCAAATATAACCTGTTAATAACCTTTTAAATGGTTTGCACACTTCAGAATTACAGTAATATGGTCTTTTTCAATTGTTTTGTTACAGAAAGGGATTCACGAATGGAACTTCAGTGCTGATTCTATAAGGGGAGTAAGGTAAGGTCATTCATATCTACTTGTGACATTTTAACCACCCTTTTTTCATAATGCACGTTATGAGTGCTCACACATTGTGTTGTCTCATTTGATATTTGCAATATATGTGCAATTTGGCAGAGTGAAAGCAAATTATTCCATGTTTCACAGGTGAGCTAGGTTCCAACAGTTAGGTTTCCAGACATAGCCTTCGAGCCATTACAATATGTTGGTTCTTTGTTGTATTATAAGCAAAAAAAAAGTTGCAGTGTATACCAGTGAGAGGTTTCCCTTTGGTACATACATAGACTGGGTCGTACTCACTATTATTGTGTGATACCAACATGCTTTGCCAGTATCTGATGGACTGCATGTAGCTTTCTGCTCTTAAATATGAGAATCAAAACACAAAATAAACCACATTTCAGTGCAGAATGGCAAGAAATGACTGGAAAGGCAGGATATATTGAGGTGCATGTGAAAAAGGTACATGGGGAAAGTAGAGATTTTTTAAAAAGAAGCATGGCTTTCCCCGAGAATGTATCAGTACTGGAGTGAGAAAAGAAATTCCACATTAGGAAATGGTGGGTATCTGCTTGTTCAATTATTATATTTGGCTGCAGGAGAGAGAAAGAAAGAGATGTAGGATAGGTTTGGCAGAATGGCATGTTTGAATCCTCCCCTTCAGAAATGACTTTTAAGTAGCTAGAAAATCAGAGGCTGAAATCCTGTTGTGTAGTATAATAATTCATAACTAGAATAAACCCAGTAGTGATCTGAAGTGTCACCACTCCATACATTCCACTGATTCAAATGAGCCTACATTGTTATTTACTGTACAGTAATACCTCAGATAACATTAGTATCGAATAACACTAAAATCGCATAACATTAAGCAATCTGGGGGGAAGAATTGCATCGGATAACATTAAGATCCTATGGGATGCATCGGATAACAACCGCTAAAGCCTGTGTGGTTACAATGTATCTCTATGGATCCCATAGGATTTTAACATGCATCGGATAACACTAAAAATCGTATAACACCAAGACTTGTGGAACCAGGTTTTAGTGTTATCCGAGGTTTTACTGTATTAAGTATTTCAACCATAGTTTTAGGGAGAATGCAGTACTAAACTTTTCCCCTGAGAATCTTCTTTTCTGTATGCAAGGAGTTTTTTAAAGAGAAAATTGAAACACAAACCTTTATAAGCTTATCTTCATATAATTCCCCCATGCCTGTTTCCTCATACAAAAGTGGCATTCCCAAAGAAGAAATCTTGTTTTCTTCCTGGAGAAGACATACAAACTAGAACAAGAAAAATCTAGGGTTATGGTTTCATGGAATACAACTGGGACACCTCTGAAAGACATGCCATTTCCACCTGAGAAAAATGATGGCAGTGCAAGGCAGGGATTATACTTTCCATATGTGAGCTATACACGTGAGATGATAATCTACATTTGACGCAACCTGATACGATACCAGGAAATAATGACACTGTATTCTACTAGCTATTCAGGATGTTTTTCAGTTTCTGTGGGAAGTTAATAAGAGATAATATTTCATTGCGAAATGATTTCAGTTTTATTTTTATTTTTTGTAAATTTATATACAGAAAGAACACCACCAAAATCTATATAAATATGTCAGTGCAGCTGAATGTAATCTGATATTGTACCTAATGTGAAATGGATATTTTAAACTCTAATTGACTACTTTGTGCCTGGTAGAAAAACTATCTCAGCTACAAGACACCTGTATGCCTTTTGAGTTGTACAATGAACTATCAGAGTTTTGACTCTCCCCCCCCCCCTTAAAAAAAAGAGCTTGTATACATTTATGTAAACACTGGCTGGAAAACTGCCACTTGATGGCAATGCTGCAGAAGGCAACTCAATGTTAGGTGATAATGTTGATGTATGCAATGACTAACACAGAGAAGTGACTGAGAAGATATTTACTTTAAAAGCTATTTCAAAGATCACTTGCATAATCTCTGACTAGTACAATATGTGCCTTTAGACGTGAAGGTGACTTTTCAGAAGGAGTTTCTTGCCGGATTTCTAAGGATCTTTAATGTGGGTTTTGAGCTCTTCTAGGGATTTGTAGCTTGAGTTCTAAGATAAAAAAAGACTTTCCACTGATGGTCTCTGTTTTATGGAATCGTATCCCAGGAAATGTGTGGTTGGCCCTCAGTATTTAAAAAGCAGAGGAAAATGTTGTAATGTAAAAACAACCCCAAAACATCAGAGACAAGTATTTTAAGCTTCTTGATCCCAAGTATAGTAAAACACCGGATAATGCTAAAACTTGGTTCCACAAGTCTTGGTGTTATCCGATTTTTAGTGTTATCCAATCCATGTTAAAATTCTATGGGATGGATTGGATAACGTTAAAGCTCCATAGAGATACATTGTAACCACACAGGCTTTAGCGGTTGTTATCTGATCCATCCCATAGGACCTTAATGTTATTTGATCCAATTCTCCTCCCCAGATTACTTAACGTTATGCGATTTTAGTGTTATCCGATCCAATCGTTATCCGGTGTTTACTGTACTTGCTAAAACTATAACTGGAGCCAACTTATATACTCTCTCCCTTCCATTTCCTTTTCCTATTCATTATTCTTTTAATGCCGGTAAATCCACCTATTACAATAGTGCATATCTGTTATATCTGGAATTTAATTTTTGTACAAGTGGTCTTCCTCCATATGTGGAATGGCGTTTCCATCTTTCTCCATGGAATCCTTCATGTTTACCCCACATCTGTTCCAGGTTGTCTCCTCCCCCTGTTTTTAAAGTGTACAAAGAGTGTGAAAGGCATTTCCAAAATTATTTTTTGTTAAAAAGTGAAATGACTGTACAATGCAAGAAGTACCCGTAGTGTTAAGCAAAAGCTTTTGTGGTACTAGAATACACACAGTGTGCTTTTCTGAATAGCCAAGATTTCTGAATGACTGAGAGGCTTTTCTAACTATGTCAAGCTCATCAAATCAATAACCCTTGCTAATTTTGCTTGTCTTCCAGCATTTCAAAATTTGAAGAACGATGCTGTTTTCTATATGTACTACACAATTCAGATGACTTTCAAATATATTTCTGTACAGAACAG
The DNA here is from genome assembly GCA_030440675.1 of Furcifer pardalis. NCBI lineage: Eukaryota > Metazoa > Chordata > Lepidosauria > Squamata > Chamaeleonidae > Furcifer > Furcifer pardalis. Next base: position 92,667,642 of record CP126890.1, on the reverse strand, counting down.
CACTGCAAAAAGTAGGTGTTGGCTGATGTTCAGCATTGTAAAATTATTTTTTAAAAATATATATCTCTAATTTGCATGAAAAAGTTCTATGAACTACTGTTTTTTCTCCCAGTGTGTGGAATCATCTTTGACTAATTAATTGTATTCAGTCTACGTGTGAAATGTATTTATATCAGAATTGACCCTGTGTATTATCAGGATCAAGTAGGAATTACATATTTTATTGTTTTTTTAAAAAATCTGGTAGAATTTTTTTAAAAATTAACCTAAAGATGCTGTTCTGTTTATTATATGGAAAACAATGATACAGGTGATAGGAGTCTCGTCTCTGTCATTTCACATAAAGGTCATTTTAAAAAATTAAGAAAAACAGTAACTATACGTACATAAACAAACTCCCCAGGATAAAGGATTTTTAGCTTCCTCAAAGCAACCGTTATTTTTGGTGTGCTAGTTTACATTTAGGTGGAGAAATGTTTTAAAAAAACACACAATTCTGCATCCACTTTCCTTATACAGTACAGTAACTGCAAACCACCCTTCTGACACCTTAATGCTTTCTTTTATTTTGCATAGTAAGTGGATTGGCATCAAAGAAAAATATTACCAGTTTACTAAAATGGAACAACAATGGTGTGTGTGTGTGTGTGTGTGTGTGTGTGTGTGTGTGTGTGTGTGTGTGAAGTAGTAAGCAGTTACAAATCTCAGGCAAATATAGAGAGACGAGTATAGAGAAGTCATTTTAAAGGGGGGTGCTTACAAATTTTAATGTACAGTCAAACCTCGCATAAAGAGCACCTCGCTTAAAGAGTAACTCACTTAAAGAGCAGAATTTTCTCTGAATGCTTAACAAATAAAACCAACCAAAAACTTGCTTAACAAATAAATCGGGGTTCACAATCTGCCCCCCACAATTAGTCATTTATAATGATGTTTCACTTAAAGAGCAAACTCGCTTAAAGAGCAATCCTGTGGAACGCATTATGCTCTTTAAGCGAGGTACAACTGTATTCCTAATTTCCTCTGGATTTAGAATTGCCTGAAAATTTTCTGAGAGTGACGTTAAGTGTGTTAAGTAATATGCTAGTCTTCTGTTCTAATTTATAGCTTTTGTTCAGATAAGTCATTTATTGCATTTTTTCCTGTTTGTATCTTCCCAAAGCAAATTGTTTAGAGGTTGTTGTAAAAAGACCATTTATAAAGTGAGGAGAGAAAAATTGTGATAAAGTATAATGGGTGCAGTAAAATAACCATAAGCATCTACAAGAGATGGCAACTCCTAGATTTCATTTTGTTGTTGACAGTTTGTTATCTAAATCCTGGCAGATTTTTTGAAATGGTCAATAGTATCACTGAAGAAAAAGGGAAAAATACAGAAGAAGGTGAATGTGAGGGAGACTCCCTGGAGGTAAGAGGAAGTCTTGAGATTTTTGAGAAGGGATGGGCCATTGACAGACACTCAAAACCCCTTCAATGTGCAGTTAAACTCACTCAAATTGAGGTAGCCTTGTTAAACTGGAGTATAAGCAATAGCTGCTCTGGGAATATAAAATATGAAGTTTGCAATCCACAAAAGTATCAGTGTGTTTGGATAAGGTTTTTCTAAAACACTTGCGATAGCAATAATTTTTAAAAAGTAATTTCACATTGAAAATGATTTTGTCCAGACAGGATATTTCTATCTTCAATTGTTGTTAGTTTATTTTTTACCCTAATTGTTTAAGGGAAATACATAACAGAGTTACAGATCCCTTCCTTTTGCTATACTTTCTGTTGTAGTATGACTATGAATACGATGAAAATGGTGAGCGAGTCATTTTGGGGAAAGGCACTTATGGCATAGTTTATGCTGGACGAGATCTGAGCAATCAAGTCAGAATTGCCATAAAGGAAATCCCAGAAAGAGATAGCAGGTATAGTAATGGCAAATGGCACCAAAAACTGCTTTGCTTACAATTATAAAATTAAATCTTCTGATTTAGCAATGACATTTTTTTTAAAAAGCCCACAATTATTAACATCTCTCCATAACTATTGTCTTATTGTGGGTGTCTTAAGAACACAGGATGGCATTGTGTAAAATGGTTGGTGATGATTGAAAGGCAGAAATGGTATCCTTTTCACCAGCTGTTGTTGGCATTTCCTGTGGGCACTCAGGCTGTAGCCTTCTCCTGGTACTTCTGTAAATGTATGTTTTGCTCTCAGTATGGACCATCAAGTAAATGTATGTTTTGCTCTGAGTATGGACCATCCTTCAGGAAGGAAATAGAAGGGAATTAAATACACCTGGAAAGGATAAAATACTACCTCTCTTTCATTCAGTTCTTCAAATTGTGCCTCTCTTGGAGATTTATACAAGTTTGCTTTTAATATTAGTCATATCTGGCTCTGAACCAGGAATAACTCAACTAAGAATGGGGACGCACACATCAGAATTTCTTGGGATGGCTCCCCTTACCCAAGGCATACTATTACATGTGCTTTTATGAAACTAAAATCAAACTTTCCAAAACAAAGGGACTGTTTGTTTGTTTGTTTCCACTCATATGCCGCCCAGTCACAGCAAGACTCAGGGTGGCTAACAAAGTATTACAAAGCATCACAAAATATCAGATAAACATCAAAATCACAATAAATCCCAGTAAATAATTTCAAACAATAAAACATCAAATAAATCAAGAAAAACACATTGTCCTTTGTCACCACCGCAGCCGGATGTTAGTGAGGCCCAGGGGTTGGAGCCTGGAGCTCAACATCCTTGACAGAGCTTGGGGCTCAACGTCCTTGATGGAGTCTGGGATCAATGACCTTTACAGAGCACAGTTTATCTACTCCCTGACCCCAGGAAGGAGGGTCGAGGGCGGCGGCCAGTCCTCACCCAGCGTGGGTTTTCTCCTCCCCCACCCCAGGTGAGAGGGTCGAGGAGACGCAGCACTTGGCATCTTTAGCTGTCTCAAGACCCCAGCAGCTCTTTATCCTCCTCCGGCATTGGTGTGGCCAGAGGGGAGGAGATGCGGCGCTCGGTGTCTTCAGCCGTCTTCAGACCCGGCGGCTCTTTATCCTCCTCAAGTGTTGGTGTGGCCAGGGGAGGGGAAGATGCGGCGGTCGGTGTCTTCAGCCACCTCGAGACCCTGATGGCTCTTTATCCTCCTCCGGCATTAGTGTAGCCAGAGGGGAGGAGACATGAGATGTGAATAGTGAGCTGAATGAGATAAAGCAAAGATAATATAGGCTGGTCATCTCCAGAATAGGAAAGAAGCATGGAATTTGTATAAGAAATATCTTCAAAACTGGTAGAAGTATAACCCTAGTCTTAAAAACGGTATTTGAATAAGAATATTTATTTGTTTATTTACTGTATTTCTAACATTCTCTTTCCATCTATGATAAAGAGGATAGTGGTGCAATTTACAATATATTAAAATGTTTAAAAATAGATTAAAACTTTATTTTACAAACAAGTCAAGAACATCCTTTAAAAGCAGACTGAAACATTTTTGAAAGCCATTTTTAAAAGCCATTTTGGAAACTAAAGGTTATTCAGAACAGTGCAGTTTTATTTGACCATTGGAAGCCAGTCTCCACTGTTGGGTGCTCCTATAGAGAAAATCCTGCTTTGTTTACTATTAAGGATAAGTGAATAAGTGTGCGCCATTTTTCAGCAAGCTAACAGGTCCCCAAAATTTACGTACTCTGAGGTGGATCTTAAGTCTGATCAACCGGGTGAAAGAGAGACCCAAAGCCAAACATTCAGTAACAGCATAGATTCATACTAGCCTGGTAGTAACAGCATCAGGCGGAGAGATTCCCAAAGGCATAGTCAGACCACTCTGAAGTCATACACAATGGGGAAATTGGAGAATTTGGATCACTGGCCTTTCTGGGAGGAAAAACTGGTCTACAAGGAAACCTAGAGAGTTGAAGGTTTTAAAAATAATAATAAACTTTGCTTTTTTTAAAAAAAATCCACGGAGTTGCCTTGAAGTCCATTTCACAATGCATAGGTAGCTGAACTTTTAAAAAGATCAAATAAATTGAGAGGTCTGCTTGCACAAATGGTACATATGATCTAGTGACAAATCTATTGTTCATGTAAATGAACATCTACTCGTCCAAACAGGGTTTGTGACAGCCAAATTCAGCTGGCAGTGAACCAGTGGAACAGATTCCATGTCTAAGCATTCCCAGAACAGTACAGAAAACATGCAGGCAGATAGAGTATATGAATTAGACAACAATGGGAAACTGAACATCTCTCACTGAAGAAGTGGAGAAAACTATTGCACTTAGAACAAACATCTGTTATTGACATATCCTACTTTAAAAGCTTTATTGTTGGATTGGATTATCCAACCAAAGAGATAAGTGTGAGTATCTTTTTTCCCCTTTAATTGCACAAAGGTCAATATATTTTGCCTGCTTGTTTGTTCTACATTATCATTTTATTTGGAACCTGTTTCCTTTTGGCAAACATTGTGTGGGCAATTTCCTGTGTCATTTCACTTGGTTGCTACTGTAGATTTCAGGTCCATTGCATCAATGTACTGAGATCCATACAGTGAAAAAAATATTGACTGGAGCACTATGATCCTAAATTTTCCTTTTCAGATATTCCCAGCCTCTACATGAAGAAATAGCTTTACATAAGCATTTGAAACACAAGAACATTGTCCAGTATCTTGGCTCATTTAGTGAAGATGGATTCATCAAAATATTCATGGAACAGGTACCAGGAGGTAGGGTATTGTAGATTTTATCTGTCTATGTGTATACTGTAATCAGTTTTTCTCTGGAACAGATCTGGCATGTTAGTTGTTACCTTATGCTAGCACAAAAAATAGGTAAAGGTAAAGGTCACCCTTGTTTGAAAGCCAGTTGTATCTGGCTCTAGGGTTCAGGGCTTATCTCTGTTTACAGCCGAAGAGCCAGCGCTGTCTGCATTTGCGGATGTTTCCATGGACAGGTGGCAGACAAGATTAGATATTAGAGTACATGGAATGCTATTTACCTTCCCACTGAAGTGGTATCTATTTATCTACTTGCAATTTCTTGCTTTCGAACAGCTAGGTTGGCAGGAACTGGGACAGAAACAGGAGCTCGCTCCATCATGCAGTACTTTGGTCTCGAACTGCTGACCTTCCAGTTGTCAAGTTCAGCATCTTAACCACTAAGCCTCCTGAGTCCCTAGCACAGAAATTACAGCAGTGCTGATACAGCCCCTGCCATATGTTCAGATGAATATGTGAGGAAGAAATTGGCTCCTGAACATTAGCTCCAGTGCTAGACTGTTTTGTAGTGATGTATGTGCCATATTAATTTTATTAATATTAATTAATAATATTAATTAATTAATATCATATTAATTAATGATAGGAAAAGCTAAATGCAACAGGAAAAGAGGAAGATCAAATATGAGGTGGATTGAATCAAAAGGAACCGCAGCCTTGAATTTAATACAGGCTTGCTGAGGATAGGACATTTTGGAAGTCATTCATTCATAGGGTTACTATAAGTAAGAAGCAACCTGATGCCATGTAATGACAACAACAAGAATGAGCATGTTTAAGATACATGAATTGCCTCTGAGTGCTCATTTCATGCCCTGTTTGTTTTACTTGACTCATTGTCCCATATGCAGAATTTGAGACAGAGGATCATAGGAAACTACAATTGGTCCACTAGACCAATATTGTCACCTCTTACTGATGACAACTCTTCAAGGTTCCAAGCAGAATTCTATCTTAGCCCTACTTGGAGATCCCTGTTATTTCCTGGTAGCCTTCCAATGCAAGAACTAGCCAGGCATATAACCCATTTTAGCTTGTAAAATCAGACTGCTTCAGGCATGTAGAGAGTGCAGTGTTGTGTGTTACAGGTTAAGGTTGTATAAAAATCCTCCTAGCTACTTCTACTATTGGCCTGTTTTTACTATTACTATTATCAGCATAAACCAATTAAGTGAATGTAGCTTGAAATGAATCACACAAGGCTATTATTGGCTGCTTGAAACCTACCCCCACGGAAATTATTTGGCTGGCCTTCACCCCTCCAGAAGTATGCTGAGAAGTCTAGCAAATAACAAACAACATAAGGTAATACAGCATGAAGCCCATCCTTTCATGAACACAAACCCCCTAGAAGTCAGCTCAAATTGAAGAAATGTTTTCTGCACCCCTCTCAGACTCTAAATATTAAACCGGAATAAGGCTAGGTTAAACTTACAGAAAGCAACAACAGCATACTTGATGAATGGATGAATGTCTCCCACCACCACAAGATTAGGGCTGCACCATCTGGAAGCCATTTGATCAATTGTGAAGTGTAATAGGAAGTTCAAAGAATCATCAAGTAAAATGGGGCTTCTTGGATACAGAACACATTTGCTGTGAATATGGAGGAATTCAGTCATTGAAGCTTTTATGTGTTTGCAATTTATGCCCCACCACATGTACAAGAGATGATCTGGTAAATGGCTGAGATGACACTATAAAAGTAGCCTGCTTTTGGTATAAGCAATCCAATTATTTTGAATTTTAGAATTTTAACTAAATTTTATATACATCTGTGAGAAGGAGAGTCAGAAAGACCTCAACTCAGGTGGTGAGATGTTGCTCTCACCTCTCCAGAGACATGGAAGAGGCGATGATGGCTGAGGAAATTAATATGTGGAATCTTCTGGGTAACTGGGGCATTGTGAAGGGAGAGGAGACAGAAGAATATGTGGAAAAGAGTGAGAAGAAAGCAGTAAAAGGGAAGGCTGAGGATTTGGGTGGATAAAGAAGGGGATGGTACAGAGGTACAAGTGGATGCAGGGAATTCCCCTCAGAAGATTTAGAGGGAGAAGAGAAAAGCAATACAAAAGACAAGGTAAACCCTTAAGCTAAAGAAGGTAAAGACGATACCTTCTGTGACCAAAAAAAAAAAAAAAACCCCAATGAGGAGAATTAATGAAAAAGGACCTTTGGACTGGCATTCCCATTAGGTTTCAAATACCCTAAAAGGCAGTGCTTCTGGTAGGGAGTGGTTCAAAAGCAGGAAAGAAAGAGCGCATATAGAGCATCTCTGTCACCAGAGATCAGAAGAGGAGGTGTGGACTCTAGAGCAGGAGTGAGAACACCCAACGTCAATAGAGTTTGTTGGATGAGAGACCTGGACTTAAGACTGTGCAGTTGATCTTGAATTCCTGCCAGGTCCCATGTCTTTTCAGAATAAGAAGTAAGAACTGAGAAAAAATTAACTTTCCTTGTGATGTAACAAGGGGGGAATGACTGCAACAGTTGAAAATTAGTGCTGTAACTAGCTCTTAGCATTCATAATGTAAATATAGTTAAACATTAATAAAAGAGTTCATTTTTCAACAACCATTAGATGCTGGTATTCCTAATGAAGAGAACAGGGTTGAATGGCTCTGCCAAAGGTGAATTCACTCACAACTTCCATAATTTTAAGTTGGGCAATGCTCTGGGTACAAATGAAGAACAAAGAAAGCTTGCCTTCACAGATGGCAACTGTGTCAATGCTAAATTTAAAAACCACAACACTCTTGCTACATGAAATAACATGGATATTATTTATTTATTTTATTGTGTGCTCTACTTTGGGCCCTTGGTTGGATAGTCAGCAAATACAGCAGGACTCTAATCTATGCAACTGCAGCGAATTTGAAGTGACCTTTAAAATTTGCAATCTATGAAGACATCCTAAACAGATACTTTTAAAACATTTTGATCCTTTGGTCTATTCCTAAAGACAATGGAATGTTTATCCCTCTGCAATTTTTCTGGGATTATCATGGTAATTACTGTGATAAATGGTTTTAAGTTTAGCTGTGAGTTAAAACATGGCACTGTTCTTATGCCTCCTTCCATATGATATTGTAGTTGGGGAGATACTCAAATTTTCAATTTTAAACACTAATTCTCAAAGTAATCTTTTTCAATAAGAAGTGGGATACAGTAATACCCCACATAACGAAAAAGTTCCGTTCCATGGAGCTCTTTGTTATGCGGTTTTTCCCGTTACCCAATCAAATGGGCAATTCCCCACATAACGAAAAAGAAAATGTTCGTCATATGGGGTTTACATTAACCAGGGTATACCCTGCTTAGTGAAAACCCGCATAATGGAAAAAAAATTCATTATGCGGGGTATCACGATTGCCTAACAAATGCTTCGTTGTAAGAAATTTGTTATATGAAGCATTCGTTATGCGGAGTTTTACTGTATACTTAATCAAAGCCCTCTCCATAAAGCAGGAAGTCTGTAAGGTTGTTAATTAGTCACTTTTGTCTAAGATATTAATATTTTAGCTAAGACGTCTGAAAGCTGGATTAAATGCATTAAATTAGATGGATTAATTGTAAATGGGAAAATGTTAGTTGAACAAAATGTTAGTTTGAGATATGCACTTCTACTAATATTCAGTAGTCTGCTATGACCAAATGAGAATAAAAATGTGAAATATTTGTACTATCATAAGTAGTTTGTTTTTAGAAATTTTGATATTAATATAAATTTTACTCCCATTTCTGTTTTGTAAATATAAACATTTTTAATTAAAACTGTTGGCACATTATTATTACTTTTCCAACCTTAAAGTCATTTTTACTTATATTTTCTCCAAATTACAGGTAGTCTTTCTGCTCTTCTGAGATCAAAATGGGGACCATTAAAAAACAATGAACAGACCATTGGTTTTTATACCAAACAAATTCTTGAAGGGTTGAAATACCTGCATGATAATCAAATAGTACATCGTGACATCAAGGTAGGTGCTTTACTGTCAATTTGATTCATGTTGGTGGGCAACAAGTGATGCTTACTGTTCTCTGGGTGGGTGGGGGGAATACATATAGTAATCTTCACTTGCTTATGTCAGCCATCATAAATACTCAAGAACATTAGACCAGGGAGGTTTACTAACAGGAAGGGCACTGAAATCTTTTATCAGAGTTTTAGAATTATAAAGCATTATAACAAATTCTCTAATTCAGCTGTATAATCAGTTGAAATACCTGGCCATAATTCAAAGTTCAAATGGCCCTTTCTCTTTCTTTTCCCCACAGCAATCCCTTCTATATCCCAAGAAGCCTTTCCAGGGGCCAATGTCTTATGGGATTGAAGTGGGAGGAGGTCAACCAATATTGGGAATCATTTGCAATCCCTCTGTCTGATTTCAGGTGATTGCTCTTCTCTTCATGTTCCATAAGACATAGACTCCAACACTTAGTAGATCTTCCACAGTGCTTGGAAGTAACACATTAAGTTTAACATGTGAGCTTTTAAATTGTTACTTTTGTGTTAACAGAAGCATAAATCCAATTGTTGGATCTAAAGAATTGTATTTTTAAATGCTTCAACCATACTTTCAAAATATTTTAAGGGAGTAGGTGCATTTTTCCTGTCAAATGCAAAAGTAATGATTTTAACATTAACACAGTAAATCTAATGCATTATTTCCAAGCGCTGTCCCAGCCGACCAGAATGAGTTTTCTGAGGATACAGGAAGCCACAGGCTATAGAAAGAAAGTGTGGTCCAACAATATGCCTTCAAATTATATAACAGCTAGTTTTAACCAAAAGTTCTTCAGATTTATGATTAGCAAGTTCAGGAGAAAACATTAAAATGCTAGAACTCCAAAACTGATCTTTTCAAAAGATCTCTTGAACTAACAAAGCCATAATGTGTTCATAAAAATTTGGAATGAATTTGTTTTTATTGGAATACAGTAGTAGCCATGTTAGTTTGTGTTTCAAGCATATCAGAGAATAAACAAAACAAAAACAATGATGTTTTAGCACTGCCATTACCAGCTGTATAAAGCCATATTGATTTGTATATTTATGTTAACCAATCACTCTGTACCTGATGTATATAAATTAATGCCATCAAAAGCCATCTCACTTCCATCAAAAGCTAACATTAAAATATAACAGTTAGTCTTCAAAGTGCTACAATGTCTTTGCTTTTCTTTTGTTTATTCTCTGATACTGTTTTTATTTTGATCTTAATATAATAAAAGTGATTTTTCAGTTCTGAAACACAGCTTTGTTGAATGAGGAATATGGCAATTAAATTGCAGGAATATCAATTTAATCCTTTTGTAATCTATATCAGCATTCATTTTAGCTGCAAACTTTTGCAAATTCAGCCATAATATAAAATAACAATTGCAAATGTTCTCTCCTCCAGGGTGACAATGTACTCATCAACACGTACAGTGGTGTGCTAAAGATTTCAGATTTTGGAACATCAAAGAGGCTGGCTGGAATAAATCCATGCACTGAAACATTCACGGGTATATTCTTGTAGTTATATTGTAGGTACTTCCAGTTGCGAAAGAACATTCAAAAGCATAGATTTGATATCTGTCTTCAGAATTATCTGTAGCCTTTAGTCACCAAGGCTGCTGACTCACTTTATTTGAATTGCTTAGATAAAACTACATTTTGTGATTCAGTTAAGTACACATTTTAAAAATGATACAACTGCACATGCAAAATAAGGCTGGTGTGGACTGGGATCCTAATTTCCTATTTACTTGGGAAGTTCCACATATGTCCTTAGGAATTCTTCAGGAATCATGCTTTATTTTTTAACTAAATTTGTGTATTTAATAAATTAATTAATTTTCTGGCCAAAAATTGTTAGCATCAGTAAGTAGTGTTTGTACGCCTTTGTGATAAACCTATCAGCTCTCTTTACTGTTATCAATGATATTCCTAATTTCTGAATTAAATGAAAACCAAACCAGTGGAGCTACCTGGCCTTCCCTATTATACAAGACATTTGATCCACCTGGGAGAACATATATTTATGTTAAAATTGTGCGCCCTCTATTCCCTTGTCTAGTCTGGGATGCAGCATGCATCCACAAACACTGAGACTCCGCTATAAGCATCAAATGGTATCATCAGGTGGTGGTTAACTAACCTGACAACCCTGAGGACTAACGGCCTTGGGAAGGCTGATGGTCCTGAAGTGGATTAAATTCCACTTGAATCCATCTTGATGGAGGGCAGCAGCTTCATCAATATTGGCCTGGGGCTGAGGAGGACTTTGTGTGCTAAAAGGGCTCAGGACCAAAAAGTGAATAACTGAACTGGATCAGTGGCATGGGTGTCATGTTGCAATGCAGAAGGCAAATGGAAGACTACTGCATTATATTGTTCCCAGAACAATCTTCATGACTAAGCACCATGATGAGAGACAATATTCAGAATCAGATACCACACTTGAAGAGGAGCTCAAAAGCTTAACGTTTATGTCCTACTTTTCCCATTTGTGGGACTTGAGGCACCACTGACTCATCTAGACAAAGTATTGTGACTTCTTGAGGTTTCAGGCCGGATTCTTTTCCAGCCTACCTGGAGATCCCAAGTATTCTTTTGTGATCTTCCAGCTTACCATCCAGACTCGATAAATCTGGTTTAGAAACAAAATATTAAAACCTACCACCCCCAGAAAAACACCTGCCATTTATTTATTTATTTATTTATTTAAATTTCTATACCGCCCTCCTCGCCGAAGGCGACCCAGGGCGGTTTAGCACATCCTAAAACACATAAAAAGGCTAAAATTCTAAACGTCCTCAAAAAACAAACAAACCCACAGTTAAAACCAATTAAAACTACGACTAAAACGTTATAAGATTTAAAACTTAAGAACTTAAGGGAGCAGGGGAGGAGGTCAAACCAGCCAGCAGGCTGAGGTCGTTGTGCCTCCAGTACCCCAGACCTGCCCTGCCAGCCAGGTTTTTACACCCTTCCGGAAGGGCAGCAGCTCTGCCTGGAGGCACAGCTCAGTTGGCAGGAGGTTCCACAGGGCCAGAGCAGACACAGAGAAGGCCATCCTTCTAGTGCTAGAGAGATGAGCCTCTCTAGCTTATGGTACAACCAGAGAGCCTCTCCGGTCCGCTCTAGTGGGATGGGCAGATGTCCTTGGAACGATGCGGTCTCTTAGGTATCCTGGCCCACTAGCATATAGGGCTTTAAAGGTAATAACCAACAACTTGAATTGCTCCTGGAGGCACACTGGCAGCCAGTGCAGCTCCTGAAGCAACGGTGAGGTACGAGCATAAAGCCCTCACCCCATCATGACCCGGGCAGCCGCATTCTGAACCAGTTGCAGCTTCCAAATGGTCACCAAGGGCAGCCCCATGTAGAGCGCATTACAGTAATCAAGTCTGGAGGTGACCAAAGCGTGTGTGATCATGAGCAAGGAGTCCCGGTCTGGGAGCGGGCCAGTGACTTGTTTAATTAAAAATGTCTTCACTTGCAAGGGGAAGAATGGCAAAAAAGGACAGCCTGACCTCCCTTACTAGGGAATCCCATAACCTTGGAGCAGGCACTGAGAAGGCCCTAAGAAACACACTTGTGATGGATGTGGTGGGACAAAGAGAAAGGCCTGTTGAAAGGATCCTAAGATCTGGAAACAGTTAGCTGATAAACTGTGTTTCACTTGACCAAAAAGCAGCACTTTGCCCATTTCTTCCTTCCTTCTCTTGTAATAGAAGATATCTGAAGTTTATTAAACCACAGTGTCTTTGATCCTAGTACAGTAATACCTCGGATAATGTTTACCTCAGATAACGCTAAAATCGCATAACGTTAAGTAATCTGGGGAGGAGAATTGAATCGAATAACGTTAAGGTCCTATGGGATGGATCGGATAACAACCGCTAAAGCCTGTGCGGTTACAATGTATCTCTATGGAGGTTTAACGTTATCCGATACATCCCATAGGATTTTAACATGCATCGGATAACACTAAAAATTAGATAACACCAAGACTTGTGGAACCAAGTCTTAGCGTTATCCAAGGTATTACTGTATCCTGTTTTGGCTTGCAAACAGAGATTAAAGCACAGGTTACCATTTTAGGCTGGTTGAATAAACCACAATGAAATTACCAAAGCTGGACATACAGTGTAGGGCAAGAATACAATACAGTCAAACCTCGCATAAAGAGCGTTTCACTTAAAGAGTAACTCTCTGAATGGTCGCTTCGCTTAACAAATAAAACCAATCAAAAACTCGCTTAACAAATAAATCGGGGTTCGCAATCCCCCCCCCCAATTGGTCACTTCCAATGGTGTTTTGCTTAAAGAGCAAACTCGCTTAAAGAGCAATCCTGTGGAACGCATTATGCTCTTTAAGCGAGGTACAACTGTACTCTTGAGGCAAGGTTCAGTCTCGACCATAAATTATTAGGTCAAGATTGTTAAAACAGAACTAGGACAAGAGGAAATGCTTTCAGAACTGTGAAATGCTGCACAAGTTCTTAGTATTATTATGTACAACTTTTTAAGAAGTCTCGTCATTTAATGCTTAACTATATGCTTTGTCTTAAAGTGAGGTGTTATCAAAGAAATTCGTGCCTAAGTGAAATCTCTGTTTTTAACAGGTACTCTTCAGTATATGGCACCAGAAATAATTGATAAAGGACCAAGAGGTTATGGTAAAGCTGCAGATATCTGGTCTTTAGGCTGCACAATTATTGAAATGGCTACTGGGAAACCACCATTTTATGAACTAGGCGAGCCACAGGCAGCTATGTTCAAGGTTAGATGACATTTAAATAGATGAATAAAAATTCTTAGTCTTACGGGATTTGCTTGATTTAGTCTGGACTGTTGAAATAGTTGAAGAAAAGAAGATCAGTGGGTTGATATGTTAGTTTATGTGGGAACTGGAAACAGAATTGTGATGGTGACACATTTGGTAGGAAAATATTCGGGGGGGGGGGGGATCCAGTATGCTAGAAGATCCTAGAGACTGTCATATGAAATAAATATACCAGAGAATGACCCAACTGTTTTAGATAAAACAGGGATATAACAATTGATACTGATTTACGTTTAATATTGAATACTAAGGAAAATACTTTCCTGTTTGATGATGGAAGATCTTCATTCTTGCATTTATTCTTTTTCATCAGGTTGGAATGTTCAAAATACACCCTGAGATTCCTGAATCCATGTCTGTAGAAGCAAAAGCCTTCCTGTTGCGCTGCTTTGAACCTGATCCAGACAGAAGAGCCTATGCTAATGAGCTCCTGGAAGATGAATTCCTAAAGGTCACAAGCAAGAAAAAGAAAAGCCAAACCAAACTGACCGGTAAAATATTCAGGTCTACAACTAGGAGAGCCTGACCACTCATTGCTCTGAATAATGTAGCCCCTGTTGATGTCTTTGTTAAGAATATGCATGAAGAACTCATTAGCACAATGGAAATGTGGCTTTCATCTATCAGTTTCCATTTATGTTGTCTGACCAATTGATTTAAAATTATTTTTTTGAAAGTCATCATGAACCTTAAGAAAGCCACAACTGACTAGTTCCATTGTTTTCTCAAAAGAAATTACTCATGACTTACTTTAACTAGTTATAGCTTGTTGGGATTTTTTAAACCTCCATGTTAAAACAACTATATATTGCAGGAGTGCCCAAACTTTTTGGGCTGGTGGCCGATCATGTGGTTGAGGGAGCTGGTCACTAAGGCCTGTGGGCTGGGTGCGGCCCCCAATGCCAATTCATCTGGCCCGCGAAGCCCTTGTCACTCCTGGAAGCGGAAGTAAAACACGCCCGTATGGCTTCGTGTGCCGGATGAATTGGCATCAGGGGTGGCCCCGGGCCCTAGTTTTGGCACCACTGATATATTGTATAATAATTGGTCAAATGACTTGTTACCAGTTTTACTTCACAAATGACTCTGGATACATTTTAATCTATTTCCTTCTTTCCCCTCCCAACAGCCCTCTCAGTTGGATCAAATGGTGAGAATAATAGTTAAATTATTTAAATTACCACAGTTACAATCTTAAATGATATAAGAAAAGCAAAAGATGCTTTGTCATCCAACAACTTCTCCACAGGTGGCAGGGTTGTGTTGCCTTTAAAGAAACTTATATGTTAGTTTTCTGCTGTCGGAAGCATCCTTGCTACTCAAACTTAGAAAAATGATTTAGAATTGTGTGTGACTTCAATCACCATTAGTCACATGATGCTATACATTCCTTTGTCAGTGGCCCAGAAGAAAGGATAGGAGTAGTTAATATCACCAGAACAACCAGGTTTGTGCAGAGCAAGGGAGGGGGAGGCCAAGTGAATTGAGTCATCTTCTTTCGTGTTGAGGCCAGACATGAAACTGCCAAAATGAAGGCACCTTTTGGTTAGTTTATTCTGCAGTTCTTTTCACCTGACCTAGTGTGAGAAAGATTTGCTGGCAACACAAGGTTGTGATTACCAGGGTGTGCCCGATTGTGGTTCAATAAATCCCGCAATCTTCAAAGAGGCTCCTTCTGTGTAAAGTAACTTTCAAGCAAGCAAGTTCAGGATCTAAATCTAGAAGCATTGGCTTCATTCATTTGTTAAAACAGATCTTCAGAAGTGACATCCTGGGAGAGGGGGCTGTCACAGGGGACAGCCATGAACCCTTTTACTCTACTTGTCCCATCTTTTCTTGGATACAGTTCAGTGCATAAAACCGTAATTCTGAACAGGAGGGCGGAGAATTCCGTAACTTCCTAGCATATTGTGCTATGCACACAGGAGGGGGTGGATCACGTCCTGAGATTGTTGCAATTTACTTTGCTTGCAAAGATCAATTGTACTCACCACCTTGATTTGTTCTCTATTCCTTAACAGAATATCTCCGAAGCATTTCCTTGCCTGTTCCTGTCGTTGTAGAAGATACAAGTAGCAGCAGCGAATATGGTTCCGTTTCACCTGACACAGAATTAAAGCTTGACCCATTTTCTTTTAAAACAAGAGCTAAATCCTGTGGAGAAAAGGATGCCAGAGGACTTAGATCTCTTTTTCTAAGGTAAAAGTCTACATAATGTTCATGTTAGTAAATATCAGGGGTGCCCAAAAAATTTTGGGCAGTGGGGTGGTCATGTGGTTCAGTGGTCCAGTCACGTGGTTTAGCAGGCCAGTCACATGGTTCCTCGCACTGGAAGTGGAAGTAAAACACGCCTTGCAATCTGTTTTACAACAGGATGAGATAGATTTTTAGGCTGCCGTTTTTTCTGCTTAAACATGGGGTGCCCAAACTACGGTTACATTTTATGTTTACCTGCAGGAGGAGCAAGGGCGACGTAGGCTTGATGAATTGGTGTTGGGGGCCAGATCTGGCTCACGGGCCATAGTTTGGGCACCCCTGGTATATATAAAGAAGGAAATATGTTTTCAAATAAATTTCATCTTGGGGATAATTGATTTTCATATGGAATATTCACAGCA
Source organism: Furcifer pardalis (assembly GCA_030440675.1). NCBI lineage: Eukaryota > Metazoa > Chordata > Lepidosauria > Squamata > Chamaeleonidae > Furcifer > Furcifer pardalis. Next base: position 92,651,398 of record CP126890.1, on the reverse strand, counting down.
TCCCAGATGAAAATTTTGAAGACCACAGTGCTCCTCCTTCTCCTGATGAGAAGGATTCTGGCTTCTTCATGCTTAAAAAGGACAGTGAACGAAGAGCCACCCTCCACCGAATCCTAACAGAGGACCAAGATAAGGTGGTGAGGAATCTGATGGAAGCCTTGGCTCAGGTAAACAAACATAGGCAATGTTCTTTACAGGGATTGTTTTAATATAGATATGCAGGAGAGGACTTTGTAACCACAGCACTATTCAGAAGATAGTAAATAGCAATTGGGAGTGCTTCTTAAAAACCTTTGGCTGGGTCTCCAGCTGCAATTTTTTCTACTGAAAACAGATCAGCCATTCCTATTCAGTCACTTCCAGGTTGGACTATTACAGTGCTTAAAACTAGTATGCAGTACTGATTTAAAATTAGGTTTGGAAGATTGAGAGAGAGGTTTTGTTTCTTTCCCCTTAACCCCTGACAGATGATCTCCCAAAGAATGTGTCCATCAAGAAAAAGAGGCTTAAAAATACTTAAATAAAGAAAAATCAAAGAGGCTTTCTAGTCTCACTTTAATGGCTGATTTTCTCCATGATTAAGATCAAGTGTATAAATTCTTCTCTGTATCCTATTTACCATATATACTCAAGTATAAGTCAGGTATTTTAGCCCCCAAAATGAGGAACAAAAATGGGACTCTGCTTATACTCAGGTCAACGTAAACACTCAAAAACATACCCACACAAATGTCTAAATTAATTTTATCGTGTTTTCATGTATTTTAATTATTGAAACTCACTAGCAGCTGTTGCATTTTCCACCACCCCCAACTTATATGTGGGTCAATCTATTTTCCTAGTTTTAGAGGTCCAAATTAGGTACCTCGACATATTTGGGACAACTTATAGTCGTGTATATATGGTATATGTGAGCTGAGGTACCTGAATAAAAGAGGAGCAGCGTCCTTAATAGTGGTATGAAAGGTGTGGAATCATTTCCATTTTGTGGTGGCTCAGTGGATAAGAAGCTCGCCTTGTTAGCTGGAAGGCTGGCAAGTTGGCAGTTTGAGACTCGGATAGTGCATGACAGCGACCGTCTCTGTCCCAGCTCCTGCCAGCCTAGCAGTTCGAAAGCAAGAAGTTGCAAGTAGATAAACAGAGACCACTTCAGTGGGAAAGGATCTTGGGGACATGAAAGGAGCCTCATTCAGGTGTCCCCTGAGCAGTTTTTCTCCAGCAAAAATCCTTTCAACCCAAAATAATTTCTGACACAAAATTATTATTATTACTTCCATTTGGGGGGTCTTCCAATCTCCTTCCCTTTTTTTTACTTTTAGGCATCTTTGAAAGACCACCTTGAACAATTTCTTAGGGTGTGGTTTTATATTTCTTGCATTTTTATGTTTTATAATTCCTGTATAAATTGTATATTAATACCAACAGCAACATGGAACCTTTTTCATTAGGGTGTGTTGCTAATTGTGTTATGAAAGAATGACTCTGCTCATCATATGTCATCCTCACATTACAGATGTTGCAATTTAGTAGAGAAATTACACATTATGTTTTTGTTAGGGTGTTTTGCTAATTGTGTTACAAAAGAATGACCCTGCACATTGTATAGCATCCTCACATTACAGATGTTGCAATTTAGTAGATAAATTACACATTGTTTTCAGTTTTGTTTTCTGTGAGTCAACTTTGGCAAAGTTGCTTATTTAAATGACCAGTCAGAGCTGGTCTGCTGCATGCTTAATCAGTGGCAGGACTGCACACAGTCTAAACCACTGCTTATATCAGAATGTTGCCGCAAGTTGTAGAAAAAGTTGAAAAAAACTGTCTTTCAACAGGGCTGTTTTTCATGACATTTATTATGTCATGCTTATAAATCAGACTATTCTGTGATAAATATAGTTTACCTCTCATTACTTAAGATTTTTCCCCAATTTCTTTTTGTTAGAAACCTTATATAAAATGGAAAATTAAATTAAGTCAGAAATTGCTTCCAAATACTTCCAGTCTTGCAATTCAGCACAAAACAAAGGCCCTGATACATCTTAAAGTCCCTGTCCTAAACATCCCCAGAAAATGTATTCAAAAGCATGCTAGGGGAATCTTGGCTGAATATTTCGCAATATAAATTCCCATGTGATTAACTGATCTTTCTTGTTTTAACAGGGAACTGAAGAACCTAAACTGAAATACGAACACATCACCACTTTAGTTGCCAGCCTCAGAGAATTTGTAAGGTCAACTGATCGGAAAATAATTGCAAACACCCTTTCAAAGCTCAAATTGGAGCTGGACTTTGACAGTCATGGCATCAGTCAAGTTCAATTGGTACTCTTTGGTTTCCAAGATGCAGTAAGTATCCCACAGAGCCATAGTCAGGATTCTAGATGTGGGTGGGTGAATATTTTTTCAAGATGGGCAGCAAAGCCTGTTCTCAAAGAATTCCTATGGGGAACTGCACTTTGCCAGGGTGAGCAAACTGCTAAATCAGGGTGAGCCAACCCAACCCTGGCCCTCCTCTGGCTACGGCCCTGGTATGCTGCCTTCTTGTTATTCTAGTTCTTTGTAAGTTTATATTCCCATATTCCTAAACATCAGTTCCTATCCATCAAATGTTGCCTTGGGAAGCAGTATGAGGTAACAGGGAAAGTGTTGAACTAAGGTATTGGCAGTCAGGAGTGTACAGCTTCAAATTCTTACTCAGCTGTGAAGCTGCTTGGATGAAACAGTAACATGAGATGAACATTTACAACACTTTAGAAGGTATGGGAAAGAAGTGGGATACAAGTGTATTAATAATCACTATTTGGTATCCAAGAGAACACATAATCAAGAGGGCGAGGAAGAATCTGCTTGGAAACCATCTAGAAGAGACCATTCCTTCAAGTGAGATGTTTTGGATTTTTAAAATTAGTACAGCAGGATTAAAGTCATCAGTCCACACTTCTGCTTGAGCAGCCCTGTTTTCTATTGCCATCTGGTAAATGTAGCAAACTCGCCCTTTCTAACCTCTGAGCAGGAAAGGCAGGCAGGTATTTCCTTTTCTCTACAGCTTCAAGGTTGATAAGAAGGATGAGGCTGGTTTTGTTTACAATCTGCTAAGGCTGATTGTTTAAGGCTTACATGTTAATTTCCTGATGAATTTTTATAATTTAGGTTTACCTATGGAACTGAAGATCTTGCTTTGCTTTCTTACATAAATTATTAATTATCTGAAAGACAGAGAGCACTGTATGTTAAAACCCAGTTGATCACTGTTCCATTTCAGCCACAGTATATCAGGGGATTTTATTGTCCAATTTAGTGAAATATGGGATACATGAAATGCTTCTAAATGTATGTTTTATCTCAGTTTCAAAAATGCTTCACTTCACTTTAAAAAATGCTTTACTTCAATAATAAGTAGATTACTGAGGGGGAGAAAGGAAAAATTCAAGATGAATGCTGAATATCAAAACTGAATTCTCTGGATATAGAGACCCCACCCCCACCCCCATCAATGCAACATTTGGGGGTAGGGAGAATAATTAAGTAGTCTTCTAATCCCAATATCTTTTCCCAGGTGAATAAAGTTCTAAGAACTCACAATATCAAACCACATTGGATGTTTGCACTGGACAACATAATTCGCAAAGCTGTGCAGACAGCTATTACTATTATGGTTCCAGGTGAGGTTTTTTTTACTCATTGAAATGGCTCTTTAAAATCTTAGATTATAAGTACAGTAATACCTCGGATAACGTTTACCTCGGATAACGCTAAAATCGCATAACGTTAAGTAATCTGAGGAGGAGAATTGGATCGAATAACGTTAAGGTCCTATGGGATGTATCGGATAACAACTGCTAAAGCCTGTGCGGTTACAATGTATCTCTATGGAGCTTTAACGTTATCCGATCCATCCCATAGGATTTTAACATGCATCGGATAACACTAAAAATCGGATAACACCAAGACTTTTGGAACCAAGTCTTAGCGTTATCCGAGGTATTACTGTACTTTTAAACTGGGGCAAAGTTCTGTGAAAATCATTGTAGTATACATCAGTAAAGTTGCTGAACTGAAACTATATCCATCAGAGGAAACTAACATATCGCAGTTTTTAACTTTGTAACTGTGTTTAATTCGGGTTGAACTATAACTCCCATCTATTGGTTATGCTGGCAAGGCAGGATCAGAATTGCAGTCCAACAAGATCTGGAGGGTCACCTGTTCCCCAGCCTTGCTTGACATAGTAGTAATTGTCACTAGGGGCTTTTAGTATGTCCCTGCTAAAATTGTAAGTTTTGATGTAGCTGTTCCACTGTTTCCCAGTGGGGAACATGTGATCAGTTGGTTTTCAGCCCACTTTTTAAAACTTGTTCTTCTAAGAATGGCTTTGTGGTTTGTGCAGATAGTCAACGAGTGTCAGCTCATGTAGAATAAACCCATTGACTTTCTAGCACACACTGTTAAGATAATAAAATAATCTGATTAGATCCAGGTATTTGCATCCTTTTTCTGAGCATAATGATGATTATTTATAAAACAGATTACAAGTTTTTAAGCATTGTACATTGAAAAGTAAGTTATGCCCTGCCCATAGGCTTACAGTCTAATAGGCATGGGGCAAAAGAAAATGAGGGGGAGAGAGAGAAGGAAAGCAAGCATGCACAGCTCCCAGTGCTTCAAGTTGTAGAACTTAAACAAAATGAAGAATATTGAGAATTATGCTATTTGGTCTGGATAGAATTGTAAAGAGCTGGAAAAAAAATGCAACATAATCAGATACATGAAAAATGAAAAGCCCTGCAGCACAGGGTAAAAGCATTTGTTGTATGAGAATTACTCTAGCTTAGTGATTAAGAAAAAAGAGCTTTAGAGATTACTTCTGAAAAATCCCTAAAGCTTTCCATTCCATGTATAAGTGGAATGGACAAATACTCCAGTAAACATTTATGAGAGGTAAGGCTATGTTGTTGTTGAGCTGGCTGAAAAATTTGTAGTCTCTGTATAATGCAAAGTACACCTCTGGCAGTTATCAGCATCTAATTATAAAAAAGCAGAGAATACCAATCCTACTTCTTGTGACAGGCTGGGCTGTTTCCAGTTGTTAACCAAAATACTATTGTAGAAGCATGACAAATATCTAGCTTGTTATGTTTATCTGTGGATTAAGTTTCATAAGGTAGTAGCTACCACACAAAAGGATGCCCAGTGTGGTGTGGTGAATAAAGTGGTATGGTACAGTGGAGACCAGGGTTCAGATCTCCTGTTGGCCATGGAAATTCACTGATGGAATAGAACTGGTAAAGCCACTCCTTTGATATCTCCTTAACCTTAGAAGCCCTATTAGGGTTGCTATAAGTCAGTTCTAACTTGACAGCACATAGCTAACTAAACCATACAGAAAGCGTTTCTTCTCGTATCAACCTATCTCATTTTGGCAAAATAGACACTACCCTGAGTCCTTTCTGGGACCAGTGCCAAACTTAGCAATTTGAATTCTTTTTTTATTCCTGATGTTTCAGATCTGCAAAGGACTGTACCTTGGTCTCAGTCTGGAGAATGGGTGCAAGTTAAAGTCTTCAAGTTTAGACAGCAGATTTTAAAGAGGGGTGGGATGCAGTCTGTTGAGCCCATTATATTTCTCCCCATATTCAGAGTTCTTATAATTAACCACAGATCTTCTATTTAACAGAACTAAGGACACACTTTAGCTTAGCATCTGAGAGTGATACAGCAGATCAGTGTGAGGACATTGAAGGTGAAGAGGAACATGAAGAACAGTCTTCAAATCCAGTGGTTCAGAGGCCTTGTCACATGTTAGATGATGCAATAGCGACTTCAGGAGTGAGCACGCTCAGTTCTACCGTCTCTCATGAATCTCAGGCTGCCCAAAGATCCCTCAATGTTCAACTTGGAAGGCTCAAATTGGAAACTAATAGGTAAGTTGAAAGTGACAGTTGCAGCTGGACATACACACAGAGCTTGGACAATATTAGAAAGCTGTATTCTTAAATATTTTAATGTACATTCCCACCTCTGCTGTTTGTACACATGGAACAATTAGAAATACTTTTTTGTGTGAAAACAGTGTTGCCATTTTGAACTGCTTTGCCATGTTTTTCTAAGAAGTGAAATTCTACCTACCAGGTATTGGGTGGGAAAAGAGAGCACACACACAGTGGCCAAGATACTTTTTGCTACAGGCTAACTATATTGTCCCATAATTGGAGTGCATCAGATAAATCAAAACTATCAACAGCTTTACATATATTTAGTAATGAAAGAAGGACATGCAGTGGAACCCTGCATAACGAACGCTTCACATAGCATTATGCAGGGGCGATACCCCACATAATGAAGAGAAAAAAAAGTTTGTTATGCAGGGTTTTCGTATGCCGGAGTATACCTGTTCAATGGAACCCCGGTTAATGAACTTTTTTTTTTGTTATGCTGGGTATCGCCATTGGTACCCCGCATAATGAAGCGCTCCATGGTACTGCGTTTTTTCGTTATGCAGGGTTCTACTGTATAAATCCATTCTCACACCTTTGGGTCTTGGGGGACCTTGATCATAAGAGACTTCCTGATGGCATTGCTCTCACATTCCCTGATAGACTCAGATCCCACTCACCATATTAAACTGTGCACCCGAGAGGGGGATACTGTATTGGGTATCTACTTTTCAGAGTTGTTGGTAGACCCATGGCAAATACATAATGATGTTAACTCTTACTCTTAATTTCTCTCTTTTCCCTTTCAGACTGCTAGAAGAGCTAGTACAAAAGGAGAGAGAGCTACAAGCCCTGTTGCGTCATGCTATAGAAGAAAAGGAGCAGGAGATCAAAAATCTGAAGCTTAGGACTCGGCCAATAGGTGCTTCACTAAGACCAAAAGTCACTGCTCCTTGAAATAGTTTCCCATAGAAGGCTGCTATTACTATTAACATTTACTTTTGCATCCTGACCCCTTTAAAATTTCTGTCTCTGGTGTTAAAATCCCTTTTGTCACATTTTCTAGAGGCAGTTAACTCTTTGACATGTAAGATCATATATTCATATACATCCAAGACTTGATAATTTTAGAACAAGAAATTATAACAAAGGATTCTGGGTTTTTTTACGTTTTTGGTATCTTGTGCTATCTTTGGATTACTTTGTGTGTGTGTGGGGTTGGTTTTCCTCTTTTTTTGGTATGTTTTCATAGAGAATGTTTGGCTATATCACTTATTAGGAAAGTACTGAAATTTCACACCAGGATTTATTTTTTAAAGAAAAGCTTGACATAACAGTAATTTGAAAAGTTTGTAATACAGGCAGACCTAACAGTTTCTGAATTGTTCATGCATATGCTATTTTCAGAAGCTGAAAGATTGCCTGAAATACCTGGTGAGGGCTAATGGTTCATTTGTGTGTGTGTGTGTGTGTGTGTGTCTGTGTCTGTGTCTGTGTCTGTGTGTCTGTGTGTCTGTGTCTGTGTGTGTGTGTTCAACTTTGTTTTTAATAATAATTTATATTAATTTGTACAAACTATATTTTAGCTAGTGCCATTTCTTATACAAATGAACTAGACAGAGTCTTCTAAATGGATTCTTTCGTTACCATAAATAATGTTCCCACTATTTACAATTGACACACCTTTCCTACTTGTTTTTCATCTTGTTTAATTCATAATCATCACAAGTCCCTCACCTTTATCTTCCTAATTACAGGGTACATTACATACAATATCATATGTAAGAGTCTAGATGGGGGATGGACAAATTTTTGGGTCTGTATAAATGTAAAAATAATCTAACTATCTTGTTTCAAAACATTGTTCTAGATATTCCTGGCAGGTCTCCCTCCTACTTTAGCAATGCTGATGGAAGATTTGGAGAACAAGATATGATAAATTGGCTAAAAGTTCACGATGCTGATGAAGAAACCATAAACAGGGTAGGAAATATATATTTGATATGTTCTGTTTTGTGATTTTACTTAACCCAGAAGTTTAGTGGCCAAACAGCAACAATGTTCAAACTTTATTTTTCTGATGTTTAGATGGAATAAAGGCCCAAGTAATACAACATGATGGGTGCATTACTATTAACCAAAACAATTACAGTTTTCCTCAGGTTTAGAACCAGCCCAATGTGCTGAGAAGATGTTTTAGTTGAGAAACCTGGAAGCTGACTGTACCCAGTCAATTCTAGTTGACCAACTGGTCTTACTGCCACGTTAACATGGGTTGCTGAATCCAGAAGCTTCTGCATGCAAAATAGTTGTTCTTTCATTAAAAACAACATAAAGTCTTGTAACATCTTGAAGACTAACAGTGTTTATTGGCAGAAGCTTTTGTGGACTACATTGGACAAAACAGATTGCATCCCACAAAAACTAATGCCAAAGTAAACTTGTCAGTCTTTAAGGTATTACAGTACTCTTTGTTGGTTTTGCTGCAACAAATTTAGGATTACCTTCTTGAAAATCTCTTCTTTTAAGGCAAAGGTGAGCAATATGTGAGGCATATCTGCCCTAATACCTGTTTTTATGATAGTTAGAGTGTAAGATCACTGCTATTCCAATTTTTGCCTACTGATTATTAATAATTTTTTTGGACAAAAGGAGAAATTGCCTAGAAGACAATGAGAAGTATGAGTTTGATTTATAGTAAAACATATTGCTCTGGTATGCCTTGATCTGAGATAAGATTACTTCCTTCTTTACCCCCCAGCCTCCCCCCCCCCAAAAAAAATGGTCTTCTTGCCACTTCCTGTTTCATCAGGGTGGGATCATGTGGCCCATGGTAGGTCCTGGGGTTGGGATGAGACCTCTAGCTTCCTAATAGCATTAAGATAAGGACCTTCTCATGGTCACAAAAAGCAGAAGTCTTGGTCACAAAAGTCAGAAGTCGCCCTCAGAGGTCACTCTTTTCAGGTATAACAAATAAGGTAACCTCTGCAACTTTACTGCAATTCACAGAATGATACAAATAAACGTGTGCTCCAAATGTTCTTCTTTAGTCCCATAATTTTAGTAAACCCATCTAAATGAGCTGTAGACTAAGATTAATCAGTGTGAAGTTGTTAGTAATACAGTTCTGTGCAAATGTCTTAGGCCACCACCAGCTGGTTTGGGGAAATTCAGAGAGTGATTTGTGGAGTAACAGATTTTGTTGCATGTATTTTACCAGTTTGTGCTGGCTTTCTGTTATATTAGGTTTTACGTTTTTACTGTTGTGTTTTATGATAATTTCTTTTGTTTTGGAAAAATTGCTTTTGGCCCTTATCTCTGTGTCACTGCATGACCAGTGTATTTGTATGTATGGGTAGTTATGGGGAAATTAGGCATTTTTAATTTCACAATAGCCACAATCCAACAAAACAAGTTTAGCACTCTTAAGGTCATTGATTTCGGTTATCTTAAGCATCCTTAACTCTGTGTTGGGTTTTTGCTAAGGCCAGTTCTCCACAACTGATGACCAGATGAATTTATCCTTTAGTTTGTGAATGCTTGCCTTTCAGAAGAATATAAGCTTATCCTGAGTTAAGAAGTGCTGGAAAAACAATCCTTGAACAAAAGCATTACATTCCTTTCTACAACTCTACATTAACTGTGACACAAATAAATGTTGATTTAATGAGGGATTTTCTAAAAGCTGAGGGGAGGGAGAACTGAATGACAACTTGCAACTCAAGTCACATAATTTTCATTGTACTTTCTTCTTTTAGTTTTTGGCAGAAGACTACACACTAATGGATGTTCTCTGCTACGTAACCCGAGATGATCTAAAATGCCTTAGACTAAGGTAAATACCTACATTTTGTTTTTAAAATGTAATATTCAGGGTTTTTTAGATTGTTATCGATGCATTTTTAAAAGGTTCTGAAGCTGATATCCTAAAAACATTTACTGAACGCTTTTACTCAATGGTAGTTGATGGCTACTATTATAAACTGTATTTTGGTGTTTAAATGCATTTCCCCTTTAAATTATTGTAACAAAGACTGCCAAATTAGTATGCAGTATACGCTTATCAGGTGTGCTGTTACTTGATAACATTACAACAGTATTATGTTACTTGATAAGAGTATAAAAACAAATAGAAGATATGAGCATAAGCTCATTTTGCACCTATCTCCCCTTACATTAACTCGTTTTATGTTATAATCCTTTGCCAAAATTGTATTTAAAAGAAAACCGGGGAGGGAAAATCCATTAGACAGGCCTGGCAATTAGCAGTATTATCTGGCCTCCAGGATTCTTCTACTCAAATAATGTTGTTGATTTCAGGGGGCTACCTCAAGAGTTGTGTGCCCACATACTCAGTAGACCTCTTCAATGTGCCTAGTAGAGTCCCCACCTCCCAACATTTCTCCATGATGGTCCCAAACTGTGAAACTCCCTTCCAAGGGAGTTTTGTGTCTATTCTCTCTCTCTAGTCCTTCTACCAGCTCATACAATAGTTTTCAGCAGTTGAGTAGCTGTTAGTAAATGAGATTTAATGGATAATACTTTAATCACCCCATTTTTTCCTGGGGTGTACCCTTCTTAAATAGTATTTAAATTGCTTCAAGTGGTTATTTTAAGATGCTAACCTGTTTTTTTAAAAAATATTAGAGCTTACTTTTGTTGTTGTTTTCTGTTTTAATCAAGGAATCAAGGAATGAGTCTTAGCATTGGCAAAACTGTGTAAATAATTAAAATCTACTCCAATAATTAGGACTCAAGGTGTCTCCAAAGCCTCCAGTGGTGTTCCCCTAGTCAGAATGTTGGCCGGAGGCTTCTGGAAACTAGTCCAAAACAACAACAACCTACTATCTTTCCCAAGATCTGATTTTGAGTTTGTTTAAGAATTTCTGTGATTCTACTGGTTATCTCCAGGAAGAGCTTTTGAAGATATGACTGAAAACTTGTGATTTTCTTTTACAGAGGAGGGATTTTATGTAGACTGTGGAAGGCCATCACCGACTTTCGAGAGAAGCCTGCCTGACCATTGAATAAAGGAATGTCCTCGGTCTCCAAAGACTGGGCTTTCCTGCACCCACAAAGCAAGAGTGCTGTAAAAGAGATGCTGTTGCACTTTAAACCAGTATTTGTTTACTGTTGTTAAGAACAATGCAGCTTTCTGACTGCATCGATTCCCAATATCCTTGAGAAAGCTGTCCACAACACGAAATAGGGTTTTAGTTTTTGGTATTATTGTATATGTGTTTTTTTATATCTATGGAATTTTCTGCTTTTCTAAAATACAGAAACAGCTACTACACATAACAAAACCAAATGTTAATATAACACAAACCTGTTGTAAGATACACATAACTGAACATCACTGAAGCAAAAGCAGAATGTGAAAGCTTTAATTTTTACAATGAATATGAATAAACAAAGCTTGTGACAGAGGACAGGATGATACCTAGGTCTTGCCTTACCCTCCCCTCAGCAACCCTGTAGTATAAAAAGGAGATTGTTCAGCTTTTCACAGGATGGCTTGGGATACACTTCAGAGCTTTGTTCTAGAAGGGTTTCTTTTTCTTCCACGTCTAGGCCAGACATGAAACTGCCAAAATGAAGGCACCCTTTGGTCAGTTAATTCTGTAGTTGCCTTCGCCTGACCTATTGTGAGAAAGGTATGCCCAATTGTGGTTCAAGAATACCACAGTCTTTGAGGAGGCTCTTTCTGTGGGTGGTTGAGTAGAAGTGGCAAGGCAGACAAGGGCTTATCATTGTTACTTTCCAAGGACTAAATGTTTTTCTCAAGGTCCTTATGTGTTTTCATAACCTAAAATAGAATTCATAACAAAAATATCTGTGTAAAGTTTATTGACCAGCTTTAAATATGTTGATAGCTCAACTGGTACTTAATGGCCCCCTCTAGGTGTGCATATTGTTTTGATTTTTAGTAACTTAAAAACCCAGTCCTACAATGTATTTGTGAAGTTTTTTATTAGTCTTGTTTATGTATTACTGAACTGTACCAGTTACATATGCCTGAACTACAAATGATATTGTTAGCTTGTTCTAAAGCTATCCATTGTGACAAATATTCAAGTAATAAAGAATAATGCACAATTCTAGTATTTGAAGTTTGAGTTAGAGTTATAAATGAAAGGTTGAACTACAAGAGGATAATTAAAGATTTCTTAAGACAAAACAGAAGAAGCAGAGATAGTTGCACAGAAGTACCTTACATGCTACAAGATTTTCAGGATCTCTACACCGAAAGCATATGTAGATGTTCACAGCATGAAGACTGAGGGGCAAATAAATGCTGGAATATTAACACTGTATTCATCAAAGTCCAGAAAAACGTGGAAGTGGAGAATTGATGATGATATACCAGGCTTGGCAGATTCTCCCGTTGTGGTTGGTTGTTGTTTTGCATAAGCTTTCATGGACAGTGGGTTATTTTATCAGGTGCAGATAAGTTAGAAGCCCATGAAAACATATGGCAAGTAAAACTTAATAGGTTTTTATGATTCTGAAAACTTTTTTTGGTGGCAATGGAAAAATGGCTATCATCCTTCTCTCTTAGAAAGAAGAATCAGAACGACTGTTTTGTTTTCTTTTGTTTGTATCACCTACATATCCCTGTGTGGGCAGAACCACTCAGGGTGGCTAACTTACACAGTTAACACACAGAGAAAAATGCAGTCACAGAATAAATCATAAACTAGTACAGCAAAAGCAACTGATCCAGATGGGCCAAATAAACACACCGAACAGCCAAAGGAACAAATAACCAAGTGCCCATATTTGCTTTTTTTCTTGACAGTAAAGCTAAATTCTAAGTACAGTAATACCTCATATAACATTAGTATCGAATAACACTAAAATCGCATAACATTAAGGAATCTGGGGGGAAGAATTGCATCAGATAACATTAAGATCCTATGGGATGCTTCAGATAACAACCGCTAAAGCCTGTGTGGTTACAATGTATCTCTATGGATCCCATAGAGGATCAGATAACACTAAAAATCATATAACACCAAGACTTGTGGAACCAGGTTTTAGTGTTATATGAGGTTTTACTGTAATTAGGACTTACTAATGACAAGGGCAAAATTTTGGCTTAGCCTTGATGAACATTTTTAAAAACTTCATCAGACAGAATCCTGTTTGAATCATGCAATTTGAAGTAGCAGTCAAGGAACTGGTGGGTAACATCTTGCCTTATTAGTCTCCGTTGCTATGGTTTCCAACATGGGGTACATGCCCAACAGGGGTGGCAATTTGATTTTTATGGGGACCAATTCAAGAATGAGTTATTAACAGTGAATGGTCTTTTAGGCATCTTCCACATGATTAGGAAGGAGCTTGTTTTTTGAATAATAAGAATTATATGTCATGGGGGGGGGCGGTGATCAGGGTTTTAGAGATGCTTAGGTGGGACATGGCTGAAAGGAAGGTTTGGAACTACTACTCTGGAAATAGCAGGTCTTGCCTCCCAAACTCAAAGTCTACCAAACTGAGGAGGATAAGAAGAACAGGAACCCCTGGTGAAACTAACCATCAAAGAGGTCCCCACCTGATGGATGAAGGTGCCAAAAGGAGGGAGAAAATTACCTCAACCACCATCCTCTGTTCCCTTATTATTGGGGTGAAAAAGGTGAGAGGCTGGGCTGGCAAGGACAGAAAGTGATTAGGGAGCCGCTCCTCACCCAACATTGGATGCTGGAAGGAGGGGGGGAGAAAATTCCAACCAAACAACCAGCAACACCTCCAGGTGGAACAAGGTGAGATCAGGAACCTGGCACTGCAGATGCATCAGCCGTTGTTTTGGCAGGCCCTAAAGTCTTAGTGTCCCATATTGAACAGGACTATCGACTGGCACAGCCCCAGAGAGCAGTTAATGTGGGTGAAGCCTGTTCCATTCTGTGTCTCTTCAGTCACAATAAAGCCTGCTTTGTTTATTGCTTCCCTGCTTTGAAGCACCTGTTATTGATTCAGTGGCTCTGAGGAAGGACTTCCTGCTCACCTGGACAGGGCCAGTGGGGCTCACACTTATAATTTATTTTTCATCAGATTAACTTGTTAATATTTGACAATCGCAGTCAAATGAATAGTTTAAGGATGCCTAATTGTTGAAGCAGCATAACATAACTGAATAAATCAGCTTATAGGGTCTCAATTCTGTTAACAGAAGCATGGATGCATTTGTTTAGGAAGGGTTTAATTGTTTTCTTGGCTGAAAACAGTTGCTGATGCTCTACCAAGCCCCTGTTTACAGGCTGATGCTTCTCTCTCCACTAATCCCTCTGGGAGGAGAGGGGGTTGGATGCTACATTTTCCTTCTGAATATCAGCCTCAAGGGCTTTGCTGCCAGTGGGTGGGTCGGTTTTTAATCCCCTGCTACCCAGGAGCAGTTAAGAGACTGTAAATGGGTTGATCACCACCTGCTGCTCCTCCATGCTGTACTTTGGCTCCAATTAGTGCAAAAAAGGCCACCTGCCGATGTCAAGGCAGATAAGTCGCCCTGGCAAGTGGCTCCAACCGCCACCCTGACGCCTTTATCCCAAGGGAAGGGAGAGGGTCGGATTCCCCAGGGTCTGAGGGAGGTGGTGCACATGGAGGCGCCCCCAGCAAGGGAACCAGGAGGAAGAGGAGGAGGGCCATAGGTGACTTTCTGAATGAATTAGAAAAGGTCAAGGACGTCCTTGCCAGGCTCTAGGGTTTGGTACTCATCTCTGTTTATAGCAAGAGTTTTCAACCATTTTAGGCCGGGGGCTGAGTCACGCTCCCTGAGAAAGCTTCAGGGCTGGATGGGCATTTTGCCCTTCCTCCAGCACATGGCACTTCCTGGTGTGGTGGAGTCAGTGGGGCCCCTACTGGCCACATCTAGTACATGGGCCACAGGCTGCAAATCCCCGGTTTATAGCCAAAGAGCCAGCTTAGTCGGCGTCTGCAGACATTTCTGCGGTCACGTGGCAGGCATGACCACCGAGCTGCCCACCGAGCTGCGCCTTCAGACAGAGCTCTTGCCCTTCCGGAAGGGCTTAAAAACCTGGCTGGCAGGACAAGTTTGGGGACCCGGGAACGTGGGTTCTCATATTAGGTGGCTTATTTAATGGATTGTCAACCCTGGATCTGAATGTGGGATTTGTGTGTTGATTTTGTATTGTTTTTAACTTTTGTTGACTTTTAACTCTTGTTGATTTTTATTGATATGGATTGTTTTATGTTTTTATTTCTTGTTTTGATGTAAGCCGCTCAGAGTCGGGTTCTCCCGATTGGGGCGGGGTAACAAATGTAATAATAATAAATAATAATAATGACTTGGCACCGAAGTGCACGGAACGCTGTTCCCTTTCCTGACCAAGCCGCGCCTATTTCTCCATTCGCAATGTCTTGCTTTCGAACTGCTAGCTTGGCAGGAGCTGGGCCAGAGGGCGGGAGCTCACTCCGTCGTGCAGCACTCAGGTCTTGAACTACAGACTGGCCGGCTCAGTGTCTTAACCAGTCCCGAGTTTAGCACCACTAATGTAAAAAACAACACACACACACACCCCCGAAAAGGTTTGCAGGCTGAAGGAACCTCCTCCGTTGGTGGTCCTTGGTGGCTAAGGAGGAGAGAGGAGGGCCAGGTCTTCCCTCCCCCATTTAATCAGGGGCTGGGCCGCAACGTCGACCTCTTCCTCGACCTGCCCTCCA
The DNA here is from genome assembly GCA_030440675.1 of Furcifer pardalis. NCBI lineage: Eukaryota > Metazoa > Chordata > Lepidosauria > Squamata > Chamaeleonidae > Furcifer > Furcifer pardalis. The sequence continues at coordinate 92,635,784 of CP126890.1, read as the reverse complement.
GGGGGCGCCCTTCGGTCCCGTCGGCCTGGCTCGCACCTGCCGTCGCCACGTCCCCTTGCCCGGGGGCGTAGGAGGGGGCGGGGGCGTAGGAGGGGCGGCCGAGCCGAGCCCAGCTCGCTTCACCCACTGGCGCCATGGCGGAGGCCGAAGGAGCAGCCGGGGAGCAGCAGCAGCAACAAAAGAAGACGAGCCACGGAGCTCCTCCGCTGGCGGGCCGAGCAGGTGAGTCCTGCCCAGGTAAGGCGCCGCCGGCGTCACCTTGGTCCTTGGCCAGCCTGGCTGCAGAAGTCGCCCCCTCCCCTCCCTTCCCCTGGGCTTTCCCCGGGAAGGTCCGGTCGGCGAACCCTATTTTTTTTAAATAAAAGGGTGTCCCTTGCAGCTTGCTCGCAGGCCAGTCGTATCCGACTCTAGGGGCGGTGCTCATCGTTGTTTACAGCCAAAGAGCCAGCGCTGTCTGCTTTTGCAGAGGTTTCCGTGGACATGTGGCAGGCATGATGACTAGCCGCCAAAGCGCATGGAACGCTGTTACCTTTCCCTCCAAGTGTTACCTTTTTATCTACTTGCAATTTTTTGCTTTCGAACTGCCAGGTTGGCAGGGGCGAGGAAAGACGACAGATGTTAGCTCCATGGTGCGGCACTCGGGTCTCGAACTGCTAACAGCCAGCCTTCCAGTCGTCAAGTTCAGCGTCATAACCACTAAGCTACTGCCTAATTTAAAGTGTTGTGACCCTTTCACTTCCTCCTGAAATCCCCCCCCCCCCAAATTTGGTGTCAGCCTTAGGAGTCTTTGAAAGGCACAGCAGGTGGCGTTCAGGAGCTGGAGCAGAGTTGGTGCCTCCCGATGGAGTTTCTTGGGTTCCTTTGGGTTCAGCCACAGCCTGATCCTTTTGTTGTTGTTGTTCAGTCGCACAGTCGATTCCGACCCTTTGCGACCCTATGGACCATTGCTCGCTAGGCACTTCTGTCCTCCACCATCTTCCTCAGCCCACCCAGCTCTGAGCCTATTGCATCTACAATATCATCTAACCATCTCATTTTCTGCTGTCCCCTTTTTTTTTGCCTTCCACCTTTCCCAGCATCAAGGCTTTCTCAAGTGAATCTTCTCTTCTCATTTGATGTCCAAAGTACTTTAGCTTCAGCTTTACTATTTGACCTTCTAATAAACAGTCAGGGTTGATTTCATCTAGGATTGATCTATTTGTTCTCCCTGACCCTTAGAAGCTCAGTAAATTGCCTTTGTTTAAAGCAGAAATGGGGAAGGTGGCATCTGTTTTTGTTGCGCTGCTGTTTAAAGACAGCCCTGCCAGAGGAAAAGGTGGCAAACCTGTTTCTAGTTTTCTGCTCAATATAACATGAAAAGGAGCCAGATCCAGTCACCCTTGTTCAGTGGCATCCCAATGCTTGCAGTTGTGATACTGTTATGTGTGATGGCACAGTTAAGGAACAAGAGCAGAGCTCTTACTGTTGATGTTTGTCAGTTCTTGAGAAATCAGTTTTGTTACACAGTGTGTATTCCTCAGGGAAAAGACAAATACACAAATGCTAGTGATTGATTGACTTCTGGGGGAAAATAGAAAATGAGATTAAGAAAATATTGGTTATGCAACTTGAATTGGAGTCGGAGACAATTTTGCTAACGGAAGTAGACAAATATAAAATGAGTAATGACAACAAAGAACTGTTGTCTGTCATGTTATCAGTGGCCAGACAATGTATAGCAAAAAATTGGAAGAATAATGAAAAGTTAAGAATGCAGGATTGGTACACACAAACGTGGGATTTGGCCTTTAATGAGAAACTTACATGGGAATTAAACCTCAGAAAGGGTAAACTGCAAGGGAATAGCTTCTGGAGGATCTGGAAACCATTTATCGACTACACATTGGTCAAGAAAAAAGGCATGGCCCCTGTTCCAGAACAAAATGTTTTTTGGAAATTATGAGGATACGTACTCCCCCGGACAATGTATATAGCACAAGGGTGATACTAATGATGTAAAATGTAACAGTGTAAGAGAATATAATGTATAAGGAAAAAAAAGAATGGATTATGTTAATGTGTGATTTGGTACCTTTATTTTTTTTAATTATTATTTCGTAATAGAAAATGTGTGATTTTTTCTTATATTAATCATATGGGTGATGTATTTCTAATATAGCACTGTTACTTTACTTATTTTATCTTATGATTTTTATGTTTGCATATAGACTTGTATTGGTTTTTTCTTTATATACCTAATAAAAATCATTAAACACGAAAAAAAATGCTAGTGATTGGGATGAAAACAAGTCACAGCTCAATTGCTTGGGCCACTCTTTCAAGTTCTGCAATTAAGACAAACCCACACACCTGGTATTCCCTCTGAATCTGTACTATAGTTTTATGCTAATGTTGTGCTCTAAACTTTGAGTTCTGTCCTGCAACCCTAAGCATGGAAATGCCAGGTGGAGGTTGTGTTATGAATAGTAAATAGTGAAGATATTCATGGGAATGGGGTGCATCTCACTGGCCATGTTGCAGTGTTCAGAGAGACTTTTCTACCGACCATACAACCATATATGTTGGGTTTTGCTCCTCTTCTGAAACAAATGAATTCAAATTATTATTTTCCCGCTGCGTGCATGAATCCATCCATGGCTCCGCTCCCCCTCAAAGCAGCGTTTTTCTGTGCTTTTGGAGTGCCTATACTTTTTTCATGTCAGAGCAATTCAGATTGTACAGATGTGTTTAAAGATGGCGAGTGTACCTGTAGATGGTGTTTTAGTGTTGTAAGTAGTAGGGCATGATGTTTAGGACCATGGCAACATACCTGTGCATTGTTTTATCTGTCTTGATCATCCTCCTTTTCCAAATTTGTTAAATATATGAAATAGCACTAGATCATCACCTTGATGCTTGATTTTCATTCTTAGGATAGGAAAGTATTCATGCAATGTGTTAGGAATGCTGTCACCTTTTCCAGAAAATATAGCCTTTCAAAATCAAGGGGCGACACGTTTCATTTTGTCTGGATTTCTTCTTCCAATGTTGTCTAGACTAGAGAATAGATGGGGAAATGAATAAGGAAATAATAATAAACATGAAGACATTATAATTTGCTGATATAGTTGTACAGTACAGTATTATCTATTGGATTTTTAAAAAGAGCTGTGATTGCACAAAGAGGAGAGGGACAGAGGTGAAATCACAGGATGGAAGAAAAGAATAGGGACTGCAGGTTGGATAATACGTATATGAATTACATCACCAGTAAGGACACAGAAATTCCGATTCAATCTGCAAGCTCAATGTGAAGGTTCATTATGTTATAGTTGAGGTTGTGAATTAATTTGCTCTGATTCTGCTTTCCAGTGTAGTCAGCCAGCCAAAATGTCTTCCTTGTGCACTGGCTCACCTACTTCTTTCCTGTGCAAAGAAATGCATTTATAATCTTACCATACATTCATCCCAGTAAGTACTAGCCAGGGGATTCTCAACCTGTGACCAGTGGGCCGGATGTAGCACATGGCACCATTTCATGTGGCCCCCACTGCCTCCATGCCAGGAAGTGCCATGTGGTGGAGGAAGGGCAAAATGGCCGCTTGGCCTCTGTAGCTGTCTGAGGGAGCGTGACATGGCCCCCAGCTTAAAATGGTTGAGAACTACTGTACTAGTCGTCCTTATAGGCAGTTCCACCTTGAAAGTATCTTCCATTCCCCATCTTGACTAGTTGCTTTGCTCTCTTCTTTCCCATTTGCAGATTTCCTACCAAACAGCTCAAAATTTAAGCAGCCATGTTACTTAAATGTCACACCTGTTTCATAGACGTGATGTTTGACACCCACCTTGAGCCTTGTACATGCCAGCTGATTCTTTAATGACTGGAGCTTTCATTCTAAAACAATTCTGCATTTTCTACTGGCTTTCTTCATTTGCCTAACCAATCCTGGTGGAGTTTACAGACTGATCATAGTCTTGGAGGTGTTTTCTCTCCTAACTTTAGGAGGCAACTGTTCAATTAGGCCATTGTCTTTCAAGAACCTGTTAATTTATTCTGCATTAATAGGAGGTAGCTCTTACCCTCCCATTTTACTGTTGGACTTTCCTGCATAACTCCTACACTGATACATTGTATTCCTAATGCAGTCCTTCTTCATGCCTCTTACTTTGTTTCCCAAAAGATATTAGCCCTCAGATATTGTGGCATTTTCATTCATACTGACTGGAGCCTCACAATGTGAGACTGAATCCATTCTCCTCGTTTCACTTTCTTTCTTGCTCCTCTTGCTCATGCCTCTTGCCACTGCCTCATCACAGCTCTCTCTCTCTCTCTCTCTCTCTCTCTCTCTCTCTCTCTCTCTCTCTCTCTCTGTGTGTGTTTTATAATGGGTGGCTTCATAATCTTATGTTAGCCTAATTAATGCATATAATGTACACCATTATAACTCAGAACTGGTTGGATACCTGGCAGAGCCAGAGCCTGAGTGTTCACTTCCCCACTCTGCCTCCAAGGGAGAACAGCCATCCTGTTGAACCTTGGGCAGGCTGCAGGGAATTATAAGCCACTTCTGTGTATTCTGTACCTAGAAAACCCTGGAAAGGGTCAGACGTAAGTCTGAATTGAATTGAAGGCACACAATCATGTTTGTACACTACAATAACAAATTAATTTAGGATTCTGGTGGGTGAAGGACGCACCTCATCTTACTTCCCTATGGACACCCATGGGTGTAAGCACAGTCTATCAAGGCAGTCATGGTGCATGTTAAAATTTACCAGTAATCACCACACTTTCTGAAGCCAAGTTTCCAACAGATTCCAACAGTGCAGATAATTGTATTGATCCATATCTGTATTTTGCCACCCATAAAAACTTTGCACCATGATAGAAAAACTTGCATTGTAAAGCAACCCTTAGTACTCAGTACTGTATTACAGAACAACGTGGGCTGAGTCATGGTAATTCCTTCTGCTCAAACAAGAGTTCATTGCATAAATACCTGGGAAGTTTCTGAACTTGTAAAAGCAGGTATCCAGAAATATGCTCTTTTGTAAGCCCCCTAAATTAGCCAACCACACGCACAGTGGACTGTCGTGCAAGTGGGAGGAACAAACAACATTGTTCCCTATGCTCTTGTTGGCACACACACACACACACACCCGGCATCTGCTCTAGGAACTGGGGGTAATTTTAAAGGGAATGGGGTAGTTGAGAGTGAATCGGTGGCATAAGTGTTCCTTTTAATTCAAAATCCTGCTGCTCCAACCCTGTGAGCTGTGGCTCTATTGTGCCATTTCAAAGGATGGGTGGATTCAAGGTTTCTTTTTGCTCAACTGCCATCTTTTGGATGTTTAAATCTATTAATTTAAACTGACATCAGTTTATATGACCAACGTTAGCAAGTTGTGTTTATTTTTAAACTCTGTTTTCTAAGGTTTTATTGCTTGGCTGGCAGCACTTAGAGAGCACAAGCTTTCAGCAGAATAATTTCTACAGAGTGTGATTAATCTGATTTGAAAGCTTTTTGCTGAAAGGCAGGTGTACACTTTGCATTCAGAAAGCCTGGATGGAAGTATCTGTATGGATAGCTTTACTTAGTCTGAAGGTAATAAATCATAGCAGTAAATTTAAATATACGCCCCAAAAAAACCTGATCTATGATATGGTAGTACAGTAGTTTCTTTCAAAGCAGAAACAGTTCTAAGTTCACTTTTTAAATTTTAAGGTATTGCAAATGATTTAACAGTGTATGCTATTTGAGCTCCTCTGGACACCCATGTTTACTCTTATTCATGTGAAAGTACACTGGTAAAACCAAACAAGGAAATAGAGCTTAATGTCCCTTATCCATTGTTTCCTCAATCACCAGTGCTTTGTGTAATTTTATGCACATCTTCCTGATCTGCTTCATTTACTTTATATGGGAATATCAGACAAGAAAAAACACATAAAAAACAAAACAATAAAGACAAAAGTGTTGTGGCACCTTAAAGTCTAACTGCTATGTTTTAATGTTTAATTTTTTAAAAACAAGTCCATTTCCTTCCAGTGGTTCCCAACAAGGGGTACACAGCCCACTAGTGGACTTCAATTCCCAGAAGCCTCAGTCAGTACATTGGCTGATCAGTGCTTTGGGGAAATGACTTAGGCTTCTGGGAATTGAAGTCCAAAAACCAGCATTTGGGAAACACTGCTAGACCTACTGTACCTATTGGGACTACACGGGCACTTGTATGTCCCATTTATATGGGAATGTTGCTGGTATTGAATTAAAAGATTTGAAAGTCACTTAGTCACTTTAGGGAAAGATTTGCACAGAAATGTTGGCGTTGGGTGATAAAGAGTGAAACTGACAAGCAATGCAAACATAGACAGTGTATTTAAAACACCTCTTTTTAGGACTGTGGGGCTAAGCTGCAATAATACAAATCTACTTCACCAGTGATTTGTCTGGTGTAGGGGCAGGCAAACCACGTCAGAAATTTTGCCAAGAAAACCTCATGGACAACAACAACAAAAAAGGCAAAGTAGATGGAACAGGATGTCAAGCTCCTCAGGCAGGAAGGTGGGGGTGGATAATATAGTGGGAAGGCAAATGCAATGCTGCAAAGAACAATATTTGATAGGAACATGAAATGTAAGAGCTATGAAATTAGGGAAAGCTGGAAGTGGTAAAAAATGAGATGGAAAGAATAAGCATTGACATCTTGGGAATCAGTGAACTAAAATGGACAGGGATGGGCAAATTCAGCTCTGGAGATCATCATATCTATTACTGTGGCCAAGAAATCCTTAGAAGGATTGGAGTGGGGATAATCATCAATAAAAGAGTGAGAAAAGCTGTAATGAGAATCTAAAAAATGACAGAATGATCTCAGTTCGGATCCAAGGCAAACCATTCAATAGCACTGCAATCCAAGCCTATGCACCAAACACTAGCGCAGGTGAGGCCACAATTGATCAGTTCTGTGAGGAATTACAGCACCTCATAGAACTGACACCAAAAAATTATGTCCGTATTTTACTGGGAGATTGGAATACCAAGGTAGGAAGTCAAAAAGTAAATGGGATAACAGGCAAGTTTGGTCTTGGAACACAAAATGAAGCAGGACAAAGGCTAATAGAGTTCTTCCAAGAGAATGCACTAGTCATAGCAAACACTCTTTTTCAACAACAAAAGAAGTGACTTTACATATGGACATCACCAGATGGCCAACACCGAAACTAGATTGATTACATAATCTGTAACCAAAGATGGAGAAGTTCCATACAGTCAGCAAAAACAAGACCTGGATCAGACTGTGGCTCAGATCATAATCTACTGATTGCTAAATTCAAGTTTAGATTAAAGAAAACAGGAAAAACAACTAAATCCTGGACAACATCCCTAAGGAATACATGGTGGAGGTGTGGAACAGATTTAATGGTTTAGACTTGATAGACAGAGTACCAGAAGAATTACGGACAGAGGTTCGGGACATCATACAGGAAACAGCAAGTAAAACTATAACAAAAGAAAAAAGTATAAGAAAGCAAAGTGGCTGTCTGATGAGGCTGTTAAAAAAGAGGAGGAAAGAAGGAATGCAAAAGGAAAAGGTGAAAGAGAACAATTTAATTAATTAAACACAGATTTTCAAAGAAAAGCAAGGAGAGATAAGGAAACCTTCTTAAATGAACAGTCCAAAGAAATAGAGGGAAACGAAAGAAGGGGAGGGACTAGAGATCTTTTCCAAAAAATGTGGGGAAATCAAGAGAACACTTAAAGCAAAAATGACCATGATAAGGGATAAAAATGGCAGGGGACCTAGCTGATGCAGAAGAGATTAAGAAAAGATGGCAAGAGTATACAGAGGAACTTTACAAAAAGAACCTCAACATCCCTGACAATCATAGTGATGAGAGCTTTGAACTGGAGCCAGACATCCTGGAGAGTGAAGTCAGAAAAGCCCTAAAACGTACTGCTAATAACAAAGCTAGTGGAGATCAGAGGCGTAGCTACCGCCGTATCTGCCGTATCAATTATACGGGGGCCCCGGGCCACGGGGGCCCCCAACGTGCGTAAGCAAAACAAATCTTTACCCTTCCTAAGGTCCTCCAAACAAATTTTTATACGGGGCCCCGCGAAGGCACGCTACTCTTCTGGTGGAGATCATGGTATTCCAGTTGAATTATTCAAAGCCCTAAAAGATGATGGAATGAAAGCATTGCATTTTATATGACAGCAGATTTGGAAAACACAACAATGGCCACAGGACTGTAAAAGATCAGTATATGTTCCAATCCCAAAAAAGGGTAATGCCAAAGAATGGTTAAATTATCGAACCATTGTGCTCATCTCACACGCTAGCAAGGTCATGCTCAAGATAATACAGGATAGGCTTCAGTAGCACAAGGAGAGAGAACTATTAGATGTGCAGGCTGGGTTCTGAAGAGGGAGGGGAACTAGAGACCAAATTGCCAATATACATTGGATAATGGAGAAAACAAAGGAATACCAGAAACAAGTCTACTTCTGTTTCATTGACTACACCAAGGCCTTTGACTGTCTGGACCATAAAAAAATGTGGCAAGTAATTAAGGAGATGAAAATACCAGAACACCTTATATGTCTCATAAGAAATCTGTACATGAGTCAAGAAGCAACTGTTAGGACAGGATACGGAATGACGGAGTGGTTTGGAATAGGAAAAGGAGTAAAACAAGGCTGCATTTTGTCACCCTTCCTATTTAACTTATACATGGAGCACATAATGTACAACGCAGGGCTAGATGAATCAAAAGTTGGAATTAAAATTACTGGGAGAAACATCGACAATTTGAGATATGCAGATAACATATGGCAGAAAGTGAAGAAGACATAAAGACACTCTTGCTTAGGTTGAAGGAGGAGAGTGAGACTCAACATTAAGAAAACCAAGATAATGGCAACAAGCCCTATCAGTCACTGGAAAATAGATGGGGAAGAAGTAGAAGCAGTGACAGACTTTACATTCTTGGGATCCAAGATCACTGCAGATGGAGACTGCAGCTGTGAAATAAAAAGGCAACTAATTCTTGGGAAGCAAACTAAGAAATTTGGGCAACATAGTTAAAAGTAGAGACATCACCTTGCAAACAAAAGTCTGCATAGTCAAAGCAATGGTATTTCCAGTAGCGATGTATGGTTGTGAGAGCTGGACCATAAGGAAGGCTGAGTGCAGAAGAATACACACCTTTGAGATGTGCTGTTGGAGGAGAATTTTGAGAGTACCCTGGATAGCAAAGAGAATAAATAGGTCAATCTTAAAGGAAATCAACCCCGATTGTTCCTTGGAAGATCAAATATTGAAGATGAAGTTAAAGTACTTTGGACATCAAATGAGAGGAGAGGATTCACTTGAGAAAGCCTTGGTCCTGGGAAAGGTCGAGGGCAAAAAACGAAGGGGGCAGCAAAAAGTGAGATGGTTAGATGGCATTGTTGACATAATGGGCACAAAGCTGGGTGGGCTGAGGAGGATGGTGCAGGATGGGGTGTATGGCGTGCGGTGGTCAATGGGGTCGCAAAGGGTCAGAATCAACTGTGCAACTGAACAACAACAAGTGATTTGTCAAAGTCATGCATGATGTAGGTCCTAATTCAGTGTTTTATTTTATTGATTGATTGCCTGAGAGGATGGAGTTTGGAACCAGTGTGGCTATTGCATACTTTCATATCCCAGTCAAACCCTAGACTGGCAAAATGAAGCCACTTTCTTCACTTTGTCATTGCCCAAACCCAAGTCCTCATCGGTGCATCTGGCAGCAATCAGCAGACCAGTAAATGAGCCAGATTCTGTATACTGAGAACAGATTCTGCATACTGAGACCAAGGCATTTATCCACGTTCCTCCATTCTCTCCTACTGTAAGCCAGTTTCACATGACCCAAGCTTAAACAATAGGATAGCAAAGCACCACTATGATCACTTACAGCTCATGGGCAGGCAAGCAAACTTGAGTTGCAGAACTCCAGAGATCTCCAAGTGAATATCTTGCTCCAACAAGTTCCTGAGTCTGAAAAAAAAAGACTTGGATTCATCCAAGACCAGATAACGAATTTCAGGTTTTGACAATTCCCTAAGCATAAGTGGAAAAAAAATAAGCATTTATCTGGCAGGAGGCTGAGAGATACTCTAGAATTGAACCATTCTTAATCTAGATTATAGAGTTGATCCATTCTTAAAGTCATTTTAATATTAGGTATTGCTGTATTGAGCATAAGTTTCTCTTAATTCATGAAAGACCTGTGGGAAAGGAAAATAGAGCTATACTGACTACATGAAAATGTGGTGATAAGGAAGGAGATTAATTGTTATGGTATCTCTTGTGGTTCTTTTGATTCTTCCTGGTCTCTTTTGCAAAGGAAACTGCTGCTAATCTATATTGCTCTTTACACAACACCCATTTCAGAAAAGATCATTTTTGAATAATCACAATTAAACTAGCATACGCAAAATACTTCTTTCATGCATTCAAAGTTTTTAAAGGTAAATTATTTGAAAGGAATGCAGTATATATGAATTAGAGAATGAGGATGTGAACATTTTGAAGTTAAGAATTAAATGTGTGTGACTGAGGGAAGGGTATAACAAGAGGACATATTAAGAATGGACTTGCTTTCTCATAGATAAAAGAAGGGGCTGTTTCCTCTTATTGTTTAAGGTCATATTCTGAATAGTCATTAAGGAGCATTGGTGATATTTAGTAGAAAAAGACTGAAAAAATTGGGTATGTTTAGCCTTGAGAAAAAGCGGAGGAGAGATATGCTAGCCCTTCTCAAATACAGTACTGTGCCTGAAAATAACCAGATAGAGGAGAGGCTGGATCTGTTTTCAGTCATTCTAGACCAGTGGTTCCCAATTAGTTTTTTCTACGTACTACTTCAAGAAAGACCTCAAACTTGCGTACCCCTTATTGCAGGAATGTTAAATATCGCGTACCCCTTATTGCAGGAACGTTAAATAAAAAATGAAATCAGGTGTATTTTATATTTATTATCATCAAAAGACACTCTAATGGCAAAGAACACATGTTTCATTAATGTGACAAATGTGCACGTTGACAATGATGAGCAAATAGGTGGGAACGGGGGCGGCCGCGATCGGGTGACGCGAGACACGGGAGGCGCGGGAAAAACCGCCGCCGCGGGAGAAAGCGCTTGATGCATACGATTGACTTACCTACTGATCATTTAATTAAATTGAATAATTTTTTTGGCAATTGTTATTGCATTATTGTTTTTTAAGGATTTAATATTTTAGTGAAGAGATTGCTGCGCGTACCCCTTGATGCAATCTCGCATACTCCTGGGGGTACGCGTACCACTAATTGGGAACCACTGTTCTAGACTGCAGGACACATTATTATTATTATTATTATTATTATTATTATTATTATTATTATTATTATTATTATTATTATTATTATTATTATTATTATTATTATTATTATTATTATTATTCTACTGCTGCTGTATCTGAATCCAAATAGAGGCAATCATCATGGCATTCAGCCATGAAGACTGTCCTGAGAATATAATGCAGTGGCCTTTCATCTGCATTCCTCATTGCAGCATGACCTCTGTACCACTGATCAAGTTATGCGAGTCACTTTCTGGTCCTGCGCTCTTTTGGCACACAAAGTCCTCATCCCCAGGCCACTATTGATGAAGCTGCTGCCCTCCATCAAGATGGATTCAAGTGGGAGTTAATCCACTTGGGGACCATCACCCTTCACTGTGGACTTTGGCACCCAAGACCATTAGCCCTCAGGGTTGTCAAGTTAGGTAACTGTTGCTTGACATTCGGTGTTAAGTTGCTGGCAGTAGGGTCGATTCTATTACCATAGCAGGATAACCGGGTCAGATTTGCAGGACACATAATAATGGGTTCAAATTACAGGAACCCAAATTTCAGCTGAATATCAGGAAAAATTAACTGTTAGAGTAGTACAACAATGGAACCAATTACCTTAGGGTGCAAATTCTTTAGCTAACAATCTTCACTGAAGCCCTTCCCGTTCTTGCTGAATGAAGCTGTGTTAGAATCCAATATTGTATCACGACAAATATTGCATACTTGGGGAATAAAAATAGTACTTAAGCTATGAGAAGTGCCATTTATTTCTTTTACATGAAAGCAACTAATGCTTTGTTCAAAGATGAATTACTCACAAGAATGATATGAATGGGGTTAAACATTTAAATGGAGACTACATTAATGAGAGTGTAATACAATAGACATGCCCTCTTTGCTTCAATGGAAACATTAAGCACAAACAAAAATCTCTCCCACTGATATCAGGGGGCTTTAAAATAAAAGTGCCTCACTTTGGCATTGTACTCTAAAATGTTTCAGCATCTTAGTGTTTTGACACCAAAGGTAACCTGTCAATTTGTTATGCTGGCATAAGAAACAAACCACTGTTTTGATTTGTTTTTCTGGACGATGCCTAAAAAAACCTGCTTTTTACCTTGGCTCACAGTATCAAAGTTCATATGTATCAGGCATGTGAAAAGCAATCATCTTGAGTTACATTTTAATAAGGATTCCCCTCCCCCATACAAGTTTAATATTAAATTCCTTTTACGGCTGCAACAGAACAGAACATTACTTGGTCGTTAATCCATTTAAATCCTTGAGACGTGGACCCTTGTATTTGAAACTATGCTCAGGACGGTGTGCCAAGTGTTTAAAAACAAGAAGTTTCTTTGTAATCCAAGAGTCGAAAAAGCCCAGGTTTTCACTACAATTCTCTGTCTGCCTTCCTTCCACGTTTACGGATGATGGAGTGATGTTTGTGAACATTTTAGGGGCAGATCTGATGGAAAATTAATGCCTCAAACCTGGACCCACTTTCAATGGCGCTGTTTTTAGATTTGTATGTGAAATTTCCCAGAGAGAGAAAGGGAGAGATGGACGTCAGACTAATGTGAACCAATGCATGATTTTGAAAGTGTCAGTTTTACTTTGATTTTTTTCAAGTTTATGTCTGAGTTTACGTCCGAGTGTAGGAGAGTAGCTTCACTGTTTGGTGTTTCCACACAGCAAAAAAAAATTCAGTTTTTAAAATAAGTGCATGATGGTGGTTTTTAATAAAATGAAAAAAAATAGTAAATTAGTAAACAATGCAATGTGACATTTTAAAATGTTATTGGATGAAAAATAAAAGAAACATAAGAAAAGGTATGATGATTTTCTTACTGCTGCTATTTGCAATGCACACTAGATAGAACGTGTCATTAATCACTGCAGAGACGGAGGACAGTCTGCCTTATTTAAAGTCATAGACCTGAATGCACAGTGAGTCAGACAGGGTATTAAATCCAGAAAAAACAGTGATGATTATGTTACTTCCTTGTACTAGCCTTTGTTTGTACTATGTTTAATTTAGCCATCTGCTCAAGAACTTGGCATGCATTTTGAATTTGTCGCTAGTACAGCCACAAGATGGAGCTGCTGACATCAGAATGAAATGAGGTACAGTATTCTTGAACTGTTAATGAGGGATACTTCACTCTTTTTGTAATATAACTCATAATAGTTTACAGCCTTAATAACTACATATTCCAGGGTTGATCCTTTAGCACTTTTTCCTCACTGTCCACATCTTTGTCCCATCTTTGCAACATTTCAGCAATCCTACTCAGCGGTACTACCCAATTCTGCATTTTTGTTCCACCGACAACTGACCACATAGCTAAGCATGCAAAAGGCAAGATACAGAAGTGAGGAAAAACGTACAGTATATGGCAAATGTATCTTTTGTCACTTGAGGGAGAACCACTCTTCCTTGGGTGTTAAGGATGCTATATAGCAGTGGTGGTGAACCTATGGCATGTGTTCCAGAGGGGGCACACAGAACCCTTTCTGTGGGCATGTGGGCCTCACCAGGCAAGCCTTGCCCCACTGGCGCCAATGGCAGCACCACTTCCCCACCCATCCCTCCCCCTCTGCATGGGAGAGGGGAGGCTCACCTTATGCCTCATAGGCTGAAATTCCTCCCAGGAGGTGACGACAGGGGTAGGGACAAGAGAAAGTGTGGGATGAGCTGGGTGGCAGATGGAGAGAGGGGCAGGGCAGATTTTGATCACTCCATCTAAAAGGTTTGCTATCACTGCTATAGTAAAGCCTTGCAGAAAGAGCGCCTTGCTTAGAGAGTAACTTGTTTAAAGAGCAGGATTTTCTCTGAATAGTCACCTCACGTAACAACTAAAAGCAACCAAAAACTCACTTAAAAAATAAATCGGGGTTCGCAATCCCCCCACCAGAAGTCACGATTGGTCACTTACAATGGTGTTTCGCTTAAAGAGCAAACTTGCTTAAAGAGCAACCCCGTGGAACGCATTATGCTCTTTAAGCATGGTACCACTGTATATAGTTTTGACCCTTAGCATAGCTGAGTCAGGTCCTGCCTCATGTGGCTGATTGCTAACTTCTGAAACTGTTGCCTCCCTAGGAAGTTGCTTTACATAGCTGAGAACTGAACATTGCAGCTGGTCACAGTTCTCTCCTTTGCCTCTGGAGATGGGCCAGCTGCTTTCTCCTCTTTCCTCCTTTTCATGCTAGAAAGGGCTGTGCTTGGCATTCCACCCATTTTGTGCAGGCAATGCAGGCCCCTCCTTTGTGTCTGCCTGTGCTAATTGGGTTTGTGAGGGAAGATAGGGATGACGGCTTGGGCATCCACTCTGCTGCTGGTGCAAACGTTAAGGTGCCTGTTACCATTGCTTCTTCCTCTTCTCCCCTTATCTTGGTTTTAATTTGCTCTCTTTGGTGTGCCCGCCACTTTGGCTAGCTTGTGCGGCTCCCCACAGGGTTTTGCCTTCTGCTGGAGTGGGGAAGCAGTGGCAAAGGGGAGTGGGAATTCCAGGGGCACTGCCAACGTTACCACTGCCACTTAGTCCTCCTCCTTCACTGTGTGTATTGTTGCTGTGTCCCTCTCATTTTGTGCCAGGTGGGTAAGAATGGTTGGTGCTCCTTTATACTCCTTGGTAATGGGTAGGTTGAAGCATAGGTGCAGCACCTGCCTGCTGCATCCTTTTTTTCTCCCAGGGGGCAGGGGGCAGGAACTGTGTGACATATGCATGAAGCTTCCGCAGCTTTATTCTTAGAGAGAAGGGACATTGTCATTGCCTTTACCATCTTTGTGTACCATCTACACCAGGGATTCTCAACCTGCAGTCCATGGGCCGGATGCAGCCCATGGCACCATTTCATGTGGTCCCTCACTCCCCCCACCACACCAGGAAGTTCCATGTGGTGGAGGAAGGGCAAAATGGCCATCTGGCCCCTGAAGCTGTCTGAGGGAACATGACCGGGCCCCTGGCTTAAAAAGGTTGAGAACTCCTGATCTACTCTTTGGGAGTGGTATTGCGGTCCAATCACAATGTGAGATGTGGTGCTTTGTTTTCCATGTGTATTGTCTAAGACTAGTATCGTCATGGAGCGACTCTCAAGACACAAACTACCATTTAACCTGGGAGTGTTCCAGCCTTCCTGTGTCCCTCCTCCTTGTTCAGGTTCCTGGAGCATCTCCTGTCTCTGAGGATGGAAGCAGTGACAGGAAGGAGAGGATAAACTATCTTGCTCTACCTGCTTTAAGGTTGCTCTTTCTCTGAGGTTGGCCACATGGGAGATTAGCCAGCTTTGAAGCCTCCTGACCACTCTTAATGTCAAATACAGTACAGTATATGATATTTTTATTAGCACATTCCAAAGCATTCCTAATGCAGACCTATCCATCCCAAATTGGTCTAGGGTTAGAGGCCACTGTTCATTGGGAACAATTGGTCCAGATCCTTTCTCTTGATGTACAACCAGCTAGACTGCAGCAATGTTAATGTGCCAATATTGGGAAGTGTCTTAATAAGTGAGCCACTTCCAGATATTGGTAAATTAACCACTTTCCCTGTAGAAGTGATAATCTTTAACAGGAAAAAAATGATTTTCCATTTCCCATACCCTCTGCTGAGCTGGGGAAGTGGAATTTTTTTCCCGTTTAAGACTGTTGTCGATACAATATGCCAGTTATATATATAAACAAAGGAAATATTTTCTTTGCCTTGCTGGTTGAGAAACTCAGCAAGAAAAAAATATTTTTTTTTAAAGACAAAATTATGACTGTCATATAACATCAGCAAGAGTCTTCCCTCACTGCATGGTGTATTTCCCTCTTGTATGCATGTCGGGACAGCTTTACACATGGCAACCTTCACGAAATCTTCTACAAGAATGCTGTGTATCTGTTATACAGTTGTCTTTTACTTCTGTAAAAGAAATTGACTGAGTTTGGAGCCCACTCGGGATACTGAAGCCCTTCTTCTCTCCCCCCACCCACCCAATGTCTAGTATTAGTCCTTGAATATGGAAATAAAATCCTGCTGTTAAATGTAACTACAGTACTGTACTTGATATATCCCTGACTTGTCATAATATGCCTTGGGAGAAGAGCAGGTGTAGATTGGCAGTTCTGAATCTTAAAGCAGGCTGCAATCTCAGCATCTCAAATTCAGATCCTAAGCTGATTGACAAATTGAACTTGAAGTCAGGGCTTTGTCTGGCAAGCAGAAAGCAAGCAGACAGCTGGAAGCAAGGAAGCAGGGAGCTTAGCCCTATGGTGGAGATAAATTGCTTAACCAAAAGAGAGGAGTAAGTTCTGGGTATTTATAGTGTCAAATTACCTCTTTCCTTTGGCCCCTTGTGTCAAGTGACAAACTGTTGAGGCAGCTTAGTCATGTTAGAGAACATCTAGTCAACAACTTCCTTTTGTAGTAGGAACAGCAGTTCTCTTGTCTTGCAAGGAGGCACAGAAATGCAGAGAATAAGATGTGTAGAGCGTGTTTTTTACTTTCCCAAGATGCCTTCCTTTTAGAATAATAACACTGGTCAACACAATTTTTCTGGCATGAGGTGCTCTAACGATTCTAAGGTAATTTTGAGGTGCTGATTCCGAATCTGGCATCTGTTTTTTCCTAGCACTTCAGGTTTTTGAGATCTCAAATATTGCAATATACCTATGAACAGCAAATTTATCATCATACACAGCTATAAAAAAAATCCCCCCCTGGCATGAGCTTTTGCAGTTGTTTTATACTAATTTCAGGCTGCTGATTACAAATATGATCTCAGATTTGACCTATCACATCACATTTTTATGCTATTGGCCAACCCAATTGTCATTCCTGACTGCATGTTGGTGCGAGTCAGCTATAGAATTATAGTGATAAAAATAGTGACTGGTCAACACAATTTTTCTGGCATGAACGATTCTAAGGTAATTTTGAGGTGCTGATTCTGAATCTGGCATCCGTTTTTTTCTAGCACATCAGGTTTTTGAGATCTCAAATATTGCAATATACCTATGATCAGCAAATTTATCATTTTATTTGTCAAGCTAAACAGACACACGGACCTAATAAAATACTGTATGTACAAAAAGGTAAATTGACAATATCTTGGAAACTAAAGAGCACTTGGATGTAGAATGAGCATCAAGATTCACTATTTACACAGTCACTTGGCCAACTTTCCAGAGAATTTGGGTGACATGAGTGAAGAGCACAGTGAACGTTTTCATCAAGACATTAAAGTAATGGAAGAACATTACCAAGGCCGATGGAACACCAACATGATGGCAGATTACTGTTGGTCCTTGATGAGAGACATTACACACGTTGAATGTTGCAGAGCATCCAAGAAAAGGTTGTTCATGGCGATGTAAGGTTCATATCGTCAATTTACCTTTTGTACATATTTTCATATCTTAATGTTTCAATTCTTACATGTTAATATGCTTTCACTCTCAACTTTGTGCTTCAGTTCATAATTATATATGTTTGTTCAATAAAGTATTGCCTATTGGATGTTATTTTATTAGGTCTGTATGTCTGTTTAGCTCGACGAATATGATGATAAATTTGCTGATCGTAGGTATATTGTAATATTTGAGATCTCAAAAACCTGATGTGCTAGAAAAAAACGGATGCCAGATTCAGAATCAGCACCTCAAAATTACATTAGAATCGTTCATGCCATAAAAATTGTGTTGACCAGTCACTAATTTTATCACTATAACTGACTCGCACCAACATGCAGTTAGGAATGACAACAGGGTTGGCCAATAGTATAAAAATGTGATGTGATAGAGCAAATCTGAGATATTTGTAATCAGCAGCCTGAAATTAGTATAAAACAACAGCAAAAGCTCATGCCAGGAAAAAAATTGTATAGCTGTGTAATGGTTGAGTGCTGTCAAGTCAATTCTGACTTATAGCAAACTTTTCAGGGTTTTCTAGGTAGAGAATACTCAGAAGTGGTCACCCTGAGCCTGTGTAGCATGCCTGTAGCTACACAAGCTGGTTCTTCTCCTATGAAGCACAGGTGGGAGTCAAACTCCCAACCAGATACATAAACCACTGAGCTATCTTTCTAGAGATTAATTGCCTGCTGTCAATTCTGACTTCTGGGGACCCCCTCCAGGGTGTTTTAGATAGAGAGCATTCAGAAGTGGGTTACCCTTCCCTTCTTCTGGGAGCATCCTGGGACTGTGCAAGACCACATAGGTTGAACTCCCAGCCTCAGGCTCGGCAACTGGATATCTTAACTCACAGAGCTATCCAGACAACACTCCATTTTGTAGACTTTAGTTTTGTAAACCATTTCTATAAACCCAATATGTATTTCATATTCATATTCTTCATTCTCTCTATCAACAAACATACAGACATTTTAGCAATTCTTATTTGTTTTATAATAAAGTGATACTTTGGATCAAAAATCCACATCCTTCACAACTTTTTCTTTTCTTTTGTGTCACATTTTATTAAGTGGAAAATGCAGTTTGGAATAAATCCAACATGCCCAATTATAGTGGTGGTGATTGTACAACAGAATGGAATTTATTCCAAACACAAAGTTTTACACACAGGAAAAAGAAACCAAATGGACTTTTACAAGGATATGTGGCTCAGTAATAATATATTAAAGACATATTTTGGAATTACTGTAGAACACAAATTGAACATGAGTTAACAGTGCAGTGCAGCTGCAAAACAAAAAAAAGGACAAATGCTATTTTAGGCTGTATTAACAAAAGTATAATCTTCAAATCCTGTGAAGTACTAGTTCCCCTCTGTATGGCACCAGCATCTTAAGTACTGTGTCTAGTTCAGGACACAACATTTTAAGAAGGATGCAAACAAACTTTAACAAGTTCAGAGGAGGGCAGTAAGGATGATCACAAGAATGGGAATGTAGCCCTGTGAGGAAAGATGGAAAGAACTGGACATGTTCAGCTTTGGGGAAAGATGACTGAGGAGAGGTATGGTAGCAGTCTGCAAGTACCTGATGGTGCTCTGAGCCACCATATTTTCAAATACAGTGGTACCTCGCTTAAAGAGCATAATGCGTTTCACAGGATTGCTCTTTAAGCGAGTTTGCTCTTTAAGCGAAACACCATTGCACGTGACCAATTGTGACTTGGGGGGGGGGATTGCAAACCCTGATTTATTTGTTAAGTGAGTTTTTGGTTTTATTTGTTAAGCGAAGTGAACATTCAGAGAAATTCTGCTCTTTAAGCGAGGCACTCTTTAAGCGAGGCACTCTTTATGCAAGGTTTGATTGTACTTGAAAGGATATCACATAGAAATGGAACAGAATCTGTTCTCAGTCATTCCAGAGTGTAGGACACGTAACAAGAAGCCAGATTTTGGTAGTAAATCAGGAAAAACACCAGGTTGTTAGGACAGTATAACAGTATAAACCAATTACATCAGGAGGTGGTGAGTGATACAGCCATAAAGGGATTCAAGAAAAAAATTAAGACAGCCTTTTGTCAGATATGATTTTCTTTGGATTTCTGCAATGAGTAGGGAGTTGGACTCAGAGGACTTATAGACTCCCAACTCCCATCATACTGTGATTAGTAGGTTGGTAGATGGATGGATAGTCCACTGTTCAAACTACAGCACCTCAGAGAAAAGATCAGATCATGTTTTACTGGTTCTATAGGATAAATAACCAAACTGTAAGCAGTATTTAGTATGTAGAACAGTAGTTCTTAATCTTTGTCTCTTTAGAGGTTCTGGGTGTCAACTCCCAAAAGTCCAAACATTCTGAAAAGCTAGAGGTTGAGCACCATAGCTGCTCAGAGTCGCTGTATGTGAGTGGGGCGGGGTATAAGTCTAAATAATAATAATAATAATAATAATAATAATAATAATAATAATAATAATAATAATAATAATAATAATAATAATAATAATAATAATAATAATAATAATAATAATAATAATTTCAAAGAGCAAATGAAAGAAGAACAGCAGATAAGGCTGCATCCAGTAAGCATTGTATGCTAAAATTAACAATAAGAAGGGTTGCAATCCTCTGTCTTTAACATGGAACTAGCTTGCACTGAGTCAGTAGGATTTAATTCATAATTGCCATATAAAAGTGAAGGTCTCCCTTGTGCAAATTTATTTATTTTATTTATTTATTTATTTAAAATTGTTTATCGCCCTCCTCCCCGTCATATGGCAGGAATGACTAGATGCCGTAGCACACGGAGCGCTGTTAACTTTCCGGCTGGAGTGATACCTATTTATCTGCTTGCAATTTATTGCTTTCAAACTGCTAGGTTGGCAGGAGTGTTGTCAGGCAAATGTAACTGCACAATGAACTCACCAAAAGGTGCCTCGTTTTGGCAGTTCACCTCTGGCCTAGACACAGAAGAGGTACTGTAGTAGTATCATCGGGCTATGGAGCCAGGGGTTAGAAGTTTGATTCCTCACTGTGCCTCCTTGTCAGGGACTAGACCTAGAGTCCCTTCCAGTTCTGCAGCTCTAAAATTATGATGCTAAGAATGCAAATCCTGACTTGATTTATCCTTACACTGTATGTAAAAAATATTTGTCTTTGAGATTTATTTATTTTAGCCAGAATAAGAGACACTCTGTGCATTTTCATGAGTGGTTATTGTACATTTTTATAAATTTAGAAAATAGAAAAATGTGATAGCTGTTGCTTTCTTGCATAAACTAGTAAAAATGATAGCCTTGAATGGATTGTTTGTCTTTGTGATTAATTAGTCTGTCCTTTACTGTTTCTGAGTGTTTGTTTTTTGTTTCATGAAAGAAAGAAGCTACTAGTTCTGTGTCCTTATGCAAAGTATATTTTCTGCAAATTACAGAGACCATAAAAATGTTACCTTGGGAGGTAAGATTTCTCAAGGGAAATTGGATAATCTTTCAGATGCTGTGGTGATCCCAGTCTTGCTTAGAATCTTATCAATTGTGAAAAGGATGCATTATCTGTATTTAACCTAGAATATTTTAACAACCTTACCTTGAAATCAAGGAATTGATTGTTCACAAACATTATAGACACCACAGAAAATGTCATTTGCTGGTATTCAGCAACCTCACAGCATTCTTTGGCCAGCAAGGAAACATCAGGGCCTCAGATACTGGGGAAGAGGGAACACATGTAACTAAGACTCAATTGCTCAGCAAGCAGTGCCATTTAAAAGGCAGGCATAGGGGTCTCATTTTTTTTAAATAATATCAGTGTTGGAGCTGTGTTGAAGAAACCTTAAGTGTGAAGTATGCACTATTAACTTACCTTTGAAGTAGATCCAGTTTTTTGTAAAACTGTTTCATACAATTTATTTTCAGTTAATGCAATTCACATACAATGCAGCAAAATTGCATGAATCCTGAAATCAAGGTAAAATTTTGAATCAGTGGCAATCTGATGCTTCTGGCAAGTTCATCACAAGAAGCTGTGCATCATGATTTCAGCCAGTGTTTTGTATGCATATTGAAAGGCTTGAGTAGTAGCACATCAGATGCAGAGGAGGCGAGTCTGGTGCTTTTGTGGTGGCATGCCATATCTGTATCAAGATTTAGGGCACTTATTTCTGGCTATATTTATGTAGTGATGTGGTATTAGCTTGATGCTGCCATGCCCTCACTCCTCTTCCTGCATACATTTACTAATGAGAAGGATATCTCTTGCTAAAAAATTCTTTATATCAGTAGCAGGTGGCATTCCCAAACAGTCATGTACAAATATCTTCTTACTAATAGAATAACTGTGCTAGGATGTGTAATGTTGACTTTGTTTAGCTAATGAAAGATTTTGTTGTTGTTCAGTCGCACAGTCGATTCCTTTGAGTTCCAAAATGGGATGTTTTTGGGGGAAAGGCACATGAAAACTTGAAACAAGGGAAGCCTAAGACCAGAGGTTCCCAAGGTGGGGCCCACAGCCCGAATGGAGACTTCAATTCCCAGAAGCCTCAATCAGTACATTGGTTGATCAGTGCTTTGGAGAACTGAGTTAGGCTTCTGGGAATCAAAGTCCAAAAAACAAAGGTTGGGAAACACTGTCCAAGGCACTTTAATAGCTACAGGCAAAGAATAAGATGCTCCTCCCTGTTCTGACATAACTGCATCCACCAATACACCTGGGGGCAATATGCTAGCTTAGAGAGTACAAGGAGGGCCAGCAAGCACAGGCAATTTTGTCCTCCCAAGGTTTTGCTGCTCTACCCTATCTCTTTGCAGCTATGTGAGGTGGGAGGGGGGAGAATATCCTTTGAATGGCAAGGCGGTTGCCTCCCCACCTGGCTCAAAGAGCTATTTTAAGCCCTAGTTTCTATATATGTAGCACTAGCCACATGTTTCATATTCTCTCTAAATAGTGATTACCTGTTTAGACCAGGAATAACAAAGCCAGACATCATGTGCCCCTCTTATTGGCTGGAATGGCTGTAAACTGTTCTACCCATCCCCACTGCTCATTTCTTGAAAGACAGAAGCATTCAAGACAACCATTCAAGACAATCTAAGCGAGCATATCACATATTTTAGAAAGAGATGGAATGTTGTAAGGAAGTGTCAGCCTTTGCCCCTTAACAAGTACAGTAATACCTCGGATAACGCTAAGACTTGGTTCCACAAGTCTTGGTGTTATCCGATTTTTAGTGTTATCCGATGCATGTTAAAATCCTATGGGATGGATCGGATAACATTAAAGCTCCATAGAGATACATTGTAACCGCGCAGGCTTTAGCGGTTGTTATCCGATCCATCCCATAGGACCTTAACGTTATTCGATCCAATTCTCCTCCCCAGATTACTTAACATTATGCGATTTTAGCGTTATCCGAGGTAAACGTTATCAGAGGTATTACTGTATAGTTATATGGATTTTATGATGCTTCAGTTGGTTTAATTTTAATAATAAGGTGGTGCAAAATTTTACACAGTAAAACATGTTAAGATTCAATGTGCGCATGTGGTTGCACTAATTTAAGAAACAGCATGACTTGCAGAATGAGTGCAAGCATAAGCTCCCCAGTGATATATTCTGTGTTCAGCTGGCCATCCATCTATAACTCAAAGTCGATGAAGCATGAATGCACATCTCAATCATTTCTTTATACAGGAGAGTTTCAGAAAAAGGAAAAGTCTCCATGGCTGAGTGCTAATATATTTATGGCAGCTATCACTTGCAAATGAACAATGCAGTTTCTCCAGCCATCTGTTTGGGAGAATCTCTTGTGAAGCTGATATTTAGCTATCTGGTGATGCTCCTAATAGCAGGTGATGTCAGAAACAATGCATTTTTTTCTTGGACTGAGTGACTGGAATGAATGAATGGAGAAAGCAAGCAACGGAAGTATTTTTCTGTGAGGGACTAAAGGAGTTGAATTGTGCTTACTAACTGACTTTGACTTGTTTGGAAGTTGTTTCCCCCACTCTTTGGTTTGAGTAACACCCCCACTCACACCTTTTTTAGGCTGTTATGCCATTTGTCTGGGTCTCCAATTGTAGCCAGAGATGTGTGTGTATTGTCTCTTCAGCTTTTGTCCTCTGTTTGCTTAGCAACCTACTATTCTGATTGCTTTTAAAAAACTTGAGTGTAGAATCTTGGTAACTGTGGCTGCAGGATTCCTGACTTACTCTGCTACTATGAGAAGAGGCCATGGTTCACACAGGGAACTAAGAGTGAGTGAGTGTTGTAGCTTTCTTTGTTGTGAAAGTGAGTGACTGGCAAGAACAAACCAGGTGAGAAAATACTTGGGGGCTTTGTGGGAATAAGGTAGTGTTCGAACATTGGCTGATGTCTTGAGGGGTCACCCTGTGCTTCTCTAGGTCTGTAGGTGAAGAGATAAGTCTCAGGCCAAGAGCTGCAAAAGGAGAAGAAAGATTTGTTTCTGTATGAATGATCTAGCTTTAAAGTTCAGGTGAGAAACATGGGCCAGATTGGTGACAATTGTGTATGTTTGTTATGTGCTGACAAGTCAGAACTGAATTATAGCAATCCTAATAAAGCTTTGGAGGTACCGTAAGTGAATGATAGTAAATGTTTATTTAAGGTGTGTTTTTACTGGTTCCACAACCCTAGTGAGCTTCCATGGCTGAGCAGGGATTTGAAGCCATGCCTCCTAAATTTTAGCTTGTGTCTGTCCACTACACCACACTGGGTATGCAGTGTGTACCTCTTGCTGCTAAAATGGCCTGTTTTCCCCTCCTGATTGGCTCTAGGCCAGCATATTATTAGGAGTCCAGAAACAGACAGTCATAATGGACATGGAGATAACTGTTCTAGGGTCTTGCAGAGTATGTGCTGAGAACATCACTGAGTATAGCTACAGCAAAGGTGTAACCTAGTAAACTGCACTGGAAGAAAAGGTGAAGGGACAAGGCATTGCTCTGTATATTTCAGCTTATTGGGGAGGATGGAACCCTTGTAGATGAGAGGCAGGGGTTCTAAAGAAGCTCCAAAGGAAGATTTCTAGGGGAGAGAAGGAAAACATATTAAGAAGATTTCTAGGGGAGGGAAGGAAGATTTCTAGGGGAGAGAAGGAAGATTTCTAGGGGAGAGAAGGAAAAGAGATCAGGGGAGATGGGAAAAAAATAATGAGACCAGGTAAGTCAGGAGGAGGGTTGCTAAGACAGTAGCACCCCGAATTCTCAGATTTTTAAGGACAAAACCTGATACTAGCAGGAAGATTCTTGTGATGTTACAGTGTTAGGACAGATATGGTTAGGGAGGGTTGGCAGAAGAACATCTAGTCAATCTGACTGTGGAAACACACATAGCGAGGTAAGTGGGCCTAAGACCTGGATGAGCTCTTGACTATCAGCTTAGCAACTCAGAAGGAGAGAGGGTCAAAAGGGGAGGGGCACTAGAGAATCACCAGAATGTGCCTTTGAGACAGCAGGAAAATGGTGGCAATGGACCCCCTTCTTTTAAAATCCTTTTTAAAAAATTCACCCCACATGCAAAATCCCAATATCTAGGCACTTCCGATATTGCTCTCTCTGAAATTTGTCCCCTTACCTAAAGACCTGGGAAAGCTTAGCTGTTCTCTGAGATTTCAGCCTTTACCCCAGGATCTGGCAACTTAGTTAGGAGAAATGTCACACTGCTGGAACTACACAATGAGTGTCTGGTCCTTCTTTTGGAGGAGGGCCACGTGAAGATGCAACACAATCTTTCCCTCTGCAGAATGCTAAGCAGACTTGGGGCCCACTCAATTTCTAGGTCATCTGTTGTTAGCTCCTAGCAGCCAAACTGGTGATGAATGAGCAATGTGGTTTTGCTCCATTTTCATTCATTCCACCCTCTTCCCTTCAGAGCATTTTCTTCCTTATTTAAATAGCTTATTGTGTCACACGGTTGGGTCTTCTCAGGACAGATGACAAGGCTATATAGTCTGGCTTTGGTGGAAAGGACCGGAATAGAAAGAGGGGAGGCAGAATTAGCTTAGAATTTGTGCTTTTTGTTTACATGTGGACAGCGATTTCCCATATTGAGACATAAGCTGTTTGAATTCTAAGAATGTTCCCTTAGCTTACTTAATCCCCCCGAATTCTACCATCCCATCTGTCATTTATTATTGACTAGTCCAAGGCTTTCTGTTATGATGGCTGACAAGGGGGATAGAAAGGGAGGAGACAGTGAGGGGTTGCATTTTACAGGGACAACCAAGGGGAGGGTTTGCTTTCAAATTCTGTCCCATGCCACAGGCTAATGAGAACCCACCATTTTATCTGTATATTCTTTCACTATGATGGATTTTTAGCGAAGGCAGAGTATGACCAGAAGAAGAAGCTAATGTAACACAAAGGTAATATATATGAAAGATGGATGTGGGACTTTAGCTGAGAGATCTATTGAAGCCTTTTTTTGGTGGGAGGGGCAGTTTCTAGCATAGTTTTCTAACAAACAAAAGACTGAGGTGAGCAAGTGCCTCCCTGAAAGATGAGCATTTATGCATTCTTCCCTTGATACTTGTGAAATATCATTTCAAAACAAACACACAAAAATACTCTTAATAACTTGGTATAGCTTTGTATAACCATCAGTGGATAGGTCAAGTGGTGGGCTTCATCAGGTTTGGACTGGTTCAGGCGAACCAGTAGTAAAAGCGGCTGGCCCCACCCAACCCCCTGCTCTGCCCACCTTGCCCACCTCCTCTTCTTCCTCCTCCTCCAGGTTTGGTCATGCAGGGAGTCGATGGGAGCACTGCGCCTCCTGGCCCGGCAGTGGCAGCGGGGTCCCAGCAGTAGTGTGGCCACCTCCCCTGGGGTTCTGCTCCTCTCATGCGCCACACCTCCTTGGCCTCAGCCAGCCAGCCATCCCCTCCTCCATCTGGCACACGTTGCTGCTGTTGCAAGAAGTTGTGACGGTGTGCGAGCTCCTTCCACCCCTTTCCGCAGCTGCACACATTACCACCTCCACCACTGTCCAAGTGGGACCCGCAACCACTTAAGGAGGAGGAGGAAGAAGAGAAGGAGGAAGAGCCCCAACTGGGCTCTGCAGGGATGCTATGTCCCTACCCCCAGGTGCCCCTTTTGCTGCCAAAGCACCCCGCCGCCACTGCCCACCCTTTGCCATGGCCTCGGTAAGTGAGTCTCCATGGGCCGTGTGTGTGCACGCGCCTGTGTGTGTGTGAAGGTAAACAGTGTTCCATGCACACTGGTGTCTAGTCATGCCTGCCACATGACCACAGACAACAGTACTGGCTCATTGGCTATATGCAGAGATGAGCAGTGAACCCTAGAGTTAGATATGTCCGGCTTTTGAGCAAGGATAACCTTTACCTTTACCCAGTGGTGAGCATCAGCAGGTTCGCACCAGTTCGTCAGAACCGGTAGCATCTAAAGTTTGAAACAAAGTAGTCCTAATTTGGGTGCAACGCAGGGCTTTCCACCTGGCCACACCCACCATACCACACCCACAGTGTGGTAGTAAATTTTCTTTGGAGCCCACCACTACCTTTACCTAATAACAGAAGATCCCTGATTGGTATTCATATTTGCTAAGAAGTTTGGTCCTGTTTAGTTGCAAGTGGTTAGTAAAGGTAAAGGTCACCCTTGCTCAAAAGCCAGTCGTATCCAACTCTAGAGTGCAGTGCTCATCTCTATTTATAGTCAAAGAGCCAGTGCTGTCTGAGTTTGCAGGCGTTTTCATGATCATGTGGCAGGCATGACTAGACCACCCACCCAGTCACATGACCATGCCCACAGAGTAGGCCACACTCACAGTGGCAGTAAAATTTTTTTGATCCCAGCGTTGGATACATCTGTGCTTTAGCTGTCTGACTGGGGATCTAGAAGAGGTTGGGAGTTTGATTCCTCATTGTGAGACAGGAGGACAAAATATATCTTTAGCAATGTAACTAAAACAGACATACTGTAACACTAAAAATCATATAACACCAAGACTTGTGGAACCAGGTTTTAGTGTTATATGAGGTTTTACTGTAGTTTCATTTACACTTACAGGATATATAGTCTCACTACTTCGTCTCAAGGTCACAGGCTTGCAACATTATGAATTTTTAAAAAGTAACTTATTTTAAACTTTATGAATGGCATAAAGAGACTTGAAATATAGCTATTAATGATAAATTAACAAGTGAAATCAGGCTGAGAAATAGTGAATGAAAATTTAAATATATTTGGGAAGACTTTTTGGATTATGTGTTAGTGAAGGAAAAGGAAAAATGCAAGAGCAAGAAACATTGTCTTTTTTGACATGAATATGTGTATATGAAATAACTGAAAAAGGGGGGAGGGAAATATATAATATTTCCTCATCCCATAGGTGGTGGATGGATGTATTATACATTTTAAATATGGCATTTTCTCTGTCTAATTTGATTGTCTTCTTTTCTTTTGTAATTCTTTTGAAATTTTTAAAAGTACTGTATCTTATTTTAGCTACTTTTCAATATGAAGAAATGAAAGGAAGCCTTTTATTTTAAAGTTATAAATACTAACTTAATTTTCCAGTGCTTGATATAGTAACTACTTTCTGAGTAGTGGCTGAAATATAGATCAAAATCCTGTTCATAGTGTAAGTCCATAGTGTAACATTCTGCTGTTTCCTTCATAGTAAACAAATCATTGCTGCTACAGTTCTTGGGAGCAGGTAGCACATGCTTGCATGAAGCCCAGCATGCACATAACCCCCTGAGAATGACAGTAGAAGGAGTTTGTTTACTAGGGAGAAATGGATGGAAAATGACACTTTAGCTTATGCTATGAACAGGCTAATCTTAGAACTCATGTGCCTGTTGCTGATGATAAAGAATCAGAATTCTTTGTCCTTGTTTTTATAATATAAAGCCAAAATGAGATTTGAGGCATGCTAATCTTGTAGGATGTGGGCAACAAAACATGCTTTGTTGTGAATTAAGATGCATGTCTTTTAGCAAACTTATAAACACAGGTTTAAAGACACACAGACATGAGTATGTCAGTTCCTCACTTTCCCCATTATTTATGGTTTATTTCATTATTAATTATAAAAAATGCATTCCATGGAAAACAGCTGGTATAACATCACTGTTTCTCATATAAGTCATAATGGGTGGCAGGTTGCAATCTTTCTTATCTTTCAGGGCAGTTTTGGCTTTTAAGTCTAAAGATTTAAATGCCAAACCAATGGAGAACATAAACAACACACCTGGCTGAATGGAAGAATGCCAAGGAGTGTCTCCCACCAGAACAAGGTTCTGGCTGGACCATTTGGAAGTCACTTAACAGGCTTTGAAGAGAAGTAAGAAGATCAAAGAATAATCAAATAAAATGGGGCTTCTTGGATACAGGACAAATTTTCAGTGAATGTGGAAAAATTAAATCAATACAATATTTACATGCATGCAATTTATGCTCTTTATTGAAAGAAGATATACTGAAAGGCTGAGATAATGCTTTTGAAGTAGCCCACTTCTGGTAAAAAAATTATTATCTAATCCTTTTAACATTTTAGTTTGTTTGGAATTTTACTTACATTTCTCATAGATTCATAATTTTAAATTGTGCAGTACTCTAAAAGAGAAAGAAAGTAATACAGTACAGTAAAAACTTGCATAAAGAGCACTCGGCTTAGAGACTAACTCTCTTAAAGAGCAGAATGTCCTCTGAATTGTTTAACAAATAAAACCAACCAAAACTCGCTTAACAACTAAATCAGGATTCGCCATCCCCCCCCCCCCAGAAGTCACAATTGGTCACTTACAATGGTGTTTTGCTTAAAGAGCAAACTTGCTTAAAAAGCAATCTTGTGGAATGCTTTATGCTCTTTAAGTGAGGTACCACTGTACATTATTCTGTTGCTGTAGCAATTTCCCTTCCTGGTTGATTTATTTCTTTGTGCATGTCACAGTGTGGGTTGCCTTCTCCAGAAACCTAAACAATTTAAGACATAAGTGACCACCTTTTCCTGTGAAGTTAAGGGAAGAGTCCCTTTTGTTGGGGCTCTTGCTGTCTGAGGGGCAGTTTCTGAGGCTTACTAGGTGGTTGTGGCCATGCTGTGGAACACCATGTGCCAAGAGATTCACCTTGCTCCTCACATAATGTGGTCTTTCAATCACTGTTATAAACACTCAGCTGTTTAGTTTTTATGTTTAAAACTGTACCACTGGTTTCACTGTACTTTTCCCCTATTGCACCATTTTTAAACGAATTTTTGGAAGCCACCTTGAATTTTCTTTGTTGGAATGGAAAGGCAGAGTAAGAAGATCTTGTAAATAATAAAGAACAACAAAAAGGCCCATCCTTGAAATGGAGGCTATGGATACAGTATCCGACATGAACAGCAAAGGGCACTGTTGTGCTGTGCCAGAAAATTCTGGTAGTACTTTGACCTGCCCACTTCAATTATTGTTGTTAGTAATAACCTTTGTTACTAGTAACTGCTGTATGACATTAGTTAACATTTGCCTAGTGGAATATTGCTTGTTCAGAGAAGGTTTTTGTTTTGTGACTCTCTTTCCTTTTAAAAACATGCACACAAGATTTTGACATTTCTCCCCTGCATCTGTGGGAACGTGACTCTGAAGTGCCAAAGGGCAAACAGCCCTGGGAAGCTGTGAACTGTGTGCGCCTGCTTCAGATAATATTGCATTTTGGGGCTGAGGGTTTGACAGCACGGAAGAGCTAGAAGAATCCACATACCTGCCTGGAGGTTTGACAGCCTCCTATCCTTAGAACTTCTCTGCTTGGGCAAGCCAGAGCCCCCGTCCCTCCTCCGCCCATCTCTTGGGGAAGAAGGAGCAGACCATTTTGCTAGGTGGCTTCAGCTTTCCTTCGGGGCCTGGCTTGCTCTTCCTCATTAGCCAGCGTGCAGAACGAGAGAAGGACGTGAGACATTATCTGGCAGGCTGCTTTCCTGCAGCTGTGGAGATGACATTCGTGGACCTCCTTTTGATTAGGATGTGTCACTGTTGTCAGGGCAACTATTAACAGCGGCGTATCATATTTTTCTCCTCTTGGATGGTATGCTGAATATTTCAGTGTGCTGGAGCTGGAAGGAAGCTACAGGGAGGGGGGAAAGGTGCTGCATCAGAAAGGAAGGAGGACGTGGGATCTGACTGAACATGTTACGTTGGCAGGAGGAAGGATTGGAACCGGCGGGCTTTAATTAAAGCTATCCTTTTATTTTTATTTTTCTTGTCAAGGCAGAGGAAACTGCAGGGCCTCTTCTGCCAAGTGAATGTTTGTTCACTGTTTGCCACCTCTTTGCAGGCTGCTTAGCCATACGGGGATCTCTTACAAATGACAGGCTGTTGTGCAGCCAGTGAGCTGCAAAGTGGAGTCTGGAACTGATCATATTATAGTAAAGAAGGAAATCGCAAGATGCCTGGTTCAGCTACTGTCCTCCGACAAGAGAGGCTCAAGAAGGCAGGTGTGCGGCCAAATACACCTGTTCTGTTTACCATTAATGAGGAAGATGAGCAGCAAAAGAGCAGCCGTTCCAAGAGACATAAAGGTATGTGTCGCATACGCAGACAGCCAGGGCCATCTATAAGATACACAGCTGGGCAAATAGAGTGTTTTGCTGATGTTGTTTACAATCTATCTGTTCTGTATTTCAGCGACTCTTTTAATTGAGCGTGTTAAAGTACTGATAGTTGACTTCTGGCTTTAAACATGCTGAGCTATTGAGAGTTAAGAGCTACCTCTTGTTTTGACAGGTTTATCCTATTAAAAAGCCAACTTTTTAGTTGCACTGGCTGTTCAGGGTAAAATGCTAGCAACCAAAAATTACATCTCGTCATACATAGGAGACCAAACAGTTCTTTTCTAGCTTGGATATATGCTGAGAAAATGAAGGCATTAAGATGGAGAAATTAAGAGTCTACAGATACTGAAAAAGCTACAGAAATGTGATGTTTGGTGTTGGGGTTCAAATACTCAGATACTTTAAACATTTGGTCCTGGAGTCAAAGCTGGATTTTATAAAGCTCCTTACTTTGGAGTTTAGGTTTTCAACAGAATGCTTGTCAAAATTTTACTGTAGTATCTGTGGCCATCATAGCCCCCTTCTACCAGAATTTTTAAAGTTTACATTATCTGCCATAGTGACTTGAAAGGTTGCACTGTCATAATTCTCTTAATGGTTTGAATCTCCAGCTATTGTAAATGAAGACAATAAGTTAAAATTTCTTCTGAACAATATTCTGGGATCATGAAAAACAGCTAATAAATCTGAGATAGCATTTACGAAGGAGGCAGGACTTCATACATTTTACTTATGTTGTTGATTTAGTGATTGTTTATTTTCAGTCAGCCAGTCAACTAAAAGGAGAGTTTACTTGTCAAATATTTACAGGTTTAAATAGTGTCCATGTTTATCTTAGGCTGGTTTATTTGAAAGTGACTGTTACTTTCATCTGATCCACAAATAGTTAACTCTCAAGAGTCTGCTTTTCTTTTAAAGAGGAATTGAACATTTTTAAATGTTTGCTGTGAATGGTTAAAAAAATCCTCAGGAACTAGCATTCTGAAAAATAATGTCTGTGCTTTTTTGTTTTCCTTGCAACTAGCTACTAGAGGTTTTTATTTCTGTAGTTTTTAGTGTGTTTCATAATCATTGCAGAAACCTAAGAAGTGGTAGATGAGATTCTCTGCAGTTACTGTGGGAGGTAAACATGGAGCCAATCAGCTGGTTAGCAACAGGAGATCCTCATGATCTTGTTTGGTTTATTGATGCTTTCTGGTGCCCAAGACGCAGACTGTTGTCTGGACTCTGTTTCTGTATCAGAGTGTTCATGACTGTGTTCCCTTTCAAATGAATTTTGCCTGAAGCTGTAAACTTGGCAGAGTGAATTGCCCATTTCCCTTATGCTCCTCCTCCTCCTACAGCCAGCAGATGAGGGCACCAGAAATGTTGGAAGGCAAAAGATACCATTCCTCTCTCTAACTAGCTCATATCCTCTCTCATATCCCAGCAGGGTTTAATTTACAATACATTTTACAATTGTACTATATCTTCTTCTTCCGTGTCTAGGCCAAATGTGAAACTGCCAAAATGAAGCCACCTTTTGGTGAATTCATTCTGCAGTTCACTTTGCCTGAGCTAGTGTGAGAAAGATTAGTCAGCAACTCAAGGTTGCCGTTACCAGAGTACACCCGGTTGTGGTTCAAAAATATCACAGTCTTCAAGGAGGCTCTTTCTGTGCATCATCAGGACTGCTGTCGGGATACACAGAAGAAGGCTCAAAGAGTGAGGCATTTTTGAACTACAATCAGGCATACCCCTGGCAAGGGCAACCTTGTGCCGGCTAATCTTACATTAGGTCAGGTGAATGGAAATACAAAATAAATTCACTAAAAGGTGACTCCATTTTGGCACTTTCACTTCTGGGCAAGTCATGGAAGAAAAACAATAATATCTACCTTTGAACTTGGTTTCACCAACATTTATGGCAACATTCATGTGGCACTGCAAGAGATAGATTTACAAGATGTTCTGTGGTCATCTTGATGAAGGTGGTGGATTCAATATTGTGAAACTACCGGTACCTCTGTATATTAACATAGGCCAAAGGTGGGCAGACTTCAAACTTATCTTTAGCAGTTGAACTTTAACCTCAAGAGCCACCAATGACAAAATGGTGCAAAAGGCATGAACACAAAGAGTTATAAACTCTCTCTCTCTCTCTCTCTCCTTTTCTGGTTACCCCAGACAGTTTTTTGAGTATATCTTGGGGAAGAGAAAAAATAATATTGCTGCAGAGGAGGATCAGGAATTCTTATTAATCTAAGCCAAATCTCCCCCAAATCTATCAGTAGGCCATATCTGTCTTGTGTCCACACTGGATAAATGAATGATTCCTTCAAATACCCATTCTCACATTCTTACTCATCTGCAAAAAATGAAAACACCTTGCTAATGACTGTACATTGTTCTTTGCCCTAAATAACAAACTCGGAGGCATTGCTCATTTTATGCTTTTGTGTGAACTTCTGGTACATGACTGTCCAGTAACACCTTTATTCTGATCCACTTGTAAGCAAATTGTGCCATGTCCTCTCTGAAGTTCAGTTTCTCTGTAAATTCAGTTGCAGTACTTTTTTGTTGTATGTGTTTTAGTGAATTCACCTGCCATAAGCTAAATAAATAGTGTATTTACCTGAAAGCTGAGGCAGGTTAAGTGTGTTTAACTCTGCAACTGTTGTCTTCTGTAATAGAATGAGGTCCCCAAGTTACTCCCATATCCAAGATGGAGTTTCTTTGGTTCCTCTCTGTTTTAGAAAGAAGCCTTGCTCTTTGCAAAAGCCCCACATTTTTTTCTGTAAGCTCTTATCTTGCAGCTGTGCTAGCTAGGAGATACTCCAAGTTCCTTGTTTTGACTTATAGCAGGGTTGGTATGTAAATAGCCAGTCCCTGGAAAGCCATGCTTTTTGTTATAAGAACCAGTTATTGCTTACACCAAGACTGGGCACTGATTGGTTCTATGCTAATTAGCAAGGCCAAGCTCTTGTCCCTTCAGTTAAGCACATGGGTTTGGTAGTTAGTTCGAATTTGGTGTTCTTGAGGAGAGACACCAGAGTGGGAGGAGAAGGGCTATTCCAACAGGCCTTGTCTCTCTGCCTATTCAACATGATCACTTAGAGCAGCTGATTATTTTCCTAAAAGCTATTTTCGAGTAGTTTATTTTTGTGCTGAGATCTGTTATCTAGTTCATCAAGAACTTTGCTTTTCACAAACTATGCTTCAAGACAAATAAAACCACTTTTCTTCATCAAACGACTGTATATTGGGAGAAGGGGTAAGACTGAGTAAACCAGATGCGACACACATGCTACCACATCAATCTCTAACTCTACATAAATCTTCACTGGGCTATGTACTACAGATAAGTCCCAGGGTTTGTTTGCAGCCGGGTCTGGCTGGATGACTAGTAGGGGTTCCTTGATTAAGTTCCTAGAGAAGGTCGTAAATTACCTTCTCAGGGTAGAACTCGGAAAGGCTCAGAGTGGAGGGTAAAGTAACCCTTACTATCACATCTTCTACTCTGCTTTCTGCCAAAGATGTCCTCAGACAAGCACCAAAGATTTGGAATACTGATCTGTAATTTCTTTGATGAAAAAGGGGGCGACCAAAAATGAGATGACTAGATGGTATTGTGGAGACAATGGGCACAGAGCTGAGCGAGTTGAAGAGGATGGTGGAGGACAGGAGTGCCTGGCGGACAGTGGTCCATGGGATCGCAAAGGGTCGGAATCGACTGTGCGACTGAACAACAAAAACAACAACAAAATTTATTTGATAGGCCACTGCTGATACAACATGCAACCTCAATTTTAAATTGTTGATGTCAAAACTAGTGGCTTTTGAAGTAGCATATCCAGGCAGTCCCTGGCAAGCTTCACAGATTTGTTTTCACTAGGAGATTCACATCTAATAAAAGTATGGCCATCACTGTATTTTGAATCATGATCTAGAACTGGATACCTGAATCTTCTCCACAATCTTCTCCAACTGTTGCCTTCCTGAAACAACCTATAATCTTTTAGCCAATATTAGAGGGACATCAGGGATGAATCTTCAGAATATAGTGGGTGGGTAGGAATTTTATGCAAAGGATGAGGCACAAACTACTATTTTATGCCCCGTCCCTTGCATCTTTTGGTTTTTCTCCGTAGGATTTTGGCTTGTTTCATATGGTATTGCCAACCATTATCAGGAAATTAGTATTTTAATAGGTTAAACATTCTGGTACAGTAGTTATAAAAAATCAGAATTCAAACTAGAGGACTTGCAAGCTTGTGCTTGGATTCCATAATTAAATATTGAAGTCTAAATTGTTTGAGAGTAAGTAAGATGAGCTAACCTAGTTTAATGAAGAGATGGTGGCAAGGGAGGCCAAGATACATGCTGAATCTGTCAAAAATAATACAGGCTTCCCCGTCCACCTAGACCAGTGTTTTCCAACCTTTGGGTTTTTTTAGACTTCAATTCCCAGAAGCCTAAGTCAATTTCCCAAAGCACTGATCAGCCAATGTACTGACTTAG
The DNA here is from genome assembly GCA_030440675.1 of Furcifer pardalis. Taxonomy (NCBI): domain Eukaryota; kingdom Metazoa; phylum Chordata; class Lepidosauria; order Squamata; family Chamaeleonidae; genus Furcifer; species Furcifer pardalis. The sequence goes on along the minus strand of CP126890.1, from coordinate 92,599,968 downwards.
GCTTCTGGGAATTGAAGTCCCCTGTGGGGCTTGGACCCCATGTTGGGAACCACTGACCTCTATTCTTTACCAACTTCAGTGATGCCTTCTTTCTCTTCTTTCACTGAATGGCTGGGATGTCTGTGAGAATCCCAAAGGTTTTGCATCTGGTGCTTTCATAGTAATAGTGATATGGATATTTCCAGCCAGACTTTTTATGTTCATTCTGACAGTGTGAGAGATTTCATTTAATAATACTTTGTAGTCCTCACTAATTGAAAATGTTATGGGGAAAGGAGTGGGATGAATGTCTAATTTTGTGAAATTGGGTAGTAGGCCAATTTTAATACGCTGCTCTTCAAGTTTTGCAAACAAGTGTACTGGAAGATTGGCATTGAGAGATTAGAAACACAGTCTATTCAGAATTCTTCAGAACTAAGCCCTATTTTGATTACTTTGATGTATTCTACAGTGAATGAATATAAGCATGTAGCCTAAAAGACCCTCCATTTTGGATATTAAAATCCAGAAAAGATTAACAAGGCAAGCAATAGAAACAAATAATTTTCCTTTCCTAGCTGAGCCACTGTGTTTATGTGTCCAAAACTCAATGCATATGATTATTGTCCATGCCAAGACAGAGTCCAGCAGTCAGAATTAAGTAAGTGCCTACTGCCATAGCTTGTCATAGCATTTGAATTAAAAGAGAGACATCAATCTGTATAGGAACAGTTCTAATTGATGTCCCAACACACCCACATAAAATGCATTAACTCAGATTACTCATAAAGCCCTTACTGTGCCTTTCTGTTCTTCAAAAACTCATCCTCCTCCCTTCACAAAATGGAATAACCTGTCCTTCCAGTCTTGGGTTAGTGAACTAAAAGCTGCTTCTAAACCTTACTTTACCAGAAATAACAAGGCCACTCCTATTAACTCTTTGTTGATACTGATGGCAGACCCACAGAAGTGGGTTGTGATGACCATGTGGTCTTTGTACCTCCCTATTGTAAGAGTGGTGGCCATTAGAGTTTGCTTTTTTGCATTCCTCTTTGTTGTCAAGAGTGCCCTTTATGTATACATTAAGATCATTGCAAAGTCTCTGATTCTTGAAGTACAGTACAGTAAAACACCGGATAATGCTAAAACTTGGTTCCACAAGTCTTGGTGTTATCCGATTTTTAGTGTTATCCGATGCATGTTAAAATCCTATGGGATGCATCGGATAACGTTAAAGCTCCATAGAGCAGTGTTTCCCAAATGCTGGTGTTTGGACTTCAATTCCCAGAAGCCTAAGTAATTCCCCCAAAGCACTGATCAGCCAATGTACTGACTTAGGCTTCTGGGAATTGAAGTCCACCTGTGGGCTGTGTACCCTTAGTTGGGAACCACTGCCATAGAGATACATTGTAACCGCACAGGCTTTAGTGGTTGTTATCTGATGCATCCTGTAGGATCTTAATGTTATTCGATGCAATTCTCCCCCACCAGATTGCTTAACGTTATGTGATTTTAGCGTTATCTGATGCAAACATTATCCGAGGTATTACTGTATGTCTTTTTGTATGTTCAGAAGTGGCCTATAGCAGTAAAGGCTAACCTTGGCACTTTAGCTTTTCCCAGAACTTCAATTCCCAGAAGCTCAGATCAACAGGAGTCCTGCCTTGAGCTTTTGTTAATTGAATTTCAAGGACAACTGGAGTGTCAGGGTTAGCCACCAGGGGCCTATAACATGGTGATGTACCTATGGCACATGCGCTAGAGGGGGAAATCAGAGCCCTCTTTGTGGGCACATGCACCATCGACTCAGCACAGAGTTTGCCCATCTGCTCAGCAGACCAATGGGAGCGCTCCCTTCTTCCCCCAGCACGGAGTTCACCCTGCCCAGCAGTCCAATTGAAGCACTTCATCCTCCCCCCAGCACAGAGTTTGCCCAACCCCTCTGTTTGGGCACTCGGTCTCTAAAAGGTTAACCATCACTGCCCTGTAGCTTTGCCTTACAGTTGTTAGAAGACTACATATTGATTTTGTCTGCTCTGTAGCTTCCTATACACAAGTGTTTTTAAATCTTTACAATGATCCTCCTTTATAATAAGTTTGTCGGCTAAATTGCTCTCTGAGTTGGTGCCCCTTGGAGCCAATTGAGAGTTACTGGGAGAAGAATCAACCTGCATGGCCTTGGGTGAGCTGCGAATTACAAAGCACTCTGAGACCAAAGGAACGGTAAACCACTTCTAGGTATGTATTCTGTACCTAGAAATCCCTGGGAAGGCTCGCCTCTCTCAAGGTCAGAATCCACTTGATGGCATGCCTTTATTATAATAATTAATGTAAAAAATGTATGCCCCTCTTTGAATAGCTACAATTTTATTTCAAATTTGAATATTGTAACTAAAAGCAAATCAGAACATTTGTAAATTTAGAAAGTAGGGGTATAATCCTACACCATATTTATGTAATACATTGTATACTCAGAAAGTAATAGATATTTTCCAAATAAAATATTAAATGCCAATATTTTTTGAAACTGTGCAACAGTCTCATAATTCTGACTTAAGCAACCGTACTCTAGATAGGAAATACTCAGAAATGGTTTACCATTTGCTCCTTCTGGTGACATTCTAAGACCTGGTAGCTTGCTTAAGGTCTCACAGAACAGCTCTCCCTCTGGGAGATACAGAATTTATTCCTAGCAAAATATATTGTGTTTATGTCTGTCTGGATGCATGCATGCAAGGGCGTACTACTTGAAGGGAAAAATGGGACAGTCTACCCAAGGGTGAACCACAGCAAATTAAAGGCTGGTTGATATTCTAACATGGGCACTAACATGCTGAATCAAAACTTGAGTAAGTTATTTTTAGTAGTACCGACTCCCATAGTCCCATAGCCAGCAACAGACTTTTAGAGTTGTAGTTTAAAAAATTGTTTCCAGGCTCTGGATCAGAGAGACTAGATCAGTCTAATTTTTGCATTCGTATTTTACTGGGTGACGAATTCTTGGGAGGCAAGTTATGATAAATTTGGGGAACATAGTTAAAAGTAGAGACATCACCTTGCAAACAAAAGTCCACATAGTCAAAGCAATGGTATTTCCTGTAGTAATATATGGTTGTGGAGCTGGCCCATAAGAAAAACTGAGCGCAGAAGAATAGACACCTTTGAAGTGTGGTGTTGGAGGAGAGTTTTGAGAGTACCCTGGACAGCAAGGAGAACAAATAGGTTGATCTTAGAAGAAATAAAACCTAATTGCTGCTTGGAAGGTCAAATAGTGAAGATGAAGTAAAAGTACTTCAGACATCAAATGAAAGTCACCTGGAGTCACTTCAATGAGGGGGCAGCGATAGAAATCAAATCAAACAAACAAAGAAATAAATAAACAAAGAGAAGGTTCACTTGAGAAGGTCTTGTTGTTGGGAAAGGTTGAGGGCAAAAGAAGAAGGGGGCGACAGAGAATGAGATGGCTAGATGGCATTGTTGATGCAATGGGCACAAAGCTGGGTGGGTTGAGGAGGATGGTGGTGAATGGGGTGCCTGGCATGGGATAGTCCATGGGGTCACGAAGGATCAGAATTAACTCTGCAACTGAACAACAACAACAAATTTTACTGGGTGGCAGGTTTCTGTGATAGGTTTTTGGATGAACAGATCTCTTTCAAGATCTTGCTGTTGAATTTAATTTCAAGGTTCACCCCTTCCCTACATTTTTATGACAGTGCAATATTTTGCATTGTGTATATGTTGTCCATGAACTTTGGTTTGAAATGTACCAGTCGTCAAAAAAGATATTATCATTCCTGTACCTTATATTTTACAAAATTAGGAAATTACATCAATTAAGGCATAAAAGCAAAGTCGTAATAAAACTTCCCCTGTTCCTCCTCCTTCCTTGTAGCCTTTTCTGTTGCCCAAAAACTGGCTATCTGTCTTCAGAGCAAGTTTCAGGGATGCATGAATGGGTGCTGCCATGTGGACGGGTTGTGGTGGAGATGGAATCTCCCTTCCTGATTCTGCTGACAGAAGCAGCTTTGTTGCAAGATGTACTGTATTTTTTGGACCATAAGACACACCCAGTTTTTAGAGCAGGAAAACAAGAAAAAATATTCTGAACCTTCGGACCATAAGACGTACCCTCATTCCCCCCCTTTTTTTAGGAGAAAAAAGTGTGTGTTATGGTCCGAAAAGTACAGTACCTCTTCTGGGTTTAAGGCTAAAACTTCAATTGTAAACATATGTATAGTAGGTTGTAAACTGTACTGAATACAGTGAGACTTATATCCACTTAAACAAGTATGACTTCACTGTAAATGTGTATTTATGCAACCAAAGTTCAGCCTAGTGTGCTGCACAGCCAAAGGGTTGGAGACTGAAGAAAGGAATCTGCAATATTAGATAAGCAGATGCTCCCTCTCATTGGATTATGTTAAAATGAGGCTACAAGAAGGATGCAAAGTAAATTTAAATAGTCAAACCTCGCATGAAGGGCGCCTCGCTTAAAGAGTAACTCGCTTAAAAAGCAGAATTTTCTCTGAATGTTCGCTTCGCTTAACAAATAAAACCAAACAAAAATTCGTTTAACAAATAAATTGGGGTTCACCCCCCACACACACAATTGGCCATTTACAATGGAGTTTTACTTAAAGAGCAAACTCGCTTAAAGAGCAATCCTGTGGAACGCATTATGCTCTTTAAGCAAGGTATAACTGTACCTGAGAAATAGGGATTCTGTTTTATGGTCAGATGGATACTCTTAGCTCATAGGGAGGAAAATGAATCAAATATTCAGCCTCCAATCCAATAAAGTTTTAAAATATTTTATAGTATACATTCACAAAATGATTGGACCTTTGGATCATGCACTCTTTTTTGTAAGATTGCTTTTTTGAAAAAGTCAGCTTCCTTTTTCTTTGGAGGTTAAAAGTTTGGAGGAAAACTACCATTATTATGCTTGCCAGTCTAGCTGAAGAGCAAGATTAAGGTTGCCCTTGCTAGATAGCCATTTGTAGCTGACTCTAGGGTTCCATGTTCATCTCCGTTTATAGCCAAAGAACCAGCGAAATGATACCTATTTATCTAGTTGCAATTTCTTGCTTTCAAACTGCTAGGTTGGCATTAACTGGGGCAGAGACGGAAGGTCACTGTGTGCATCACTCGGATCTTGAACTCCTGACCTGCCAACCTTCCAGTCATCAAGTTCAGTGTCTTAACCACTAAGCCACCACATTCCCTCTGAGGAACAAACATACACATACATTGCAGATGGCAGAAGTATAACAGGCAAGGCAACACTAGCCAAATGCAGAATGGTGAAATCTTAGCCATTCTCACCATGGTCTCCCCCTTTCTTCTGAAAAGCAGATTGAAACATATGTCTATCTTTTGGAGAAGGACTCTTTCTCTCTACTTGAAAGCCAATGTACGTTAGCAGTTAAAGCTGTTGTTGAACTTGGCTTCAGGAGATCAAGGTTCATACCCCTGACAAACCCTGAGAATCCATTGAAACATTCACTTTCTCTCTCAGCCAGACATATTTGTCTCACCAGGTTGTTATTAAAAGGGAATTGGGAGCTGAGAGAAGGAAGAGGTCATTTGCACTGTTTTGAGTTCATTGGATAAAAGGCAGTTAAGAAATGTAACATCATAAAATAAACATAAGATGAAATAAAAAGAGTTCGTTAAGGTGCCAGAATGACCACAGAAGAAGAGAAAGATAAAGTACTTTGTTATCTAGAAAACTCTGGCAGAGGTTGCCATGAGTGGACTTATAATTAATTCAGGTTTCCCACTATTGTACTCATTTTCTTGAGATGTGTAAGGCACATCCAAAACAGAAGTATTCAGAAATGTTCAAAATGCTGGCAATTTTTGAGGACCAGGGCTTCTGCTTCTTCTGCTTCTTTTCCCTCTTTTCCTCCTCCTCCATCTCCATTTGGTTAGAATGGGGCCTGTGTGTTTTTCAAATCTGTAATGGAGATTGTTGTGAGCATGTGTACTGAAGGGGAGGCGTTATGGTGCATTCTAGAGCAGGAATGATAGTCAAACATACTAGCCTTGTGTTCTTGGAAAAAGCTTAGTCTGGTTCCATTGTTTTTGATGTGCTTTCTGAACTAAAATTGTTTCATTTGCTTAATTAATCTGTAACCTGCTTTTGCAACAATATACTGTACTTTTAAAAGACAACAAGATGACTAGAGTGGTTTAATTTCCTATGTGCTACCTTACTTACAGTCAGGACTTAGGTCAAGACAAGTGAGAAGGCAAGCTTAAAATCCTGGCTTCAGGTGCAGTCCCACCTGTGTGTAGACTAAGGTTCTACTCATGAGTAACAGGATCATTACAAATATATTTTACTGAATCATGAGAGGCTAAGAAAGATGTTCACATAGAGCTTAGTACAGTAATACCTCGCTTAAAGAGCAAAATGCTTTCTACGAGATTGCTCTTTAAGTGAGTTGCTCTTTAAGCGAAATGAATTTTCCCATAGGAATGCATTGAAAACCCAAATTTTGTTCTGGACCTCAGAAAAAAGCCCCCCCAAAAAACTTTTTTTTTGTTCAAAATTATTTATAAAGTGCAGGTAAACAGCATAAATAGTGTGCAGGAACATGTTAAATAAAAAAACAATTCCAAACATCAAACGTCAACTTTTAAAACATCACACATCAAGAATAAAGTAAAAAAAAAAAAGGATTCTTTCACAGGGTACCTGTTCAAAGCTAATTAATAAAGTGCTTTTTAAAGGCAACTGAACATAAAACAAGCAGTGACAGATTTTACTTTCTTAGGATCAAAACTCACTGCAGATGGTGATTGCAGACATGAAATAAAAAGGCGACTGATTCTTGGAAGACAAGCGATGAGAAACCTGGGGAACATAGTGAAAAGTAGAGACATAGTCAAAGCAATGGTATTCCCTGTGGCAATGTATGGTTGTGAGAGCAGGACCATTAGGAAAGAGGAGCACAGAAGAATAGATGCCTTTGAGATGTGGTGTTGGAGCAGAGTTTTGAGAGTCCCCTGGACAGCAAGGAGAACAAATAGGTCAATCTTAGAAGAAATCAACCCTGACTGCTCCTTAGAGGGGCAAATAGTAAAGATGAAGCTAAAGTACTTTGGACATCAAATGAGAAGAGAAGACTCACTTGAGAAAGCCTTGATGCTGGGAAAGGTTGAGGGCAAAAGAAGAAGGGGCCAGCCAAAGATGAGATGGCTAGATGGTATTGTGGACACAATGGGCACAGAGCTGAGCGAGTTGAGAGGGATGGTGGAGGACAGGAGTGCCTGGTGGACGGTGGTTCATAGGGTCGCAAAGGGTCGGAATCGACTGTGCAACTGAACAACAAGCGAAACAGCTCTCGCAATCTCCGGAGGGGCTCTCCCAGGGGCTGTCTTGCTTGGTGCGGCTGAGCAAGACAGCCTCATAATCAGTGGAGAGGTCCGCTGATTGTGAGGCTATCTCGCTCGGCCACTTGCAGCCGCGCCAAGCGAGAGAGGCCACACAATCTCCAGGGGAAGTCATTGGCCGTAGGAGCGCTCTGCACTCCTAGGGACAAAGACTCCCAGGGGCTCTCTCGCTTGGTGCGGCTGAGCGAGACAGCCTCGCAATCAGCGGAGAGGTCCGCTGATTGTGAGGCTGTCTCACTCGGCCACTTGCAGCCACGCCAAGCGAGAGAGTCTGTTTTCGTTAAGCGAGTTTTTCCTCACTCAATGAAGCAGACATTTTGTGAAAAATCATCCTCATTAAGCAAGTTATTCGTTATACGAGTTATTCGTTGTGCAAGGTATGACTTTATAGTGGTTGATGTGTCACAGTAGGTCTTGGAAGATCCAGGTTCTAGTTCTCACTGAGCTGTGAAATGCACTGAGTAGACTTGAGCTGTCTAGATCAGGGATTTGCAGCCTATGGCCCATCTACAAACATCTGCTAGTCACTAGTGCTTCTTGGAACAGATATTGTAGGCACAAATGAGGTGCATCTTATGCCTTTCTCTTACTTTTGCTCCCACTCTTACCAAATAACTGCAGGTATTGACATGAAGTGGATTTGACGTTCGTTGCTCTTGGCATGCATTCATTTGTGACCTAATATAGGAACTTGAGCCTTATTTATGATGCAAAATTGATTAATTTTATGAAATGCCTTGCAAACCTGTGTGAAACTGAACTACAGTAATACCCCGTATAACGCGAGTACCGTATATCGTTAAAACCGCATAACGTTACAAGATTTTCGGAAACATCTTGTATCGAGTAACGCGATTTTAACGTTACACGATACAGTCGTTCTTAGCAGCAGGGTGGGTGGAAAGCTGAACGGGGTTCTCCGTTCAGCTTCCCAGCCACCCTGCAGCTACGGAGGCAGGGGTGGGGAGGCTGGAAAGCTGACGGGGGGCTCCCCCATCGGCTTACCCAGCCACCCCACAGCTGCGGAGGCATGGGCGGGTGGCTAGGGAAGCCGACAGGGAGTCCCCGTCAGCTTCCCCAGCCACCCTGCAGCTGTAGATCGGGTCCTCTGATCTCTCTGGAGGTGTTTCTGGGCTTCCCCGACGTCCAGAGCCGGTGCAGCAAGCCAGAATGTCAGAGTTCGAATCCCGACGTTCTGGCTTCCTGCACTGGCTCAGGACGTCGGGGAAGCCCAGAAACACCTTGGATCGGGTCCCCACACCTCCCTGGACCCGGCGGGGGGGTCAGAAACCCCAAAATTGGTAAAAAAAACGTCCTTTTTTTTTTTACCAATTTTGGGGTTTCTGACCCCCCCGCCGGGTCCAGGGAGGTGGGCAGACACGATCCAAGCTTTTTCTGAGCTTCCCCGACGTCCTGAGCCAGTGTAGCAAGCCAGGATGTCAGAGTTCGAATCCCGACGTTCTGGGTTGCTGCACTGGCTCAGGACGTCGGGGAAGCCCAGAAACACCTTGGATCGGGTCCCCACACCTCCCAGGACCCGGCGGGGGGGTCAGAAACCCCAAAATTGGTTAAAAAAACGGACGTTTTTTTTACCAATTTTGGGGTCTCTGACCCCCTCGCCGGGTCCAGGGAGGTGTGGGGACCCGATCCAAGGTGTTTCTGGGCTTCCCCGACGTCCTGAGCCAGTGCAGCAAGCCAGAATGTCAGAGTTCGAATCCCGATGTTCTGGCTTCCTACACTGGCTCAGGACGTCGGGGAAGCCCAGAAACACCTTGGATCGGGTCTGCCCACCTCCCTGGACCCGGCGGGGGGGTCAGAGACCCCAAAATTGGTAAAAAAAAAACGGACTTTTTTTTACCAATTTTGGGGTCTCTGACCCCCCCCCCACCGGGTCCAGGGAGGTGGGGAAACCCGCTCCAAGCTGTTTCCAAAGTTCTCCCACCTCCCTGGAGGCAGCAGCAAGCCAAAATGTCAGGATTCAAATCCCGATGTTCTCGCTTCCTGCAGCCTCCAGGGAAACAGGGCTTTTTTAAACATTGTGTGTTCAATGTATCGCACAACGTTAAAAACCGAATAACGACGGGACTTGTGGAACCAAGTCATAAAGTTATTCGGGGTACTAGTGTACAGTATTTTTTCTGCTTTAGTGTTAACCATGCTAATACTGTTTAAGATTTGCCTGTTTTAAAATAAATATGGCTGTCAATATTACTCATCCTACATTATTTCCTAAGCATTCTGGTAATTGAAGATTGCTTACTATGCCATGACATTCCTGCTTAACAACTATAGCTTTTCACTCTCTTTTGGAAGCATTAGGTCAGTGGTTTCTAATGTGGGGTCCATGCCCCACCAGGGAATTTCAATTACCAGAAGCCTCAGTCAGTACCTTGGCTGATCAGTGTTTTGGGGAATTGACTTAGGCTTCTGGGAATTGAAGTCCAAAAACCAAAGGTTGGGAAACACTGCCAAAGGTTCTTGGAATAGCCGTTGGAAAATGAATAAAATGTAACTCTTTTACTCATTTTTAAGAAATGGGAGAGAGCAACTTCAAAAATAGGTAACTAATGTCATTAGAGGACCCCTTAATGCTAACTGTAAATCATTAGTTTAAAAAAAAAATTCTGAAGCTCTCTAAATTATTTAGCATAGCTTTCCATTTCAAACAAGGGATCATAAACATAGAAGACTGAGATGAGTGAAAGTAAAGCCATTGATCTGGAAAGTGGAGACATCCCAGTGCAGTGTTATGGAGGCAAAAAAAGAGATAGAACTGAGCTACAATAAATTTATTTTTGCTAATTTTGATTTTGATTAAAATGAGCTAACTGGCATAAGTCCAATATAAATGTGTTGTCCTACACAAAGATGCTTGAGCATTGCAGCCATTTATGAGTTGGTCTACCTGAAGAGAGATTCAGAGTGACTGTTTCATTCATTGTTATAGTTGCTTATCTGGCTATGGGCCATAAGAAAATTGAAATGTCAATACAGAAATACATTCAAAGATCCAAATCTACTGCACAAAGCATCAAAATATCAAATATAAGGCTCCTGGGATTGCCCTTCCTTTGGGTGTTCCCAGTTTTCTGCCAGTGTTGAGGCTACTCCCTGGACTCACTCTTCATAGTAGTAAGGCAGCCTAGATTTCCTCACAGATCAGTAATATGTTGTGACAGGACTCTCCTATTGCATCATTCCTTCTGAATGCTGACAATCCTGTTCAGTTCAGGAGGGATGGATATTGTGCCTGACTATAAATCAGAAATTGTGTAAAAATAAACCATGAAGTGTAACCATGTTTTGTACTGTTAAAGTTCAAATCACTGAAATCTATGATGAAGGTAGAACAAATAAACAATGGAGGGTGCAATCCAAATTGCCTGTTCATACATGGTAATACTGGAATAGATTGGTGGAGCTAAATAAGTATGGTACATGTCTTGCAAGGTATTTTGCCAGTTACATTGTTTTTTGTGTTTTAAGAAGTTATTATTTTATTAAATGCAAATGTCCTTTGATTTAAAACACACTTTATTTTTGTTACCCTGAAGTATACTTTGCCCAAAGGTCTCTACCTGAAGGAAGATGGGAAGCAAGTTATGTCAAAGATGAGGAGTGGGTAGCTACATTAGTTTGAAAGGCTGGATGGTAAATGTTTTTGAAGTGGTAGCCGTGTTAGTCTGTGGAAGCATATCAGAGAGTAAACAAAGCAAAACAAGACCAAAAAAGACAAAAAAATGTTGTGGCACCTTAAAGACTTAACTCCTGTTTTTTAATGTTACCTTTTGCGGATCAAGTCCACTTTGTGGATTAATATGCCTATGTTATGTCTTCATTAGATGTAGAACTGCAAATTGTAGTTTGGTAGTGCCAAAACTTGAATGTTCTCCCTTATTACACAAGGAGCTCTGATAGCAATTTGCTTTTGGCACCTATTGTTCCCAGTTTGAGCAGAAAATTATACCGCTCTGTTTAGTATCTCAAATCTAGGTAATTCCTGAAAATAACTTAAAGTAGGACTTGGAAACATGACCTACCAGAATTGTTGGACTGCATCTCCCACAGGTCCATTACATTTTTTTGAGACTTCAGATTCTGAAAACATTTATTTGTCTGGGTTCTTAATTATGATGTTTTGTGGCAACTTTGTTGTTATTCATATTGAAATATAAGGCAACATCAAGAATACATTTCCCTTTCTAAGCAGCAATGCATCCCTGGTATAAGCAGGATTGCTAATTTTAATTAAATCCCAAAGAACACTGTATATACATTCAGGCATAATACTATTGTATCCTTCAAGAAATATCTGTTTCTTAGCTGGTCAGATACACTTTTTTGCATAAGTGAAAGGTAATGCACAGAGAACTGGTAGGAAGAATTAATTGTATCCCACTTACTTTTAGAGTAGATGATGAACATGTATTTCAGTAAGTTGTCTACCTGGCTAAAATTTAAATGGCTGCAATGTTCTGAAGTGATTATACACATTTGAGTATTATTAAATTGTGGAAAGTAAAGGATCATACGGAGTAGGAAGTTGTGCGGATGTCTTCATGCAAGCTTTGTGGGCCAGTTTCCGGCACTGATCCCAGGTTTGCATTCCATTTTGGCTCTGGATTCATCCATTGGCCTTTAGAGTCTTATTTCCTTCCAACTCCAATTCTTTATTTTGCAAAATGGGAATATGAAGAATATGAAGTGAATGTTGCTTTCAGTCAGGCTTGTCAGAAGAGATAAACAGCAGCCTGTCCTTTCTGTGTTTGAATATAGGTGAGGGCACCCCTAACAATCCAGGTTAATCTCTTGTTAATCCAGGGAGATACTCCTTGCGTCAGTAGCTTGACCTGAACTTTGATCCCTGACTGGGTCAGATTTTCACTGTTAGCCGGGTAACAACAGACCAGGAATAACAAGTGGTAGCTATTTAATACAATCTCTATTTTAACATCTGGGCTTTCTTCTTTTTTTCTGGTTAGGAAGAAGCAAGTATGTTATATAAAATCCTATTGCTAGATTCAACTGAGCGTATGTACGGTATTTCATGACTTACTCTGTGCAAGTAGTATAGCAACTCTGCCCTTTTTAAGCCTCCATGTATGTATGTATTTATAATCAACAGTACCAGGTTTGTATGGGAGTATCCTTATATGCCTTTGTAGTGTATATATAGGGGTGGAGTGCTAGTGTGATCAGCAGTTGAGTGCTGATTGGTCATGTGTTTGGAATGTAGTGGAGGATGAGTCTGTGAGTCAGCTTTTAATATAGAGAAAGTTAAGAGAGAAGGAAGTCTGTTTTTAGAGGCAGTCAAGAGATGTACAGTAATCTCTGTGCTACAGTTGATCAGAAGAAATTGGGAGCATGTGTGGCAAAAAGCTAGAAAGCCTGTGAATAAGATTTTTGATCTTGAGTTACAGAATGAATATATAGTATTTACATTTTACAGTTGTTTTAGCCTTTATCGTCCATACCCTGCAAACCGATTACCTGTAGTCTTATCAATAAAATCCTTTTTGATTTTTAAACAAAACTCTCCTTATTTTATGTATAGCTAAGAGGGTAAGCAAAATACAAACAGACAACAAAACCCCACATCATACGAAGCCACATGTTACCAGCAGGACCACCGTAGTTAACTAAAATAGAAAAGTACTTTCACTGAAGCCCTAAATAAAACAAACAGTTAACAAATTGGGGCAGGGAGGCTCTGGGTGGGGCAAAATATGAACCATTAGATGAATTTTCTGGAGTGTCCTTTTAAGATGATGCCTTCTCTTGTGATACTAAGGAGTAATGGTTTAAAGTGTTGAAAGGTGTGAATAATGTGTGTGAAAAATCACTGGTGTGAAAAATCGAAAGTGGAAAGTGAGGGTATTCCTTGATTTAACTCCATAACATACTGTACTGTAATGATGCCTTCATATTGTGGAAATGAATCATTTAAAGGTACTGTACATGGTTAATTGTAGTAAGTTACTTCAAAGCTACAGCTAAGGGGAACTTCCCTGTGGTGCATACAGTGTCATAAAATTATTATATCTCTGGGATGTGTGCTACTGTATCAGTCAGTCCAGCAATTATAATGCATTTCCTTTTTTTAAAGTGTGAATGGAAACACAAATGTAATTTCCCTGATTCCTGAGCAAAAAAAAAAAAGACTTTGACAACTTTTCTGACATACTTCTCAATTTAAAGTGCCCTTGGTTTACTTCCCCACTCCCTTTGCTGAGCAGGTTTGTCATGAATCGTTTGTATAACTATGAACATGGTGACCTTGTCAAGTATTCCTGGCACATACCAAACATGGGGTTGTTTCAAATTTATACTCACCAGTTGTGAAGACTTATGTTGCTAAAGACTTAAGTGATTTGGGTTTATTAAAGGTCACCCTTGCTCGGATGCCAGTATATCCAGCTCTAGGATTCAGTGCTCATCTCTGTTTATATCCGACGAGCCAGTGCTGTCTGTGTTTACAGACCTTTCCATGGTCATGTGGCAGGCCGTTTACCTTCACACCAAAGTGGTCCCTATTTATCTACTTGCAATTTCTTGCTTTCAAACTGCTAGGTTGGTAGGAGCTGGGATAAAGATAGGAGCTCACTCCGTCCTGCAGTACTCGGGTATCAAACTGCTGACCTGCTGCCTTCTGGTCAGCATCTTAGCCACCTGAGCCACTGCAGTCCTACATGTGATTTAATAGTACTATAGAATGTTATCCTATTTCCCCAACTAATACTTAAGGCTTCTTGTTTTGGAACTCTGCTCTATTCCAGAATTTGGAAATGTGACCAGGTGCTTATAATTCTGAGGAGGAAAAGTCCAAATAAAACTATTATTCCTGCAGTCTGCATTATGTAGTGGTATCTCCTTTTAAAAGAGCCAGTTAGGAAATACTTGGCAAGTCTTAGTAAATGTTTTTGGGGTGAGAACAGTTTGTCCTGTCGCAGCAGTGCCTGAGCCAAAACAGTAGTTTTTTAAAATTCCAGACCATCAGCAAGGTGAACTGTTTTCTTTCTCTCCAGGGCAGAGCCCTACATCTCTTTCTCTTCTAGGCTCCTGCCTCTGCCTGTTGAATAGTTATTCTTGGCCATGTTTCTTCTATTTTGTAGCATTGAGTCATTAGGAGGCTCAGGTACTTTCTGATGAGTTTATATACTATGTGTGTGTTTCACCTCTGCAGAAAATCTGGAAATAATCTACTTCTTAAGCAATTATATACACACCCATTGACACAACATTACTCTTTTGCTTTTGACTGCGTGACCCTTAATTTAATCGTTTCTGGTTCATAAACATGCAGGAATACAGATGTGGTTGTATTTTCAAATTTGCTTTTTTTTTGTCTATCACAGTTATAATTCAGTGTATTTAACGATTCATTCTGAGTTTTAATTAATACAAATATTCAGTTGCAACTTTTGTTTCTGGTTAGATATGTATTGACCATGTATTAATTGGCTGGTAATAAGAGCTCCCATCAATGTCCCAGCTCCTGCCAACCTAGCAGTTTGAAAGCAAGATGTTGCAAGTAGATAAATAGGCATCACTTTGGTGGGAAGGTAACAGCATTCCGTGCACTCCGGTGTCCACGGAAATGTCTGCAGATGCAGACAGCTCTGGCTCTTTGGCTATAAATGGAGATGAGCACCGAAACCTACAGTCAGATATCACTGGTTTTCTTATCTAATAAGAGTCAACTCATCCAGGACCTGATCTTGGATGATTGTGTCACCGAGACCTGGGTGGGGATGTGAGGGATGTGACGGAGTGTTACCCTGTCCCTCATGTGCCCACCAAGTTTCTGTCTTACACGACAGTGCAACCTGGAGAGTCCTGGGGTGGTGGTAGGGTGGCTATTATCACCTTCCATTTTAATGGACCCTAGGTCCTGAGTGCTTTAAATGGCCACCAAAATCCAAAGGACCACGTCTAATGATTTCTTTTATTTCTGTCAGAATCTGTAACTATTCCTGCAGCCCAGTGTATCCACCAAAAGCCTACTTCACAGAGCTGGGATACTTGCTGGAACAAGTTGTTTTCTTGGTCCTACAGAGTACCTCATTAGGAGGCCCAGAGGAATAAAATCTCAGGGATACAAAAGTAAACTGTTTATCCTAGAGAGACTAATTCACACTTAGGGTTAGCCTTGCTGTGTGCCTGAAATTATAGTGCCTTCTATTTGAGACCTGGAGTCTTGGATCCCCAAGTATAGTATGCTCTGCCTGTGTTTCCACACTTCATGCAGCGGTTCACATGACAGTGCGCTACCTATGGCCATATGTTCCTTGACTGGCATCTGCTTTAAGTATGAGGAATTGTCAGACATGGACACTTGCACCCCCATATATGGACAAAGCCAATTGTGGATATAGTCCTATAAGCTGGTGAATTATACCAGGGTGCTTAAGATCAATTATGTCTTAATACGTACCATATTGCTGTTAGCTAAGCTGTTTCCCCCTTTGATAGAAAACCTCAAGGCCGAGGCATGAGGCTTAAAGATGGAGGACTGATCATGAGCAGAGTGTTTCCTTAAGAATGTGGAGTCATTTACAACATTTACAAAAGTGCTTTGGAAGGGTGCAACTCAAACCTATGTTTCTTTTAGAGATTTCTTTTAGGTGGTGGAGCATTGGCAGTTTATGAGCTGCATGACATCTTCAGGGGGCTCTGCAACACTGTTTCCCCCAAAATATAATTGAAGGAAGAACAGTTCACAGGATATTCCAGCTGCAGATGCAGGGTTTATAGCAGAAATGCATGCACACCAGAATTGTAATCTGATTTTTCTCTTTGTCTGATATGGGATGGTGGAGAAAGAAAATACATTCTAAATCCTTGCTCTGCTTCTTGCCATCACCTATTTCTTCAATTACAAATGTAAATACAGTAAAACCCCTACTTAAGTAAAAAGTCTGTTCCGTAGGCTTTTATGTAAATTGGTTTTTTACTTAACTCGAAGCAAACCCATAGGAAAATGAATTTTTACATAACTCAAAGCAAACCCATAGGAAAAATGAATTTTACTTAACTCGAAGCAAACCCATAGGAAAATTATATTTATGTAAATCAAAGCAAACCCATAGGAAAAATGAATTTTACTTAACTCAAAGCAAACCCATAGGAAAATTATATTTATGTAAATGAAAGCAACCCCATAGGAAAAATGATTTTTTTACGTAACTCGAAGCAAACCCATAGGAAATTCGGACATCTATGTAAATTGACATGGTTTTAGTGCAAAAATCATTATGTAAATCAAATTTTATGTAACTTGAGGCATATGTAAGTTGGAGTTTTACTATAGTGAGATTCCATCACACTGTTATCTTCATAAAACAAAGAATAACATCAGGAATGTGGTAATGGAGAGTTGGATAACCCCTTTACTTCACATGATGGTTCCAACAGAACATGCTTTCCATGTATAATACTGTTGTTTTTTCAGAAGAGACTTTCCACAAGGGTGGGTAAAATAGAGGTAGCTAAACATCCTGTCCACCCACCCACAGTAATGCTACTGTTAGCAATTGCAACTACATTCACATAATTTGAGAGTAACATGTTCAGTGTCACATGTAGTCTGACACCAAGGTTATCAATTTTTATAGAGTTTGGAATGGGAACCTTGGCAAGTAAAACAAATGTAATTTTGACAGGAGAAACCCCCCCCCCCCAAGGAAAGGGCAATGGTTTACTTGAGTGCGGTTTCCAGAAAACAAAACCCCTCCTCACCCTGTTTAAACAAGAGGAACTGGAACAAATTCTGTGCATTGTGATGCCAAGTGAGGTGGTGTGGTAGACAGCTGCCACTGCCACTAACTAGTTGCTTCAGGCTTACCTTCAGCTAAGCTGCTCAAATCACTGACACACAGCAGTAGGAAAGGCTGTGCAGATTTCCTCCCTTCTCTGCCCCCTCAAATAATCTCATGGTTGTGACAGACAAGCTCCATTTTGATCAGATGCTGAGCTTGGTGCTGGAAGGGAATGTCCGCTGTGACTTGGAAAACTATGTCTTAAATTCCCCACCTGTCGTGATTGTTTTGAAAAAGCAAAACTAAGGGCATCTTCAGCAAGCCTTCCTCTCTTGCTTCCTTGGATTGTTTTGTTGACAGCAGTTGTTGTCGTCTGTGTGGATTTAAATAATGGCAAAGTTGTACTGTCCTAATATGGGTTGTCCCATGGCGCCACAATAGACCAGCATATGTGACCAAAGTATTTACAGTCATGGAGGAGGAAGTAGGTAAGGACTTAATTTTATGTTGAAGAAGGACTCTTTGAGGCCTGAATGCTGATTGCAGATCCTGTCAAAGAAAAAAGTTGTGTGTGCAGCAAGACAATGATTATTTTTCTTTATAATTGTTGCTGTTGTTTTGAATGCACTTTGAGAAGCCGGTTGGGTGGAATATCATAGTTTTTTTACGCTGTATCAGAAAGAGTGTTTTAGAAATGCTGTACTTTGCCCTCAAATTTCAGTCTTATTGTAGGGACAGCCTTTTGCAGTAATTTGTAAATCATTCCCCTCTTCAATGAAGCTCTCTCTATCATAGCTATAGATTTGTTTTGTAACTTCATAGTTCATCTCTAGGGTATGTATTATTAAGTTATCTTTGAAAGTTAGACCTAAATTACTAGCATCTTTTCAAAGACTGATGTATGCAGAATGGAAACTGAGAAAACTAGCTGTCTTGCTCTAAAATGCAGTCAGTGTTCATGGATCAAGTTGTTGCTACAGTCTTTTAAGGTGGTTTGAAGTAAGATCTGCAGTAGCATCTAAGCCAAAAAGCTGACATCCCCAGGCCCTGTTCTCGTGTTCATATCATTGAAAGTCCATTCTTCAAAAGTTGTTTGTACAAGTCTATTGCTAGCTAATATTCTGTATCTACTGTGTAGGAAACTCATAAATGCCTGGATAGAATTTTATATGCTTTTAACTTCCACAGTCCATTTTTAAAATATGGTAAACATGACTCGTCTCATCAGAGTAAACATCATTTCTGCTGCTGGCTGTAGTGAGCATGACAAAGTTTGTGGTACTTTGTCAATGCAACAAAATGAGGGTGATAAAAGACAAAGGTAACTTCAGAACAGTGAACTGTATCCAGCATTTTCTTCTGCTGGCAAGTTCACCCTCCAGGTCTTGTTCTGCCTAGTGTGCTCCAACTGGTAGAATTAGTGGAGGGTGTTTATCTCCAGTTTACATTCACCTTTTTACTTATCATCAAATATCCTCAGGAGCATGTTCCACAAAGGACGTTAGAGGCTGCAAAGCAAGGAACTAATTGATCACAATCCCTCATTCTGACAGAAAAAAATATTTCATTACACTGAAGGAACCCTTTCCTTCAAAGTGAAGGTATGCTAGATATGACAACCCCCTATTATTATTATTATTATTATTATTATTATTATTATTATTATTATTATTATTATTATTATTATTATTATTATTATTATTATTATTATTATTATTATTATTATTATTATTATTATTATTATTATTAAAGGATTTTCCACCACGAGAATCTTCAAAACATTGTATATATTGATATACTGTATAGGCACATGCCATCAATGTTGATTAATAGGGCTTTTGTTTGAAATGATATGCAGTAAATTAAATGAATTCACAGAAGAAGTAAACTATATTTTTCGGTTACATTAAAAACAATAACCTTTTGGCAAATACTGGGTTCTTCTCCATAGCAAGTTGCCCTCTCCCCCTTTTTTACCACAAGCTTAAAGCCTACAAATAGTAACAGATTGCATGTTGTGCAAGTCCGAGTGTGTGGTTTATTTTTTAAGTGAACAAATGTTTAGTCTGAAGTAGGCCAACTTCAGCTTCATTTCATTTGAGTCTTAATCCAGTTGGCCAGATGTGAAAAAGCATTGAATTTAATCCACTACTCAGCTATTGAATTCTGCTTTCCCAAAAATGAATCTTTATCCAAATATGAATATGGATTTTACAGAAAGTGCCCAGTTTGCAGTCTATAAAATATGAATTGCAAACATGAACATGAAAAAAAAAGTCTGGATTGTGAACAAAGCTTTTAGCTAAATGATTTATCATGGGACAAAATTAAAATGTATAGCTCATGAGTGAATAAACCCCTCCAGCCGTGACAGATCTAAACAATATTATATTTTGAAAATAATACTTGAATTAGTAAAGAGTGTAGCACACCCAGAAATCATAATACAGACAAGACAACTACTGTATATACTTGAGTATAAGTTGGGTTTTTAGCCCCCCAAATGAAGTCCAAAAATGGGACTTGACATACTCGGGCCAACGTAAACACTCAAAAACATACCTACACAAACGTCTAAATTAATTATTTTTACCATATTTTCATATATTTTAATTATTGCAACTCACTAACAGCTGCTGTATTTTCTACCCCTGACTTATACTCAGGTCAATCTATTTTCTTAGTTTTAGACGTTCAAATTAGATACCTCAACTTATATTTGGGATGACTTATGTCGAGTATATACTGTAAATTCTATTGCAATAAATGAAACAAAGTGCAAAGTCAGTGCCCTAGCTGAGATTACAAAGCAGCAAGTGTTGCAAAACATAATGAGACTTACTTCTGAGCAAACATGCATTGGATTGGGCTGATTTTTCTGTTGATTTGAGTCACAAATATGAATGTGTACATATTTCTTGCCACACTGAGTTCAATGTACCCTATATTTCCCTGACGTCCTTTATTTATAAGTGAAGCTGTTAGCATTTCTGTGAATTTACATGAAACCAAACCTATCATGTTATCTTATTAAACTACTGGACACTTAACTGTGAAATACAGTAATACCTCGGATAACATTTGCATCAGATAACGCTAAAACCACATAACGTAAGCAATCTGGAAAAAAATTGCATCGCATAACGTTAAATCCTAGGGAATACATCAGATAATGCTCGCTAAAACCTATGCCGGTATCAATGTATCTCTATGGAGTTTTAATGTTATCCGATGCATCCCATAGGATTTTAACATCGGATAACATTAAAAATCATATAGCACTAAGACTTGTGAAACCAAGTTTTAGTGTTATCCAAGTTTTTACTGTACTGTATTACCATTAACTGCATACAGATCTTACCCTACAATGATTGCATTTCCTGCTAATAAGGCACCAATAGAAATAGTGTATAAGAAGATAAATCCTTGAAGGAAAAGATGACAATTCTTGTAAATGTTTAAATACATAAAGATGTAATGACTTATGTTGCCCTTGATGCCACAGTTATCCAGGCAAGAAGAAGGAGTGCTAAAGATAGACAAACCATTCCTTTACATAGCATTCGTTTCTCATGCAGAAAAAGTGATGTCTATGGGGATTAATATATATTCTGTATTCAATTCTGGATAGTAGCCATGGCATTAGACTGCACCCAAATCAATTTGGGATCAAAGTCTGGTTCTCCTGAATAGCAGATTCAGCTATGATCCTTTTCCTTGGCATCTAGTTTACTGCTGATGGCAGCCTTTGTAGAGAAATTTTCAAATATGTCAATCCTCTCCTAAAGATGTTCAGGCTGGTTTACAGTCTAACCTGTAGTTTGTGGGAACAAGGATAACATCGAGCAAATTCAGGAAGAACTGGGCCAGTTGAAGAGGAGACAGTTCAGTGGTATTTCAGCAAGGTAATCTCTGTGTCCTGATCTCTACAGAGACCCATTTTGGCTTCATTTTGCTTCCCTTTGCACAGCAGGTTGGGATTTGTTGCTTACCAGTGGGAGCCAGTATGATTTCTACCCCCAACTGGTTTGTGGGATTCAGGGTTACTTACCTAATGTGTTCTGCTTGCATGAACCTCTGTTGGAAACCTGACATAATTATCTTATTTTTCTTAAATAGCAGTCAGCTCATTTGGTAAATGAGAGAACAAACTTACTAGTACCACAAATGCTTG
Source organism: Furcifer pardalis (assembly GCA_030440675.1). Lineage (NCBI taxonomy): Eukaryota > Metazoa > Chordata > Lepidosauria > Squamata > Chamaeleonidae > Furcifer > Furcifer pardalis. The sequence goes on along the minus strand of CP126890.1, from coordinate 92,578,653 downwards.
TCTTTCTGCCTATTTGTCATAACTGAGATGGGGTGATAAGCCTCAGCCTCTTTGTCTGTCTCATTCAGTTGGGCTTGCTTTGTCCTTTGTGAGAGGAGAGCAACTGATAGACCTTCCTCAGCACATTGTAGAAATGCAGGCTTTGAAGAACCAGTAGCAGAATCAGCAGGGACTGCGGTGGCTCAGTGGCTAAGAAGCTCACCTTGTTAGCTAGAAGGCTAGGAAGTCGGCAGTTTGAGACACAGGTACCGCATGATGGATTGAGTGCCCATCTCTGTCCCAGCTCTTTGGGACATGAAAGGATCCTCATTTGGGCATTCGTTGCGCAGAGTTTCTCCCGCAAAAATCCTTTCAACCCAGAATAATTTCTAACATGAATTGTCGTTATCATCATCATCATCATCATCATCATCATCATCATCATCATCATCATCATCATCATCATTATTATTATTATTATTATTATTATTATTATTATTATTATTATTATTATTATTATTATTATTATTATTATTATTATTATAGCAGAATCAGCAGCTTCTGACATTGCAGTCACTCACTTTGGATTCTGAACCCCATGGAGCCCATAATGTTCAGTAACTTCATATATGTTGAAATATTTGGCTTAGCTGTAAATGATTTAAATACCATCATTTCTTTGAGCCATCCCCCCATGTGCTAGTATTATTGTTTATCATGGTCATTTAAAGTTAGATTCACATTAGTATAAATAATTATCTCAGAGTAATGTTCTTTAATTCTGGGTCTTTTATCAGTTGAAAGATAGATTTTGGACAATGGTGTATTAGTAAAGGTAAAGGTAAAGGTTTCCCTTGCTTGAAAGCCAGTCATATCTGACTGTAGGGTTCACTGCTCATCTCTCTTTCAAAGCCGAAGAGCCAGTGCTGTCTGCTTCTGCAAACGTTTCCATAGTCATGTGACAGGCATGACTAGAGACTGGAGCACACAGAATGCTGTCACCTTCCCACCGAAGTGGTCTCTATTTATCTAGTTGCAATTTATTGCTTTCGAGGTTGGCAGGAGCTGGGACAAAGACGGGAGCTCATTCTGTCCTGCAGTACTCGGGAATTGAACTGCTGACCTGCTACCTTCTAGTCAGCATCGCAGTCTACACAGGCTTTCTTCCCATTAATAGCTATCTAAGAGGCCTGAAAACTCTGCCCAAAGGTGAACTACCATTTGGCAAAGTGTTCAAATGGTCACACTATTGTTAACCTGTCTGGGGGAAAGAGGTAAAGCATGTGGAGAGGACTTTTCTCTTTCTCTTCTTAAAAAGAAACTACTGTATACTCATTCATAAAACGATTGTTCTAGGAACCATCAGCAAAGTACTACCTATTACACAACTTCCCAAATTGCCTGTAAGTGCCACATAAGTAAGATCTTTGTTTCTAGAAAACAGAAGTGAAAAGAATTATGGGGCATACCTCAAGGATCCTAAAAAACCCTGTCCACAATATCCTAAAAACATATTAATCCTTTGTAGTGAGAGAACTATCTGAAACAAATTTTGAGCATGTGAGGAGATATAATGGGAAGTCCCAGAAAGTCAAAGGAAACAATACTTTCTACAGGCATTGAGCTTGCCCTTTAAAGTTGTTTCTTGTTTAGGAAATGTTAAAGCAGAGCTAGATAGGAAAAAAGTTGGTACTGAAATACCATTTTTAGACTCAGTTTTATATAAATTAAAAGGGAGGGGCCAGGTATTTCAGGACTACCTATGAGTGAATTTACCATATTTTGATTCTTTGGACTGAAGTCCAGATTTTGTTCAGAGATCAAGATTTTTTTCTCAGTTGACTTGGTTCCTTGATCCTATATTCCCTAAGCCTAAATGAGATAATAGAATATATCAACCTCTTCTATCCATCTCTGTTGCACTCCTGTCACTCTGAAAGAAATTATTGCTATCCATCAGGGCCAAAATGTGTTTATTCCATTCCTCCACTTCCCTTCGTCGGTTCTCTTACAAGTAGGGAAAAGAGCTTTCTCTGCTACATGTCTTCTCCGCCTTTCGATTGTTGTCCAGTAAAACTAAACTTTGAGCACAGAGACCCCTTGGAGAACATTCAAGGTCTCCTTCAATTGCTAAAGAAGCAGTCCTCAGCCGACCACACCTGAAGACAAAGATATCTATTTTTGTATAGTGGATATAGTGACAGATTAGGACTCAGGAGATCTGGGTTCAAATCTCCACTGGGTTGAATGGGATGGTACTGGTAAAACTCCTCCTTAAATATCCAACTTACCTTGCTATAAGTCAATTCCAACTTGATGGCACATAAAGTATCAAATCTGCAGAACCATGGATAGCTCCAGTGCAAACAACAGTATTACAGTGACTGAATTGACCCCTTCTATACCGATCTATGCCCTGATGTCGCAAGTACATCTTGTCCCTTGTGATAGAGAGTGGCTCTTCAATGGGGCTGTGCTGTAGCTTAAAATCTTAACGTCTTTTGACAGCCTGTGGTATTTTGGTGTACTTGTAACTTATCAGTCAAGGAGGACTCTGTTAACAAAAAGCTTGAGTAACGTCTGCTCCTAGCTACCAATGTTGTAATTTTTCAACGATTCCACCTTGCTCCTTTAAAGTGTGGGCTTCCTGAGCACATCTGATCTTACCTGGTTTAGGCTGGTCATGGTGATTACTTGAATACACAACCAGCAGGTGAAACTTGGATTCTCTAGTTACTGCTAGGGGAAAAATTCTGCCTGCAACCCTAAAGAGTTATTGTCAGTTAGAGTTAACTATGCTGGGCTATCAGCCAGAGTTAACCATATTGGGCTAGATAGATCAATGGTCTGACATGGTATAAGGCAATTTCCTGTATTCCTTGGTACTCCTATATCAGTGATGGTCAACCTTGGCACCCCAGGTGTTCTTGAACTTCAATTCCCAGAAGCCCTGATCAACAGGATTGCTGACTTGGGCTTCTAGTCATTGAAGTCCAAGAACACCTGGAGTACCAAGGTTCACCATCACTGCCCTATATCATCCAAGCCAGTGTTTAGTTCTGTGTTAGGGATGATAGCATCATCCCTTCATCTGAGTAGATGTTTTAACTTGTTATATTGAAGTATTCAGTTCTTGATCTCAATTGTGGGGAGTGTGTGTGTATTTTAAACAGGAATGTATCTTGCATATACTGTACAGTAAAACATCGATTTACATAAAAATTCCATTCCGCAACTTTTTACGTAATTCTTTTTTTACATAAATCGAAGCAAACCATAGGATAAATGAACTTTTATGTAAATCAAAGCAACCCCATAGGAAAAATGATTTTTTAAACAAAGAGAATCGAAGCAAACCCATAGGAAAATGATATTTTTTACATAAACAAAAGCAACCCCATAGGAAATCACGCTACGTAAATCGGGACATGGTTTTAGCGCAAAATCATTATGTAAGTCAAATTTTACATAACTCGAGGTGTATGTAAGTTTTTTTACTGTATATGGAGGACTTGTGAACATGGAGCAGCTAGTGGCATAAAACATTAACTTTATATTAATATGGTCAATTTCTATAACTTTTATTTTCAAATAAAGTGTTTAAAGTCATAATTCACAAGGCTTATTTTCCATCTTGGGCTGAAAAGAAACAACTACTGATAATTTGGAAACATGCTTGAAACCTTACAGCTATTTTTAACATAACTAGATCTAAAATAAATCACAGAAGCCATATATATAAGCCTCTCAGGCCAGATGGTGAGTATTGGTTAAAATCCCACCCTAGGAACTAAGCCTGTAGCCCCATGGTGACAAGAAAGCAGTGCAACAGGAATACATTATAGTTCTTGTGCATGAAATAAAAATACTCTCCCACTCCAACGGCATGAGCCAATTGAGTTTACTCAGCATTATTTTAACTTGTATCTACCAGACTGTAACACAGTGGTGCCCAAACTAAGGCCCACGGGCTGGGTGCAGCCCCTGACACCAATTCATGTGGCCCGTGAAGCCCTCATCGCTCCTGGAATCGGAAGTAAAACGCGCCCGTATGGGCCCGTTTTACTTCCGCTTCCAGGAGCAACAAGGGCTTTGTTGGCCAGATGAATTGGTGTCAGTGGCTGCACCTGGCCCCTGGGCCTTAGTGACCAGCTCCCTGAAACACATGATTGGCCCATGGCCCAAAAAGTTTGGGCACCCGTGCTGTAACATGTAGCTGCTATATGAGAAGATATTGACAGCATGAATAGAATTTCTTGCCAGAATAGTTGTACAGTAATACCTCAGATAACGTTTACCTCGGATAACGCTAAAATCGCATAATGTTAAGTAATCTGGGGAAGAGAATTGATCGAATAACGTTAAGGTCCTATGGGATGGATCGGATAAGAACCGCTAAAGCCTGTGCAGTTACAATGTATCTCTATGGAGCTTTAACGTTATCCGATCCATCCCATAGGATTTTAACATGGATCGGATAACACTAAAAATCGGATAACACCAAGACTTGTGGAACCAAGTCTTAGCGTTATCCGAGGTATTACTGTACTATTAATACCTGGTTTCATTTATTCTAAAAATATAAAAAAGATAAGCAATCAAGAAAGACAGCAGCATTTAAGGTTGATAACAGGATTGCAAAGTTATATTTGTATAGGTGGAAAAATCAAAGAGAATGATTTCTATTTGATTTCAAACTTTTCAAGGACAGCATGGATTACAATCCTGTCTTCATTTTACATTTTAATCGAGATTATCTATCAGATAGATAGTTTTTAAAAAATCTGTTGATTTCTTTCAGTCTAAATCCCAAAGTTTGCCCCATACTCCCCACATAAAAAGTAGTCTGTGTTATGTACCATCTACTTGTGTCTGATTTATAGTGACCTCATAAAGTATTTAAGATAAGTGAGATATTAAAGGACTGTTTTCACTAGTTCCATCCTGCCCTCATGGGATTCAAAACCAGGTCTCCATAATCCTAACCATCATTGTATTAACTTCAGTATACTGAGTACCCATAAAAAGTAGAGGGCTTGTCAGAAATAATAATAATAATAATAATAATAATAATAATAATAATAATAATAATAATAATAATAATAATAATAATAATAATAATAATAATAATAATAATAATAATAATAATAATAATAATAATAATTTCATGTCAGAAATTATTCTGGGTTGAAAGGATTTTTGAGGAAGAAATTCTGCTAAGGGGACGCCCAAATGAGGCTCCTTTCATGTCCCCAAACCATCATGTAGTACCCGGGTCTTGAACTGCCAACTTGCTAGCCTTCCAGCTAACAAGGCAAGCTTCTTAACCAATGAGTCACCGCTTCATATAGGCTAGTTGATAAACACACACACAAACATGCATGTGTGTGAAGTTTCTTCTGTATATAAAATATGTTTCTATTTCTCGTTGCTTTTCCTGTGAAATATGTTGCTTAAAATCTCCAGAGAGCTTCATAACGTTATGCATAAGGAGCTTGAAATGATTTTTTGGGTCAGGGAACAAAGATTAAACAAGACAAAAAATAAAACAGAGGCAATGAAATAGATAAATTATCTAAAATTAAGAAACAGATCTCACCCAGTTTTTGAGGAAAAAACTTAGAATATAACTCTAGGAAGCAAAGGTTATCATTTAAGCTGAACAGTGCTGAGTAAGCCTTTCCAATAGCCCATGGTTAAGACTAATTATCTGTGGAAGCAGAACAGAAATTCATGGTGGTGAATCCTAAAGTGTGGAACTCTCTTCCTGATGACATAAATGGAGTTATCTTTAAAGACATTCTTTTTCAATGACATATTTACCATAACTTATGGTGTAATTCACTTTGCTATTTCTGAACAGCTTCTCAATGTATTTTGCAAGCTTATTAATCTTGCTCTGCTTTATACTTTCCTTAATATTTTAAACATAAGAATCAATAAGTTACAGGCATAGAATGCTTTTACTGATATGTCTCTTGCATGAAGGTAGGCGCACTAAGATGTCAGCCACAGACTTGAAAGGCTGGGAGTGAGAAGTAGAAAAATGGCCAGTTAAAACTTCTGAAGGGCTTAACTGGTTAGAATTGAAAAAATAAATAAATTGGAAAAATAGTCTAGTGGGTAGGCATCTAAGATGGCTTGGACATATTCTTTCGAAGTGGCAAGTTGTGATATAATGTGATTCTAATCAGACTTGAAGCCATTGGCTGTAATAGGTCTGGATCTAGACAGCTAAGCTTGCTGTATCCCTTTTTCAAGGAAAATTAGGTGCCATGTGTGAATATACCAGTTTGTGTGGACACTTTTCAAAAATAAGCTAAAGGATTATTATTATTATTATTATTATTATTATTATTATTATTATTATTATTATTATTATTATTATTATTATTATTATTATTATTATTATTATTATTATTATTATTATTATTATTATTATTATTTCGATTTATATGCCGCCCTACTTGGCGAAAACCAACTCAGGGCGGCTTACATCATAAAATTGAATACAATACAATATAACAAATCAAAAATGCAAAATCACAGCATAGTACACAACATAAATGTAAACACAATATAATCAAAATACAGTCCATAATCACAATACAATTCATATCTGATACAAAGAAAATAATCATACAGTAAGCAATACAGTAATGTACAATACAAAACACTGTCCCGCTACCCATCCACATCCCCCCCCAACACACCTGCCATCAGTCCCGATATGGCTGTGGCGAACACCCACCCCCTATCCCCAGGTAGTCTCTGGGAGCCGGCGGGGCAAATCAACTCCCCCGGACAGGTGTTTCGAGACGTCTGCGCAGGTTGCGTGGGCTGGCGGTGTTTTTTTTCCGGCCGTGGCTCCTGCGGCGCTCTCTTTCCAACACCCCCGGACAAACGTTCATATAGCTGTTGTCTTTATTGCAATATGTCCCCGCCGCCGAAGGTCTTTTTGTCGGCTCCGGGGCCAGGGAAAGTGGTCCCGGAGGAGGCGGGGGCGGCGCCTCACTGCCCGCAGCTGCCGCCGTCTTCCTTCCTCTCCGGACCAAGGTGGGGAGGCCCGGAGGGAGGGCAGGAGCGTCTTCTCGCCCCCGCCGCCGAAGGTCTTTTTGTCGGCTCCGGGGCCGGGGAAAGTGGTCCCGGAGGAGGCGGGGGCGGCGCCTCACTGCCCGCAGCTGCCACCGTCTTCCTTCCTCTCCGGACCAAGGTGGGGGGGCCCGGAGGGAGGGCAGGAGCGTCTTCTTGTCCCCGCCGCCAAAGGTCTTTTTGTCAGCTCCGGGGCCAGGGAAAGTGGTCCCGGAGGAGGCGGGGGCGGCGCCTCACTGCCCGCAGCTGCCGCCGTCTTCCTTCCTCTCCGGACCAAGGTGGGACCAAGGATACCAAGCTTGTGTTTGCCACATACTGTACATTATTTTGTGATGTCTTTCACTTTAAATATATACCATCCTAAGACTGCTGCTTTCACCCTCAATGACCTGATGCAAAGAGGACATTAAGCCTCTTCTGCCTGTTGAACCTACTTCTGAATGAAAGTGGATGTGGATGGACTCTGAATCATCGGTCATTTGCTCGCATGCTGAATCATCAGAACGGGAAGTAATTATATCATTTCTGTTTCTTAATCAAATAAACTAGGAGAAAATCTTGTCTGGCTTCCTACATGTCTGGCATAAGTATGACAGATATGGTTTTGCCCAGGATGTTTGCAGACCATGGCATGAAATTGCCCAGAAGCAGGCTGATTAGCTTTTCCACTCATGCCAAACAAAAGAATAAACCCCTGATCTGGATGTGCTCTCTCTGTCTGCCCGAGTTTTACCCTGAAATCCTTCATGCTGTGTGGGTAATGAGGTTTAGAGGTGATTAATGATCCTTTAGTTTTATTTTGCATTGTTTGACTGACAGAAAGAAAACAGCAAGGAAGGAAGGAAAGAGCATGTGGAGCATAATATAACACAAAGGACTTTAAAATGTTGATATTAAAGGAACAGACAGGGCAGTGCAAAAGTCCAGATTGGATCAGTTGGTAGAAGACAGTAAGTCTGATGCGTGCTCCACATTTCAAGGCATGGCATTGTTTATAAAGCAGCAAGTGCATGTACTGTTTTATCATAAGCAAGACAAAGACAATAATGTAGACTTTGAACCTCTCCTACTTGTCATGTTGGAGGAGAGGTTCAAGTAAAAGGAGGAGGAAATAAAGGGTTGCCATTTCAAGATGAAGATGGTTTAACTAGATTCTAGCTTTATAAATGTACTTGTTAGCCCAGAGAGGTAAACTGTTTAAGCACAGATCATAAAAAATGTGCAACACTAAGGCAAGATATAATTTTATACCTATACTGTATATGCTATAGGAGATAACATGTCAAATTGTGCTGTATGAGGTGGTAGCATCTATTTGACCTATAGTAAAGCATTTTTTTAAAGGAAATTTAAGGATCATTGGGGTTTACCTATCTGCTGTGGTGGCAGCTTTTGGTTTAAAAGGGTACACTACTCAGCCTTGTCAGTCCTTACCTTAGCATCTTCCTTCTTAACAGGGAAAGTTTGAATCTGTTTCAGACAAGGGTTAATGCATTTTTCATTTTGATGGTTACTTTGTTTAAGTAATGCAATTTTAAAAAATGCGTGGTTGAGAATAGTCTCATATACTGTATAACTATTTTCCAGTATTTTCTTTTTCACAGTAAATAATATTGATTTGGTCACAAATATAAATGTGTTAACTAATCAAGACATAAATACAGTGTTTTTGAATATGCTGGATATTACTGCATTATTCATCTGGATTTGTTTGATATGATCATTTCTTCCATATCAATGTAGGTGGCATTTTAGAGGTTTGAGGCTGGAAAAGAAAATTCTCAACAAACCCTACCCACGTTCTTAAGTTCTTGATAAAGAAGGAATCAAGATTTAAAATGTAATACTTCAAAGTAGTACAGGTTTCCCTTGCTTAAAAACCCGTAATATCCGACTCTAGGGTTCAGTGCTCATCTCTGTTTTAAAGCTAAAAAGCCAGCACTGTCTGCTTCTGCAGAAGTTTCTGTGGCCATGTGGCAGGCATGACTAGACACCAGAGTGCACAGAATGTTGTTACTTTCCCAGCGAAGTGGTCCCTATTTATCTAATTGCAATTTCTTGCTTTCAAAATTTAATTAGGCTTTGTTATAAAGTAGCCGCCTTGTGAAGAAGTCTAGAAAATTTGATTTTAAAATGTTTAAGATTACTATTGCCACCTTAAAAATAACATAATAAACTGTAAACATATATTGAACAGCTGATTGAGGTTTATTTAATATATTTTTATGTATAATATATTGTATATGAAGATCAAGGAGTTGTTGGCCACAAGCTCCTTTATTATCAAAGATTAATAGTAATTCATTTTATATTATATTTTGCCTTTCTTCTTCTATAGATATATTAGTATTAGATTGTTAAAATCCGGAGCTACTTCAGAATAGTTATTAATCTGATGGTTTATTAAAGAGAAGGAAAAAGATTTACAGGGACCACAAAACCTGATAGTGTCTCTTTGATTCTTGACCTGTTCCAGTATTACAGTTTTAATGTAAATTTTGTCACTATTTCCCCTCCCTGAAGGTCACTGAAAATTTTGCATGATAAACATGAAGGAATGAAGCAGAAACTGTGTGTTCATCCTACCCTGTTTATAGAACTTGCATAGTAAGAAAGATCCCAGCTTCCCATCAGTCCTTAAGTAAGCACTCTACATACCGGTAGTTACAAGTGTAAACCTGATGCTTTGGGATCTAGTGAGATTACACTATGGAATCTAGCTGGTTAAGACATCTGTGTGGATTAATTCCAATTCATGGACTTTTAGCCCTTTGAACATTTGCAAGTATTGTTCAAATATTAATCTTGTGTCCTGAACTGCCGTGCCATTATTTTACTGATACTACGGATTTCCAAGTACTGTATTATAATGCAAGAACAGTGGAACCTCATACAACAATCGCCCCGTATAACAACGAAGTCACATAACAATTAGGTTTTGAAAAAATGGTGTCCTGCATAACAATGTTCCCTATGGAAAAAAGCCGTACAACAATTTATCAACGGGAAAAACTACTTAGCAAAAAAAAAAAAAAAAAAAGATCATTGTATGATGCATCCCATAGGGAAAATCGCTATACGATGCATGCATCATATTTGTTTCGTACAATAAGAAGCCCTGTGGAACAGATTAAAATTGTTGTATGAGGCACAGTCAAACCTCGCATAATGAGCGTTTCGCTTAGCGAAAAACTCGTATAACAAGCAAGTTTTTTGCTAAGCGGTCCGACTCGCATAATGAATTTTTCACTATGCAAGTCGGACTTTTCCCTATGGAAAAACTTGCACAACGAGCGTTTCTATGGGGAAAACTTGCATAGCGAAAATTTTTCGCTATGCGAGTTTTCCCCATAGAAATGCTCGTTATGCGAGTTTTTCCATAGGGTAAGTCCAACCCGCATAGTGAAAAATTTGTTATGCGAGTCTGACTTGCATAGCGAAAAACTTGCATAGCGAGCAGCCTTGCAGAATGAATTACATTCATTATGCGAGGTATGACTACCACTGTATTATAAAATGTTGCTTATGTGTACAGCAGCTACATAGTAAAAGTGATCTGCCTAAGATAATATAGATGTTGTAACATTTTCTTTTTTCTGTGGACACACAACATTTGCATATGATTGAGAACTAAAGTTCTTCTAGGAATGCAGAATTCCTGCTATGCTTGCTTTAAAACAAATCACTGAAATATTTATCCTCATTTTTAAAATAATATCGTTAAATAAAAATAGATGTCTTCACTTCTGTGTAGAAAAAAATTATCTCTGAGGTAGTAGATTTTAAATTGGACAGCAATGGTTAGTTTGCTTGAAGCAATTGATCATTTTTAAGATTTGTGAACCCAGTGGGTGATGATATGCCTATAAGTTGGATGTTTCCAATATCCATATATTATTTCAAAATAAATCATAAAAGCATAAATACTTCAAGAGATATTTCACATTTTATGGGAGGCTTTAAACTTGGAATATTTACTTGCAAAGAACATACTGTGGCAAATGATCAATTCAAGATTATACAATGTTTTTTTCTCTTCTCCTACTGCCTCAATATCATAAAAGCCGTATTAGAAGTGTGGGGAAGCTACCAGACTTTGTGGGCTGTATCATGTGATGCTGAGTGGGAATGGGGAATCATATGAATTACAGAGCTTCAGAGATTCTCCTGTTCAGTGTTCAATAATTCATTCACCCTTTATATCAAGGATGGAGAACACTCCAGAAACTGGCTACAGTTCCAGTAATCCATCACTATTATCAATGATGGCTAAAAGGATAGGAGTTCTAATCCAGTAAGATCTGGATAGTTGTATATTTCCTAATCTTTCCTTATACAGTGGTGTCTCGCTTAAAGAGCATAATGCGTTCCATAGGATTGCTCTTTAAGCGAGTTTGCCCTTTAACCAAAACACCATTGTAAATGACCAATTGTGGGGGGTACTGCAAACCCCAATTTATTTGTTAAGCGAGTTTTTGGTTGGTTTTATTTGTTAAGCGAAGCGAACATTCAGAGAAAATTCTGCTCTTTAAGCGAGTTACTCTTTAAGCAAAACACTTTATGTGAGGTTTGACTGTATAGTAAATAATAGAGACCATTGTTCTTATTTATACAAGAATGTTTTAGTTATTTTAAGGATAATTTTAGAATAATTGCTCAAGCAGTGATGGAGGAATCTAAATAATATTTGTTTACATCTCAGAACTCAAATTGTTTCCTGCTCCTTTTCCCCCTGCCTTATCTATATAGCGCTGATACTCAAGAGTTTGAAATGTATTGGATTTTCCCCCTCATTCTGATCTGGGCTTGTAGCTAATGCAACATCTCTCAGATTAATACTGGTGTATGATTCTCCATTCCAAGGGAATCACAAGCTTTCCTGCCTCCTAAGGCAGGAGATGTAGTGAATATCTCTGGTCATTACTGTTACCTGTTGAGGCGCTTCTTCTTCTTCTTCTTCTTCTTCTTCTTCTTCTTCTTCTTCTTCTTCTTCTTCTTCTTCTTCTTCTTCTTCTTCTTCTTCTTCTTCTTCTTCTTCTTCTTCTTCTTCTTCTTCTTCTTCTTCTTCTTCTTCTTCTTCTTCTTCTTCTTCTTCTTCTTCTTCTTCTTCTTCTTCTTCTTCTTCTTCTTCTTCTTCTTCTTCTTCTTCTTCTTCTTCTTCTTCTTCTTCTTCTTCTTCTTCTTCTTCTTCTTCTTCTTCTTCTTCTTCTTCTTCTTCTTCTTCTTCTTCTTCTTCTTCTTCTTCTTCTTCTTCTTCTTCTTCTTCTTCTTCTTCTTCTTCTTCTTCTTCTTCTTCTTCTTCTTCTTCTTCTTCTTCTTCTTCTTCTTCTTCTTCTTCTTCTTCTTCTTCTTCTTCTTCTTCTTCTTCTTCTTCTTCTTCTTCTTCTTCTTCTTCTTCTTCTTCTTCTTCTTCTTCTTCTTCTTCTTCTTCTCTGCTGCTATGTGAAAATGCCAAAATGAAGGCACCCTTTGGTGAGATCATTCTGCAGTTCCCTTTGCTTGACCTAGTGTAGGAAAGATTAGCCAGCAAGATTGCCATTATGAAGGTATGCCCAATTGTAGTTCAGGAATACCACAATCTTCAAGGAGGCTCTTTCTGTGTACCCAAAGGCACTGTGAAGAGCAGTGTAAGGTGAACAAAGCAACAGAAGTGGACAATCATCCTGTCCACTGGACCTTATGCTGACACAGCTCTTCAGTTGCTTACACAGAAGTGCTGGCACAGTTGAAAACAGCCAATGAAGCTCTCTGGTGAAATGGGAGCACAATTCTTTGTCCCTGAGACTCAAATGTCTGAAGTAAAATCTTGCTTTGCCTTTAGAAGCTGGTCCTTCAACCCTCCTTTGCATTTTCACATCTATTGTCTTCACTCCAGAAGCATATCATATAAAAAGTGTTTGGAGGTGTTTCTAGCTATCCCAATAACTTATATGCTCCTTACTTGCTCCACCATCCTTCTAGAATGTTCTTGTTATAATTAATGCACGATGAATATCCTTTATTCTAGCTTTAAATATGTATAGTTTGATTCTGTGCTAGGTTTTTAGGAGAAAGCTGATAAGAACTAGTTTAATTACTGCTTAGTTCTGCAAACTTGTTAGTCCTCAATGTAGAAAAAAATACTATTGCTTTTGCTGCAGTAGCACAATTAGACTGACTCTATGGGAATTTGAGACACAGAAAAAGATATTCAGCACAATACAAAGGATAGCTGCATAAGCTGGTACTGTTCCCTGCAAGTTTCAGATAACGCTTTGTCAGAGAGGAGAAAATACCCAGTGCTAAAATTTGCTTGACACTTTATGTTGCAGTAGGAAGCAGTTTTCTTTTGAGATTTAGATATAATAATCATCCTGGAATACCAGGTTCTTAGGAACACATTGGAATATGGGACAGGGAAAACAGCATGCTATTTTCACACTACTCACAACAACAATTCATCATTCTTTATTTAACTGGAGCTACATGGTTTTTCAAGGAATTATTTGAGAAATTCTGGTTTCTCATTTGAGTCCATGCAGTTAAAATAATCATGCACTAGCAGTTCTTATTTGGCTGGAAGAAGCCAAATATAACTTCGACCTCTTTAAAATGTGATGTTGCCCCCTGTTTTTCTGATACAGTATTTCTGATACAGTATTTTCTGATACATCAGCCTGACTCCTTTCCTACTGTAGGTTGTAGCTCTGAATAATGATGCTGTTCTGGATCCAAACTAGCCTGCTATGAACTTGAGTTAACAAGTTCTTCCCTTCCCTACACTTCTTGTCCCCTTTGTCTTGCCTTGAATGATCAGTTGTAAGAAATGGCATTTTTCTTTCTCCATGCATGACTGAAGTATTTAAGCTGACAGCTTTTGCACATTTTACAGCTGAAATCCTGTTGTTTAGCATAGTAAATTATGCTAGAGCCTGCCCACTGAATTATTGGGGATTTTGGTGAGTCAACTCCTTTGTAATCAAACAAATGTAGAACAGAGATACAGTAATACCCCAGATAACGTGAGTACCGTATAGCGTGAAAACTGCATAACGTTACAAGATTTTTGGAACAATCTTGTTTCAAATAACACGATTTTTAATGTTATCCGATACAGTCGTTCTTAGCAGCAGGGTGGCTGGAAAGCTGAACGGGGTTCTCCGTTCAGCTTCCCAGCCACCCTGCAGCTACGGAGGGAGGGGTGGGGAGGCTGGAAAGCTGATGGGGGGCTCCCCTGTCGGCTTCCCCAGCCACCCAACAGCTGCGGAGACAAGGGCGGGTGGCTAGGGAAGCTGACAGGGAGTCCCCGTCAGCTTCCCCAGCCACCCTGCAGCTGTAGATCGGGTCCTCTGATCTCTCTGGAGCAGGCAGGGAACACAATCCAAGCTGTTTCTGGGCTTCCCCGACGTCCTCAGCCAGTGCAGCAAGCCAGAATGTCGGGATTCGAATCCTGACATTCTGGCTTGCTGCACTGTCTGAGGACGTCAGGGAAGCCCAGAAACAGCTTGGATCAGGTCTCCCCACCTCCCTGGACCCAGCCGGGGGGTGGGGGTCAGAGACCCCAAAATTGGTAAAAAAAAATGTCCTTTTTTTAAAACCAATTTTGGGGGCTCTAACCCCCCTGCCAGGTCCAGGGAGGTGTGGAGACCCGATCCAAGCTGTTTCTGGCCTTCCCCGATGTCCTCAGCCAGTGCAGCAAGCCAGAATGTCAGAGTTCGAATCCCGACATTCTGGCTTGCTGCACTGGCTGAGGACGTCGGGGAAGCCCAGAAACAGCTTGGATTGGGTCTCCACACCTCACTGGACCCGGCCCGGCGGGGTTAGAGCCCCCAAAATACCAATTTTGGGGTCTCTGACCCCCACCGGGTCCAGGGAGGTGGGGAGACCCGATCCAAGCTGTTTCCAAAGTTCCCTCACCTCCCTGGAGGCTGCAGCAAACCAAAATGTCAGGATTCAAATCCCGACGTTCTGGCTTGCTGCAGCCTCCAGGGAAACAGGGCTTTTTAAAACATTGTGTGATCAATGTATCGCACAACGTTAAAAACCGGATAACGACGGGACTTGTGGAACCAAGTCATAACCTTATCCGGGGTACTAATGTACCTTTTATAGGGTCATTCAAAGATAAAACAATGCAAGCTTTCATAATTCACAGGTAAATGTGCATGGCATGGTGTAAAAGCCAGGTTGGTTAGCTTAGATATTGAATGGGAGAAAGAAAGCAGGCTGTATCTTTTTAAATCCAAAGGTAGGAAGCCAGGGCCCTACACATTTCTCTCCCCAATGGACCTACTCTATCTGCAACTTCCTATGACAAGCAACAAGATTTCAGCCAATCAATCCTTGGTCTTTATACATTTGCTTGGTGTTTCTTTGTTAGTGATAGTAAAAGTCTCCCTTACACATGTGACTGATTCTGACATGGCTCTCTCCTTCCTGCAAATACAAAAGGGCTTTTCTTCTCCTTTAGCATTTTGTTATATGTATTCCAGGTCATGCTAAACTGCATAGTGTGGCTCATGAAGAGCCATGCGTCCTTTTGGTGGTGTTGTTAGCACCAGAAGAAAAGCAGAGGAAAGCAGCAAGGTACAGCGTCTGGGCAGTTTGAGTTTCTTTTTTACTTAAACATTTGGTGCCAAGCAGAATTCAGGCTAGCAAAATAAATAAATCTTCTCTGCAGAGTACCATCATTAATTAACTAAAAGCTGCAGCTCAGTGTGGGTTTGTGTATGAGTGCTTTTTCCCCAGACATAACTCTTTTAGACCAAAAATAATTTTTGTTGGCAAAGTAAATACTGTATTCCAATCCCTTAATTCTTAATTAATGCTTTATTATAAAAATAATACTGAAATGTTATTATGGTGCTGTTAATATTGTGAGCGGTTTCACACTTCTTCCATGTCTAGACTAGATGTGAAACTGCCAAAATGAAAGCACCTTTTGGCGAGTTCATTCTGCAGTTCCTTTCTAGTGTGAGAAAGATTAGCCGGCAACACAAGGTGGCTGCTACCAGTGTATTTCCAGTTGTGGTTCAAGAATACCATAATCTTTGAAGATTTCTGTGTACCCCAGTGGTTTCACATTATCATAGCATTCATTATTCTTGTACAGTACCTTATCTTAACAAAAAAGGCAGGGTATAGAAAGATGCTGAACTAGATGGCTGGAAGGTCAGCAGGCAAGCAATTAAAGACCCGAGTACTGCAAGACAGATTGAGCTCCTGTCAATGTCCCAGTTCCTGCCAACCTAGCAGTTCAAAAGCAAGAAATTACAAGTAGATAAATAGGTACCACCTTGGTGGGAAGATAACAGTGTTCGGTGCACTACGATGTCCGAATATTGGCGATCATCATGGCCATCAACCATGAAGACTGTCCTGAAAATATAATGCTGTGACCTTTCATCTGCCTTCCACACTGCAGTGTGACACCTGCACCACTGATCCAGTTCTGAAAGTCACTTTCTGGTCTTGAGCCTTTTTGCACACAAAGTTCTTCACAGCCCTGCTGCCCTCCATCAAGATGGATTCAAGTGTAATTGAATCCACTTGTAGACCATCACCCTTCCCTGTGGACTTTGGCACACAAGGCCATTAGTCCTCAGAGTTGTCAGGTTAGTTAACCTCTGACTGACACTCTGCATTGAGTCACTGGCAGTATGATCTACTCTATTACCATAGCAGGATAACCTGGCCAGACTCTCCTTTACCTTATAGATATTCTAAACAAACAAACAAACAAACAAACAAACAAACAAACAAACAAACAAACAGTTAATGAAAATAATCATTCCCCCCCCCCCAAAGTAGCTTATTTCCTACCATATGATCAAGTGGCTTATCAAGCCACTGAGAGTTTGTTGCCATTTCTTTTTTGAAAAAACTATAATATTTAGTTGCTAACCAAAGGTTTTATTATTGAAATCATTTATTCCAGTTTCTTAATCTACTTCTGGCCCTATCTAATTGTAGTCATGCTTGAAGACACTTTGTTTCCACTACAGTTCCCATAGGTCATGGATTCTCTACCTGCAGCCCGCAGCGCCATTTCATGTGGCCCTTCACCACACTAGGAAGTACCATATGGTGGAGGAAGGGCAAAATGGCCATCTGGCCCCCGACGTTGTCTGAGGGAGTGTGACCCAGCTCCCTGCTTAAAAAAGGTTGAGAACTCCTGCCATAGAGCTTTACCACTGGTTATATTGGCTTGGACAGGTGGAAGATCCAGTTCAACATTATCTGGAGGTTTACAATTTACTCACCACTACTGGACAGTACAAATAATTGCTGTCCTCTTGAATGATCATTAGAATACGGCACTTATCTGTAGAGACTTCAATGTTGCTGCCGTCCTGGACCTGCTAAGTAATTGTTGTCATAGATTTGGAAACTTTAGTTATGAGAATAAGCTCACCAGAACGTGCCACCGTGGTTCAGTCAATCGTGGCAGCTTTTCCATACCACTTTGCATGGGGATTTCCCTGTGAGACATTACATTACCAGGATGAGCGCCCCTAACAGCAGTATTAGTTATCAAGGGAAGGATTACCCATAAGACGACTCAGGGCAAGTTCATACACTTTGAACTTGAAGAGGTCAATCGCCCAGAGAAGCCCCCCAACCCCCCCCCAAAAAAGCAAAACAAAAAAGTTTGGCACCTTGCCAGGAATAAGGTCTGGTCCTGGTAACATGGCCTTGAGAGATCTTACAGAGATAACAAAAATCTTATCTCTTGATCTAGCTCAAGGACACCTGACATTCCTTAGGTGGGGAATGGACCACTTTTGGGAATAAAAGGACAAGTTCTAGCCCAGTTAGAAAGAGATCTTTAGGGAATTCTTTGGATTCAGTGAGAGACTTTGATCTATGGAACAATGATGGACTTCTTAAGAAGATGAGCCCGGGGCCGGCCTACTCTTTGAATTTTATCAGAAGGGAGGCAGGCTAGTCATCTGACGTAGGCTGGATTTGAAGGCTGAATACTTAGAAATATTCTGACTTTAATACTTTGCCAATTTTCTTTGCCAATAAAATTAAGAGTCCGCACAAGGTCTCTTCTGAAAAGACAATTGGAAGCATTGAGTCCAAGTTGGGTGTGGGATCCTTACACCACCTGTTTCTGCTTACATCTGTTTTTCATGCTACTGCAAATTCTTCCATGGCTCATCCTTGAATCGAGAGCGAAGGGCCAGGAGAGAGATAAGGGGAGCGACTCAGGAAGAACGTACTGCCGTGAAGGGGCTGGCGATGGAGGGTTGAGGACCTTGTCACTGATGGAAAAGATGGCAATGCTTCTCTTTTTGAAGAAATGTGGTATCTCAGCTAAGATATAGTCCTTTTTAAAACAGATACTTTCCCATCTCGTACACACACAGAGAGAGTAGACCTGGCTCTGGGAAACAGCCTCCTTAAAGATAGCTTTTCACCTTCAAAGTCTGGGATGTCTTAGTTGATAAAATTCCCAGGCCTGGCAAGGGATGCAGGTGTCCTCCTCAGAGTAACCCTGGCAACCATATCAGTCCCAAACCAATGACCTCTTTGAATAGAGTCTGCCATCAAGGCTATGCCCATACAAAGATGTAGCATTCCTTATCTTTCTTCGGCTCCACACGGAATACTCCCTCCTGGTTCAAAGATGAGACTGTCTCGATGACTTTGAGGCTTTTTATTGAAGAAGTATTTTCATCCACAAAATAAACAGAATACAGACTGAAGCAATAAATCTAACTAAACTTTTAATCCCTAAATACACTATCATGTCCATAGATAGGACCCCTTTATCTATCCTAACTTGAACAAGTTAATAAAATA
Organism: Furcifer pardalis; assembly: GCA_030440675.1. Taxonomy (NCBI): domain Eukaryota; kingdom Metazoa; phylum Chordata; class Lepidosauria; order Squamata; family Chamaeleonidae; genus Furcifer; species Furcifer pardalis. The sequence continues at coordinate 92,559,792 of CP126890.1, read as the reverse complement.
AGAAATAACTAACTCTTTTAAGTTGCCATTTCTGTCAGAACCTAAGTCCTTTTGCTCAGGATGGTTTTGGCAAAGACTCAGACCAATAAGTACTGGGTGGGATGCCCTCATAGGATTCCTCCTAAAGTTCAGTGGTTTGGATTCTGTGGATTATAAGCTCATGCCTATTCCAAAATGGGTGCCTCGGAACTCTCAATTTCTGGGGTTTTTATTCTACTTTGTCCACTCATACCTCCCCCCAAGAATGTGAAGTATCTGATTGTTTTGTCTAAACAGATGTTTATCAAGATGTTTTCCCAGACAATGATGTAACTAATGATGTAACCCCTCTCACAGGTGTTGGATATCCCATAGTTCACTCCTCTGAGAATGTTACCTTTCCCCTTTCTAAGGTGATGGTTTAAAGTGTGAATGTCAAAGTGTAACTGGCAGGTTGAAAGTGTCTTCTTCTTGTTAAGGCTTGGGTGGAAAGAAAGTTTAGGGGCTTGAAGTCCAGAGCCCCCTCTCATGCTCTCCCCTCCTCCACAAGCCAAGATCGGGACCTGGCTCAGCCCAACGGCGACAATATTCATTCTGCCATGTATGTTGCCTTAGGAATCTGAGAGTCGCAATCCAAAAACACAGATACGGATATCTCTAGTTTTCCCTCAAGTAACATTTTTGCTTCTTGGAAGGTTTTTTAGAAGTTTTGTATGATACCATTGTGGCCTTTCCTAACAATAATAGGGTATAACATTTGTTTTTTGTTTTATTTTTTACTTTGTTTGGAGTTCATTTGTTTTGGGTTTTTTAAAAAAAGATAATGATGATTTAATTGGTTCTGTCCTTTCCAGGCTCTGAGCTATAGTTGCCTTAAGTTGTGCAGCTGCTGCAGCATATATACAGTATATAAAAAATAGCATGCCCACTGGATAGATTTGGCAGGACAAATCTTACCCACAAAGCATTAGATAAGAATCCAGAAAGCAATTGGGGGCAGAGGGGAGACCAGTCAGCTGTAATGACCATGAACTAGACTTGGTAGGTCTTCAGCAGTTGGCATCTCAGTATTGCTGCTGACTATATTTATTTCTGAGAAACATTAATTTTATAGGCTCTTCAGAACTGTATGTCAGATCATTAGACTAAATAGCTTAGAAGATCATTAATACAAGATGAGCTGCTTTCCAGAAAGGAGGGCTGCAGTTTTCATGTATTTCTTAAAAGCTTTTAGAGTGCACAGTTGTTAAAAGCAATATAGGTGAGCAGAGAGTAATAGTAAAGTAGTTGTTTGCTTTGCTGTTTGGTTTTTCAGTGCAAGTTGCATACAAATGGGTGAAGTGGCTTACAATTTGCTAAGCCTTTGTTCCTAGTCCACCACAACCCCTCATTCCAGATAACTCTGTTTGAAACTCTTGCATGGCCATTCATACTAAAGCCAGAAACAAAGGTGTGAGACAGCCAAGACTAGAAGAGGCAAATCCTTACTTAGTGTCTAAACATCCCAGCAGATGTTTCCTAACCTTTGGGGTTTATTTTGTGATTTATCTTCAGCACAAGATTCCTTTGAAGTCTGACTTCACACATACAAAGACTTCTTTGAGATTTCTTTGCAACATCAGCGCATTTTCAGCTGTAATTATTGACTATGTCTAATGTCTGTTTCTGGCTTCAGTCTTCTACATTAAGGAGTCTGAAAATACAAGCTCTAAAGTTTAGAGACCCAACAATTTACACTGCTTAACATGGATAACTTTGTACAAATGGCTGCATAATACTGTATATGCATGGTCTGCTTTCCAGAATAGGCTTATTCTGTTGTTCCGATTGCATTCTTCCGCTGTAGTTCAGAGTGAATTAGGTAACAATAAAAGTCACCTGTCCCCAAAATCCACTCATATCTGACTAGGGTTTAGTGCTCATCTCCATTTATAGCCAAAGAGCCAGCACTGTCCATGGTCATGAGGCAGGCATTACTTGATACTACAGTGCACGGAACACTGTTACCTTCCCACCAAAGTGGTACCTAGTTATCTACAGTAAAACCTTGGGTTACAACGGAGGACAATTCCAACAGCCTCCGTTGTAACCCGAAAAAATTGTAAACGGAAACATTCATAGGGATGCAGTGAAAATTTTTAAAATGGTCCTGAATTGATCATTGTAAACAACAACAACAAAAAAAAACAATTAAAATTTGTAAACTGGGACGGCATTTCCATAGGATTTGCCATTGTAAACCACAGCAAACTTAAACCAAGGCGGTTGTAACCCGGGGTTTTACTGTACACTAGTACCCCAGATAACATTATGGCTTGGTTCCACAAGTATCGTCGTTATCCGGTTTTTAACGTTGTGCGATACATTGATCACACAATGTTAAAAAAAGCCCTGTTTTCCTGGAGGCTGCAGCAAGCCGGAACGTCGGGATTTGAATCTTGACATTTTGGCTTGCTGCAGCCTCCAGGGAGGTGGGGGAACTTTGGAAACAGCTTGGATCGGGTCTCCCCACCTCCTTGGAACCAGCCGGGGGGGGGGGGGTTCAGAGATGTCCTTTTTTTTTTTTACTAATTTTGGGGTCTCTGACCCCCCGGCCGGGTCCAGGGAGTTGGGCAGACCCGATCCAAGCTGTTTCTGGGCTTCCCCGACGTCCTCAGCCAGTGCAGCAAGCCAGAATGTCGGGATTCGAACCCTGACATTTTGGCTTACTGCACTGGCTGTGGATGTCGGGGAAGCCCAGAAACAGCTTGGATCGGTTCTCCCCACCTCCCTGGACCAGGCAGGGGGGTCAGAGCCCCCAAAATTGGTAAAAAAAATCATTTTTTAACCAATTTTGGGGTCTCTGACCCCCCCCCCCGGCCGAGTCCAGGGAGGTGGGGAGACCCGATCCAAGCTGTTTCTGGGCTTCCCCGACATCCTCAGCCAGTGCAGCAAGCCAGAATGTTGGGATTCAAATCCCGACATTCTGGCTTCCTGCAGCCTCAGAGTGGTTGGGGGAACTTCAAAATTAGCGCGCATCAGGTCTCCCGACCTCCCTAGAGCCGATGCGCTCTATTTTTGAAGTTCCCCCACCCTCTTTGAGGCTGTAGCAAGCCAGAATGTCGGGATTCGAACTCTGACGTTTTGGCTTGCTGCACTGGCTGAGGACGTCGGGGAAGCCCAGAAACAGCTTGGATCCTGTCTCCTGCCTGCTCTAGAGAGATCAGAGGACCCGATCTACAGCTGCAGGGTGGCTGGGGAAGCTGACAGGGACTCCCTGTCGCCTTCCCTAGCCACCCGCCCTTGCCTCTGCAGCTGTGGGGTGGCTGGGGAAGCCGACGGGGGAGCCCCCCGTCAGCTTTCCAGCCTCCCCACCAGTGATGGGATGTCAAAAATTCTACTACCACGCCATGACGTCATGGACGTCATGGGCGTGGCCAATGTCATGACGTCATGACGTCATGGGCGGAGCCAACGTCATGACGTCATGACGTTGTGGGCAAGGCCAAAAATAAAAAAAAAAATAAAAAAAATAAACATGCACACAGACCCGTAAATAACTTAAAGAAATAAAATAAATAAATAAATAAAATAAAAATTAAATAAAAGTACACCCACCCACCCAAAACACCATAAACCACCCACCCACCCCAAACACAAAACCCTCACTTACCCTTTTTGGGGCCGACGACCCCCATGGCCCGGGGCCACACGGCAAGGCACGCCCCATCGCCGCCGGAACCGAGGAGGAGGCGGGGCGCTCCATGTTGGCTCCAATTTTTAAAAAACCGGACCCGGAGCCACTGCCTGCTGCTGCTACTGTCGCCGCTGCTGCCGCCTCCCGCCATCGCCATCGCCGGGGGGGGTGGAAGGAGGAGAGGGAGGGGACTGGAGTGCCGGACCCGGGAGCGTTTCTGTAATTGATCCGGGTAGATGCATTTGCTTTTTTCCCTCCTTCCTTTTCGTTCCGGAGCTGTCTTCCCCGCCTTGCCCGTTGATCGGCTCCCATCCCGTCTTCTTCGTTGCCGCCGCCGCTGCTGGAACCGGAGGAGGAGGAGGCGCGCTCCGCTGGCCTGGGGCGACGGCGGCAACGGCGGCGATGGCGATGGCGGGAGGCGGCAGCAGCGGCGACAGTAGCAGCAGGCAGTGGCTCCGGGTCCGGTTTTTTAAAAATTGGAGCCAACATGGACATGGAGCGCCCCGCCTCCTCCTCGGTTCCGGCGGCGATGGGGACGGCAACGGCAGCAGTGATGGCAGGAGGTGGCAGTGGTGAGAGCACCAGGCAGCAGCAAACGGCGGCAAGCGGCTCCACAGGAGGCTCCAGTCAGGGGTGGCCGGATCCAATTTTTTTTAAATCGGAGAAAAAAATGGCTCCAATTTAGTGCGCATGTGTCAGATTGAGTTTCTGCGCATGCGCACTAAATTGGAGCCATTTTTGCTCCAAATTTTTTTTAAATTTTCCTCCCGGTGAGGCGTCCGATCCGGACGCCTCAAAAACGGTTTTACCCCCACGGAGAGCCCTCCGGAAATCCTTAAAACGGTTCTGTGGATCCGGTCAGAACCGGTGTCATCCCATCACTGCTCCCCACCCCTGCCTCCATAGCTGCAGGGTGGCTGGGAAGCTGAACAGAGAACCCCGTTCAGCTTTCCAGCCACCCTGCTGCTAAGAACGATTGTATCGGATAACGTTAAAAATCGCGTTATTCGATACAAGATTTTTCCAAAAATCTTGTAACGTTATGCGGTTTTCACGCTATACGGTACTCGCGTTATCCAAGGTATTACTGTATTTGCAATTTCTTGCTTTAGAACTGCTAGTTTGACAGGAGCTGGGACACAGATGGGAACTCACTTCATTGTGTAGCACTCAGGCTTTGAACTGCTGACCTGATGACCTTCCAGTTGTCAAGTTCAGCATCTTAACACTAAGCCACTGCAGTTCCTTCAGAGTGAATTAGTCCTTAGTTAAATTTCAGGTCAACTTCTAGCTCATTAAATGGCATTATATTAGTGCATTCACAAACAGCTCATGATGCAACATTGTGGGAAAGGAAAGATAGGACCCATTTACACCATCACATGGGTCACTCTCCATTAAACAGGGGTTTCACATAATCTTTTCCCCTTTTGTTGAGGAGGATAGATTGTATAACCAGTTGTTTTCAAAGATGAGAGAACATGATTTACTTAAACTCAGTCTTAGCTTCATTCCAAAAGATGGGCAACAGTTAGGGAGGCTGTGTACACATTACCAAAAAGGAAGAGCCAAAGAGGAGCCTGATTCTCACAAAGGACACATAATTAATAATAATTGTGTCAGAGATTACTCTGGGTTAAAAGGACTTTTGTTGGGGAACCTCTGCTCAGGGGATGCCTGAATGAGGCTCCTTTCATGTCCCCAAGTGCAGCCCTCAGGTATCGAAACTTGACCCTCCAGTCTCCAAGCTTAGCATCTTATCCACTAAGCCACTGGGAGAGCTGCATAAATGGCATATGGTGATTTATATGTACAGTTATATGTATGATTCTCTATCTTTGTATCAAACTTGAACTGGACAGCCTTTGAAATTGAAGATACAGGTACAGTAATACCTCCGATAACGTTTACCTCGGATAACACTAAAATTGCATAACGTTAAGCAGTCTGGGGTGGAGATTGGATCAAATAACGTTAAGGTCCTATGGGATGGATCGGATAACAACCATTAAAGCCTGTGCGGTTACAATGTACAGTAATACCTCGGATAATTTTTACCTCGGATAACGCTAAATTCGCATAACGTTAAGTAATCTGGGGAGGAGAATTGGATCGAATAATGTTAAGGTCCTATGGGATGTATCAGATAACAACCGCTAAAGCCTGTGCGGTTACAATTATTATTATTATTATTCAATTTATATGGAGCTTTAACGTTATCCGATCCATCCCATAGGATTTTAACATGCATCGGATAACACTAAAAATCGGATAACACCGAGACTTGTGGAACCAAGTCTTAGCGTTATCCGAGGTATTACTGTATCTCTATGGAGCTTTAACGTTATCCGATCCATCCCATAGGATTTTAACATGGATCGGATAACACTAAAAATTGGATAATACCAAGACTTGTGGAACCAAGTCTTAGCGTTATCCGAGGTATTACTGTACCTTCAAAAATCCTTTGTCCTCCATAAAGGCTGTCATATTGTAGCCATAGAAAAGAGTTAAACAGGGACCTATTTAAACATTAGACTTCTGTACTACTGCTCCCCAACCCTCTTAGCAGAAGCCAGTCAATGGAGAAAGTTTCAAGAGAAAAGTGCACTATATATCTGAGTGATCTAAGTGATAAATATTGCCTTTCATTAAATGATAGGTTTCAGGAGATTTTAGTGTGCAAATTTGAAGTCCTGCTGGTTTTAATGTCTGCATTTAAGAGTGCTTGTAGTATTGGGGTATAATTGATGCAATTATTTTGTTTTTTCTTTTTGTTTGCATCTTGAAAATTGAGTGTTTCTTAAGGGAGAAAAACAGAGTGCATGGACTCATTAAGAACAATATTTTTAACAAGACAAGAATATTTTGGCCTGGTGGTCAATGAAAAACCATGCTAAGCTTGTTTGTTTGTTTGTTTTAAACTAAAAAATTATGATCTTATATCTGTTCATCTGGCAGAAAGTCCCAATGAAATTTAGCTGTATGTGCTTTTTTGTTGACTTACATCGGACTGCACCAAACCCTTCCATTTGTGTCTGACTTGCTGCAGTTGCCACTTAAGAATGTTCTTTTGAGAACTGTCATTGCAAAATGATTGCATGACACGTGTGATGCAGCATCCACATTATGTTAATATGACAGATGAATCATACAGTCAGTCTCTGTATCTGTAATTCAGTCAGGACCTTGCTGAAATATGATGTGTCATAACATGAATTATTAGAGAACGGATAATGTAGGGTATAGCTGCGTGTTTTAAGTCTATAGATGCTTTTCATGAATTATAGTATTTCATAACTATTGAGAATCTATACTACCCATGCAGTTATTACTTAATGTAACTAAAATTTATAGCTATTCTTTATATTATAAATATCTGCAATTGTATATAAATTAGACATGAATATTGCTTCCTTTAGTGGCAGTGCCCAAAGGCAAGGTCATAAAAACAACTCATTTTAAAACCAAAGTTCCCCTAGTAAAAACTGCACAGTTTCAATAAATTACATAGCCTAAACACAATTGCCTCCCATGTATTTGGAGGTAGATACAGACTCTGTACTGCTTTGACTTATGCTTAAGCCAGAAAACAATACTGTATAAGGATATTTGTTAAAAAACCAAATAAACAGAAATTAATGATACAGCAACACACTACTCCATTTTGTATAACTGCAGTAATGCAGAGGAATTTGAGCTTCTATGGTTATGTACTTCCAAATGTAAACTATGGTTAGAGAAAAGATTCTTAGTGTATTTAACTGATTCTCATTTCTGATGACTTGAGTTTATTTTCCTCACAAGCTCAAAGCAGCCTCAATGAGTTCAAGTGGAACCTAGTTTGATGTGGCTTCTGGATATTCTAGTGGTAGATTTAGCAGTGATTAGAGTAATAATATTCTGTGCATAAAATAAAATAAAGAAACCCTCATCCGTTAATCTATTTTTATAGGTATTTCTTAATGTAGTTATGGGAAAACCATAAGGATTGAAATGCTAAGGAATCTTTTATCGTAAAGATACCCAAGAATACCTACTGATTTGATAATTAGAAACAGGATTGCTTTCAGTAGGGTAACAGCTAAATAGTTCTGATTCCTTTAAGCTGCCAATGCCTTTTGCTTTTGCTGCTACTCGACCATCAGAATACTGTACATGTGTTTATGCTGCATGAAAGTTTATTTGGGTCTGTAATAGCAGAAAGTGTTTTTGCTCATTCCCAGATAGGTAGCTGGTTCTTGACTCTTTCCCCATGACTGCCAAATCCACTCCTTAGTGTTGGGGGGCGGGGGGGGGGGGGCGGGGGACGGAAGGGACAATGTGGGATAGAACACAAGCTACATTAGATAGGAAAGACTGATGAAAAGTAAATTCCTTGGTTTGTGTAAGAATTGGAAGAGAAAGCTGAGTGCCTTGAGCATTCCTCTGAGGTAGACTTGCACCTGCCATCTGCATTAGAGGTAGCTTTTGCATCCCACATATTGAAGAAAAATTCAGCTGCTAGTCCAACTGGCTTTTGTATATGGGAAGGATGGGGTGCCATCTTGTTTTTGTGTGAAGAGATGGACCCCAGGGGTAGCAAGGAGGATCCTATCTGGCTCCCTATGGTGCCTCTTCTGAGCTCCTTATATTACATTGGGCTGTCTCGCACTCCATCCAGGGTAAAAACTCTCCATCCCTCCTGCTTTCTCTGCTTCAAGCCCAGAACAGGCCTTCCAAAAAGGGAAAGGTAAAAGGGACCAGGTTTTAACACACCTGCCCTTCCCTTTTTATAGTTGACCTGAGCAGCTGCCGCTCTCTGCCTGCAATGAGACATCCAAGAAGCAAGGCTCTGTGCTTAGCACCCCAAAACACTCCAGCGAATGTTCTGGCACCGAAATTGGATTGAAATTTTTGTATTTACAAAATGAAACAGGACAGAAAAACAAAGCTTGACTGGGTGACCTCGCCCCCGCTCCCAAGAACAGAACCTTTGCCCACACACATAGTCAGGGATAGAAAGGAAAACTGCCACATAACAAGTCAAATAAAAAGTTGGAACAAACCTTTCAGTTCACAAGAAAACCTACCCACCTTGGGACCGGCACCTAGCCAGGCTAGCATGTCAAACTTTCCCTTCTATGTTGTACATCTAAACTCTCTTGCGTTCCACAGTGAAACCCTTCCAGGAAGCTTCCAATGGGTCAGAAACAGTGATGGGATGTAACAGGTTCTCACCAGTTCTCCAGAACCGGTAGTAACTTTTCCCAGCATCCCGGAGAACCGTTTGCAGCTTTTGGGGGGAACCACCTTCGGGGCTTACCTTTTCACTTGTTCCCCCACTGCACATGTGCGCCAAGCACTTGGTGTGCATGTACGCCTATAGTGCTTGGCACATATGCATGGCCTCCTTGCTGTCCTCCCAAGCGGGGAGGAGGAAGAGAAGCTGCTAGCCTGAAGCTCCCTATACCCTGCTCCCCTCGATATCCTAGAGTACTTGTTAGGCAAAGACTTAGTACCTAACTTCTTTAACTGTTGAAAAGTGCCAAAATGAAGCCATCTTGTGGTGAGTTCATTCTGTAGTTCCTTCCATCTGACCTAGTGTGAGAAAGATTAGCCAGAATAAGCTTTAAAAGCTCTGGTTGATTTGTTGTGGGTGTTTGGGTGTATTTTAATGTATTTTTATTTATTTATTTATTTATTTACAGGTTTGTGTTGTGGGCGGGTGGGTTGAGGGGTGTATGTGCGTGCACATGCATATTTTTATTTTATTTTAATTTTTTGGCCCCGCCCACAACATCATGACATCATGATGTTGGCTCCGCCCATGATGTCATGATGTTAGCTCTGCCCACACTGTGATGACATCATGGTGGGGTAGTAAAATTTTTGACATCCCACCACTGGTCAGAAAGCTGGCCTTACCTATTCTATAATCTGTGCAGGAAATCCATTCTAACCAACCCTCCATGCTGCTCCCAGGGGAGGGTTATAACCCTTGTCCCATCTCCTGATGTCACCCCAGCCGATGGGAGTTTGGGATGCAGGGACACTGGGATAATTTCTCCCTTGATACAACCCACCTTAGGTTTAGGTCATCTCTGCACAGGTGTCCACTGCCCACAGCTTCTTTTAACACCAAGGCTGGTTTCCTAGGATGGGAGAGAAATAAGGCGGTTCCTTGCCAGTGCTCCCAGCTGGCTACAGTTTTGACACCTCAAGGCTGTCTGGATTTCTTTAATACAGTCATTCTCAATGTGGGGTCCATGATAGCAGTCTTCTGTGGTTTATGTGCAGGCATGACTAGACACTGAAGTGAATGGAATACCATTACCTTTCCCAATGAAGTGATACCTATTTATCTACTTGCAATTTCTTGCTTTCAAGCTGCTAGGTTGGCAGGTGCTGGGATGGGAGCTCACTCCATAGTGTAGCATTCGGGTCATGGACTGCCGACCTGCTGACCTTCCAGTCATCAAGCTTAGCATCTTAACCACTAAGACTCTGCTACCCATGGGGTAAAGATTCTGTAAATAAAGAAAACATGTCAGTAACTTGTCTTAATTTGTTTACATTCTGCTTTCTTCTGCCACTCTTCTGTGCTAGGCATGTCAGACAGAGTGCTTTGGTGCTGGTGCAGAACAACAGAGAAAGGGATGCAGGTGCTCCAAATAGGTGGAGTTCATAATATAGAGCAATGTCTAGTAGTCATATAAGTAGACTATGCATTCTAGAGAGAGACCAAATGCTAACAATGAACTCAGCCCAGAAGATAATCAGTATTGCTGTGACATAAAGTCACTATCTTCATAAATGTCCAAATTTGTGCCAACTGACAACTGGTAATCTACTCTTTCACATCAGAGAGATAACAAAAAGGACTTTGTTCTGTGGCAACTAGTACCATTCTGATTGCTGGAGTGGAAGATGCAGCAGTTGATGGTGGGTGGAGACAACCTGAACACAACTTGAGCTTGAGATAGGACAGAGCCCAGTTTGCTGTAATGGGCCTTCTGCTGCAGAGTCAGGTCAATCCTACACTCCTATAATGTTTTTGGTTTGGATTTGTCATACTTTTTAACTTTTTTACAGATGTCATTTGTCACTCATAGCATTCCAATATTTTCATTGTTGTCCTCCTATCTTATTACAGGTCTGATGTGTAGGTTGTAATAAAGAGGATGAGTGAAAGTACAGTTGCAGTGTAGGCATGTCATGTGTGGACGTAGCACATTTAAGGCTCCTGTGCCTTTTAAAACCTGGATTGTTTCTGAGTAGCATATAAATTGCTCCTTGTGTATTGTAGTCATGTATTCACTTGCTGGGAGTTAACATAATTGAAATCACTGGACCTTGAATTGACATGTGTAGGATTATGTGTAGAGTTTCCCTATGTTGTCAGTATCCTTTCACACTGGTGAGAATAAACATTCCTTTTGTTTCTTTTCTTTACATTCTCATTTGGCAAAATGGAAGAAAATTGCTAAGCTAAAAGGAAAAGGAAAAAAACCTGGTATGTTAGTAAGGAATTCCCTTTCCCTGTCGTGGTCCATATTGGCAGTGGCTGATGAGCACAGGAAACCAAGAACAAAAGAAAATTTGCAAGGTCCTTGCCATTTGGACAATTCATGGGCTATTTATATCTACTTTTCCTTCCATTCCCATTAAAACATGCTGGAATTAATGATATAGGCTGAAGTTTTTAAGGTAACCTTGGTAAATGGTGTATGTGGACAAGTATGTGCATTTAAAACATTTGGATTTGTATACACAGTTATACCTTGCTTAATGAGCATAATACGTTCCACAGGACTGCTCTTTAAGTGAGTTTGCTTTTTAAGCAAAACACCATTGTGAGTGACCAATTGTGACTTCTGGTGAGGATTGCAAAACCAGATTTGTTAAGCGAGTTTTTGGTTGGTTTTATTTGTTAAGCGAGGCAAACATGCAGAGAAAATTCTGCTCTTTAAGCAAGTTACTCTGTAAGTGAGGCACTCTTTATGTGAGTTTTGACTGTAATTTATTTGAGATAAAATAAATAGGTGTTCCAGGAGATATGCCATGGTAAGTGTTTAGCCACCTGTTAATGCCAACAGAAGAGTCTCCATTTGCTAGATGGATTTCTCCCTCTCCCTGTAGCCTTCTACTCATCTGCTAAATTTCCTTCAGAAGACTTGGAGATCCTGCACGGCATATTTCTGGGACATAACATCAGTTTCTCCCCCCCCCCCCCCCAAAAAAGAGGGAAATGTAGGAAAGGGCAATCCTACTGCATGAATACAATCTCATTAATATGATTCTAGATATATCTCTTAATTTATATAACAAAACCATGAATATACAGTTGTACCTCGCTTAAAGAGCATAATGCGTTCCACAGGACTGTTCTTTAAGCGAGATTGCTCTTTAAGTGAAACACCATTGTAAGTGACCAATTGTGGGGTGGATTGTGAACCCCAATTTATTTGTTAAGCGAAACGAACATTCAGAGAAAATTCTGCTCTTTAAGCAAGTCGCTCTTTATGCGAGGTTTAACTGTAAATGAATGTAATAATGAATATAGTTCCTAAATATCAAGTACACCTCTTTAAAATAGTCACACAATCCTGAATTGGCTATTACAGGAGTTCTCAACATTTTTAAACCAGGGGCCGGGTCATGCTTCCTCAGACAGCTTTGAGGGCCAGACAGCCATTTTGCCCTTCCTCCGCCACATGGCACTTCCTGGTGTGGTGGAGGTGGTGATGGTGCTACATGAAATGGTGCTGTGGGCCGCATCCAGCCCACAGGTTGAGAATCCGTGGGCTAGCGTCTGCTGGGTCTTATTTATGAAGTTGCCTGACAAAAAGTGGAATTACCATGTGCTTATGTCAGACATGTTCCCAGACTCAGTGCCCTTAGTAGTCTCATGCTGTGAGCAATATTATTACTCTATCCAGATTTCATTAGACCAAATATATGTACTTGCCAGGGCCCACTGCTTCTACATTAAGGTAGACAAAGTCCCCTGGTATTCAGCAATAAGATGAATGATTTCTCTTAATATTACAGCTTGTTGGCTTTGACTTGAGTGCAGCATGATTAAAATTTCATGACCAGAATGTTTGTGTTTGAAATTCACTAGTCAGTATGTTTAGAGAGTTTAGAATGTCATAAGATAACTGGAACCTAGAGATTGTTGTTGGTATGTTTTATAAAACATTGCAAACATTTTGTTCTTTATGTAGAATATGATGCATATGTTGTTACTACAGCCCTAAATTCCTGCACAAAATCATTCTCTTGAACACAATGGAATGTTTTTCCTAATTGTGTAAACATGAGTTTACAGGGGAGTAATATGAATCACTGAGCCGATGAAATTAACAAACATGTTATGTAGCCCTGCAGCTGTATAGCAGGAAAATAATGAATCCAAATCACAGCACTTATGGTTGATCGTTTTCTTTCTTTTCCTTTATTTATTTTAATTATGTACCTATTAATATTAATTGTATACCTATTAATTTAGAAACTGTTCGTACACTAAGCACTGTAAAACAGTCAAGTCTCTGTGAGCAGTTGTACAGTTTTTAAACTAAATATTTAAATTACAGTTCAGCAGAGATTCTCAACCTGCGGCCCATGAGCAGGATGTGGCCTGCAACACCATTTCATGTGGGGCTTCCACCACACCAGGAAGTGCCATGTGGTGGAGGAAGGGCAAAATGGCCATCTGAGCCCCGAAGCTGTTTGAGGGAGCGTGACCCAGGCCCCAGCTTTAAAAGGTTGAGAACTCCTGCAATACAGGGAAAGAGGAGAAGAAGCATAATATGTATTTTAAACCATGCATGGTCTCTATCCAGGGAGGCATTGTGAGAGCCTTTGTCCACAAACTGGAGGGCCACAGGTGTTCATACATCCCTTGACTTTTTCGCTTTGTATCACTAGTGCTCTGCTCTTTTCTCTAATGATACACGTTTGGTGCAGTAAATACTATGGAGAGTGGGAAAATACCCCAAATGGGCAGGGTGTAAATGCAATTATTAAATAAACAAAATAAAATGATTTCAGCATCAATGCTGCCTGTTTCCAGTAGGGAAATAGCCATTCCCTCTGTTCCCCTTTATAGATTAAATGCACCCTTACAAGATTTTTTTAACCTTTTCCAAGTACACCTGCCTTCTGAAGACAGACAGATGGGTGATGGGGTCTTATCTTCTAATAACCTTCTGTCTGTCTACAGAGTAAAATGGTCTCTCAGTGTGTAGCCTGCCATTTATTCATGTTCAGAGGTCCCTCCACATGTCCCTGTCTTTGAAAATAAATTAACAGAGAGAGTTCTGGTGACATGACTTTCTCTACTGTGGTGGTCTACCTATATGGGATGTTCCTCATGGGAGGACCTCTGAGGCCCATTTGTATACTCCTGTAGACAAATATCTCTTTTCTGTTTCCAGACTTTTATAAAGGTACAAGTTAGCTTATGCTGTGTCCTTACTCATCTCCTCTACTGGTTTAACTTTAAATCTTCGTTTATTTTGTTCTGTTTTATTCATTCATTTAATTTATTTATTTGCTGTTGTTGTTGGCTGATTTTTACAGTTATTGTTAACTATCCTGAGAACTGTTGCTAAAAGGTGGGATATATTTAAAAGAAATAGATCAGTAGAACTTCGTATAACGAATGCATCGTAGAACAAAAAATTCATACAACTAAGAGAATTTGAAAAAACCATTGTGCCTTGTATAATGAAAATTTTCATTATACAGTGCAATGCATCTATAGGAAAAATTGTACAACAAAAATCTATATGGAAAAAAATCGTACAATGAATTTTTTTTTATTGTACAATTTTTTCCATAGAGATTTTCATTGTACCATTTTTTCCCTTAGGGATTTTCATTGTACAATGCATGCATCGCATAACAAAAAAAAAATCACATAATGAAGTGCCTTGTAGAACAAATTATTTTCATTATACGGGGTTCTACTGTATGTGCATAAAGTAGCAGTGCTGGCTAGATAGCTCAGTGGTTCAGGTATATGGGTTGGGATTTTGATTTCCCACTGTGCCTCTTGGGTAAAGAGCCAGCCTGAACAATCATGGACAAGCTGCACCATCTCAAGATGTCATCGGAAGAAGGCAATAATAAATCACTTCTACATATTCACCACCTAGAAAAACTCTGAAAAGGGATTGTAAGAATTGACATGATGGTGATGAGGAGGAGGATGAACAATATGGCAGAGCCTGTAATATCAATTGGTTTCTGTTTTGCTTTTTTGAAAGAAATGTTCGTGTCTATGTGCATTAACCAGAAGAAAAATTATCACTGGACCTAAGGCTTAGTAAAGAAATAGGCTGGTGACCAGAAAATGTAAATAATCCATTAACATTACTTTGCTATGACTCATTAAATTTGTCAACAATGTAAGCTTCATTTTTTTTGTTAAACACAAATGAGATTAAATTATTGAGTAACAATTCATGCTTGATGTTATTTCAATTTGATTTGGTTTCAGTCATGTGCGTTGGTTTGTTTTTCGATGTTTTGACATGAGAGGGAACTCTTGACTGCTTTGCACCTGGGATGGGTTTAGGCACATCTGGTGTTCAGTGGGGTCTCTGACAAACCAGAATGTGCGGGTTGTGCATTCATCTTATGTGAACTGAGAACATAGCTAACACTCTGTTTTACAGCTACATTATTATACACAAGTAACTAGAGGGTTTAGGAATTAATTATAGAATAAAAATATAGTTATACAAGAAGAAGAGTTAAGCAGATATAAATTGGAAATACTTAGCCTTTTATTGTAATAGATTTTCAAGCTTACTAACCCTTGTAAAAGCAGATTAATTTTATAAGAACATTTTTTTAATTATGTTATTAGAGATCCTAACATGCAAATATAGCAGCTTAACATTTAGTCCCTGAAATGCTGTGAATGTTAATAGTTTTTGTCAGTTTTGAGTAAGTGATTAACTTTGAGCTTCCCACAAGTAGTAAAATCTTTTACGGATACAAAATTAGTGGATTTAGCAATATGATATAAATGAGTGGAAGGGGAAGATTGTGCTCAGAATAGAGAGGTTCTCAGTTTAATGGACTGTCCTTGCAGGTTAATAGATCAGGATGGTTTCAAAATTCCTTGCAAGGAATGAACTGAAGAATCTGTTAAAGATAGCCTTTGATAGCTACACTGGAGTGGATTAATCCAAAAGGAATGTAATGTACATTTTACAACTGTATTAGGTTGGTAGTGCATTTTAGATCCAAGGTGGAGGTCATCTGTAGGGATTTTGACTCCCAAGTTTGGTGCAGTAGATCATATGGAGATGTCCGATGCACTGTCTAGTCCATGTTTTCTGGATCAGTGTCAGCCTGTAACATCTAAGAAAGTCTCCAGGACACTCACTTGCTACAGGGACACCGCTACTTGCCTAGATCCTTGCCCTTCCTGGCTGATGAAAGTGGCCAAGGAGAGTGTAGCAGGATGGGTTGAAGAAATTGTTAACTACTCTCTCTGGGACAGTAGACTACCAGCCCGGTTGAAGGAGACAATTATGCAGTTCATCCTGAAGAAATTCAGCTTGGTGACTGATGATTCCTACAACTATCATCCAGTTGCCAACATCTCCTTTATGGGCAAGGTGGTAGAAAGGTTGATTGCAGACGAATTGTGGTTATTCCTGGAGAACATTTGACTGCCTTGATCAACATCAATCTGGCTTCACCATGGCAATGCAGTAGCATTTGTCACCCTGCTTGATGGTCTTCTGAGGGCAGGGAGGAGTCTTCTCTGTTGATTCTGTTAGATCTCTCAGCAGCATTTGATACCAATAGCCATTGTATTCTCCTGGACAGGCTCACTGGAATAGGTATTAGGGGACATGTTTTGGCGTGGCTCCAAGGCTATAGCCAGAGGTGGGCCAGGGGGGCAAAAACCCTCCTGAGCTAACAGCCTACCCGCCCCGTGATGCCAATGTTATGTATGTGAATGTGACATTGTTCCCCCTCCTGGGGAAAAAATTGCCCCTCCTGAAAAAATATTCACACACACACCCAAATCTAGAATCCTGGCTACGGCCCTGCATGGCTCTGATCCTTCCTGGAGGAGTGTGTCCAGAGTGTACAGCTTTGGAAGAATCTGAGTGCAACAGTACAGGGTACCTCAGGAGTGGATTATCTCCCCAATGCTGTTTAATATACAGTATATGATCCCACTTGTAGAGGCCATCAGGAGATTTATGAGTCTGCTTTCATCAGTACACTGATTATATGCAGCTCTATCTCTCCTTTTCCACCTCAGCAGTGGATGCTGTCTGCAATCTGGAGGAGTGGCTGGAGGTAGTCATGGTGTGGATGGAGGACAATAGGCTGAAACTGAATCCAGATAAGACAGAGGTCATGTTGATGAGTGGAAACCGGCATCAGGTAGAGCAGATCTCTCTTGACATAAGGGACATCACCCTCCCATTGAGGGAGGGTGTTTGTAATCTGGGTGTGCAGCTTGACCAGTCTCTGACCATGGAGCAACAAATGTTGCTAACACATGTCTGCAGTTTTCCATCTGTGGCGCATTGCACATCAACTCTCCTTCCTGGACAGGAAGTCCCTGTTGACACTGACCTTTACTCTATTATCTCCAGAATTGACTATTGCAATGCTGTTTATGTGGGGCTATCCCTAAGGCTGGTACAGAAACTCCAGCAGTCTAAAATGTGGCATCCAGGCTGATTGTTGGTATTGGTCATTTTGACCATGTCACTCCAGTCCTGACTAGCTCGCTTTGGCTACCTGTTGTATTCTGTGCCAAATTCAAGGTGTTGGCAATTGATTAATATTGTACCAAGAAGAATAAAGATAATATAGATATAACAATTAATTGATCTTTCTCTCCCTCTTTTATTTTTAGTTTTGGAGAACTCTAAAATACAAGACAAAAGATCAGCCTCATCCAGCCGCCCACCCTCCGCAACTGTAGGGCAAAACACAAGCAATACTGGAGTGAGAACAGGTACCTCTCTGAATCTATTAATTGATTTAATTGTGTAAAAGTGTAGTGGCATTGACACCTGATTATAGGTTTCCCAGTTGAAGGAAACTGGCTCTGTATCTACTTGATAATGTTTTGTTGTTATATGCCATCAAGTTGGAGCTGACTCATAGTGACCACAATAGGGATTTCAAGGTGAGCAAGATATTTAAAGGAGTGTTTTCATTGGTTCCACACATACAGTGACCTTCCATGGCAGAGTGAGGATTTGAACTCATGGCTCTTGACTCCTGCTACATTGTTCTGTCTACAACACCACTTTGGATATCAATATTTTTAGGAATTACATTAAAATATAGTGGGACCTCATTTAAAGAGCATAATGCGTTCCGTGGGATTGCTCTTTAAGCGAGTTTGCTGTTTAAGTGAAACACCATTGTGACTTCTGGCGGGGGGGATTGCAAACCCCTGATTTAGTTGTTAAGCGAGTTTTTGTTTGGTTTTACTTGTTAAGCGAGGCGACCATTCAGAGAAAATTCTGCTCTTTAAGCAAGTTAGTCTCTAAGCGAGGTGCTCTTTATGCGAGGTTTTACTGTATTTTAATTGCCATGGACATTTCAATGGTTTGTGGTTTTAAACATTTTGTTCTAAAATTACTAGGGCTATACAGCTCAGTGAGTTAGAGTACCTGACTGCAGTGACAAGGCAGTGGAGTTTGAATCTCCACTGTGCCTTCTAAGAGGGTAGCCAGATATTACACACCCTGCAACCTGTACGGCTTTAGATAAGATGCACAATCCAATTCCACAGCACATTCAGAAGGAGGGACTTGGAAACCATTCCCACATTATTTATTTATTTATTTAGTTAGTTAGTTAGTTCAGATTTATATTGCCGCCCACTCGCCGAGGCAACTCATTTGTTTATACTTTATACTTAGAGAACTTTGGGAAAGATCACCATAAATTGGAATTGACTTGGCAACAGTTACTCCTCCTCTTCTTCCACAAGCCTGTCATTTTTTGAAGTTTTTGTTTTGCAGTTTTAATTACACACTATGCTATTTATGTCATTTGTTGTTTTCTAACATCTTCATTGTGTGTTTGATTACCACTTCATTTCAAATTGTAGCATAAATATCACTGAGATAGATAAAGGTAACATATAAAAACCATAGATTAAATAAATGTATTCCATTTTCAGTACAGTTGCACACCTACACAGCCATACCTTTTTAAAATTACACTTAGTACTGTACTTTTCATGTCTGTTGTAACTTAGAACAAAGCACATGAAAGAAAGTGGATACTGTACTTGTGTTTTATAACACTCACTGAAAATGTTTAATGTTTACTTGGTGACTCCAGCATTTTACAGTATAGTTCTACAACATTGTGTCACATGACGCGTCACCCCGCGTCACCCCGAAAACATCTGTCTGTCCCACCAGGGCGGGTCGGAGAGGCTCTCTTATCATTCCATCAGCTAGAGAGGTGCATCTCTCTAGCACCAGAAGGAGGGCCTTCTCCGTGTCTGCCCCGGCCCTTTGGAACCTCCTGCCAACTGATTTATGCCTGCAGACATAGCTACTTCCCTTTTGGAAGGGCCTAAAAACCTGGCTGGCAGGGCAGGCGTGGGGGTCAAATAATACGGGGTCCCACATTGGGTGGCTGATCTGATGGGATACTCACCCTCTCTCTTTTAAACTTTTTTAACCTTTTAAAATTTTAAATCTTTTAAATTTTTGAGTTTTATTGTACATTTATAGTTTAAATTTATTTTTAATTAATTTTGAACCTTTGGGTTTCAATTTCTGAATTTGTAGGGGTATAGTGGGATTGTTTAGTTTGTTTTGTACTCATGATGTATAATCTTTTTCTTTTTCTGTAAGCCACCTAGAGTCAGGTTCGCCTAATTGGGATGGGATAATAAATCTAAATAAATAAATAATAAATAAATGGCAACCTCCCCAACATTTTGTCCTGCTTAGATATGCTGGATAACCCCTGGCCAGTATTTTCAGGATCTCAGGTTAGGAGATGCTGTCTTGTTAGATGGTTTCCGAAGGGAATAGTTACAAAAGGAATATAGATATATGCCACAGTCAATGAGATTTTTGGTTTCACTGGACAAATTTAGAGTCTTTGCTAAAATCCTGTACACATTTAAGTCCTAATGAACATACTAGGACTTATTTCTGAGTAGAAATGCATTGAATTGCATGATCCGCACAAAGTGAACAAGAAAATGAAAAAATAACAATAGTTTTGGAGTGATTTTTTTTATTGCCAAACTGTTCAGATTTATTTTCATGTTATCCCTAAATCTTTTCCCTCATAAGATCATTTTCTTGAAATGCTGCAAGTGTTGTTAAAATTTACTTCGCTGACAGTCATTTTTTCTGAGTGATAAAGAGAATATTTTAAGTAAGGGCATTTGTTTCTAGACTCAGTAGGAAGAAACATTACACTTGGATCTGCTGTGAGCAGCAGCTTTTCTCTAGGAGATCTGAAATCCTACAATCAAATCCTCATATTCAGCACTTGCAAACTGAAATAGGAACATTAGGCAAATATGCATGGTTTAAAATAGTGTGGTAGAAATACAGGACTTAAGAGGCCTTAATCAAAGCTCATTCTTGTCATGGAAGCTCACTAGTGGATGGCAATAATAAAAATCATTCTTTAAACATCTCATGTACCTTAAAATCTCTATTAGGGTTGTTAGAAGTTGGCTGCAAACCTAATAGCACAAAACACCTCTAACAGGAGTGTATAATGAACAAATGTTGTGAGATTGTGGTGTAGAGGCAGAGTCTATCAAGATTTGTTATTTCACACAATTGTGAACCTTGAAGGCTTCATGTGTCCTCTTAAAGAATTGAGGATATAATATTTAAAAATATTACAGTAACATTTGTTCATTCATGCATACATTCAATCACTGAAGGTAGTGAAGATGAGATAAGATAGACTTCAGCAACCTAGTGTGTATTTGGATGTATTTTTATTTAATTTTTATTTTATTTAATTCTTTATTTTATTTATTTAATTTATTTACAGGTGTGTGTTGTGGTTGTTTGGTTGGGTCGTTGGGTTGAGGGGTGTGTGTGTGTTTGTTTATTTTAATTTAATTTTATTTATTTTAATTTTTTATTTTATTTTTTTAGCCCCACCCACGATGTCATGATGTCATGACATCGGGTCTGCCCACAACATCATGATGTCATGGCGTAGGCTCCGCCCACACCATGATGACATCATGGTGTGGTAGGAAAATTTTTTGACATCCCGTCACTGGTTGTGTTAGGTAAGCCCTATTGATTTCAGTGGGACTTTCTTCAAGGTAAATGTTACAGGACTACAGCTTTCATCACTAGTAATGAGAACAGCAAGAGAGAAACTGCTGTTTTTTCCCTGCTGTCTTTATTTTCAAAATTGTTAAACTTAGCTTCTAAATTCGAAAGGAAAGATAAATAAAGTACAATTTTAAAATATTTACTACCCTTCCTACAGAAAGAGAAATATTCTGGTTGAAAAGTAGAACAAGACCATGGTTTTTAAAGCATAATTCAAGAGTGTTTTTCAATTTTTTTAAAATAAATTCCTTATTACTGAATATATCTGCCAGGCTAGGCAGGCATGCCCATACCATTATTTCATTCTGTTATCAATTTATTATAGTTCTGTGGATAAATTCTTAACAATTTCCCTCTATGAATGAGAATATATACATATATTTATTTGTAATTTCAAGAATGGTAGCTAACAGCAACTATTACTGATTAAAAAAACAAACTCTGAGTGTGCCAACATAAGAAAATTCCTCTTTTCAGGACTGTCACCATTCTATGAGATCTAAGGTGTATTTTGTATCTGACATGCAAAATAACGTTTTATCAAATATTGGAGTTTGTATAAAGAGTTGGTATATAATTTGTTTCATTCCCCTTTTTGTTTTAGCTATAATCAAGGATAGAGTGGTGTTGCTTTTTGATTCTCTTTAGCAAAACAGGAAGTAACCAAGTACTGTAGAGTGTTTTTGTTTGTTTTCTGACATGCAAGTAAGAGGTTAATCAGAAACCAGAATGGGCTCTCTCCACACCTTTGAAGTTGAAAGGGAGACATTTAGAATTAATATGAATAATCTATTGTTACTGATAGCTGTAGGAAGCTATATTGTTATGTTTGCTTGTCTGTCATCCTGCTTGTGCAAACCCTTCTCCCTTTAACACCTGTAAGTTTTACTCCTTGTCTGAAGAAGTGGACTTGGTCCACGAAAGCTAACAATAAAAATATAGCAGTTAGTCTTTAAAGTGCTACAGTACTTTTTGATTAACTTTCAAATACAGATGACCTAGTCATCTCTGAATGACGTGACAAACTAGGCCCTTAAATGCCATCGGCTAATAACTATTAACATGCCAAAGTCTATTTTACCCTGAAGGCCTCTGCATCACCCAAACACCTGTTGTAGACAATATCGTAGCTATTTGGAGCAGGTTTCAATTGTTCACAATAGGGAAGGGTGGAGATTTCTTCTTCCTCTGTGTCTAAGCCAGATGTGAAACTGCCAAAATGAAGCCACCTTTTAGAATTCATTCTGTAGTTCTTTTCATCTAACCCAGTGTAAGAAAGATTAGCCAAGACAACATTGCTATTGCCCAGGGTACTCCCAGTTGTGGTTCAGAAATACCATAATCTTTGCGGAGGCAGGGTGCAGGTGAAAGCTGAAGAAGAATTGCTTCTTCCCAATTCTACTGAAAGAAATGGGTCTGTACTGGATCTTGGCCAATATCTGCATAGTTCTAGTCTACACTGAATTTCCTTTCTTAGAAAGCATGAACTTAGGGGAAGGGTGGTTAGACCTTTTTAGTCTGATGTAGGGATTTCCATATTCCAATAATTTTAAAATGTTTAAATATTCAGCCATCAGGAAGCTTGTTGAACTTTTTGTTGCCTTTAAAATTGTTAGATGCCATGCATCAGAATTGTCAATTAGGATGACCTCCAGATACATTGGACTAGAACTCGTATTATCTATTATTGACTGAGAGTTGTGGTCCAGGAAATCTGGGATGCTCTGGTGGCTAAGGGTGCAATATATTATAAGATATATTTTATTATACTGACAGTGCTTAATCTTAATCCAATCAGTGTTTAACATTAAACTGGGCAGATTGCTCATGCTTGCATCTGGCCTGTTAATTTGTTTTAAGAGCTCATATGTCCTAATATGACATATCTTCTACCATTTTTTCAGACTCTGCACCAGTACTGAAAGTTGATGAGCGGCAGCGGCTTGCCCGTGAGCGGAGGGAAGAACAGGAAAAGCTGATAGGTGAGTCGTGCATACTCTGCTGTCTAATCAGCAGACACTTCTCATAATCCATAGCATTCAGTGTTTACTTTACAGAATGAAGGAAACAACCTTAAACCATTCAGACCATTGGTACAGCTAGCTCAGTCTTGTTAAATCTGACTAGTAGTAGCTGCCCAAGGTTGCTTTCTTAGATGTATCTGGAGATGCTGGAGATTAAACATGGGAAATTCTATATGCAAATTGTATTCAGTTATTGTGCTATAGCCCTTCTTTCTGAGTGGTGGCTCCACCACATACAATGGAACCTCAGTTAACATAATGCGTTCTCGGGGATGTTTCTTACACTGAAAATTACTTTAACCGAATTTCCCATGGGAATGCATTGAATGCAGTTCCCCATAGGAACACATTGAAAAACAATTAATCCATTCCGAAAAAAATCTGTAAATCATGCCTCTATTTTCTATGGATTTCCTTTTGTTATGCAATTATGTTAACTGAGCCATTTGTTAACTGAGGTTCCACTGTATAGTTAAAGCAGTAAAACAAATAAGATTTTAATTACATGACAATATGTAAAATGTCTCTGCCTCAAAGTCTGCCTTCGACAACAAATACAATTTTGTTTTTTATTCTAAATATAACAGCATGCAGATTGTCTAGTTACATTGTGAAACAATTAGGTTGTTTTGTTTACTATTCAGTCTCATATGCCAAAACAAACAAACATCAAGTGGGTCAACTAAAGGTAAATGCCCTGTGCCATTATCAGCTATTTAAAAATATAGCAAGATGACAGTTACCGTACTATGAAGGATATTTTTACAGAAACCTGTTTTCAGAGAAAACAGATGCAATGGTATCAAACTAATTTGACCACTGTAGTATCTACTAATTTGTTTTGGAGGCTGCCATTATCTGAGACCAATAAGAGTCTTTTATTGACAGATCCCAGCCCTTTTGTAGAAATACTGTAAGTTTAACAGTTCTGAAGATATTTTAAAATTCAGCACTACTATATCTTTAATCATATCATCCATTTGCTCTGTGGAAACAGCAGGCCTGCATAGAAGCATCTAGATTGCAGATGACGGTGTGACCAGAAAGCGTTTTGTTCCACTGTTTGGTGTGATGTGGAGAAGGTCTGCTCTATCCTTTTTCTAACAACCAAATATTTTTAATTTGTGGGTAGGGATCACACCATTTTGGTTTGTTTTCATTATGTGTAATGAACTAAATGAACCAAAGAGAGCTTATGGCTGTCCATTTGCCTTCCTCTTTCAATTTTCTGTATGTGGCTTAAGAAGACAGGCTGGCCAGTTCATGATAGTTTAAAATTAAACATTTCCTCTGCTCTGTGGAGCTTTAATATTATTTCTGTCCTTGTAAAACAAGCATTACTTCTTTATGTGCTGTCTTGTTATTGAGTTACAAACAGATTTATGTATTTCAGTGGTTGGAATATGCATTTTACTAGCACTGTTCTGTGCTAAAAGTTAAGGTTGGAATCTTATCAAATTGCTCTATATATTTTTGGATACATACCGTAGTTCAGGGAGTGTCAACTTCTAAAAGTGCCCCCTAATCAGAACCAATCTATCTTGTCTACTCATCTTCATGTTCTCAGACAAATATCAGCCCTGTGTTTGTTTTACATAAAGGCTTGGAGGAACTTCTTTCAGCCCAAAGTTCTCAGAATGGATAAGACAATGTACAAGCATATTTTGTCTTATTACTACCAATAACTAAGCCTTAGGCAAGGGTTTTGGGTTTTTCATCCCTTAAGGCAATTTTCCACATGAAATCTAGACATGCAAGGTCCCTTACCTCATTGTAATATTGTCACCACAAGAGGAGGCCATGGTGCCCCATTATCCAGGCAGCTAATGCCAAAGCTAACACTGTTGCAACCAGGAAAAGAGAGCACAGTAGGCCCACAGTATCCGTGGGGGATACATTCCAAGGACTATCATGAGTGCCTGAAACTGTGGAAAGTAATGAACCCCATACTATTTTGTATCTTTTAGGCTCTAGTGGCCCGTTCTTGTAATTACACCATGGAAATGTTTTTATTTTTCATGCAGTATTTTAAAAATGTGGTTAACTGAGACGGCAGCTACCAATTCTACAGATATGGTGGGTCCACTGTATTCAGATTGTAATGAAACATCCTACACAGGACCCCAGATCTACACAGACAACCTTGACAAAAGAAAAAGGCTCAGTAATACACTCACCTTCCCCCAGCATCTGACCCAAGATGCTCCAAAGTTTTATACAGGTCTATGCAAAAATCTTATGCAATCATTAGATTTGTTGTTTTAGCAATGGCATATGCTAAAGGGCTGCTTTTGAACTCCTTTACATGTATGTGTTTGAACTGCAGTGATACATCTTGTTCTCTTCATTCTCTAACATGTAGACCCAGGCAAGATGGTTTGGGAATTATTTCTTCTTTTTTTATTTTACATTTTGTTGGAAGTAGAGGAAATACTGAACAGATATGAGGAGTCAGGAATAGATTAGATAAATAAACTGAATCTGTCAAATGTATCCTTTCCTGGAAATCTGAAAGTCCATATTTACTCCCAAATAATAATAATAACATCATGTCAGAAATTATTCTGGGACAGAGATGGGCGCTCAATCCATCATGCAGTACCCAGGTCTTGAACTGCCAACTTGTTGGCCTTCCAGCTAACAAGGCAAACTTCTTAACCACTGAATCACCACAGCCCCCCTCCCAAATAATTTGAATTGGACTCAGTTACACAGCTGCATATCTTTATACCACAATCATATCCACAATTCATTGGCACTTATTCCAAATTAGTGAGCATAGTGTGCCTACCAAAACATGATAAAGCCCTAGACCAGTGGTGGTGAATCTATGGCATGTGTTCCTGAGGAAGCACTCACAGCCCTCTCTGTGGGCATGTGCACCATCATCCCAGCACAGAGTTCGCCCCACCCCTCTGCCCAGCAGCACAATGGGAGCACTTCCTCCTTCCCCCAAAACAGAGTTCACCCTGCCCCCCTATTTGGGCACAGCCTCTAAAAGGTTTGCCATCACTGCCCTAGAGTAGACCTAATAAACATCAGGAAATACCTACCAGTATCATAGACCAGGGGTGCCCAAACTACGGCCTGGGAGCCAGAGCCAGCCACTGATGCCAATTCATCCAGTCCGTGAAGCCCTCATCGCTCCCAGAAGTGGAAGTAAAGCACGCCCATTTTACTTTCACTTCCGGGAGCGACGAGGACTTTGCAAGCTGGATGAATTAGCATCAGGAGCTGGAGCTGCCCCCCATGCCATAGTGACTGGCCCACGGCCCAAAATGTTTGGGCATCCCTGTCCTAGACAATCATATTTATTTAACAGAACATTTTTGTGTTTGCTGAAACATTGCCTTCCTTTCGCTTTATTTGAATGGGCTGCTATGTATAAATCCCATAAAGAAACTACTGGTCTGACTTTTGGCCACTTTGCAAATAATAATGTAACTCTCAAAACTTGAGTAAATCTTCCTTTGTTTCTCTTTAGTGGCAAGAGAATTAGCCTGGCTAGAAAAAGAAGAGAGAGCAAGGCAGCATTATGAGAAGCATCTCGAGGAACGCAAAAAGAAACTAGAAGAACAGAGGTTAAAAGAAGAGAGAAGGCGGGCTGCAGTTGAGCAAAAGCGAAGGCAGCGGTTAGAAGAGGACAAGGTAAGTTGGCTTTCCAAGGCAGTCTTCTGGAGAAATGAATTTCCATTTGCACCAGTGAAAAGAAGTGTCCTTCAAAGAGGTCATGTTGGGAGATAGTTGGCTTACGGCTGTGTTTCCCATTCTTTGGGTTTTGGACTTCAATTCCCAGAAACCTAAATCAATTCCCCAAAGCACTGATCAGTCAGTGTACTGACTTAAGCTTCTGGGAATTGATGTCCACCAGTGATCCGTGGAACATAGTTTGGGAAACACTGCTTTAGGAAAATCCCAGTTATAGGGATCCCAGTTATTTGGCTTTCTGTGTGGAAAGAGGGGATGGAACTAATAATATTTATTTCCTGATAAATTGAAGATGTATGCACAATCTTAATGGAGACTATGTTGACATGTAGCTATAGGACCATAAAACCCATAATGTAACCAGCTAGACAAAAAGGGGGCTCACATAGTCATTCTCTCTCTCTCTGATCCATAACAGCACTACTATCCCTATAGATACCCCACTTGTATCTATAGGCTTCCCGTTGCAGATAAGCAAGAAGCCTTCAAGGGCTGCTGTTGGTTTTCTGGTGGTAATACCTGTGGAGTTCATGAGTTCACCCTATATCAGGGGTGGCCAACTGTAGATCTCCAGGTGTTCTTGGACTTCAATTCCCAGAAGCCCAAGTTAGCACTCCTGCTGATCAGGGCTTCTGGGAATTGAAGTCCAAGAACATCTGGAGATCTACAGTTGGCCACCCCTGCCCTATATCATCCAGAATACCTTTCAGAAGATACATGCATCTTATTAATAGTAGCAAAGCTGCCACATGAAAGAAAACAGGTTTGTTGCAAACATGGTATTTTGTATTGTATTGTATTATGTTATCTTGTTAGGAACGACATGAAGCTGTCGTGCGCCGGACAATCGAGAGGAGCCAGAAACCAAAACAAAAGCAAAATAGGTGGTCCTGGGGAAGTACACTTCATAGAAGCAGCAGCATTACTAATCCAGGTAAATGTGGAGACCAGGAGTCTGATCCTGTCTCACTGTCTTTATGTTGATATGTATGCCTATGGGTCCTTATCAAGGAAGTCTCTTTGCAGAAGGAATTTCATTTGAGACTTGAATTGTACCTTTAGATGTGCAAGTTTCTTACTTTTACATTCGACAGTCAAGAATGAGAGGATTCAATCAAGCTTTGGTCAACTTTCTGTTTTTAACCCCATATGTATTTACCTATTGCTTCGTTCATCCTTCTGTGGCTTTGTCTGTGTGTCAATAGTCTCTGTGTCTAAGCTGTGCTTCCTAAACTCATGCATTTGCCAGATAGGATTCAAAAGAATGAGTATGAATTCTTACATAAAAATGAAGGAATATTTTTTCACAAGTACAGTTGTAGCTCGCTTAAAGAGCATAGTGTGGTCCACAGGATTGCTCTTTAAGCGAGTTTTCTCCTTAAGCGAAACACCATTGTAAGTGACCAATTGTGGGGGGGATTGTGAACCCCGATTTATTTGTTAAGCGAGTTTTTGGTTGGTTTTATTTGTTAAGCAAAGTGAACATTCAGAGAAAATTCTGCTCTTTAAGCAAGTTACTCTTTAAGTGAGGCGCTCTTTACTTGAGGTTTGACTGTATATCAAGGATTTATTTCATTACGTTTAAATCCATTATGTGTGAGCTCAGAAGGTTATTGGTGTTGTCAGCATAGTAATATTAATTGATTGATTTAAAAGTTCTTAGGCAGGTTTCTCCTATTTTCTGAAAAAGTTGTTTTATCAACTACCATATATATTCGAGTATAAGTCGGGGGTTTTCGCCCCCAAAATGAGGTCCAAAAATGGGACTCAACTTATTCTTAGGTCAATGTAAACACTCAAAAACATACTCACACAAATGTCTAAATTAATTAATTTTACTGTATTTTCATGTGTTTTAATTATTGAAACTCACTAGCAGCTGCTGCATTATCCACCTCCGACTTATACTCAGGTCAATCTATATTCCTAGTTTTAGAGGTCCAAATTAGGTAGCTTGACTTATATTTGGGAGATTTATAGTCAAGTATATATGGTATTAAGAAAATTATGGAATTATGATTCATTTCTGTTTTATCTCCCCCCTCCCCCCAAATCCTGGCAAAATTTTGTATGTGTGCATAGACAAAGGCAGAAACTTGGATCACTGTTATAATGGTGGCCAGTGTTTCACATTAGGAAATTACATCTATATCTATTAAATACTTACTTTTTCTTCTGTGCAAACATGTAGGTTACTCCATATGTTGTGTGACAAAAGTGTGCATCATTGCTTTTACAAAGCACAAAGATTATTTGTGCTTTGTATTATTCTTTCCACTGCTACATGATCAAGAAATAGCTGCTTTCTCATAACAGTGTTTTACCTGTTCTCTTTGCTGCTCTCTGTATAACTTGCTTGGTGTCTTTTCTTTTCTTTTAAAAACCATTGTCTCGCATTCTGTTTTTAGGTTATTTTCTTGAATCATCATTCACCTTTCTCGATTTAGCGGGCTTGGAGTACCACTTCAGACCTCTGGGTGGTGCTAGACATCCCGGTACATAAATCACTGTGACTTGCTGATTTTTGTGACCAGTACTGTAGTTGTCTCCTGAGAGTAGGCGCAGCACACTAGTAACAAACCATCCCTTATTAGACACCGTGTATGCTTACTACTTGCTGAATAGTCTAGACCTGATAGATAGCCTCTATTATCTTCCTCAAATTTATTGAGTTGCTATTGGGTGACTTAAAGAATGTGGCACAGCAATTTAAAGGAGAATATATCCTTTCGTTTGGTGCACATATAAAGTATTTAGTCGTTTTTATAACCTTGAACACAGATTTATAGATGACACGTCTCCAGATGTTGGGAGACAATGTTATTTGACTTTGAAAAGTACAGTGTGTTTGGGCCTATTAATATTCCTTGTTTAAAAAAACAACACATTAATGTTTTTATAGGAACATGACAAGATTATATACACATTGAGTTAATTGTACACTTTATTAAAGACTCATTAAGTGAAACAGTCTGCACTGATTTCTTCCGTTAACTTCCAAATCATCTCACTTGCAATAAATGAAGAAAATGGAAAGAAAATGGCCAGAGTCCTATTGGCAGTTCTATAGTGTTTCCCAGTTGTGACTAATTGACAAAGTGCTGGAGCAAATCTTGGTTGCACAGTTGATGTGTGACCAGGCACAACTAAGACATGCCCCAACACTTTCGTCAAGTTATGCAAACCTTACATAGGCTTTCTCTATAGGAAGCTAGATATAGGCTGAACATCAGAGAGAACATCTTAACGGTTAGAACGGTAGAACAGTGGAACCAACTACCTTAAGAGGTGGTGAGCTTTCCTATGTTGGAAGCATTCGAGAGACAGTTAGACAAACATCTCTCAAGTCTGCTTTGATTTGGATCCCCGCATTGAGCAAGGGGTTAGACGTGACAGCACAAGAGGCCACTTCTAAATCTGTTATTTTATGATTCTGCACAAGCAGGGGTTAGGCCTATGGATTTTATTCTGTGAGTAAGAGATATGTGTGGCAGAAGGATGACAATTAGATTCAATGGCCCTCTTATCATGACATGCTTTGGATTGGAATGAGAAGGAGACTTGATGCAGGAAAGTTCACATTTAAATACAGGAGTTAGTCTTTAAGGTGCCGCAACATTTTTTTGTTGTTGTTTTGTTTACTCTCTGATATGATTGCACAGACTAACATGGGTACCCTTTAAAAAAAATCACAACTTTCTGTGGTTAAATTACTATACTGCAGCCAAAAGGTTTTGAGTTCAATCTTAACAGGCTCAAGATTGGCTCAGTCTTCCACCTTTTTGGGGTCGGTAAAATGAGTCCCCAGCACATTGGGGCATGGTGTTAATTACCTTGTGAACAGCCCAAAGAGTGTACTAAGCACTATGGGGCAATATAGAAGTTTAATTGCTATTACTATTAAATGGGACTGTAAAATATTTGCCCCAATGGTCATTTGATATTGGATGCTTAGATAAAAAATCAACTTTACTAAAGGGGGAAAAAACTAGCTCAGATGTATTTACTGGTCTCTTATTTAAATGTTTTGCTTAGCTTTTCACATGATGGTATCCAGGACACTCTACAACATCCTTGATAACAGTACAGCACAATATAATTCTGTGACCAAAAGCATGTTGCTTAATGTAATAAATCACACTAAAGTTGCCCATTGAATTTGGTAAGTTAACTCCTCCATGATTTCATTGATTCAAATGGGCCTAGCATAGTTATTCACTCTAGAGTAAGCCTATTGGGTCAGTGAGTCAACTCCTCCACAAGTTCCCCTTGAGTCCAATGTGCCTAGTTACTAATCAACAGGATTTCAGCCAGTATAACAAGCAGTATAACAAGCAGATGAAGAAACAGAAATATAGGCATATTTGGATCGGAAAACTAATTCATAGGCAATTGGATCAAATTGGATAAAATGCATAGACATTTGCTTACCTTTTATACACTTTTTCTGTAGGAACCCTGAGTCAGCCCTATCTTTTACTTCAACCCTTTAGTTTAAAAAAGTTGCAATGGATACTGACTTTATTTGCCACTGTTTCATTCTAACATGATCCTGGTTCACAACGCTGTTCTTGTCAGGAAGAAAGTGGCTTTTAAACATTTGTGTTTTGTTTGTTTTGGATATGTTTGAACTCTTAATACCTCTCTCTATCTTTCCTTTTCCCCAAGGCTTGCTGATTCTCCCTGATGATAAGCATAATTAGATGGAAAGGGACATCTCATGATGCTTATTTTGTATCAGTATATTCAGATTCATCTCATGAAAATGTAAATTTCTGTTTGATTGAATAAATAATTATGATAAGTTGGCTGCAACTTGACATTTACCGCATAATCTTATACCAGTGATGGCAAAACTTGGCACTCCAGCTGTTCTTGAACTTCAATTTGGGCTTCTGGGAATTGAAGTGCAAGAACAGCTGGCATGCCAAGGTTCGCCATCATGGTCCTATACATATCTGATCAGAAGTAAATCCTACTGAATTAAATTGGATTTACTTCCAAGAAATTATGTGCAAAATTGCTGCCCAAAGTATTTTGTGCCCAGTCTTTGAGTCACCTATTTAACACACACACCCCGCCCCAGACCTTATTTTTAAAGCATAATTCAATAGAAAAAAATACTTTCATTTACACTTCCTTCTAGAGGGCTAGGAACTTGCATTGCTGCATGTGGGCTATCAATTAGCATTATTTCCATTTGTTTTAGATCCAGACAGGCGATCTGTTTCAACTACGAATCTTTCGAAACATGTTGACCCAGTCATTAACAAGCGGCTCTCCTCTTCATCTGCAACATTACTAAATTCTCCAGACAGAGGTACAGTTTAAAGAATAACAGCTGAAAAGAAAAAAGTCTAAAAATGTCTTGTATGGTGCTTGTTTTGCAAAACTTCAGCAGATCTTGAGTCATTTTCTTTACTTTAGAGAAAAGCAAAGCAAAAAGATTAATACACAAGGCTGCATTTTGGCAAGGGAAATCATCACATATTTGAAAAATTAGAACTTGCTTCAATCGGTGTGCTTAGTAAGTGTTAAAAGCAGTGCTTCTGTCAGGTTTTTTAGTAAATGAATTTTGCGAAATAGAGGACCAGTTCATTTCTCCAAAGTGCATGGAATTCATTCTAATTATTATTATTTTTTGCACATTGCCACTAGATCATACACATTTTTTTTTATTTCCCCAATTTGAATTATTATTATTTTGTTCTGGGCAGATAAATTGCTGACAACTTGTTCAAAAATATAGATGTTAATTGTCTCTGTTGATTTTATAGGTTGACTTTGTTTTAGAGAGAGACTTTATTCCAACTTATATTTCATTCTCCGAGATTTTTACAGGAAAGAAGGATGATGTCATTCCATGTACAAGTGAAATTTTTCCTCCTCTTTTGAAACTACTAAATATGCAATACATTATTTTAGAGTTAACCAATATTGCCAATATATTAGTTGGATACAGAAACACACTTTTTGTTAAAAAAAAGTATTAGAATTTTTTTTGTTTTATTGTAAAACTGGTTGAAAGTTCCCATATGTAATGTAAGCATATGATGAATGTTGTGCACTCTTACCTAGTAGTAAATCCCATTGAATTCAGTGGGCCTTACTCTAGAGTAGCCATGCATAGTACTGGTCTAATTATATTCTTAAATGTCTGGGGCTTGTGTTTAGTGTCTGTGCATGGTTTCCTGCATGTTTGGTGATATGCTATGTTAAAGGCCAGGCTGGCACTTTCTGTGTGATAGACTTGAGATACTCTCAGAGGTGACTGATTTCATCATTCAACCTTTTAGCAATAAAGCACAACCAACCATTCAGAAGGAGACTAGATTCTTCCTTTTCCATATTAATGAACTAAAACTTACAAACAACTTTTAAAAACAACTTTTCTTTGCTAGCCAGCTTTCCTCACCAAGCCAGCCCTGGCTATGGGTGGTCAGCCACAGCTGACAGCCTATAGCCAGGCAGGAGGCTCCACGAGTGAAGCCACAGCTGGTTCGGCAGGGGGAAGCCTCCTTTGCCAGGCAGCTTTCCTTTCCCTGCCGAGCTAGCCCTGGGTATGGGTTGTCAGCCATGGCTGACAGCCCATAGCTGGGGGGGGGGGGGGGGTCACTACACAAGTAAGCCACTGCTGGTTCGGCAGGGGGAACCGTCCTTTGCCAGACGGCATTCTTTTCCCCACCAAGCAAGCCCTGGCTACGGGTGTTCAGCCATGGCTGACATCCCATAGCCATGGGGGCATTGAAGCCCATTCCCCCACCATCCTCTACCAGCCAGGGAGAATGGGAGGGGGGAAAGAAGGATCCTTTAAGCCCATTTCCCCCCATCCCACCTCTAGCCAAGGAGAGTGGGATGGGGAGAAAGGAGGATCCTTAAGCCTATTCCCCTCTCCCATCCCACCATCAGCTGAGGAGAATAGGATGGGGGAAGAAAGATCCTTTAAGCCTGTCCCCCCCCCCCCATCACACCACCAGCCAGGGAGAGTGGGATGAGGGGGGAAGAAGGATCCTTTAAGCCAAAGGAGCTCTCTTGCCTGGCCCTGCCCTGGTGTCGCTGCCCAACAGGAGGCGGCAAGGGCAAGATCAGGCCGTGCAAGACTGTTCCTTTGGAAGCTGCCCTTGGCCCGACTCCTAGCAGTCAGCAGCGGCCGCCAAACCACACCAGTGGGTGGTGGGTGGGATGGGGCGGTTACCAGTGTATAAGACACATTCTGTTTTTTCGGCATATTTTAAGGGAGGAAAGTGTGTCTTATACGCTGTCAAATACGGTATTAAATCCACCAAAGACATATAGACTATTGGACTGGAACAACAGTGGAGAAATTTTCCTAATGAAAGTACTGAAAGAACTAGAGCAGGAATTTTGCCTGTCTCTTATGTACCAAGAGCCACAAACTGTTGTCTCTCCCCTCTGTATAGTTGAGGAATTATGTCAGTACAGGATTCTGCAAGGTACCAAAGGTTGGATTTGTATACTTTGCATATCTGAAAGCACAATGTTCTTTATTATTTCATTTTAAAAAATGATTATACTG
The DNA here is from genome assembly GCA_030440675.1 of Furcifer pardalis. Classification (NCBI taxonomy): domain Eukaryota; kingdom Metazoa; phylum Chordata; class Lepidosauria; order Squamata; family Chamaeleonidae; genus Furcifer; species Furcifer pardalis. The sequence continues at coordinate 92,525,544 of CP126890.1, read as the reverse complement.
ATGAATTTCATTTTGATCCATCCTGTTACTCATTTATATAGAGATTCTGAAATCCTAAATTGCAGTGAGAGTGGCATTTTACTCAACTGGGGACTTCTGACTTTTTATTTCCATAGCAGCAACCTTGTATGCCACTTAGCAAGCCACTCATGTACTGTATTCAAGTTTCAAAAGTAACATGACTTTTGATATAGCACTAGAATTGAGTGAGAATAGGACAAGCACATGGGTGCTTCTCAATGGTCTCTCTAGAACAGTGGTTCCCAATTAGTGGTACGCGTACCCCCAGGGGTACACAAAATTGCATCAAGGGGTACGCGCAGCAATCTCTTAACTAAAATATTAAATCCTTAAAAAACAATAATGCAATAACAATTGCCAAAAAATTATTCAATTTAATTAAACAATCAGTAGGTAAGTCAATCGTATGCATCAAGCGCTTTCTCCCGTGGCGGTGGTTTTTCCCGTGCCTCCCGCGTCTTGCGTCACCCGATCGCGGCTGCCCCCGTTCCCGCCTATTTGCTTGTCATTGTCAACATGCACGTTTGTCATATTAATGAAACATGTGTTCTCTGTCATTAGAATGTCTTTTGATGATAATAAATATAAAATACACCTGATTTCATTTTTTATTTAACGTTCCTGCAATAAGGGGTACGCGATTTTTAACATTCCTGCAATAAGGGGTACGCAAGTTTGAGGTCTTTCTTGAAGTGGTACTTAGAAAAAACTAATTGAGAACCATTGCTCTAGAATGTAGTTTTAAATATGAATAGGAGCCTGCTGTTAGAGCTTTCTTTTAAACAGAGGAATAGGGATCAAGTAACGGGAAGAACTAAAAGTGGGTTTAAGGACTATTAAGTTTTAATGATAGCTTGAATGTAAGATTATCAACCCTCTTTTCCCTGTCTCTTCTCATTACACAAATAATTCTTTGGCAAATCAATTCACAATCTTTTACAGTTCTTGTGTTCGCTGGTGTTGGTTGTATTTAATAACACAAGTGCACAAATCTGTGTTTTTGCTTGTATAGTCTTTGAACACGATCTTTGAAGTGGTGTGCTGTCTATGACGTGGTGTATAAATTATCCATGTTTTGATGGAAGCATGTAGTTTTTCAAAGTTCCTCTAAAAATAGTTATTTTCTCACAGAATTGATCCCAGAAGTTCCTCAGTTGCAGGACCGCATTCATAATGTATGAATGTTTGCTTAAGAAAGCCAACACACTATATTAATTTTCAAAGAAACAGACTTTTCCTTCTGTTACAGTACAATTTCCTCCTTCCACTTAGTTGACATTATTTTATGAAATGGTACTCAGTAGATTTTGTCTTGTAACTTTCACCACATCCGGCTCTGTCTTATATCTGTACAAAGCATTAAATTCAATTGTGATCCATGAGGATTAACCCAAGCGAATGTGTATTATATTGCAATCTTAATTTCCCATTTTTGTTTAATCAGCTCCATATTGTTTTTAGCACAAGGAGGCTGGGGGTGATGGAGAGACAGCATAGCAAGGGAGAAGAATAGCCTTCTGAACCAACCAAAAGAGAAAATCAAAACAAGAGTTACCATGAGATTGTTATGTCTTCAGCTAGCAAATCTGACATGAGCCATGCCTGTTGTAGGAAGTGAACTATCCTGGGATCATTATAAAGGTTGCCCTTGCTCAAAAGCCAATCATATCTGACTTTAGGGTTCAGTGTTCATCTCTGTTTATAGCCAAAGAGCCAGCGCTGTCTGTGGCAGGCATGACTAGGCACCAGAGTACACAGAACACTGTTTACTTTTCCACCAAAGTGGTACCTATTTATCTGCTTGCAATTTCTTGCTTTCAGACTGCTAGGTTGGCAGGAGATGGAACAGAGATGGGAGCTCACTCCATGTGCAGCACTCAGGTCTTGAACTGCTGACCTTCCAGTCGTCAAGTTCAGCATCTTAACTGCTAAACCATAGTGAGCTGAACTATTTACAAAGCCCCTTGCCCCATGGCAGCAGATTTTCTTCCACATAAGGACCATTCAGGGTAGCTGCTTCCAGCTACTAAAAATGGCAAAGCTTGTGCTTCTTGTCTACCAGTATGATTTTCGCTTTTTGTGTATACCTTTGTAATTGAGTAAATAGTCATCCTACATGACCTTCCATTTGAAAGCCTTCTAATATATGTGTTACTAAAGGATACATCTTATTGTTCTGGTGCTTTTTACTGCCTTTGAATACTCGTTGCTAATTCAGAAGCAATGTAAGCCAAAATTGCAAATTGTACTTTTAAAGCTTTACACCAGTTTTAACAGTAAATAGTGCACGTTTTGTATAATAAAGTTAAAAGAGAAGCAGTGCAAAAACAGCTTGTGGGTTGCATATAGTCCGAGGTCCATACTTTACTTCTTTCCATTGTAAGGCAAGAGTGAGGAAACCAGACCCTACAGTTATAATTCAGCTTGCTGGGATTTCTAGTTCAGTCCTTCAGGGGCTCCCCAGTTTCCCCTCTATAAGTCCCTTCCCTGAATGGAGACAAGGAATCAGGAATGAAAATTGATACCAGGACCCTCTATTTGAAAACCAACCTTCACTCTTTCACTCCCCTTTAATGAAGAAGATGAGGTGGGAAGCAAGCACTCTCACTCAGACCTCAAGAGCTGGCAGAAAGCCAAATTCTGCATTAATGATAGCCCATTTTTTTGAAACAGAATTGATTATGGTTTAAGACATGCTATTCAGGAAGATAGGATGTCAATTTTTTCTTGAAAAGCCATGTTGATAGTAAAAACAGACAAGGAAATGCATAGGTAAAGGTGAAAGAGGTGAGGCATCTCTAGCTTTCATTGTTATTAGTAAAACAGTTTCCAAGTGCAATGGAAAAGAACTTTTTGCTTTGCACTGTACCTGTTCATTTGTGGAAGGCATGAAATCTAATATCTCACTTCTGTGGTGTCACTCAGCTCGACGTCTACAGCTGAGTCCCTGGGAGAGCAGCGTGGTTAGCAGACTTCTGACACCAACACATTCCTTCTTGGCCAGGAGTAAAAGTGCAGCAACCTTGTCCGGAGACGCAGGTAAAATGAAAGCTTTCAGTAGCTACTTGGTCTTGCCTTTTTATAATGGGTGCAGAGTGCTGTATCTACATTGGAGCAACGGAGGCTTTCATCTGGACCACCAAATTACAGAGATGGATTCAGTGGCGTATGTTAGAAAGATGAAGAGCAATTATCTTCTGGCCATGACTCATTCCTTCTTTCTTCCCATTGGGGGCTCAATCCTGTGCCTTATGGCAGTGTTGGGTGGGAGAGGGTGCCACTTTTCCTGGGTCCCTTTCTTTTCTCATAGTTACCAGTTAGGAAATTATTACTTTCACCACTTACATCAGGAGTGCCCAAACTTTTTGGGCCGTGGGCAAGTCATGTGGTTCAGCGGGCTGGTCACGTGGTTATTTGCACCAGAAGCAGAAGTAAAATGCACCTTGCAGTCAGTGTTTTGCAACAAGGTGAGATAGATTTTAAGCTGCCATTTTCTCTGCTTAAATCAGGGGTGCCCAAACAATTGCCTGTGGGCCGGATCTGGCCCTCAGTACCAATTCATCCAGCCTGCACCACCCTCATTGCTGTAGAAGCAGAAGTAAAATCCGCCCAGAGATGCACAGAACGTTGTTGTATGGCCGCGTTTTACTTCAGCTTCCGGGAGCAATGAGGGTGGTGTGGGCCGGATGAATTGATGTTGGGGCTGGATGCGGCCCACGGGCCACAGTTTGGGCACCCCTGACTTATGTAATAGAACTAATGCAGGTCCCCTCCTGGGAATTTTAATAATATATTACGGCCACTTTTGAATGCTTATGTGTTCTCAGGTGTTTCCTTTTGAAATAAAGTGCTCTGGGAGCCAGCTCAAGACAAAAATTGAAATTACACCTGTAGAGGAAGGGAGGGGTATAATTCGTAAGGAATTCTTTTAAGATGTAATCCTGTGCCCACTTTCTTCATTGGAACCCACATCTGAGTAGATATATGTGGGGCTGAGTGTCTGTCAGGTGGGCAACAGGATCAGCCAAACATTTTTTCACAAGAAGAAACATACTACAGAACCTAGTATAAAATTCCCAAGTCTAAAGTTAGTTACAGTCCTTGATAAAACTTGGATTTAAGTATCATAATAAGGGGGAGTGAGACTTAATATAGCTCATCTTATCTGAAAAACTGAGCTTCTTCTGCACGTATTTTATGATTTGGCATAATTTGTGACTCAGCATCAATGTATACATATAAACCTAAGTTGATGTGTGCTTAAATTGACTGATGCCAAATCATGAACTGGAAATTTAAAGGGACAATTCAAGTAACAAAAGTATAGTAATACCTCGGATAACGCTAAGACTTGGTTCCAAGTCTTGGTGTTATCCGATTTTTAGTGTTATCCGATGCATGTTAAAATCCTATGGGATGTATCGGATAACGTTAAAGCTCCATAGAGATACATTGTAACCACACAGGCTTTAGCGGTTGTTATCCGATACATCCCATAGGACCTGAACATTATTTGATCCAATTCTCCTCCCCAGATTACTTAAAGTTATGCGATTTTAGCGTTATCCAAGGTAAACGTTATCCAAGGTATTACTGTATCAGTGGAATTCAGTAGGAATACTGAGTTAATGCAATTTGTTTTGAATGTGTCCCAGTCATTCAGTGGACTAAATCTTCACTCCAAATTGGAATAGCCCAATTGATTCCATGGGACCCTCATAGCTGGAAATAGAAGAAAGGAAGGGGCATCCCATTTAGCACAACTGGAAGTATAGCTAATGCAAAGCTATATTTGGCTATGACTAAGTTACTCCAATCCCAGTTCCATACCACATAGATGATCGGTGGGTTTTCAGCCATGAAAGAAGCTTATGGGGTTACAGCACTGATTGCTTCAGGTATGCTTCATTATATGCTTTATTATATCAGGTCCTGACTTTATTTCTGAGTTCCTAAACTTTACCTGTTCTATCTGTTTCTGTTTATCTGTGACATCTGTACTTTTCTTCCAAAGCTAGTCCTGGTGTGCTAGTAATTTTGATTTCTCTTTGTGATTTTAAAACTAATTGTGTTAGCATTTGTACTAGCCAAGCAACCTGAAAGATATTTTTTCCAATTAAGTCATACTTTAACAGAACCATCACTGTAATTATTCCGTGGGGTTTTTTTCCCTTCAGACTTTGTGTCTACTAGATGGCAAGTTAAACACAACATGTTCACAAAAGCACTATTAGGGCAGTTCCTTGGGCTAGGATTAAATGTGTCTACACCCCGAGGAAACTCAACCGAAGCCTCACACTTGCCTTACTCCCCTGCCCTCTGCCTCTCCTCATGCAGTTGAAGCCTTACTCCCCTGCCCTCTCCCTCTCCTCATGCAGCTGAACGAAGGACTTGTTTCACTTTAACAATTGCTGGACTGCCCTTATACATTGATGGGGAGTGGTGGTTTTAAAGAAGTTCTGATTTGGAAACAAATGGAAACGAAGCACATACACTGATGATTTCAGGAGCAAGGGTGTGGGGAAGAAACAGTCTGTTTCTTTGTGAAATATTACCATTTAAAAAGCCTCTAAATCAGGGGTGCCCAAACTACGGCCTGAGGGCCTAATCCAGCCCTCCAACGCCAATTCATCTGGCCCACAAAGCCCTCATCATTCCTGGAAGCAGAAGTAAAACATGTCTGTATGGGTACGTTTTACTTCCGCTTCCAGGAGTAATGAGGGCTTTGCAGGCCGAATGAATTGGCATCAGGGGAAGATCCGGCCCCTGGCCCATAACGACCTGCTCCCTGAACAACATGACTGGCCCACGGCCTGAAAAGTTTGGGCACCCCTGCTCTAAATAATCACATGATGGTTCTGGTTTAAGGATCTTTCTTTTTCTCTATATATTAATACTAGCTTTCCTTTATTTCCTCCATTCCATCCTCCTGTTTCTGTCTCCATCTCTTGGCTTGTCTTTGATGTGTTCTGTTAAACATTAGTTATCCCCGTTTGTCCTCGTTCAGCATCTTGCAGCCCCATCAGTCCTCTCTCGTTCAAGGCCATAACCTGTCGAACTCCAGGAGACAGAGCAAAACTCTTTGCCACGGCACCTGATGTGACGCGTAAGAAGTCTACTCATTCAGCAAGGGTAAGCTCCTTAGCGCTGAATAGGCTTGAGGCTATAGTGAAGCAGTGTTACATGAATAATTGACTGCACAGACTGTTTTCATGACAGGGAAGTGGCTTCCAGAGGCAACAAAATGCATAATGGAATGAGGGCTTGGAAAAGTTACTTTTTGGGATTACAATCCCCAGAAGCTCCCAATCAGCACGGTTGCTTGTGTGTTGGGTTATAAATGCTTATCGTTGCTTAACTGCCTTGCTTATTGCCAGGATGTTTATGTCAACCATCCCTTTGAATGTTTATGACCAGTGACAATAATACTAACTCTGATCCCACCCCCACAACCATAAACATTGTACATGTGTATGGCTGAGACTTGAATATTGTACTGCATGCATCTGAAGGAGTAGATTGTGAAAGATGAATCTGCTAGTCTTTAAGGTGTCACAAGATTTCTTTTTGTTACAGGGGATTCTGGGAATTGTAGGCTAAAAATGTAACTTTTCCAAGGTCCATTCCTTAGTGGAATATGGCATCTTAGGGTGCTTCCAGATGAAAAGTTTACTGTATTGTCCTACCTCAACCACAGAATGTTACAGGGATTCTGAGTGGTTTCATCTTCTATTTCTAATCTTTCCACATTTCCCAACATTTCTTCCATTCTTTTTCAAAAGACCCATTAAGAAGGAAAATACTGAACAGCTCTCTCCTTCTACTCAGTCCTTATGATGCAACCTGTGATCACAGTGTTTTAGATCTTATTCACAATATCAGAGAGCATAATTGTTCTCTGGATGGAGAGTTCTGCGATTAAAGCAGCCATTTCCAGCTTCTAAAAAGAATGAGGCTTATGCATGTCCAAGGAGATATTTATTACAGCCCTATACGACTGGCATGAAAAGACAGTTGCTTCCACAATGAGTCATTGTGCACATGAACAAGACAAAGAGGGTTTTGACCATTATCCCATTGAACAAAGGGGCTGTTTTTTCTATTGTTATTTTTCTGATACAGAATTTGTACAACAGCATTTATTGAAGTGCACTGTGGCGTAATTTTGTTTTATCTGGTTTGTTAAATTTTAGACTAGTAAAAAAGAAAAAGGTCTTTCCTCATCAAATCCTCCCTCTGGTAAAAAAAGAGCACGCTCACCTTCAGCCTTCAGGAGCAAATCTGCTGCATGGTAAGTGACTTATCAGTCTGTGCATTGCTTAAGATGCTACGTTTATTCTAAGAAAATAGAATGCATGCGGAAATGGAAAGAAAATACGCATTGGTGGATGATCTCTGGAGAGAGCGGGATGGAGGTCATCCGTCTGTCCTGGCTCTTCTCGATCTCTCAGCGGCCTTCAATACCGTCAGTCATGGTATCCTTCTGGGGAGGCTCCAAGGGTTGGGGATCCAGGGCACTGTGTTGGCCTGGTTTTCCTCATTCCTGAGGGGCAGGACCCAGTCGGTGTGGCTGGAGAATGAGAAGTCAAGCCCTAGGTCCCTCCAACATGGGGTGCCTCAGGGCTCGGTACTTTCTCCTCTCCTATTTAACATCTACATGAAGCCACTGGGTGAGATCATCCGTTCCCACGGGGTGAGGAATCATCAATATGCAGTTGATACCCAGTTGTACATCTCGGCCCGTGGGGACCCAAGCGGTGCGGTGGAAGTCCTTTCCAGGTGCCTGGAGGCTGTTAAGGTCTGGATGGGGGAAAACGGGCTACAGCTGAATCCCGGCAAGACTGAGTGGCTATGGGTAAGGGGCCCTGTGTTACCTCGGGAGTTACCAGCTTTGGTTCTGGATGGAGCAGTTCTGCCCCAAACAGACCCGGTGCGTAATCTGGGGGTCCTCCTGGACTCACAACTACTGTTCGAAGAGCAGGTGGCAGCCGTGGCCAGGAGGGCTTTTGCACAACTTCGTGTAATACACCAGATACGCCCACTCCTGGACCGGGATGCCTTGCTCATGGTCACACATGCTTTGGTCACCTCCAGACTTGATTATTGTAATGTGCTCTACATGAAGCTGCCCTTGGTGACCAATCGGAGACTACAGCTGGTCCAAAATGCGGCGGCCCGGGTAGTGATGGGGCGCGGGTGATATGCTCGTGCCACACCACTGCTCCGGGAGCTGCACTGGCTGCCAGTATGTCTCCGGGTGCAATTCAAGGTGCTGGTCATTACCTTTAAAGCCCTTTATGGTAGTGGGCCAGGATACCTAAGAGACCGCGTCACCCTAAGAACATCTGTCCGTCCCACCAGGGCGGATCGGAGGGGCTCTCTTGTTATTCCATCGGCTAGGGAGGCTTGCCTCACTAGCACTAGGAAGAGGGCCTTCTCTGTGTTTGCCCCGGCCCTTTGGAACCTCCTCCCAACTGAGCTGCGCCTACAGGCAGAGCTCCTGCCTTTCCGAAGAGGCTTAAAGACCTGGCTGCCGGAGCAAGTGTGGGGACCCAGGAACGTGGGATCCCATGCAGGTTGGCTGATTTAAGGGACAGCCACCCCTTCCTGCTCTTGTTTTTATCTGTTGCGCTGTTTTAATTTTTCTTATGATTTTTTAAGGTTTTAAATATCACTATTATACTAGACTTAACCTGTGATTTTAATCTATGTTGTAAGCCGCCCAGAGTCAGGTCTACCCAATTGGGGCGGGATAGTAAATGTGAGTAATAAAGAAATAAATAATAAATGTTAAAAGAATGGCTTTAGTTTAATTTTCCCTGAGAGAAGATTATCAGAGATTCAAGTAGGCCCATCATACAGAAGGCACATTTCCTTTATCTTATTAATGAAGCTTCTGATATCAGTTTCAACATACAGCAATTAAATGATTTCATTCCACATGCTGAAGTTTCCCTAAAACTATTATATGAAGATGAGTTCTGTATCTGCTCTGATAAAAGCTACTGCATTATGTACTATGGGAACTCTATATACATGATGATTGTGAACAGTATTCAGAAAAGAAATGATCCAAACTACTTTTTAAATTATGTTATGGATTGGGGAGGGTGGGGGTTAACATTATTTATGCCAGGCAAAATTTTTTAAAGCTTTCTCTAGTGCATATTCCAGACTGATTTTGAAAGTGTCCTCAATTTCAAAACTGCAAAAAGGGAAAGCTGCTTGTTCCTTGGGAAGTGGAAGGTCAAAGTTCTCTTTGGTGTACAAAGTTAGTATCATAATTCCTTTACTGTTGGCTGTGGGAGTTGCTTGTATTGCAGTAGGATTCCCAGTTGAAGTGAGACCTTTCATCTCTGGAAGGAAAAGGAGGCAGACCCAGTAAGGCCAACATTCTGCCCCAGGCACAGCTCTCTTCACTCCAGAGATGCACTGACTGATCACTGCTCAATTCCTGCCACCTGGTGGACATGGTCTCCTTTCTCTGGTCCCCTTCGTAGTCTTTATTAATGGGGAAATGTACAAGGATTCTGTGTGTGGGTCAAATTAATAAAGAAACCAGTTGAAGCTTAAACAAGAGTAATAAGCCTTGTTATAAGAACTCCATTATGGATGGAAAGTTCACTTCGGGTACTGCGCTAGATTGTTAACATGCTGCAGCACACACAGTTAGGATGGACAGATAAGACTGAAGAAGAATTCAGATTACTCTGTCAGTCTTGGTTCCTCTGTTATAGCCCATAGGGTACACAGTTCTATGCAAAACATTCTAGCATTCAATTCAATTCCACCTCTCAGTCCACCTCTCATTAAAGAAAGGAAGACAGATGTGTCTCAAGGGGATTGAAATACTTGCGACGGCAGGCCAGCAATAGCTACTAATTTGTGAGCTGTAAGATATGGTGACAGAAGATCCCTTTTATAGGCAAGCTCATTGAGAGTGCTGTGGCAGACCAGGTGCAGCATTCTTGGAGGATGCAAATACAGTAATACCTCAGATAACATTTACTTCGGATAACGCTAAAATTGCATAACGTTAAGTAATTTGGGGAGGAGAATTGGATCGAATAACGTTAAGGTCCTATGGGATATATTGGATAACAACCGCTAAAGCCTGTGCGGTTACAATGTATCTCTATGGAGCTTTAACGTTATCCGATCCATCCCATAGGATTTTAACATGCATCGGATAACACTAAAAATCGGATAACACCAAGACTTGTGGAACCAAGTCTTAGCGTTATCCGAGGTATTACTGTACTGTAGTCTGGATCCATTTCAATCGGGGATTCAGGCCATTGGCACGGGACTAAGACAACGTTGGTCATGTTGCTTGATGGCCTTTAAAGATGGCGGATCAGGGGAGTTTGATGCTGTTAGTTTTCCTGGCTTTCTCCATGGCTTTTGATACTGTCAACCATGCTATCCTCCTGGATAGATTAGTGAGGTTATAGATGGGCCTCTAACCCTTCCACAATGATCACTTCCAAATGATCCAACTTGGAGATGCTGTATCTGTCTCCAGGTGGATTACCTCAGCAACTGTTTTAATCACTTTTCAGTGACTCAGAGAGTGCAACAGTAACTCATTACTCATTACTCCAGTGGTAGGGGTGTAACTGTAACTAGTTATTTTTCAAAACTTACAGTTCTGTATCCAATTCTATGAGACTGAAGTTAATTTATTCCTTGGAATTGTTCCTTTTGGGAAGATTATTATTATTATTATTATTATTATTATTATTATTATTATTATTATTATTATTATTATTATTATTATTATTATTATTATTATTATTATTATTATTATTATGTTTTATGCTACCCAGTGTGGGAAAATATCCCAGAGGGGCAGGATGTAAATTAAATAAATAAATGCTGTTTAACATTTATGTAAAGGCATTGGGAAGGTCATCCAGAAATTTGGCACATTGTACATTGTCATTCATATGTGGATGACATACATAGCGCTGTCTCTCCTTTAAATCTTCAGCGGTGGATGCTGTCAAGGTTCTGAAACGTTGCCTAGCTGTGATAATAGATTGGGTGCAGGCAAACAATTTCAAATTGAATCCTGATAAGACAGATCTTTTTTTTTTTGGGAGGGATGAGCCCTGGTGGTGCAGTGGTTACACTGCTGTACTGCAGCCGAAACATTGTGAGTTCAGTCCTGATGGGGATCAAAGTTGACTGAGCCTTCCATCCTTCTAAGGTCAGTAAAATGAATACCCAGCATGTTGGTGGCAAAATGCTGATTAATCTATCATCTGCCCAGGGAGTGCACTAAGCGCTACAGGGTGGTATATAAGTGTAATTGCTATTGCTGTAAATGAAAGCCAGGAAGAAATCCTAATAACCACAGTTGAATTGAGACAAAAATAAGAATTCTGACTGGAGAAATTCACTGACAAATTCATGCAAACTAGCAGAAAATCATTGCCTGTCAACTGTACTTGGTAACATGATAGGACATTGATGGCAAACTTTTTAGAGACCAAGTGCCCAAACTGCAACCCAAAAAACCACTTATTTATAGCAAAGTGCCAACACAGCAACAAGGAAGAAGGTAAACACTCCAATTGGGCTACTGGGCAGACGGGCGGGATGAACTCTGTGTTGGGGGGAGAGAGGAAGCATCCCCATTGGCTACTGGGCAGGGGGCGGGATGAACTCTGTGCTAACTGCACGGGTGGCCACAGAGAGGGCTCCAATGCCTCCTCTGGCACGTGTGCCATAGGTTTGCCACCACTGTGATAGGAGATGGAAAGTAATTAATCTTTACAATTTCTTCCTGTTGACCCTTTTTTATTTTCCTTCCCTCTTACTTTCCTCTCTTCATAATCTTTATGTTATGAGATGGGAGAAAATATTTAACCCCAAAATAAAAATGTAAGTCCCATCAACAACAATGGAGTGGCTAATACAGTCCTTACTATTTCTTTGTTGTTCAAACAGGCATGCTTCCAGATCTTTACCTTTCTTACCTGGGACACCCAGAAAGACAATGTCGCCACAAATCTCATCCAGAATCTCTTCCACTCAACCACGCCCTCCTTCCCCTGGCAACATTCGGCCTGTCAAAATTGAACGCAAGCTGCAAAATGAGAAACAAAAAGTACAAGAGTCTAAGAAGTCCTCTGATGAAAAAACAGACCCAGAAAAGGAAACCTCAAATCCAAGAGAGGTTGTGGATAAAGAAGAATTTCCTTGTAAACCAGAGACCACACAGGGTAAGTCTACCCTTGTATTCTTTTCTCGTTGCACTGTTTTGACTCCTTCCCCTTCCACTAGGTAACATTTTGCCATTCCTCTCATTCACTGAAGTCAATGGGATAATTATCTCAAGTATAGTGATTTAATTAAAATGCTGCTATCAATATATACAAATGATATTTGTCTGTGTAAGCAGTGCTGGCTGCAGATTTCAGGGAAAAGATGGGCAAGAAACTCTTTGGAGAAGACAGATGTCCTCCGCCTTGCATAGTTTCTTTCCCCATGCTTGTTTTGTTCCTACTGGCTCCATTTTCTTCACTGTTGGCACTGCTATTTTTACCTGCCCTCTTATCCACCTTCAGGGTCTAAATGGATAAAACTACTAAGTAAGCAGTAGTTGCCTCCTCTTGCTTGTCACCATTCATTTGTTTGTCTCTTTTTCCTGAAGCAATGGTGATGTGGAGGAGGAGATGTTTACTGACCTTGTCCACTCCATCTGCATAGTAGTAACAGGCTCAGCTTAGGACTGGTTCTCACCACTGTTGAGAAGAAGTTGGCAGGCAGGTAGATGGTGATGGCAGCTGTTCTTTGTACTTGTAATTGTGCATTGTCTACTTCATTGGCCTACAAAGAAAATTCACCACATTTGATCTACTTGTAACCCATGTGACTGAGAATATTGACCTACTGAATAACCATTTATCAAATGTGTGCCTGTTTTAGGAGTTCAAAGGTAGTATGTCACATACATGTTTGACACTTGGCTCTAGTGATTTGGAAACTGAAAAATATGTTTTCAGTGCTCATCATTTAATTTAATTCTCACACTTGTATGCTGCCCAGTCAGGAAACCCGACTTAGGGCAGCTCACACAATAATTATACAGTAAACACAATAATTTTATTTATTTATTTATTTAAATTTGTTTGTCGCCCTCCTCCCCGAAGGGACCCAGGGCGATTCCCAACACAATCAGCATGATAACAATCATAATAATACAATACAGACAATAATTATACCATATTCAACCTACAAAAGCACATATCATAAGATACAATGATACAATACTACAACGGCCTCTGCACTCCGGCTGCAGGCAAAGTCTGGGGGTGATGGTGGCGAAGTCCATCAAACATTATAAGGGGAAACACTTATTTAAAGTCCCAAACATTCAATGAACACGTCCACACAAAGACAGAGTGGCCGCAGCGTCTGGAGCAGCAGCCTCTTATCCACACAGTATTGGTGTGGCCAGGTGGGGGCAAGGAGTCCTCCAAGGCTTGTGGCCACAGCATCTCTTCTAACCTCCTGGTGCAGGTGGGGCCAGGAGGGTGTGACTGCGGAGCAGCTGCCTCTCATCCACCCAGCGTTGGTGTAGCCGGGCAATAGTGAGGAAGGGCTCTTGCATAAGGCTAAGGTTTTGGGCAGTACTTAGCTAGCTTTTGATGGTCAGTATCCTGCTTGCTGCTTATGTAGTAAAAGAGCTATTTTTGTGTCCCTTTTGTTCAATGTGCATGACAAAGTTTGCAAACAACCCTAGGAATCCCTCAACCATCATGGCCAATGACTCAAGCTAGCTGAGTGATGTCCAGAGGTGTAATCCAAAAAAAGTAACTTTTCCAGCCTCTTCTCATTAATACATGAATGTGCTTTACACCATGTCAGATGTGTGGTCCATCTGGTGTAGTCCAAAAAAGTAATGTTTCTGTGCTCTTCACATAAATATATGGATGTGCTTTACCCTATGTGAGATATGTGGTCCATCTGATGCCCAATATTCTCTACTGCTATACCCAACTAAGACTCACCAAAGCATCCTCCATTGGATCCCTCAGGCAAGATGAAAGTGGAGGACAGATGTCATGGCCCACCTAATCAGCGGGTGATGTGATCTCCAAATGGCTAAAAAACCACATGTAAATGGACTTGATTTCCCAGGTCCATTTGCATGTGCAGAATGTCATCGTGGAGACATCTAATGTTGAGCAGACTCCTCACTGAATAATAACTCCAAGATATACCCAACAGCTGAAGTTTCGTGCAAGATCCTTCTAGTCTGTGCTGTTAAGCAATGTGCATTCCCCAGCAGCACCTGCAGTAGACATTTCAAAATGTAGGGCCAGGTGGTATTTCAACATGTCTTCCTCATATGAGAAGCTGCACAAATGTGATTTTGTTGTTGAAGATCACAGTTTTTCTGTATTGAACAAATGCATACAATCTGCATTGTGATCCATCCAAAACATTGCCTGTTTCCTTTTTTCTGCTTCAGCTGCTGCCCCAGTTGTGCCCTCTGCTCCACCAGCATCGTTGCCATCTCCTGCCAGCGCCAAGTCTTCTGCAGGGACAACAGATCCAGGGGAAGCAACCAGGCTGCTGAGTGAAAAACGGCGACTGGCCCGAGAACAACGAGAACGAGAAGAACAGGAAAAGAGGGAAAAGGAAGAAGCCGAAAGGTGAGCAACCAACATTTGCCAAGTGGAAAGGGAATGTCTTAATATCTGTTTGTGTGAAGCATAAAACACAAAACCTGTTGAATGAAACTTGAAAATAAGGAAATTCATGCTTTTAATTGTATGACATGCACACAGGGGGGTGCAGTTTGAGAGTTAGTTATTAATAGATAGTGGCCTTGTAGGCTTTCTCTGTGTGACTAGGAGTTCACTTTTTGAATAATAAGAATTATATGTCACAGGGCCATCAGGATTTTAGAGGTGCTAAGGTTGGACATGACTATGATTTTTGACTATATTTGAAGTAATAAGTTAATACATTTGTCTGGGGTGTATGTTCTGTTGCTCATAGGCAAAAGAAAGAGGAATTGGCTCAGAGGATAGCAGAAGAAAGAGCCAGGCGAGAGGAAGAGGCCCAAAAACAGGAAGCTGAGAGGAAGCAAAGAGAAGCAGAACAGGATCGGGGGAAAGAAGAGCAGTTACGTCGTCTGGCTGAAGAAAAAGAGCAAAAAGAACGAGAGGAAATGCAACACCTCCAGAAGCAGGTCTTGTGGAACAGAAAGGCTTTTCACATTGCTTTCTTGATTACATTGCACAAGCAGGTAGAAGATGTGTAGCCAAGCTTAGTAAACCTGACAATATACCCAGGGATTTTTTTTCCATGGATGGGAGACGGAGTGATAAATTGTGTGGTGCTAGCTCAGCATAACCTGCATGCACAGGATATATGCCACTACAAAAAGGAGAAAACACATTTAGGATTCAGGGAGGACAGTGCTGTCTATGGAAACACATGATTGAACCTGTGGCAATCCATTAGACAGAATACAGAAATGATTGCAAGAAGGACCTTAGGACCCTCAAGAATTGTTACTTGTTAGTTAAGATTTAGTCCATCTCACATAACAAAATACCCTTGTTTTATTACATCCGTCATTGCTGGTCCCAAGCCTGGATGAGAAAGGATGCGGCTTGGGCATCAGGTTAGTACCCTGACCCCACAAAATGTTATTGCTGAAGAAGCAACGAGGAGCCTCATTGCCCGATATGCTGTGGTGGTGGAGACGGGTGCTGTGCAGTGTGAGAAGGAACTAAGAAGAAAAAAGATGAAGCCTACACTGAAAAATGAAAAATTCCGGAGTATATGTGGTGTTCAGGTTCACACCTAGTCATCCCTTTGGTATATTTTTGTGAGACTTCAACAACAGAATCTGGAAGTGATCAGTCAGGTTAAATGAAGTGTGCAAAGAAAATAAAACTTTAGTCAGTCAGTAAAAATAAGTCCATGTTTTTTTCCCTCCCTTAATCATTCTTTAGAGAGAAGAGGAAGCTCGGTTGCGAGAAGAACAGCTCCGGTTAGAACGCGAAAGGCATTTCCAGAGAGAAGAACAGGAGCGCTTAGAAAGGAAAAGGGTAACAGAAAGAAACATGTAGATGTAGAACCCCGTCTTGCATGGCAGATGCAACTTTCCTGTAATTTTCAGGTCACTTTTGTAGCTCCCTGTGGTTTCAGTCTCATGAGCTGGACCTCTGGCAGGTTAATGTAAGAAACTCAAGCTTTTTTGGGTGTGTGTGTGTGTTAATTTTCATTTTCACAACTGTGATAGCATAGAAGGACTGAATACCCCCTTCCCTGTTGCAGTCAATGTGATGGGTGGGGAAGCCATAAAGGGGGAGCCTGCCATCTTGCATAAGCCATCGTATAAATGTGGAATCCAGTACAACCAATGTTCCAAATAAAAAACTGAGGCTTCTCATAAATCACAGGTTTTTCTTTTGCACATTTGGAATGCTCTAGGGAAGGGGCAAGGACAACTCATGGTCCCACTTTTTCCTTCAGGTCGTTGCAATTGCATGTAGGCGGATACCCAGAAAAAGATGCCATAGGAGAGTGATGGTAAACCTTGGCACTGCAGCTGTTCCTGGACTTTAATTCCCAGAAGCCCAAATCCCTGTGAATCCACATGAATTGGTTTATTGGATTCACAGGGACTTGGGCTTCTGGGAATTGAAGTCCAAGAACAGCTGGAGTGCCAAAGTTCACCATCACGGCCATAGGACTTCTCCTGAGAAGGTGCAGTAGCCAGCATGTCCTACTGCATCCCCACCTCGCAAACTTGAAGCATCTCCTTCCATCCAATCAGTCAAGAAGGATTTGCTTCCCCAACAATTGTAGGAAGACAAGAGAACCCCAATGAGATTGTTGTAGCAAAGCTCCATGCCAGAGAACAACTCATTCCTATGTTACAGATCGATTTAAATTTAAAACATTGCAGACTACATCATTATGTTAATTATAAGCTGTATGGCAATCTTTAAGATGGAACACAGGAAAATGACACACACACCTCTTTGTCTTCTTTTTAGCGTCTAGATGAAATTATGAAAAGAACAAGGCGAACAGAAGCTGCAGAGAAAGTACGTAACTCTTAGAATATTGTGTGTCTGCAGATTTTTCCTGTGCAGTTTCTAACATACAATTTGATTTATTTTACAGAAATCAAATGAGCAACAAAATGGGGAGATAGCAAAGGAAACAGGTATTACTTTTTCCTCTGCAGTCCCACTAGTCTCAAGTATGAAAGCATTGTTCAGAGCATGACCCAAGAGAAGATTTGATAAGCTAATTAATGTGTTTTTAAAGAGAGTCAGTTAAGTGTCACAGAGTCTGAATCTTCGAAAGGACATAGTATTCTGTTACAAATGTGATGATCTGTGTTCAGTGAAATACACAATTAGAAGTGCAAGTTTTAATTAGTGTAATCAGCTAAAGCTTTCAAAGGTTAGTCAGTTGAAAGTCATTTTTAATCAGCAAGGGCAAAATATTCAGTACTATTATCAGTCTTGCCATCTGCCTTTTCTTTCTGAGATTAATAAACCTGGGGCCAAATTAAGATTTCTGATTAAAAGAGGGATATTAGTTGCTCAGTTATTTTGTAAATCAATGGCAGTAATTCTAACTGGAGTTTAAGCCATGAAGAAAGCACAACCTTCTTAAACTTTTGTTAGAACCAGAGCCTCCAAACCACTTGTTTGCCTTCCTGTCTGGTGGGAGACATGCATTGCACTGAGGATTTGACACAGGAAGCTGCCTGGTTCTAAGTTAGGCTATTGGAACATCAACATAATATTGTTTATATCAAGGATAGGCAGCACATGAGCCATATGAGTCCCCAAAACACTCCTGGACAGCCCTCCCTATAGTGATAACTCTTGGAAGCTTCCAGGAGAAGTGGTTCTCCTTCAAAGGCATTGTGCACAGCCCAGCATGATGAAGCACAGGGGCCTTGCCATTGAGCAGTTGGAGAGCATCTCTCTGCTTTTAATTTTTTCCTTCCAAACCAGAAGTAAACTTCTGGTCACTTCCTGTGCCGGAAAGCGTAGCCCCCAAACCTAGCAAAGTTGCCCATGTCTGGTTCATTTCTAGAGTCAATGAATGTATCCTTTCCATAAACAGCCATGAGAACTTCTTTTTCATTTTTCTCCACCAGTGAGCAGCCCTCCATCTCCATTAAGCCCCATGTTGGACTCTCATGTTCAGCGTGTGCCAGAATCTCCGCGGAATGGGGAAATGGTAACCCATACACATGTGCTCGTTTCTCATCAGCCCACAAGAAACCTAGACAGGTGAGAGACAATGATGCTGTTTGAGGGCAGAAGCTTATTTAGCAATACTGGATATTTCTTCTTACTGAGGTAGAAATATATTAAATTAAAGCGAATTACCCTCTTTCTTATAGACTCTGCATTCAAGAACGTACTCTGGGTATTATTCAGTGTCATTCATTCAGATTTGCAGGGTTAAAAAGTATAGCTCTCAGTATATCAAGCAATATTTGAAAGCATAGGATGATGCTTGGTAAGTAAGAGCATTCTCTTGAATATTTGATGAGAAATAGAAAGGTTTCTTCTCTTCTCTCGATGTTGAAAAAAGTGGCCACCAATTACTAATTGTCACCTATTACTAACAGCTGAGGGGAAGCAGAAGATGCTGCAGGGGGGAACAAAATGAGACAGTGACTGAAAAGTGCTAATGAGATTCTTGTCCAGGACTGTAAGCTAAAGAAGTCAGGGAGCAAAATCAGTCACACCACCTTGATGATTTTCTTTGTACAGTGTGACTTTACAATGGTTTGAAGTTACATCAGCCATGTTCAGATGTTACCTAATCTATTGTTATCAACATGGTTAGAAAGGAGTGCTTAGCCCTGTACCCTCTATCATTATTTCTCGCCGCTTCTTTGAAGAAAGAGAGGTGGTGCTACGTGCTGCCATCTAACTGTTAGGGTTGCTTTCTTGGACATCTTCTAGTATTCAGATTCCTCAGATTAGGGCATTGCAATGAATTTTTGGTTAATATAATGCAGTCACCAACAGTAGAAATGCTGAGCTATGTTCTATAAATCAATGAGGTCATACAGAACAGCAAAAGAGGCCCACTAGAGCTTCAGCTATTTCTCCAAGGGGTTGCAGTGGCTCGATACTTAAGAAACTCACCTTGTTAGCTGGAAGGCTGGCAAGTCGGCAGTTCGAGACCCATGACAGATTGAGCACCCATCTCTGTCCCAGCTTTTGGGTACATGAAAGGAGCCTCATTTGGGCATTCCATGAGCGGAGTTTCTTCTGCAAAAATCCTTTCAACCCAGAATAATTTCTGAGATGAAATTATTTATTATTAATGCAGAATATGTAGTGTCCAGTTAGAATATCAGAATAGCTGACGGATAAGGATTAGAACACAAGGTCAGTGGTGGGCAGCAAACAAAAATTCACTACCACACCGTGGGCGGAGCCTATGTCATGGGTGGAGCCTACATCGTGGGCAATCTAGTCATGCCTGCCATATGGCCATGTATACATCTGCAAACACAGGCAGCACTGGCTCTTTGGCTGTAAATGGAGATGAACACTGCACCCTAGAGTCAGATGTGACTGGCTTTTGAGCAAGGGATACCTTGACCACTTGCGGGGACAAAACCTGATGGGGCAGGGCAGGGAGGTGGGCGTGGTCACCCAATTTTGCTACCCCCCCCCCCTGCCCAGAGGCCACCCAGTTTTGCTGCCGCCGCCCCCCCCCCCCCCCGCCGCCCCCGGGTGTGTGTGAACCTGTTGCTGCCCACCACTGCACAAGGTGTACCTGTATTATCTCCCATCCACCCCATGCTGGCAGAGCTGCAGTGTGCTGAGGAGAGTAGCTAGTGTTTTCCATCTGTGTGGACACATTGGCAATGAATTCCTTTGCTTCAAGGGGGAAAGATAAAGGGAGGCCCCTCCCAAATCACAGGAGCAATAGCATCCCTCTTGAGTAGAGATAGAGACACTGTGACCTTCCACTGCTGTTGCCAATGAATAGGGAACCGATGGAACGGGGCAGTCAACCCTATTGGCAAATACACACATAACAAAGCAAAACTTCACAGCTCATTTATGGCACACTGTATTAAATCCTTTTAAAAGATATAAGGACAATGTATAATAGAAAAACCACCACCTGCCAAGTTTGATTGTGCTTCTGAGTAATTAAGAAGTACCACCTGCTGTCAGTATTTATTAGTGTAAGTAGCTATTATCTGTCTCTTCAAATTGAACATCAGATGAGGACAATTATGGTCTGTGTTCTCAAAAAAAACCCCACTAGTAAATTATATAGAAGCAGTGAAGAGACAAGTGCTCGAAAACAAAATAACAGCCCAAAATATGCATGCTTGATAAAATCCAATTCCTTTGGGTAATTTAATTCATTCAGAAGAACCACTACTCAGTTCTTCTGGATTATATGCTGTAGCTGCTGAAGATTTGTTGGTTGATAACAATCTGACAACATTTAAATTGTACCACAATTTGCCTCACATCTGACAAATCCTGAGAATGACATTTGGCCTCTCCAGACCATTGTTAGCTATTTTAGGGTTGAACGACATATTGCCCAAGGAAGATGTTTGTCTACAGTTCCCAGCATGGGTACTTCTGGCTAAGGACAACAGGTATTGCTTTCTAAAAGTATGTGGAGGGCCAGACATTACCCACTCCCCAATCTGTTGGAACTAGCAAAGCTGTGTAACATTCCTGGACAGGTTTTTTCTACCTCTCATCAAATCAAAGTGGTTGTCCTATTGTTGATGAATGGTAGATCCTGTTTATGCCCACCAACCCAAGCTGTCTGAGGCTCTGAAATGTGGGGTTCAAGAGTGTCTGTTGGGCCATTGATTGTTAAATCTTGGATTGGATTGAATGTGTTGGAAATTGTTTAGCATGTAAAGTCTCTGTCTCTGTTCTGCCACTATCCTTGGGTTGTATTCGTGGTGCACCTGATCCAACAGAGGTCTTTTTGATTCAGAAGTGGATTTTTTTGTCTGTCCAAAAAAAGGAATGGAAATGTTTTTTGTTTGCCTGTTCAATCCTGTTCAACATAACAAGGCTAAACTACATTAATTTAAGCAGATGTATTTGCATAACAGGTTATGGAAATCGGTGGTTTTCAGTTACTGTATTATACTCCAGCTGCTATTATCCTCAACCAAAATCCCCAATAGCCAGATAGTAGGAGTGGTAGTCAAACATAACTCACACCTACTGCATTAGGAATCAGTGAGACTTTATCATACTTAACTTTGTCTGGATCGTGCCTAAATCAGTGGGATGTATCTTGCAAGAAAAATGGTGCATGCACTAGGTCAGTGATGGTAAACCTTGGCACTCCAGCTGTTCTTGGGCTTCATTTCCCAGAAGCCCTGATCAGCAGGTATGCTGACTTGGGCTTCTAGTAATTGAAGTCCATGAACAGCTGGAGTGCCAAGGTTCACCAACAGGGCACTAGGTTTAGCACCCTACAAACAGAGTTATATATAACACACACACAGAGAGAGTAAATATAGTTTACTGATTTGTGTCTTTCAGTAACCTTAACCCAGGAAAACATTCAAATGAAAATGGAGTGACCATACAAGACGAGAACTTTGAAGAGCTCATCACCTTACCTATAGGCACTAAGCCATCAAGATTGGATGCCATGAACAATGATGAGAAAGAGGTCTCTGACATTCCCTTGTCTCCCATGTTGGCCTTTGAAGAAAAGGGGACACTAGGCCCATTGCCTCAGGTAGATAATGTTCAAACACATCAAACAGCAGGTAGGTCTGCTTTAAAACTTATTGAAACAATTTGATTTCTAACTTGTGTGAAGTGTGGCATCAGGGAGGACTCCAGGCACATCAGGTGCATGATCAGGACAAGAAATTTGTACGGTGTTTGCTAGCAATTATATTGTGCTTTTAAATGACACAATATGCAGCTTTAGACAGAATAAATGACACAATATGCAGCTTTAGACAGAAGGTCAGCAAATGCTAGGAATATGAGGGTCAGTTTCATCCAACTTGTAGTGCAGTTGTTACCTCCATCATACGATGATGGAGCTACTAACCTCCAAAAAGTCATATTGTTAACAGCCTGTTCAACTCCTGGAAATCTAAAGCTTCTTCATTCTCTTTTTCTGCTGCCTCAGTTTTACGTCAGCATTATTGTCTCATTGGAAGTGCCCAAAGAACAATAGCCTCCGTTTAGTCCTTTTTACTTCTAGGAACAGTTCTAGTTTGATTTGATCTACTACATGAAATAAGAAATTTAAATGAGTCATTTACTGTAAAAAAATATTCCAATATAAGCAACTTATTTCCTTTACATAATTGTATATTTCTTAAAAGAGCCAATAAACTGACTTTAGGAGAGAAGTAGGAAGACAGGGTGAGAAGGGTAAGTCTCCTATACCTTTCATTCATGCTCAGGAGAAATGTTTCTCTCAGCCTGTCTTTTTCTTCATGACATGATGCACTTGTGAAAATTCCCCCTTTAAATCAGCTGTTAAACTTTGCAGGAGCCATGCCCTCCTTAGCATGTGATTACCATGGGACATGACCACTGCAGTGCACATTTTCTGCCTGCAGCTTGGATACTGAATGGCCTGTCTGTTGACAGAAGACCCTCTGATCCAACAACAGAGTTACTGCAAAGTGTTGGGCAAGATATAATCTGCTAAGGTTTTGGAGTACAACTTGCAACGTGCTTTGCCCTTGGCAGTGCTGGTCACGGGTACTTGGAGCTGCTACCCAACAACATCTAAAAGGGCTACATTTTGCCTTCCCGGCTGCTAGGGAGAAAAAGAGATGGATAGCAATATTTGCCAAGACTCTCTTCTCCCTGCAGCACTTAATATCATTTCCTAGACCAGTGTTTCCCAAAGTTTGGTTTTGGGACTTCAGTTCCCAGAAGCCTAAGTCAATTCCCCAAAGCACTAATCAGCCAATGTACTGCCTTAGACTTCTGGGAATTGAAGTCCACCAGTGTTCCATGGAGCATAGTTTGGGAAATGCTGTCCTAGACTGTTGTAGGGAATTCCTCAACCATCAAAGTGGACTTAGTGGGAGGCTAAGAGAGAATGGGTGGAAATCACCTTTTCCACCCCACTTGAAACTACCCTGCTGCCAGTGTAGAGGTCTCATATATCAAAGCAGATATATACCCAGTTATATATCTTGGCCTGTGGGGACCCTAGCGATGCAGTGGAAGTCCTTTCCAGGTGCCTGGAGGCTGTCAGGGTCTGGATGGGGGACAACGGGCTACAACTGAATCCCGGCAAGACTGAGTGGCTATGGGTCGGGGGTCCTGCATTATGTTGGGAGCTACCATCTTTGGTTCTGGATGGGGAGGTTTTGCCCCAAACAGACCCGCTGCGTAACTTGGCGGTCTTCCTGGACTCGTGACTAGTGCTCGAAGAGCAGGTGGCAGTCATGGCTAGGAGGGCTTTTGCACAATTTCATGTGATTTGCCAGTTACGCCTGCTCCTGGATCAAGACTCCTTGCTCATGATCACACATGCTCTAGTCGCCTCTAGACTTGATTACTGTAATGTGCTCTTCATGGGGCTGCCCTTGATGACCATTCGGAAGCTTCAACTGGTCCAGAATACGGCTGCCTGGGTGGTGATGGGGTGTGGGCGGTATGCACATGCCTCACCGCTGCTTCGGGAGTTGCACTGGTTGCCAGTATGTCTCTGGGTGCAATTCAAAGTGCTGGTTATTACCTTTAAAGCCTTACATGGTAGTGGGCCAGGATACTTAAGAGACCGCCTCACCCCAAGAACATCTGTCCGTCCCACCAGAGCAGACCGGAGAGACTCTCTAGTTGTTCCATCGGCCAGAGAGGTGCATCTCTCTGGCACTAGAAGGAGGGCCTTCTCTGTGTCTGCTCCAGCATATGGAACCTCCTGCCAACGGAGCAGCGTCTCCAGACAGAGCTGCTGCCCTTTAGGAAGAATCTAAAAACATGGCTGGTGGGGCAGGTATGGGGTGCAGGAGATATAATGACCCAAGATCGCTGGATGATCTGAGCCCCTCTCTCCCTCTACTTTTTGATTAGTAAGATGTAGCATTTTGTGTGGTTTTAATCTTTTTAGATTTTAACAGTTTTGTATTTGAGGTTTTTAGGTAGTGTTTGTGTTTTATTGTTGTTGTTTATTTATTACTTGTAAACCTCCCTGAGTCACTTTGGTGAGAAGGGCAGTGGATAAATATGAATAAATAAATAAATAAATAAATATAGTGTTCTGATGGAAAATTAAGATCCAAACTGTAATTGTCATTGTTGCTGAAGTACAGTAAACCCCCGCATAACGAATGTTCCACATAGTGAAAATTTCACATAACGAAGCATTTGTTAGGCAATCACGATACCCCGCATAATGGGGGGGGGGGATTTGTTATGCGGGGTTTTCGCTAAGCGGGGTATACCCTGGTCAACGTAAACCCCGTATAACGAACATTTCCATTTCATTATGCAGGGTATCGCCCACTTGATCCGCATAATGAAAAAAACACATAGTGAAGAGCTCCATGGAACAAAGATTTTTTGTTATGCGGGGTGTTACTGTATTATTTATTGAATCATTTAATGCAAATTATATTTAATATAGTTTTGTTAATATTTGTTCTCTCTGCTAATTTGTGCTTTATTTGGGTTTCCTTCTAGGGGTTGTCTGATTTCCACTGATGAATTACCAAAGGCAAAATAAAGTCTTCAGTCAATGGAATTCCTCCATTCAATGAAGCAATGAAGGAGTGTCATCTTGTTTGCACTCTTGGACTTTTCTAAAGATTTCATGGACACTCTGGGACTTTAAAAAAAACATACTAAAACCAGCAGGAGAAATTTTTGGTAATAGACTTGGATTACCTTTCTATCAAATAGATCTCATCACTAGGGAAATCACGTTTCATCTTTCATAAACTGCTTTTTATCCAGCAAGCTCTTTGGTTAGCATAATGTCTATTTTCTGCATTCTTGAAGAAGAAGAAGAAGATTTAACTGGATTCTAACCATAGCAAGCTGATTACTGAAATAATGGACCGGTTGGGTTGGGTTGGGTTGGTTTTTCAAGGTGGTTATTTGGTTTTTAAAGGTATAATGTAGAAACAGAAAAGAATCTTTTATATTTTACTGATTGAATACTTGAAAACTAAATGCTTCAGTGCTCTACAAGTTAGGGCTACTGGGGTGTTGTTTCTTTTATTTAAACCTGTTGGTTTAAATATTATTGCAGAGAACTCTTAATTAAGGGGGCAAAATGTAGGCTTCTGTATCAGGTTCTTGTAAATGTAACTCCTACATGGACATTCTGTATATTTAGGCATCACTACTGTTCTTCTTCCATTTTCTTTTAAGAATTAAATAGCAGCAGGTTTTAAAATGTGAAAAGCCGAAAGCATTATTTTTTCATGGATGAAATGAAAACCTGTTGTTATCCTAGATAATGTATTTATTAATTTTGTTCAGTGCAAAATAAATCATAGAAAAAAATGTGGTTACAAAACTACTCTTCAAACTTGATTTTTATCAGTGTCCACTTTGTACATTTTTGCATTTTGCCCCAAAGCCCAGTTTACTCACCCCTGGGAACTACTGTTAGATCTGAGAAGCTGAGAAATGGAGGTGTCTCTAGCTGTTGGTGGAGTCTGTGCACAGCTTTTGGGTGACCCAAGGTTTTTAGATACTCCAGTAGTGCATCAGACCTAGAGGTTTTGGGTGCACTTAGTGTTTGGGAATGCAGACCAAACTGAGTGGGTGATAATACTGTAATAGGAAACTGAAAATAATGGCATTGGGGAAATGGCTACGATCCATTCTTTGGGGCGTATGAGCATGATAGCAGTACTGTACTGTCTGTTTGCAGTGGCTTATAGTAGGGCCGAGCCTGCATGAATCCTGATAAAGCCCATCCCTTCTTTTCCACCCTTTTGTGAAAGATCAGGGTCACACAGCAGCAGATTGTAATGAAACCATCACTTCAAGCTCCTCCTGGTGGCACAGAGTCACGGGTAACTTTCTTGTTGTAAAGCAGGGGAAGTTGATTCACCTTCCTGGCTGAAGTTGCACCAGTGGTGATAGGGGCTGCTTCTCAAGGAGCAGCTATTTTGACAGTGTGCGTGCGTATGAATGCATATATGTGTGCATATATGAATTTTATTTGAGAAAGTGCGTTGGATGCCATGTGCTAGGAGTGGTGATGGCCCTATCCACTGATGTCAAGCAGCTTTTCCCAACATGCTTTTTTCTTCTTGACATCATCATCATCATCATCATCATCATCATCATCATCATCATCATTATTTCAATTTTTATACCGCCCTACTCGGTTGGACCAAGTCAGGGCGGTTCACAAGCACAGATAAAACGGCAAGTTCATAGACACAACATGTAAATATCAAAAACAATCAGTATCAATACCACAAAACATCTCAACATCATTACAGAATCAAAAATTCAATGGGCATCTATTTCAAGCAACAATCAAAAATTACAAAACTCATCAAGTTTACACAAGGATTTTAAAAAACCTAAGCAAAAAACTACTGAATCCCGCAACAACTGCCAAGCCCTTCTGCCTGGCCGCAGGTGTTCTTGGTGGCGTGAAAAGTCCTGCCGCCGTTGCGGCTTTTAAGCCCCCAGGCAGAGCCCCCAGTGACAGGTGGGAAGAGTCCCGGGGCTGGACGCTGAGTCAGCCTCTCTGCCTGGCCACAGGTATTCTTGGAAGGGCCAACGACATAGTGAATCTACCAAGATGGGGGGGGGATCCCCACAGCTGGCCTCCAGGAATTCTACCTCCTCTAGAACCTTGGCACTCCAGATGTTCTTGGACTTCAAATCCCAGCCACTGTGAATCCCTATGAATGGGTTTACTGCTATTCATCCGGCCTGCACTACCCTTGTTGCTCCTGCAAGCGGAAGTAAACTACGCCCATGATCAGTGTACACTGCAACTCCTGAGCCAGATCTGACAAAAAGTGGTGTAAAAGATCAATGCATTTGTCTCCCCTTGCTTTATCAATGGCAGGATCTTTTAAAGCAAGGGTGCCCAAACTACGGCCCGGGACCTGGACCCAGCCCCCGACACCAATTCATCTGGCCCACAAAGCCCTCGTCGCTCCTGGAAGCAGAAGTAAAATGCGCCCGTAGGTGATGAGGGCTTCGTGGGCCGGATGAATTGGCATTGGGGGCCAGATCCAGCCCCCAAGCCATAGTGACCAGTCCCCTCAACCACATGACCAGCCTATGGCCCAAAAAGTTTGGGCACCCCTGTTTTAAAGGATGTTTGCAGCCAAACTAATATATTAAAGTTCAGTTGTAATGAATGGTGCTGATAGACTGGGAAGAATATAGAAGTTTCTGTTTGACAAAGACAGGGTAGGGGTGAGCATATTGTCTTGACTAGAGTAGTGGCTCACTTGTTTGTAGCTGATCAAAATGTGCAGTAAGGTATGTTACTATAACCAGTGTAAACTGTAACTCCTTAATCCAGAATTGCATTCTTAACACTGCTTTACAAATGTTCCTGAGGACTGAAACAGAACTAATTCAACCTAACAAGTGCTCATTTTTAGAAGAAAGCATGCCAACATTGTTTCGATTTACTGTGAAAATGTACTGTAAAATTGTTTTGACATCTTTAAGGGTACTTCAGTCCATGATGATGTTTTTTGAATATGATTGGTGGGGAAAAAATGCAGTATAACATCAAACAATTTTAATGTGGGATTGTGGGAAGGAGTATTACCAGTCAGTATATTGATGCAAAGCTGAACACAGGGACAACAGTGAATAAACAAATCACCCATGACCATGCCATCCAGAATTTTATATGTCACTCCATTGATACAAAGTTTGTCCAGCTAGTTCTTACTTAGCTGCTTTCTCATGAGACATCAGGAGTCACATAGTGAATCTGAATAACATATCAAATCAACTTTCTGAAACAATGTACACCCTAAGGTATAATGACAGATTTTTTAAAAAATCACAATTTATGAGTTTTTACATTAACCCTTAAACCATGTTGGCCTCCTTTCTGAAATGTGCTAACAAATTCACGCTCAAATAAAATGAAAATATCCGAGTTGAAAAAGAACTCGGAAATGATAGGTCTGATTAGTCATTCACATACAAATACAGTGGGGTAGCATTGTATAGTTAGATTACAATAGGGCCAAACTATACAAATCATATTGTGCACATTGTTATTTTCTAAAAATGTCTAGTTGAACAAAACATGAAATTTATCCGTTTGGAGTCCTCATTTTTCAATATGACTGCCATTAACTTCAAATTTTGGTCCAATCACTGCTGTTAATAATAATAATTTCGTGTCAGAAATTATTCTGGGTTTAAAGGATTTTTGTGGAAGGAACTCCACTCAGGGAATGCCCAAATGAGGTTCCTTTCACATCTCCCAAGAGCTGGGGCAGGGACAGGCACTCAATCTGTCATGCAACACCCAGGTTTCGAACTGCTGACTTGCTGGCCTTCCAGCTAACAAGGCGAAGTTGTTAACCACAAGACCACCTCAGCCTGTTAGAATACCCAGATTCATTTGGAATGATGTGTCTAAGTGAAACACAGGAATTTCCCCCCGTACTCCTTCCTCATCAGGCTCCTGCTTTCCAGAAATCTGCTCCAGAAGCTGACCAAACATTCCTGTGCATGGTCTGCCTTAGCAAGGATAATGCAAAATTGGAGCCTGGGCACATGTAGTGAAGCGATTGTTAAATCCGGTTTAAAAGACATTGCATGTGTCAATCAGTTCCTATGGATTGAATAGCTCTGGTAGATCTTCTATATCACCTCAGACACAGAGCTTTTCAGTTTATTCTGTTCACATATGCTGTCGTGAGCCAATGGCCAAAGGCCTGTTGCTTAGCACAGTAAATGACAAGAGGAGGCCCATTGAATTTATGAGGATTTAATGCAGGCTTCCCAACCTAAGGCCCGTGGGCCAGATCTGGCCCCTGGTGCCATTTCATGTGCCCCATCAAAGAGTATTTGAGAAACAAAATGGCTGCCCCTTTGAAACTGTTGGGACAAAATGGCCACCCCATCATGCAGGCAGGGCAAAATGGACGTCCAGCCATCAAAGCTGTCTGAGAGAATGTGACCCGACTCTCGGCTTGAAAAGGTTGGGAACTCCTGATTTAATGGTTCAAATGAGTCTATTCTGAACTGTGACTTATGATAAAATCAGTCAGGGTAGGCCGATTTAAATTAATGGAACCGACAGAGGAAGTGTCTCCAAATTCTCACTAATTCAATCAGCATACTCTACTGTCATTTACTATGCTAAGCAACAGGATTTGGGGCACTACATGTAATGCTACCCCTTCACGACCACATCCCCAAAGTCTAGATAAGAAAGCAGAATTAACGAAGCTGTCATCGAACATCATAAACAGAAATTGCACTGGGCTGGACTTGTTTCTCAAATGACAGACAGGCATTGGACAGCAGCAGTCACTGAGTGGTATCCCAGAGGAGTAAGAAGATCTCTTGCCAAAGTCAAGATGGGAAGACCCAATCATGAAAAGTTTTGGTCGAACCTGGAGAAGAATTGCACAGAAGCGAAAGGAATGGAAAGTGAGTTGCGACCAGCAGGAAACCATCCCTTGATAGTCTGGTCAATTGAGGAACGTGTCAAATAATGACTTTTTCCTTTACAATTGTATTCTGAGCTTTCCCCAATGTATGGTGTCATGAAATGAGGCCCCAAGTCCTTCACATATCCAAAATGGAGTTTGATATGTTTTGGTCTATAGGGGAAATGTGGCTTCTTTGTCAAAAAGGCTACTTGTTTACTCTCTCCTCCGGATGGGAGGAGACAGAATGAGAGGCGCCAAGCTTGAAAAATTCAAACAGAGTTGTTTACCCAAACTCTGGGATTTGATTGTGTTACCTGAAATTTTGGATAAAGCATCATAATTAATCACAGCGTTTATTAATTCACCACATGCCACAGCATTTACACACAGAGACTCCATAAGGCAGGGTGAAGGGAGGGGGAAAAGAGGACGTGACAAACCACACACACCTGGCAAGTTAAAAGTTCACCCTAAGCCTAAGGGGGCCTTTGAGTTAATTGTTAACTTAACTACTCTCTTTACTCTGTACTTAAAGAAGCAGCCAGGTACTTAATCCTTCCTGCCCAGAAAGGCAGCTTAAGCCTACATTGAGTTCACAACCTCCTGCTGCAAACGCCATTGGCTGACGACCCTGCTAGCCTGCCTTTCATTGGAGAAGACAACAGCCAGTCCCGCCTTCCTTCGGCCTCTGTTTCAACAAAGATACAATGCTTCTTTTGTAAATTCCTTTCTATACAATGTAAAAAACCTGTTTTGCAGAAGCCAATGTAATTTCTTTTCCTATGTAACCAAACCCATTACCTCATACCCTGCTTTGTGTTTTATATTTGCTTGTAATTAAATGTGTTAATTGCCCCTCCTCCTTCCCAGTTTCAGCCCCTCCCCTTGCATGCAGAGTTAGTTTAGAAAGAATAGTTAAATACCCCTTCCAGGTGGGTGGGGGGCCATCTTCTGTTCACCAAATTTTGTGAGCAGGGATCACGAAGGGGGCCTTTTCCTCAGAACGGTTGCGGGAAGGTTAGCTATTTAGAATTATAGGTCTGGCCAGACTATATGCCTGAGTAGGCTTCCCTTTGCTTTTGCTCCCAATAAACCATATTTTGTTCTGACTGAAAAACCTGCCTCATTGTAAGTTCTTGGGTCTTTCTAGTACCTCTGCCAGAGAAACGTACCTGGGCCCCAAATTTTTGGGTAACAGTTTTTGGTGCCGAAACCCGGGACCTCTGGTTCCTGCAACCTCCTTAAGAGGTGCAGGACACAAAGTGAGGAAAGGAAGATCCGGAACGACCTCCTATTCGAAATCTTCAATCAGGCTTTGAGAGACTCATCTGCGGTTCGTCTCTGCGACTGAAAACTTCAGGATCGGTAACGTATAATTTTGATTTTGGGGTCCCTTTGAAATTCTTGCCAAGTTAGTTTAAACAGCCAGCTGAACTCAACTTCCCCTCGGGTGGCAGCTCGAGTATTGAAAGCGTGGGTTAGAGTCCCACCGAGAGTGCAACAAGCAGGTTTGACGGACCTGAATTGCACAACAAATTGGGCACTAGTGAGGTTAGCCACCACTAGAAAAGCAAGAGCAGGACTTGTCCCCCTGTGAGCGCCTTTAGTTTAAAAGTTCGGGCTAGTGGGTAGAATCATCACCTAACACTAAGCCTTGTCAAGTGGCAGGGTCCGAGAGACGGGTGGCACCCGGTGAGGATTCGGAAAAGCACGTTGTGGCAGAGTAATTACCTGAGCACACGTGGCCAATTGGCTAGACTGGTCAAGAGAGGAGGTTCGTCGACCGTGAGACCAGTACAAATAGTCTCGAGAGACGGGTGATTACCGGTGAGAGACACCAAGGGAAAGAAACTGTGTGGTCCGCTCCCGCCAGTGCGCTGCGTGGGGTAACTCGGTAAGCACCAAGACCTAGGCCTAAGGCAAGCTAATGGGAGGAGCTTTTTGAGAGTTCAGGCTGGGCTGGAAGGAGGAAAAGGCTGGTGGGACGCCACGCAGCAATGTCCTCAAGAAATGGAAGAATTTGGTGGGACCCAAGTCTAAAATTGAGCAAATGGAGGTTGAAACTTTTAAGCACCCAAGACCGGCCCCTTTCAAAGGGACCTGAGGCCCGCCTGGCCTAGAGAAGGCAACTTAAGTTTAAGGCACCTAAAGGAATTTATTAGAAGGCTAGAAGCGAGTCTGGGGAGATCTGGGGACTCAGAACATGCAGCGCTCTCCGTGAGGCTGCACCCACAAAACCTTGAACGATACCCTTGCGAGGGCAATCTTTATATTGTAATGGGAGAAGGCTAATCCTCCTCCCAAATTTGGGGTTCCCCAAAGTATAGAGAGGCAATTGAGGAGGATTGAAGAGGACCGTTTTGGGTCCATTGCACCTTCTGGCTCCTTAATTCCTCAAACCCGCTGCTCATGGTATCCTTGTAAATCTGGGGCGCCCCCTCAGCCCTTGATGCCCACCACCCCTGCCAGCAAAAGGAACAAATCCAGTCGGGAGAGTCTGGGGTCCGTAACTTTGCAGCCCCCCCCCCAGGTTACAGTGGGTTAAACCGCAGAGGTAAACCTACTGGACCTCTCAGACATGCCCCAGCGGGACATGTTGGGAAGGGGAGTTGTAGAAGAAATCGGACCTTGGGAACAGATGGAAGTTCCTGGAGTTGCGGGAGTGAGCGGGCTGAAAGGAATGATGGAAGGCGTCCTTAGTGAAATAAGGAAATCATGAGGAAAAATTGGGCACTATAAAATCAAAAAGAAAAAGGTAAAAATTAAAAGCTCGAATTGAAACAGTGAGCCAATCTCAATGGACTCGTTGGAAAAGGGAAAGCTAGGACCCAGTAAGCAGAACAGGACTCCTCAGCCAAAAGAGAAAAGGGAAGGAGGAATAGTTTATTGCCACCATCCCTGCTAGCTGAGTGGGGGGTGCTAAATAGAGTAGAATGAAAAAGAGTAAGCAGAATAGAAAAGCATTTAAAATTTGAGCCCGCTGCAACCCACTCAGGCTGAGAGGCTTGAAGGGGACAGCAGTCATAGATTAAACAAAGGGTTAATGTAACTCAGCACCCATATAAATTGTAACTTGTCCGTTGTTTCTAAAAGGAAAGCCCCAATTAAGTTAAGGCAATCTGTTAAATTGTAACTGAATTCGAACACAGGGCAGCCCAAATTGGAAGAATCCCAGGCTATTGCCATAAGAGGCAGCCTGGGAATGGCTTATAAGAATGATTAGCAATAAGATTAAGTCATTGTGCCCAGGTGGCAAGTAATTCCAGCCTCCTGAGAATCACAGTAAAACATGGCCCTTAAGGTCTGAGAAAGCATGGCATTTTCCCTTGCTTTTCTAGCGATTGCGTGGAGCATTGCAGGAGAAAAAGGAGAGCTAATGTAAAGTTTAAAAATGGAATGGATGTGTAAAATATGTAAATATGCATGCATGTATGATGAATGAATGAATTTAGTGAGGGCCCTGGGTGTGTGTGTGAACGAAATAAATGTGTGCCTGCATTTTTGTGATGTGTAAATAATGAGGACTAGAAACTTAGAAATTTTAAACTGCCATTATATTAACATGCTCTGCAGAAGGCTTTAAAGGGGAAGGAAGCATATCCTTAAGAAGTTATGCTTCCAAAGAGTACCCAGGCCCGATGCATGCTGGAGATGTGGCAGATCTGTAAATATAATGTAAAAAGCATATAAAAAGTATGGTTAACAAAATGATGTTATCCCTTTCCCTGTCTAGTTTAAACTTTAAGACAGAGATTGGAAATGTATAAATCGGGATTATTGTTGTCCTTTAGATTGGGACATGGCAAAAGTATTATAAGGCTAGTGAATTAGCAACGCTCAAATGCATTGCTGCCTTTTAAATAAGGCTCGAAATCGAACTAAGTAAGTATCAGAAGTTACAGGAAAATCCCTTTAAAAGGGACCCAAAGGAGAATTGAGCAGAATTTGAAACAAAAACGTATGTAGTTCAAGCAATAAAGGCTTTGGAAATTAGGAATTAGAACTTAGAAACAGTGGGAAGATACAGTTAATGAAATAGAATTAATCGAAAACAAATAAATTGACATAATAACTGGTATATCTAAAAAAAAAAAACTTGAGATTGGCAAAGGCTGGAAATTGGGATGGATTAATTAGAAGGGTCCCTCTTTCCCATACAAAGCCAACTGCAACCAATATGTGTTTGAAAATGCATTTGTTTTTAAAGAAATGGCTTCCAAAGTAAAAATTCGGACTTTCCATAGAACATGTGCAGAGTGCAAACATTGTAGCACTGCAGAGAAGTTAAGAAATTGCCTCCTGCTGAGAGAGAAAAAAAAAACATTCTATTCACAATAGCCTGAAGGGGGGAAAGCAGCCCCTCCTTCCTCTTCCACTAAGCTTGGCCATCAGCTGAACTTCCTGTTTGGCCACTAAAAAAAAAAAAAAAAAAAAGAGCAAGGTCGCATAATGTCCAAGATTACAGGCATATGCACTGCCCCACCCAAATTCTGATTCCACTGCCCTAGTTGGCAAAGAAATGGGGACTTATTCTTCCTTTTCGTTGTGCCTCAAATTAATCTGTGTCACCCTGCTGTCCCAGCAAGGCTGACAAATATGAAATAAGGAGCCTCATCTGATGAAAGGCTAATTTTAAAACATAAGTTTGCTACCTGGCCATACGCCCCACATATGGATGAAATTTAGGGTACTCCCCGCAGGCAGAATTGGCCTGCACAAAATATCAATGCAAGAAGGCAAATCACCTCAACCACCCTTTTTCATTTAAAGTGCTCAGCTCAACCTGGCAATATTATAATTGAATTGGAAAACTTGCAGATAGGCAAGGGACCCCAAGAAAGCCTTCGGAGCAAATCCTGGAGTTCTGGGTGGCCCAAGGTCTCGTCCCAAGGCAGGGCATGAAGATAGCGGAAATGGAGGTTTTGGCTTGTCTTTTACCCTGGGAAAAAGGACAATTGGAGTCTCACTTGAGAACCCAGTTTTGTGGGAAGGGGGGCCAAGAAGCATCTGCCTAAAATGCAAAACCGTATTTTGAAAATCTGGCCCACATCTTAAAAGGGCCATGCTAACTCAGAATTTGGTTTGTCTGGTGTATACCTTAACAGTCTCTAAATATGGCACGTGGAGACCCATTTTCAGAAATAAAAGGAGATATGGCCTAGTAGAAAATAATGGATGGATATTAAACAAGGGGAACCTTTAATGTGTGGCACAGGGGAAATGGAACATTGTCCTGTATAATCGGATACTTGCTTAAACAGAGGGGCTATGCATGTGTTATAATCTGGATAAGTTTAAATTGGAAACTTGGAATCATGTCTGTGCAAAGCTCTGCTTGTCTGAACATAGCACTGACTGCCTGAGAAAGTGATTGTTTAAAGAAGGAAACTGCTGCCCCATAGTGAAAAGTTAATTTGAACATAAACCTATTAAAACCTTTTGAAAACATATGCATTTCTGAAATGGTTGCTGTAAATTTGATTTTGTATAATGTGGCTCAATACACACATGTACTGGGGTTGAATTAACTGAATCGCAAAAGCCCCAGGAAGCACATTTGATTTTCGATCTGAAAAAAAAAATGCTTTTAAAAATTGTGATTCAAACCCAGGACCTTGCAACAAGAGTTCCGGAAAAAGGTGGGAGAAGTTTTGCATAGTAAATAAATAAGCACATAGTAGCTTGCTCCTTAAGAGCAGCTGTAAGCCTTTAACATCACAAAGAATGGCTGCACAGTCAAAAGTAATAAAGCTAAATGT
This sequence comes from Furcifer pardalis, assembly GCA_030440675.1. Lineage (NCBI taxonomy): Eukaryota > Metazoa > Chordata > Lepidosauria > Squamata > Chamaeleonidae > Furcifer > Furcifer pardalis. Next base: position 92,490,141 of record CP126890.1, on the reverse strand, counting down.
TTTTATTTCTGGGCAAACTCCCTGTCAAAATTTCCCTTAAGGAAGGCAGGAGAGGTGCCCTGCCCCTGCATAGTCTGTTCTGTCATTGCATAGCTGTATTTTGTCTTGTCTGCATGTGTGTTGTGTGAGTGGCTTCTGAAGATTGTTGGAACATCGCACATGGGAAATTTCCTCTCATCCTACTAAGTGCACAATCTTAAGGAAATTTGAGCGTCCCTATGCACCGTCCCCAGTTAAGAATCCTAGTTAAAGAAACTGAACCATAAAGATTGCTTTGCAACTCCAACAATAAAGTTATTTCAAAAACATCTGCAGTGCGTTTGTTAAACCCTCATTCTTATTATACAGGATGCCAGAAGGAAAACAGGGTAAAGGTAAACAAATAGATTTCACAATGAGGCCAGTTTAGAAATTAGTTAAGAGACTCCCAGACTCACAAAGGGGAGGGGGAGGCTGAATTTGGTAGGGAAGCAGCACCTTCCTCAGATCAGATGGGAGTGAAACAATTGTTTACTCAAAGTATTTAATTTGGTTTACATTGGTTTGGGCCAGGAAGGTAAATTCCTGCCTTTAAAAAGCACTCACAGTTGCAATTGGATCATGCATTAGTGGCTTCTGGAGTAAGTATGGGGTTTGCACAATAAAAGCCCTCTTCTCCTACTAAACCTGGAATCTTAAGGAATTCCCTTACATAAATCCATAGGGAACAGTGAATGCAATGGAAGTACATTGAAAACATGAGTGGTTGTCGTTTATTGTTACTAGGATTAAGGAATAAAGTTTAAAGGTAAATGTGGGAGGGTTTTGGGGAGATGTGTTGTGTTTTCTCTCCCTCACTACAGGAAAAAGCTAAAGATGTGGAAGCCTTGTGGTGGATCCCAAAAGTGAACGGATAGCAGTGCTCCAGAGCATGTCTAAAATTCAATGGAGGAGTATCATGTCTTTTATTATTAGTATTCCTACCACCTCATTTCTTCTCGACCCCCCCTTCTCTCTCTCTCTCTCTACCTCTCTCTCTCTCTCTAAAGTATTGCTAGCAAACTGTGTTCCTGTATTTTCTTTAGTTTAAATTTCTAAACATGTGTAGAATGTATAAAATGTTAGGATGTTCATTTGTAGTGTTGGTAGTTTGGAGAATCCACTTGCTTACAAAAATGCCCCAATGTCACCCCTGACTCCCAGGCATTGCAGTACCATTCATTGCTGGTTCATAACAGATTTTAAATAGATGTGCTGCCTAAATTTAACAGCAAGCAGGCAGAGGAAGCCATCCACGGGCTACAAAATCTCACCACTGAAATTAAACAAGACACTAGGTTTTCATTGTGGGGGTGGTTAACCAGCTGGATCCCGGATTTTGGATACCTCAAACACCTATTCATGACGGGGCTTGGGATTGCTGTAGTTATAATTCTAATTTGTGTGTGTGCCCCTTTTGCAGTCCCTGAAAACGTTGTGCAGGGTCCCACTTAACCAAGGTCCCAGTGGGTACATCATCACACCAGGACCCACTCAGTTTCGACGGAGAATCTCTCTCAAAGATTCCTGTCAGAAATCCCAGATTGCTTCTAGAAATCTTTTCAAAGATTATCCGCCGAGAGAAAAGGGAAGGAGTGTTACCTGAAATTTTGGATAAAGCATCATAATTAATCACAGCGTTTATTAATTCACCACATGCCACAGCATTTACACACAGAGACTCCATAAGGCAGGGTGAAGGGAGGGGGAAAAGAGGACGTGACAAACCACACACACCTGGCAAGTTAAAAGTTCACCCTAAGCCTAAGGGGGCCTTTGAGTTAATTGTTAACTTAACTACTCTCTTTACTCTGTACTTAAAGAAGCAGCCAGGTACTTAATCCTTCCTGCCCAGAAAGGCAGCTTAAGCCTACATTGAGTTCACAACCTCCTGCTGCAAACGCCATTGGCTGACGACCCTGCTAGCCTGCCTTTCATTGGAGAAGACAACAGCCAGTCCCGCCTTCCTTCGGCCTCTGTTTCAACAAAGATACAATGCTTCTTTTGTAAATTCCTTTCTATACAATGTAAAAAACCTGTTTTGCAGAAGCCAATGTAATTTCTTTTCCTATGTAACCAAACCCATTACCTCATACCCTGCTTTGTGTTTTATATTTGCTTGTAATTAAATGTGTTAATTGCCCCTCCTCCTTCCCAGTTTCAGCCCCTCCCCTTGCATGCAGAGTTAGTTTAGAAAGAATAGTTAAATACCCCTTCCAGGTGGGTGGGGGGCCATCTTCTGTTCACCAAATTTTGTGAGCAGGGATCACGAAGGGGGCCTTTTCCTCAGAACGGTTGCGGGAAGGTTAGCTATTTAGAATTATAGGTCTGGCCAGACTATATGCCTGAGTAGGCTTCCCTTTGCTTTTGCTCCCAATAAACCATATTTTGTTCTGACTGAAAAACCTGCCTCATTGTAAGTTCTTGGGTCTTTCTAGTACCTCTGCCAGAGAAACGTACCTGGGCCCCAAATTTTTGGGTAACAATTGGATCTCTGCTGATTACCTCACACCTGGAGGGAATTAAGGAAAAGGTTTGAAAAGAGGGAGTGGCAGTTAAGCAGAGAGAGATTGATTCTCAAGCAGAGAAGATGTAGAACTTAGAAAGGGGGAGAAAAATGGGTGAATGCTGCAACCCCTTTCTCCCTGGAGATTCGCCACGAGCACATAGCTTGAACAAAGAGGAGTTCGAAAATGGTGGTCGACAAGGAAACATTGACATGAGGGAGTAGGGCCATCCAACTATGCCTTATCTCTGGAAATCTTAATTATGGTAACTTAGAATAGATTCTTTTTATTTAGGGGAAGACATGTCTGAAAGCATCCTTTCTCTAAAATGAAATTTTTGATTAGGTTATTTTTCTATGCTGAGATCTATAACCTGATTCATCAAGAACCATGCTACCAATTTAAATAAAAATATTTTCTTCAATCAGTGGAAATGGGATTCCAGGTTAAAAGGCAGCAAGTCCTTTTTGGCCTCTTTTTAAGCGCTACCGTAACCTCTCATAAAATAAATGGGTTTGTCTCTGTAAACAGAGGAGCCCCAGGTTTTGGTCAGCCGGGCGTGGCTGAGAACAAATGGTGAACATACATTCCTTGCGTGAGCTTTGGGTAAATTCTAGAGGGGATAGAATAATAATCCACCTTGGATTGAACGCCTGATTGGTCCCAGAGCAAGTGAGAAAGGGTGTGCATTCATCATATATGAAAGTAAGAATTTTACCATCCAGGTGCTACCGGTAGTTGTGATGTGGCCACAACCATGCTATGCATCTGAGATGTCATGGTTGGAATGGGTCCTGTGTGTTTTTGGAGTCTGTAATGGAGATTTTAATGTGAGTGTGTACTAAAGGGGAGGAGTTATGGTGCATCATGGGTATCCCTGGGCAGAAGCTGCCAGACTAATCATCTCAACCCTCATGTTCTTGGAGAAATGAAACTTAAATTGGATAGACATGTAATGCTGCATAGTCATTGGCTGGATTCCTTTAGGGCAGGAGTTCTCAACCTTTTAAAGCCGGGGGCTGGGTTACACTCCCTCAGACAACTTCGGAGACTGGACAGCCATTTCCCCCTTCCTCTACCACATGGCATTTCCAGGTGTGGTGGAGGCATTGGAGGGGCCCACATGAAATGGTGTTGCAGGCCACATCTGGTCCACAGGCTGAAGGTTGAGAATCCCTGCTTTAGGGGAATGGCAAGAGGGTAGAACTTGTTTGAGGAAGTAAAAACCAGAGGGAATGGGCAGGACTTTCTCTTGGTCCGGTGCTCAACACTGTGTAAGTCATGTAGAGGCTTTTAAGCTAAGAGCTTAAAATCCTGGATTCAGGTGTGGTCCCATCTACGTGTAGACTAAGGTTCTACTCATGAGTAACGGGATTGTTACATGAGATACCCACATCTTGAAACAGCTGCCAGTTCACAGGTGGAGACAGGGCCCCCTGCCAGATACAACAAAACGTAAAAGCTGATGCAGTGCCTCATGTGTCCATGTGTCTGACAGCAATATTAAGAAGTTCTTGGGTTTCTTCAGTTTGCTGATGGACTTGGTCCAGGTATTTTTTCATTTGGCATTGACTGAATGCTGATAAAAACTCTGAATCTAAATATAAGAGAAAAGGTATTTAGGTTCTGGATCTGCAGCCCACTTCAATGAATAGCTATTTTTAACTTTGCTCATAAATTTATATGCCACCATAGAAAGCTATCCTCTGTATTCATCTCGAGTCTACAAAATTCCGGCATGTCCATCAAACACAGACTGACAAACTCGTACAGTAGGATTGGTTTGCTACCCATGTTTAGTACTAGGCATGACATTTGATGATCGTTTAAAATTATACAATAAGCTCATTAAAAGTAATGTTTATATCATGTACCAAAATCCATGGTATGGATTTAAAAAATTAAGCTAGTTTGGTTTAGTCTGGACAAAAGTCAATTTGTGCAAGATTTAATTTTTGTTATCTCTAAAAAAATAGCCAGAGTTTTCTTATGCTACTAATTTTTTAGCAGACCTCTAAATGTTTGGTGTTGCCAAGAAACACACATACGATTATGAGGACGGACTCAATCTCAGAAAGAAACTTGTACAGCCAGTGAGTTTTTACAAATAGCTATTAAAATCTCAGCAAAATGGGATTCAGTTTATTTCCCATTAGACCTTTATAGAGTAAGACCTTGTTTTTCATTACCATAAGCAGTCAGGACTCAGCTGTGCATCCTAGCTTTTGAGCTTCTGGTAAGCACAAATGAGCTGAGCTATACCAAAGGGACCCCATGGGATTCTACCTGACCTTACTGATGAATGGGGCAGTCCATACCTTTCTGTAACAGGCAGAGTGTGGATATGCCCAGCTGCTGAAAGCGAATTTCTGGATGGCTAAGATGCTTCATAAGGTATTCCTGAATCTTGTTCACATGCTGTTTCAACAAATCTAGTGCCTTTCCTGTTAATTAAAATGGAGAGCGAAACCATAACAAAGGTAAGCAATCTGTCACAACTACAAATGTTCTTCTGTGTCTAGGCCAGATGTGAAAATGCCAAAATGAAGCCGCCTTTTGGTGAATTTATTCCACAGTTCCAACGGGGTAAAAGAGGAAGCAAAGAAAAAGTTCCTTTCACCTGATCTAGTGTGAGAAAGATTAGCCGGTAACACAAGGTTGCCACTACCAGTGTGTGCCCAATTGTGGTTCGAAAATACCACAATCTTCGAGGAGGCTCTTTCTGTGTACCCCACTACAAAAGTTAATATTGCATGACATTGTAAATGCTGAGTACTACTATTGCTTCCTTTTTAAATTACTAATGTGTTGAGCTCTCAGAGTACCGAGAACTAAGGGACTGGCAGCATGATACAGCAGGCTGAGGCTTGGGCTTCTATCCTGATTGCTCAGGTTCCATTTGGTATGTACTGTACTTAAATGCCACTGTAAGTACTTTGGCCACATTAACACTAAAGGTAAAGGTCGCTCTTGCTCGAAAGACAGTCATATCCGACTCTAGAGTTCAGTGCTCATCTCTGTTTCATAGCCAAAGAGCCAGCGCTGACCACTTCTGCAGACATTTCCATGGTCATGTGGCAGGCATGACTAGACACCAGAGCACATGGAATGCTGTTTACCTTCCCACCAAAGTGGTCCCTATTTATCTACTTGCAGTTTCTTGCTTTCAAACTGCTAGGTTGGCAGGAGCTGGGACAAAGACAGGATCTCATTCCGTCCGGCAGTATTCGGGTATAGAACTGGTGACCTGCTGTCTTCCAGTCAGCGTCTTAGCCACTTGAGCCACTTGAATTCCCTAAACACTAAATGACATCACAATTAATCAGTGCCTAATTCAGAGGCTCAGCTCTGTATGCAATTATTTTAGAAGACACTTTTATTTGTTGTTCAATGGAAACTCCAGCTACATTGAGTGTCAAATTAATAACCAGTCCATTCTTAGTACAATGTTGTGTAAATATTTGAGTTATTCTAATATCCTCAACAGGATTTGGTTCTAAATGGAAGATCCTCCTATGGTATATAAGCCTTTACATACACTTACCAGTTCTACAGTACAGTTGTACCTCGCTTAAAGAGCATAATGCGTTCCACAGGATTGCTCTTTAAGCGAGTTTGCTCTTTAAGCGAAACACAATTGTAAATGACCAATTGTGGGGGAGATTGTGAACCCTGATTTGTTTGTTAAGCGAGTTTTAGGTTGGTTTTATTTGTTAAGCGAAGAGAACATTCAGAGAAAATGCTGCTCTTTAAGCGAGTTACTCTTTAAGCGAAGTGCTCTTTATGCGAGGTTTGACTGTACTGTATCTATCACTCAAATCCCTTCACTTTTTCATCCAGGTTTTCACATATAAAGGAGGGGAATGTAATGTCACTGCAAGAATATAACTTATAATTTTGAGACCTCAAAAACAGGATCTGATCTTGCTGGTGTGAATTGAGTTTCTGTTCTTTGCACCAGGAAGAGAGTACGGCAGGCTGGTACAGCTAATCATTCTAGCCACAAATCATTTATTCAGAGAAATGTTTTGGAGTCACTTCTAGCCCTAGATTTCATCTATCTCAGAATTATTAAGACTAGAAATAAACAAACAACCTTTGTAGTTCAAAGTTAAAGCTGCAGTCCTTCATCCAACCTGTTTAAACATTCTTGTTGGTATACCACCTGAGTGATTTCACTGTGCCAAGAATGTAAATGTTAAACTCTATTAATACATACCATGCTGGATGATACATTTGATCATGAAGGCCGTTTGGAAGGAAACTTCTGTTTGTTCCACTTGGCCAGCCAGTCTTACTAAGATACCTATCGATGGTTCAGTAATCAATTCCAGTATGCACGTTGTGGCTCTTTCTGGTGGGGGGGGGGGGAGGATGGGCAAACAACAACTAAATCAATATAGTTGAAATAGTTTTGCAGGAAATCATAACATATTTAAAGAACAAAATTCAAAAGATGGAAAAATGCTCTGAGAAATAGAAATAAATGATAACATGAACTTCAGAAGGTTTGAAATCTATATGGAGTGATATTAAAATTTCCTGGTGGGAATATTATTTAAATAGTGACAGATATTGTTGTCCCAAGCAGTGTTTTACTTTTTCTTTCTTCTTTCTTCAGTGTCTAGGCCAGATGTGAAACTGCCAAAATGAAGCCACCTTTCAGTGAGTCCATTCTGCAGTTACTTCAGCCTGACCTAGTGTGAGAAATATGTCAAGGGTTCTACTTGACATAAGGTATTGTTTCAATGGGAATGTCCATCGTTTCTTATCTTTTTGATTTTATGAGAAGTCAATTATTAGCCAAGAGGTGGAATATGCCATAGTTTAGCTTAGTCAATGATGTATTTGTTGTTTTTGGGTTTTGATTTGTTATGGGTATTGTTGTCATTTATTTTCTGTTTGTTCACCGCCCAGAGTGGGATAACACCCAGATGGGCAGTAGAGTCGTACCAAGGGGGAAAACTCGCATAGCGAAAAAGTTTCGCTATGCGAGTTTGCCCCATAGAAATGCTCATTATGCGAGTTTCTCCATAGGGAAAAGTCTGACTCGTATAGCGAAAAATTCATTATGCGAGTCCGACTGCTTAGTGAAAAACTTGCTCGTTATGCAAGTTTTTCGCTAAGCGAAACACTTGTTATGCGAGGTTTGACTGTATATACATTAAATAAATAAATAAATAAATAACCAACCCCTAAAGGCACCCCTGCCATTGTCTATCTTGCTATCTTATCACCCAATCCTGTTCCCCCAGCTCATTACTGCTTATGAGGAACTGGCAATCCTGGGCCACATCCATGTATTCTACAATCTCGCACACACAAAAAAGATGAAAAATGTTTCAGCCTGGTTTCACACATTGAACGCCAAGCACACATGCATTGCTGATTTCTTCTGGAAAAATCTGAGCAAACAAAATAATTCTAAAACAAAAGAATTCTGGCAGGTGGCCCAGAGATAGCAAAACAAATTGGCCGGGCCATTTCTTTTATGCTCATTTGCCAACTTGATCAGTCTTGAAGGAGGTTAATGTGAGTATGATACTTTAGGGACACGCAAACAGTCTTCTCCAGGCAGAGGAGGACGTAGGATTACATCCCTTGGTTCTGTTGCTGTTACATACCTGCTGTTCTCAGCCTCATGAACAGCCCCAGCAATATCTAGACAAAAGAGGTCTGTGTGGACCTTGAAGTAACACCAAATGTATCAATGTCCAAATAGAGTAGGCAAAGTACACTGTGTCATTATTAACAGTCAGTGCACAACAAAATAAATATTATTTCATGTTGGCACAATGCGAACCATGAAATAAACAGTCATTACTGCCAGTACTGTTACTGCTGGTGACTTACAGAGATTTGCCAACCAATCCTGTTCAGGGATCTTTAAGCTAACAGCCCAGAAAATAATTTGTTCTTGTTCTGGCTATGGAAGAGAGGATGCCAGAGTCCTCATTTGAGGGCATGGCATCACATTCCAAGGGCCCAAGAAAGCCCTAGTCTTTAAACACAATGTATTGTCACTTTTTATGGCTCTTAAGGATTTTAGACTGACAATGGCCACCACTGCTGCCTTCTCCTCTTTATTTGCAAGGAAACTGGGTAAACGTTACTCATGGGTAAACTGTGGAAATTTACTCTTGGGGGAAATGATTTGAAAAGTACAGCAGGTAGACTGGACTGACTTCTTGAATAAAAGTGCTCTCGCTGGCACTTTTATTAAATTATATAAATTATATAAATTTAATTAATAAATAAATAAAAATCACACTCACACACACACTCTGCAGCTAGAGAAAATTTCAAGAGGAGAAAGGCACAAAGCCCCGCCACCACCACCGCTTTTCCTCAGAAAGAGACACAAATTTTGCTTTGAAAACATGATGTTTTCTCCGGGAATTTCTACCAGAGAAGTTGAAGATGGTGGAAACAGGACAGATCCCAAGACATCCCCTACTGAAAGGCAGGGAAGGGACTCAAAATGGAGCAATCCAAAGACCAGCAATCCAAAGACCTTGTCATGGGAGAACAAACATCTCCACTGTGGAAAGAAAGGTTGTTCAAGTGAACAATAAAATGTATCATAGTACAGACAAGACGTTTTCACCATGGAACGGACTGCTCCATAATCCCCTGGTGGAGAGGCTCCTCTCTCAAAAACTGGATGTCTGAATGGATAGCATGCATTCGCTTCTGTAGACAACTTGAAGTCGTTTTAAAGACGTTTGTCTCTAATTCCCATGATCATCCTACAACATCTGAAAGACCACAAATTTTCCACCCATCTTCTACAGATCAAAAGTGGTATAGCAATTAATAATACCATATTTGCTAGCATATAAGATGTACTTCCCCCCTTAAAATACACCAAAAAAACTGGGGAGCATCTTATAAACCGGTAATCAAAATTATCATGTTGATCACAGTGGCTGGAGCTGGGCAAAAGCTGTCTCCAGCTGCTGATCTTCTCCAGCCACTGAACTGCACCAGGGTGTGTGTGTGTGAGGGTGCTTTAAAACAGCCTCCCCACTTACTGGTGCATTTCAGTGGCTGGGGAGGATTGGCTGCTGATGAAGCTTTCACCTAGCTCCCTAATGATCAGAGCAGCGGCTGCCAAGCCGTACCAGCAGGGCCATAGCCAGGGGGTAGCCAAAGAGGGATAAGCCTAGTGATGGGCTCCAAAGTTTTTTTACTACCACACTGTGGGTGTGGTATGGTGGGTGTGGCCAGGGGAAAGTCCTGTGTTGCACCCAAATTAGGACTACTTTATTTCAAAACGTGGATGGGCAGAGGGTCCAGCCAGAATTTCTGCTACCTCTTCTGGCGAACTGGTGCAAACCTGCTGATGCCCACCACTGGGTAAGCCCCCCCCTGAACTAGCAGCTTGCCTCCCACCCCAGGCAAAGTTCCAATGGCGCGCGCGTGTGTGTGTGTCATTATTGCCCCTCCTGAAAAAATATTCACCCCCTATCTAGAATCCTGGCTACAGTCCTGTGCACCAGCAGGGTGAGGCTGTTTTTAAAGACAGACAGACAGACACACACACACACACACACACACACACACCACTGGAGCCATTTGGCAGCTACCACCAACCGCTAGGAGCTGGGTGAAAGCTGTCTCCAGCCGCTGATCCTCTCCAGCCACTGAACCACACCAGCCAGGGGGTGGCTCAGCGACTAGAGGATTGGTAGCTGGATACAGCTTTTGCCCGGCTCCTACCAACCAGTGGTGGCTGTTGAATCACACTAGTGGGGGCTGCTTTTAAAGTGAAGATCCTTCCTCCTGTCTCTCCTCCTCCTCCTCCAGAGATGACCTAGGACTATTCAACCGCCTCCCCCCCCTCCTGCCCTGCTTCACCATGCCCCTCACCCGGTCTGGTGGGGACTGGGCTGGCTGGTAGCACTTCTCTCTCCAGCCAAGGGTGCTTACTGCCCCCCACCCCACCTCCCTTGGGAAAGACAGAGAGGTCTTCCACCCCACCCCAGTCTGTTTCTTCTCTGGAGAGAACCATGAGGTGTGGAGAGGGACTGGGACATGTAGGCGTGTAATGGCTTGACTGGTGGAAATTGCTGCTGATTGCAAGGAGCCGTGCAAAATGGCTCCCAAAGGAACTCTCTTCCCTCACCAAAATTCATGAAAAATTGTAGAAAATTATTTTTCTTTAAAAATGTCTATAAAAACTGAGGTGCGTCTTATACTCTGATGCATCATATACGCTGGCAAATACAGTAATTTAAACACTGTCTGAAATCCAGTAGTAAGTCTCAACTAGAGTAGGTCCATTGAATCAATGGAACTTAAACAGGAGGTGTACTTATCAAATCGTCAATGATTCAATAGGCTAACTCAAGCTGCAACTTACTACTAGTTTTCTGCCTATATACTAGAGACAAAATTTTGATTCAATTTGTTGGGGTTTAAATTGGGTTCTAATGTGTTTCATAACTGTTAATAAGTAAACAGTGGGATGACATGCCACAGAATTACAAATCTGTTTATTTTATTTAACAAAATAATAATCCTACTCTTAACCATTGGTTCTCCAAGGTTGCCAAAATAAGCTTCCAAAAATGTCTTCATATATAATACCAGTGGTTGCCATTTTCATCATAGTAGAATGAAAACCAATCAATAAAAAATGACACACATACCTAACTAGAGCTGAAAATGTTCTCTTACCATGTTTCACCAGTTCAGCAAGACAAGATACCACACAGGAAAGAGATTCCTCTTCTAGAAAGTCTGCACTGAGGACAGCTTGCAGAAGCCCTTCAACACACGGACTTTCGGTGATTTTCTGTAAACAATACAGAGTAAATAAAAGCTCATGTTTACAAACTACAGTACTGTATTAACTTTCAAGCAGATCACCCTTTCCTCGAACGATCAAGAGAAATAGAAGTAAAACATAAATATTGAACTCTGGGAGCATTGTGTAAATCTAATTTCATTCAAAAAACTTGCCAAACAAAAAGACGGGTCTGTTGTTAGCTCCTTCCAGTAGATGGGAGAGTTATTTCAGAATTACCTAATAAGCATGATGAACCTGAACAGACTTATCCAGAGAAGGAAGGATGCAGAAATACAGAAAGAGAAATGAAATATCATGCAGAAAGACCCTGGGATATTTCAAATTGTGCTCACTACCATTCACATTTGTTGAAAATCTAGGTCTGTGATGCCGAACCTTGGCACCAGGTGTTCTTCAACTTCAATTCCCAGAAACCCAAGTCAGCACTCCTGCTGATCAGGGCTTTTGAGAATTGAAGTTCCAGAACAGCTGGAGTGCCAAGGTTTGCCGTCACTGATCTACGGTATCCTACCATCTACATATAATGAAAACAGAGAACTGAAAAGAAAAGGCAGTGATGATGGAAAAAAGTAGGAGGGGGAGAAGGAAAGCAGGAAGACCTAATACAAGATTGGTTGGCTTAATAAAGGAACAGAGCTGTTAATTTGCATGACCTGAATAAAACTTATGGGAAAAGATGATCACACAGCTGTACTCTTGCCTATGCTTATCTGGGAGCAAGCTCTATTAAACTGGGTGGTGGTGGGGTGGGTGGGGTTAAGTAATTTCTGAGAAAACACAGAAGATATCCTATAATGGTAGCACAACTTTATAGCAACTGAAATTCTTTTCACGTGGAAAGGGTAGTGATACTGTGAAAGTCTGTTTGGATTGATTTAAATGGGTGACAGAGTCTGGCATAGAGAAAGATGATTTCTGCATGTTCTAATAAGGGTTACTTGACAGATAACCACTAACTGTAATAAGTACTATACATATTTCCTCAAAGGTATATCCTACTATATTTCTTAAAAGAAGCTTACTTTATTTAGGCATATCAGCCGGGGATGGGAGGCAGGTGTGGACGCTGTCACTGCCCTCCAGTTCCGCCAGACTGGAGGGTTAAAAGGACGTCACTTTTTGCCAGCTAAGGGCTCCACTGCCTCTCCCTGCTGCTCATTCCATCAGCCAGGGATGGGAGGCAGGTGTGGACGGTGTCACCGCCCCCCTGCCTCGTCTGGCTAGAGGACTGAGGAAACGTTGGTATATTGGGGTGCTCTTACTTCTTGTGTCCCCTTTCCTGACCGGGAAGGGGGAAATGAACTCTTGGGCCATGCGGTGAGCCAAGGACCATTGTTATCGTCCATCCATCCCCCGCCATATGTTTACATTCTGATTGTATTAACTATATTGTTACAATGTTATATTTATGTTTTAGATTGTAATATTGTATTGCATTTTTTTCTTTTCCCCTGATGTTTAGATATATTGATTGCATTAACTGTATTGTGTTATGATGATATGCAGTGTGGTTTTGTTTTATTGCACTGTATTTTGTAACCTTATTTTGCAGTGTGGTTTGTTTTATTGCACTGCTGTACTGCATTGTTATATTTATTGTATTATACTGTATGACCTCTGATTATGTTATATTACTTTTGATTGTCTTATATGTATGGTTTCTGTAAACCGCCCTGAGTTGGTTGTACTGAGTAGGGCGGTATACAAATCGAATAAATGAAATGAAATGAATGAAATGAATATCAGAAAACAAAACAAAATAAAGTAAAAATAAAATAAAAAACACGTATTTTTTAATTTATTTTTATTACGTTTTGTTTATTTTTTTTTCTGATATGCCTGAACCACAGACGAACATGGCTACTATTAAAAATTTTTACTTTATTTAATCTCTCTGTTCCTCAATCCATAACCAGTTGATTCATGTCATCTCAGTGAAGTTAAATCCAACTGCATAGCTATTTTGCTTGTTTTTAATTTCATTTTTAAAATACTTTATGCTTATTTTAATTTTAAATTGACAAATTACATTTTCAGTTAAAGTGTTTTTTTTAAAAAAAGAGAAGTGGGTTGTTCAAAATTCAAAGTGGGATATGATAGACAGAGGAAAGTATCAGATCAAGAACCTTATTATAAATTCAGGCAGCTGCTTTCCATTAGAGATCTTAATCTCAGCCTAGCTAAGACTTTCTTAATGGCAGCACCAGGGGAAAATAAAAAAGAGGAAGGACCAAAATGTATTTCTAGGTAGACACACTGTATTCCCTCTCTGAAAGAAAACTACCCATATATATTCTGTAAAAACTGCCGACTTGAACAGATATGATCTGAAAATAAGTCATACAGATACAGTTTTATATGTTGGCATTGATATACAAAAAGTGCTTTCAAATAATGACAGAAGTACAGCAACAAGAAGGGAAAGAGAAAGGCTCTTTGTAGTGGGAGACACTCCCCTGCCCAGCTGGGCCTTATTTGGAACGGCTAAGATTGAATGTAAACAGTATGCTCCACATCCCTTAAGTATACAGTGGACCTAATGGTGAAGCAGAGGTAGGTTTTCAGCTTTGAGGAAGAAAAAAGAGATCACCAGCAGTCAAACAACTGAGAGATTAAGGATACCATAGGGAGAAGATGAGGGAGTGAACATCTGCTGACATATACACAGACTAATCAAGAGAATCATATTCTCAGTATAAATCTAAATAATGAATTCCTTTCAAAACATCTGTTTTAAGAGTCTGCTTCTCATTATGGATGCCCAGTCTTCAGCCTGCTTTGGGCCTTCAGGACTGCACCTCTTCCAACCTTCAGATCAAAATGTGCATGACAAAGGCATCTCTGGGGATTTCCTCTACGCAAATAGACACTTAAATGCTGTGCTTGTGCAGTGGGGTGGTGATCTATAGGTCTGTCCCACCAGGATGATTCCAACTGCACTGAGGTGTGTGAAAGCAATGAATACAGATTATATCTATAATGACAATGTATTACAAGATTCTTCATCTCATGCGATGCTATTCAAGTAAGGCAATTTGTAGCACAGCAAAAGTGCCAGTAAGATATTGTGGCATGCTTCTTGGATTCCCATGAACAATGAACTCAGCATGTTTTGAGAAACAGCAATACTGTATTCCTAATTTTGATCTCTGTAGGTTAAGCAATGACCATACCAGTTAGTAGAGTATTACATTTAAAATGCAGCACCAACACATCTGGGTGGAATTCAGTGCAGTAACAATCTTCTGTATTTCAGGATCTGCACTGACAGAGCTCAAAGTATGGCTAGTGTAGAAGCTATGCAGTTGGCGCTGTAAATTATCCAAGGGGATAAACTTCCCCACCCTTCTTGTGACAAAGGTAGAATATGCTATCCACATCTAGAGATCCACTAGCCAGAGAAATTAGCACAGTAAGTTTCAACCAGGGGGGTTCTGGGCACCTTGGGAGGGTGGTGGACAGGAAGCGAAGGGGTGCCTGTTGGGGGGGGGGGAGAAATTCCATACATTCCCATTACCTCTGCCTGCCTCTGGGGGCGCCAGTCATTGGGGTGCACCGGGATGAGTCCCTATATCCCTGTGGGCCAGCACACCACTGGTTTCAACAAGAGTAAACCCATTTGAATCAATGGAACTTCCAGAGGAGTTGACTCACCAAATCCATACTGATTTAATGGGCTTGCGGTACTCTAAGGTAACCAACAAAATTTCAGCCATTTTGTCTTTTAACAGAACATGTATCTTTTAATCATTAGAAACTATGAAAGCCCTAATATGTAGGGCAAAAAAATGTACTTATGTAGTCAAATTTAAAAATCAGGGGCAACTACATAGAAACCATAGATTTGGTTTTGCTTGGGGGAGTGGCAGCAGAGATTATCAACTGCTAAAACTTTCTTTATGCAGTTGTGGCCCCTGACTTCCTTGGAAGAGGAACAGGCAAGGTCAAACTCACTATTTTCTCTTACTATTACTTAATTGGCCTGGCTGAAAGCTC
Source organism: Furcifer pardalis (assembly GCA_030440675.1). Taxonomy (NCBI): domain Eukaryota; kingdom Metazoa; phylum Chordata; class Lepidosauria; order Squamata; family Chamaeleonidae; genus Furcifer; species Furcifer pardalis. Next base: position 92,474,805 of record CP126890.1, on the reverse strand, counting down.
AGTGAGTGAAGTGTCTTGTTGTGGAGGCAGAGGTTGGGAAGTCAATTCTCCTGGGAGAAGATCAGTCTGTAAGGTCATAGATAAACCTCAACACTCTCAGGATGGCCCCAAGAAGAGAGGCATGGCAAACCATTTCTGAGTATTCTCTACTGAGAAAGCCCAGAAATGAGTTGCCATAGGTCAGAATTGACTTGATGCCACACAATTATTATTATTATTCCTTAAGTGAATTAACAGGCAGTTGAACATTTTGAAACTATGTGTAATTCCAGAAGGGAAACTTGGCACTCACCAGAATACTTTCAGGACAGCTCAGATTTTTGATAAGGCAGGCAGCATGACCAATGACCACAGGGTGTGTTTTCCAGGCAAGCAGCAGTTTACCTAAAGTCTGCAACACCTCATCACATATTAGCTTATCCTGCAAAGAGCAACAGAGCCAGTGGATAAACTCACCAAAAGAGTATTACAACACGACTGAACATGATTGAAACACAACTAGAAGTATTAACTCAGCTGTCACATATCTATTAGATCAGTGTTTCCCAATCTTTGGTTTTTGGACTTCACTTCCCAGAAGCCTAAGTCAATTCCCCAAAGCACTGATCAGCCAATGTACTGACTCAGGCTTCTGGGAATTGCAGTCCACCAGTGTTGCACGGAACATACAGCAGTTTTGGAAAAGCTGTGTTAGATAACGGGGCAATGCAAAGTATCGCTATCTTTTAAATCAGAAGAGAGGGTTTCTCTAGTTTACAACCTTTAAGCTCAAGTCTAGCCTCAGCCTCACTGATGGAAGAGAGAAGCATGAACACCTCAACTCATTAGACTAAAACTCAGCCCTGGTGCAATTTTTTCGCACAAAGTCTGTGGCAGCTCCAGGGTTGTGGAATGCATTAACTCTGGAGGTTAGGCGGCCCCCTCTCTTTTATCCTTCCATTGACAGCTGAAGACCCATTTCTTCAGGCAGGCTTTTAAAAATTATAAATTAGTCCCTGGATGCTGGGCATTTTTTAGCTAAGTTATAGTCTGCTAAAAAAGATTTAAGGGTTTGATCCTATTTTTAATTATTTAATGTATTTTAACTATAATTGTAGTTTAACTTTTTAAAAAAATCTGGAATGTATTATATTTTAATTTGTTCTTTTTAATATTGTGAGTCACTTTGAGTTCCTCATCAGGAGAAAGGCAGCCTATAAATTGTAACAAATGCATTTGGTCTCTTTCTCTTTCTACCAATGGCTCTCCATGACTGAACTGGGAGTCACTTTGCCACGATGTAAGGTCCTAAAGAGCAATGAAATAAGCAATTTGAAGATGATATCTAGTTCTCTGTAAACCAGAGTTTCCCCAGCGTGGGGCTCAGGCCCGACAGAGGGACTTCAATTCCCAGAAGCCTAAGTCAGAACAACTGGCTGATCAGTACTTTGGGGAACTGACTTAGGCTTCTGGGAACTGAAGTCCCAGATCTAAAGGTTGGAAAACACTGCTGTAAACAGAAGAGTAACTTTAGCAACAGAAGAAGCATTAGTTCGTTTTGGTTGAAAACCTTAGCTCCCCCCCCCCCCCCCCCGCAATTTGTTCCCACCCAGCTGTTCCCATGGAGAACATTTCTACTTCTCTTGGATTTCAGGTCAGGCCAGAATGAGAAGTTTTGAAAAGGTATGAAAAATTTGGCTTTAGCATGAAATGGCAAGAAAGAGTCTGTCACTTGTCTGTGTGAACTGGCTTGAGCTGCAATCCAAGACAAGACAATGTAAACTCTTCTGTTGAAAGTTTTGGAGAAAGAGCTCCATTTCAGATTTCGTTCCACATTGCTGCAGGAATAACTGCACTCAATAGAGTTGAGTGAGGAATTATGAGAATCCATATTCCAATATGGCTATAATTATCAGACTTTACTTCCCCGCCACTACCTTACACACACATTTTCCTCCCAAAGTGTTTCTGGTCTTACAGTTCTTCAATTACAAAAAAAAAATGGAGAAACAAAAACATTGAAGTAACTTTAATGTTAACAAATCTAGATAAGACTTTCATCTAATTCAGGGGTGCCCAAACTTTTCAGGCCACAGGCCGGTCAAGTGGTTCAGCGGACCAGTCACATGGTTCCTCCCACTGGAAGCGGAAGTAAAACACACCTTGTAATCTGTTTAGCAACAGATAGGTATTGCAACAGGATGAGATAGATTTTAGGCTGCCATTTTATCTGCTTAAACCAAGGGTGCCTAAACTATGGCCTGCAAGCCGGAGCCAGTCCTATGGGCTGGATGAATTGGTATTGGGGGCCAGATTTGGCTCACGAGCCATAGTTTGGGCATCCCATATCTAATTCTTCATATATATATATATATAGCTACTGTCTTGAACCTCTGAAGCTAAAACTGGAATGTAGTTTGGTGCCTTTAAGAACCTATGATCCAGCATTCTCCAGTTCTAACCCTTTGTGGCACATGATCAGGACAACTGTGATTTAAGATGCAGCAAATCTAAATAATGATGTTGTGTAGCTTCCAAATCTCTAAAAAAATATTTTTGGGCCAATAATGTCTGCCTTCTTACACATCCTTGCCAATTTATTTTATCTTGAATGATCAGCTGTAACAAACTGTACTTTTCATGACTGAAGAAGTGTAGGCATCTACACATTATGTGTTCTACAAGTTCTTTGTTATATATCTTATGGTCCCCTTTTCAAGCCAAGAAAATTATATGATCTTTGACAATTCCAGATTTCAAATGTTTCTCTCTTTTTTTAAGCCAGGGAACAGAAGTTGCCACTATCATCCCTTTATCTTGTTAGCCAACCAGAGTGGAAAAATATCCCAGATGGGTGGGATATGAATGTAATGAATAAAATAAATAATATAATAAATTCATAAACAGACAGCAAGAGGCATCAGGACTACTACTTCTTTCATGTCTAGGCCACACGTAAAACTGCCAAAATGAAGGCACCTTTTGGTGAGTTCATTCTGCAGTTCCTTTCGTCTGACCTAGTGTGAGAAAGATTAGCCAAGAACAAAAGGTTGCCGTTACCAGGGTATGACCGACTGTGGTTCAAAAGTACTACAATCTTTGAGGAGGCTCTTTCTGTGTACTGTTGAGAATGCTGGATCAGGACTTATCCACTGAGATAAAATACGAAGACTCAAAGTCTTATCTTTCATGCTTGCCCTTATCACCTGGACTTCAGCTTTGCCTTCAGAAATTCCAGGTTTTTCCATATCTTTTCACTCCCTCTGTTATATACAGTGGAACCCTGTATAACAAACGCCTCGTATAACAAAAAAATTGTACAACGAAGAGGATTTCCGCTAACCGCTACATCCCGTATAACACATTTTTCCATTATACGAAGCAATGCATCTTTATGGGATTTATTTATTTATTTATTATTTATTAGTTCAAATTTATATTGCTGCCCACTCGCCGTGGCGACTCAGGGCGGCTTACAAACAATACATTACATTACAATACAATATGTTGGTGTGGGCTCAGGGGGAGGGGCGGCGAAGTCCTCAACCATACCTGGCTTCTTTCTCCCCTGGCAGTTGGTGTAGGCACAGGGGAAGGGGCGGCAAGGTCCTCAACCTGCCCTGGCTTCTCCTTCCCCTGGCAGTTGGTGTAGGCACAGGGGGAGTGGCATCGTACAATGAAATTTTTTTGTTGTACAATTTTTTCCATAGAGATTTTCGTTGTACGATGCATCCCATAGGGATTTTTGTTATACGAGGCATGCTTCATATAACGAAAACATTTGTATAACGAAGTGCCTCGCAGAACGGACTTTTTTCATCATGCAAGGTTCTACTGTATCAGATGTTTTTTGCATAAGCTCTGTTGAAATAAACAGAAGTTGCAGAACAGACAAGAACTGTTGTAAAATCCCCTTCAGCTGGAGAGAGCATAGTCATACGGTAGTTCTGTTCCTGGCAGAATTAGCAGCTCCACATGCTGCCTGTAGTTGGAGTGACTAAAAGGAATTTTTCTGGGCTGAGGTGACTATTTATCTATCCATTACTAACCAAGAATCATCCCTTCCCACTCTGAATTCAAAGATTTATTTTTTATTTATTTATTTATTCAAATTTCTATTCCGCCCTACTCGCCAGGGCGACTCAGATAGTCCTGCCTCTCTCTGTGTTCTTTGCCTCACTTTTGTTGGCTGGTGATTAGACAGAAAATAGCATCACATTTTAAAGCTTTATTTTCTTACTAAATTTATTTTGGAGTTTGCTTTACTTATTATGAACAGTTAAGCTCCAATCCTATGCACATGAATTTAGGAAAATACCCTGTTGCATAAGTTGTGACTTTCTCCCAATAATTATAAACATGATCACAACACAAGTCTGTCCTAGCTTTCAGCAGATGCCGATTTCCTTTCTGGCCATCCTGCTGAATCTGTCAAAGGTCTGTCTGCTTCCACCCATGTTCATGCAGCTGCAACTGGGATGCCCACAGGCAGAACGTCAAAACATCAAACCACCCTGCAAATGGGCATTCCAATCCAGAGACAAGGTTCCCATTGCTGGTTCCTCAGTTTGGAGGCCCTGGACAGGAAACCTTGCTACATGCCTTCCACTGGAAGGGTGGTGTGGTCATCTTAGACTTCAGATATAATGACCTCAGTAGTTAGAGGTGCATTTTAGATCAGGATGGCAGAGGTTCCAGAGGCTATTCCTGCCCTGTTTTTTACCTTCCCAAATTCCTGCAGACTTATATATTTTAAAAATAAATGTTATTTGAAGCATTTTGTAGGTTTGGTGCAGGGAATAATAAAGCCATTAAAAAAGAGAATTTCATAATGTAGAGACTGCTTGACCTCCGATACATTCCCAAACTCCATATGCTGCCTTTGAATGTTACAGCCATGCACCCTTTGACTGAAGCTTAGAAGGTGAGTGGGATTAAGCAACTGTACCTGGTTAGTTGGATGCTGGGATAACAGCCGGAGAAGAATGATGGCATTTTGTTGAAGTTCTGTATTGTCAGAAGCCAGGAGAAGGAGTAAGAGAGGCAAGACAGGCAGGGAAACAATGCTGGCCTGAACGCTTTCTGGAAAATAAGAGGGTAATTCAAGGCTCCGTAAGCTGGTCAATGGAGGCAGTTAGGTAGAGAATATTTGAGAGAGTAAAGTGCAGCATTTAGTTGGCAGTTTCCCAGGAGGGAAAGCCACATCCTTTAAGGAACCTATTAAGGACCACATGCTCCCATAGATAGAAAAATCCCTACTGTTTTGCTGAGCAACTGAACCCTTAGATTGGGGGTAGGTGGGAAGTGAAGCTTTCTACTTCTACTGTGAAAGGGCATTTAGACTACTTGCACAGATATCTTCCAGCTGAAATCCTACTGCAGAGCTTCATCTGGGTAACCAAGAGCTACACCAGTGGTAGTTTGAGTCCTTACAGGGCAGAAATATTATTCCCTAAGTACTGTATTTGCCTTGCTATCCCCACTCTTTAAATCCCACCATCAGTTGTGCAACCAAATTGAACAATACAGTCTACCTGGGTAGTAGAATGTCTTGCACAGTTTCACTGGCTTAACTTTACATCATGCCAACTTCAACATGTGTAGTTTGTCAGGGATGTAAATGGTGACAACTTTCATTTTTGTTTCTTTTCAGGGGTTTTTTCTTCCTTTGTTGCAGGGGAGGAGTCTGACTGTTCTGCTGTCTAGTCTTTAAGGCACTGGTCCTTTCATTTGACACACATTCTGCCTGGAGTACTATACGTACTTCATTGACCAAACTTAAATATTATTTATCTTTACACTAGACAGATGGTTGTCTAAATGCTGGAGTTAGGCATAGCTGATAGTCACTTTCTCAGCCTTAAAAGGTCAATGATCATTTGCAACTTTATCCAGAAATAATAGAGCTGTCATTTCCCCAAGATGTCTGACATAGTACACTCAGAGCATGTAAAAGTTTCTGGAGCTTTCTGCAAGTTCATCGACTAGAAAAGGCCACTGTCAGAGTAGTCATTTCTAAAACTAACACAGAATTTCTTTCTTACTAGGCAAGCTGTTGAGTGTGTGCCCATAATTTCATTTACTAGCATGCTAGAACTGCTACTTACCACTTGCAGCTAAATTCCTGAGACAAATACATGCCTGGTTTGAAACCTAGTTGCAGAAAACAAAGAGATTACAAGGTAAGATGCAACTCCCTCCAAAACAGCATACAAACTATAAAACTGATCAACTTGCATACTTTTTGTTCAGCACTTTCCATATCTCCAAGATATTCCAACAAAATGAACATTAGACATTTAATGTACAAATGCTCTATATGAGAACATGAGAGACATGAAAGCCTCTATTCCAAAGCAATCCTATTAGTGTCCCACAGATGCTTCCGACATTTCAAAAGAAAAGAAAAAGCACAAAGAACTGAGGTTTAACTAGACTATTCTTGATTTAATGACTAGTCATTTAATTTAAAAAGTGGCTTTGCATTTCTCTGGGAAGATAAATAATACCAGTATTCCCTGTTCCTGCTGCACCCCCATTATGCACCATATAGGGAAAAACTGGAAACAGATTGTATGTGCTCAGTACTCCTTCAAATTGATTACTGGGAGAAGTATATAGTAGAATGGTCCGTGTCCACCATCATTTCAACAAAGGAAAGGACAGTAGTAGACTAATAAGAGTTTGATCTCTTATAATAGGGGGTGGTTACCAGTCAGGGATTAGGACCACACTGGGTTGTCCAATTTTGCTGTCACAAGCAAAATGCATCTAATTTTGCTGACTTCAGTAGCTCTCAGGAATACCTGAACTAGCCACCCTGCCAGTGTACAGATGTCTCTTCTCCTTCTGGAAAAGAAGAGATAAATATTTTTCTATATGGCTTTTATGTAGTATCACCACTGATTTTTCCAGTGGTGGAGAAAAATGTGGGAGAGCAGAAGTTCCAAAAACGGCCTCCAAGGTTGACACGTAGCTGTGGTCCGTCTGTCACCTGTTGCTGCCTTAGAGATTTAGGGAAGGAATAGCCTTCAGCCAGTGATGGGATGTCAAAAATTTTCATACCACACCATGATGTCATCACAGTGTAGGCGGAGCCAACAAGACATCATGACGTTGTGGGCAGGGCCAAAAAAATAAAATAATATTTTTTTAAAAAATTAAAATTAATAAAATTAAATTAAAATAAACACACACACAGATAGAGAGAGAGACACACACACACCTCAACCCACCCACCCACCCAAATAATCACAACACAAACCCATAAATAAATTAAATAAATAAAATAAAGAAAGAAATAAAATAAAAATTAAATACAAATACACCCACCCACCCCAAACACAAACTCCTCACTTACCCTAAGTTGGAAGCAGCAGAGGCGGCAGCGCAAACCGCCGCAACAGCGCAGCGTCCTGGCGGGGCCAGGCGTGGAAAGGCCGCCACCTCTTCAGGTGCTCCCTGCGCCCTTCTTTCCCGGCAGCTAAAATGGCTGCTGGGAACTGCGCATGCGTCAAACTTTCATTTGACGCATGCGTAGTAAAAAAATAGAACTGTGCATGCATCAAATGAAGGTTTGACACATGCGCAGTACCCGGGAGCCCATTTTGGCTCCAAATTTAATTTCCCCCCCCCAGTGAGGTGTCCGAACCGGACGGCTCAAAAAAAAAATCCCAGGTGGTTGCTACTGGTTTGGCGAACCACCCAGGAATCTTGCTACCTGTTCGGGGGAACTAGTGAAACTGGGAACATCCCAGCACTGCCATCAGCTAATGCTTTGTCTGGGCATATATTGATGAAAGCATATTTTCCATCATTTATCATTGTAACCTTTAGCAGAGTTGCTCAGAAACAAATTCCACTGAAGTCTAAAGGATAATTGCAAATAAACATGCTTAAGATACAGCTGTTCACAAACTCACAGACAATGTCCTTGACCAATGCAACAATTCTGACAATGGTCCATGGCTTTACCTTGTCGACAGGTGAAGACAGGAGTGGGAGGAGAGTCTGTAGAAGCGACCCATTGTCAGTGTGCAGCATGGCTTCATGGTGTTGAGAGTTCATGGCCATGTTGCTTAGAGCAGCACAGCTATAGTACTGAAACAAACAAAAAAAGAGGAATTGGGATTAATGAGTTATAAGTGAAGGTTTATAAAACAACAAGTGTGCATACTTAGCATACTTTTACACCTTCCAGTTGCCTCTGGCCAAAGGACAGTTCAGAAGGAGATGACATTTCCATGCTATCCTTTATTAGAGGAAATTTCAAAGTAGCCTACCTAAAACCAATCTTTGGTATTCATCTTCCATTTCAAAGTAGCCAAAAAGGGCAAGTTGGCTTCATTCCCTGAAAGTTATATAGATTTTGAAGGGCCAGAAGGAAAGCAATTGAAAAGGTTACCTATTGTTCTGTCACAATGTGAAAGGGGTCTAAGCAGGGGCGTAGCTACCGCCGTATCTGCCGTATCAATTATACGGGGGCCCCCGGCCCCCGGGGGGCCCCAACGTGCGTAAGCAAAACAAATCTTTACCCTTCCTAAGGGCCCCCAAACAAATTTTTTTTTAATTTTTTTATTTTTTTACAATATTAAAAATAAACTAACAAAACAGTCTACAAAACATAAAAGAAGCAATTACACACACACACACACACACACAAAAGTAGTTCCCACGTACATCCTACAATGTTAAAAAAAATGAGAGGAGGAAGAGAGAAAAAAAAAGATACATGTCAATATAATATAATGTAATCAAACGTTATTTTTTATACATTTGCTATACTGTATATTTTCATCCTTATATCCACTCTCCTCTTTAACCACCATATTACAACTTTAATATTTTGTACATGGTTCCTACCACCCAGTGCACTACAGTCCTTGAATCTACCAGCCACTCCTTTTACAACTCATTCATTCTGCCAAAAATACATTGTATTCGGAGCAGGTTTTTCTCCTTTATTATCCATCAATGTGTGTTGCAAAAAAGGCTTCCAAATGTCCCAAAATCTATTTTGTTTTATTAACCCCCTTTTTATATTTAATTCCCATGTAAGTTTTTCATTTAATGCCATGTCCCAAACATCAACATACCATTTACCAATTTCTAAATTCATATCACCTTTCCAATTTCTGGCTACTTGTTGTCTCGCCAATGTCAAAAAAATAGACAATAACTCTTTTATATTTTCCTCTAAATTCAAATCCTCTAAATCCGTTAATAATACTATTTTTTCATTCAACTTTAAACGGATATTTAAAAATTTTTCTACTTCTTGTTCCATTTTATGCCAGAAATTGGAAATAATTTTGCAATCCCACCACATATGTTTGTATGTCCCAATTTCCTGATGACACCTCCAACATTTTTTCGAATTGCTACTATTTATTTGATTTAATCGAACTGGCGTCATATACCATCGCCACAACATCTTGTAGTTGTGTTCTTTAACTTTTGTAGACAGATTTCGCATCATCCTACTTTTCCATTTTTTCTTCCAGTTCTTATCTGTAATAGTAATACTCAAGTCCGATTCCCACATTCTTTTAAGGGTATCCTGGGATTCATCCATGTTGTTTATCATTTTATATAATTTACTTACTATTCCTTTTATCCCCATTGAACCTCTTCTTATTTTATATACCATCTCCTCGAAGTCTGTCAACTGCCTTATTGGCTGTAATTTCATTTTATATTGTTTATTCCACTTATCCAACGTTAGTATCTGAAGCCAGTTCAATTTTAATTCCTTATAAATTTCTTTTTTTGTTTTTTCATTCTCAATTCGATCCAGCCAATCTTTTAATAAGATTATATCATATTTATACATAATATTTTTTATTAATTCTAAATTTTTAACTGGAAATGTTTTAAGATCTTGCAACTCTAATATTGGAGAGGTGTTTGGTGCCAATTTATCTTTCAACTTTATCCATACATTTATCATAGATTTTAGGACATTATTTCTTGGTTTTAAATCAAAAACTGTATTTTCCAGAAATTCTCCCTTTGCACACACATTACTATCTTTCATTTCTATCTCCCTCCATATGAGGTCCTCTATCGTTAAAAGTTTTACCAAGCCTTTAATTTGGAACGCCCTGTAATACGATTTAATACCCAAACAAATTTTTATACGGTGCCCTGCCAAGGCACGCTACGCTTCTGGGTCTAAGAGAATGAAAGGCAATTAAGACATTCTTGCCCACAGGTCACCAAATGCCCCTTTCCACTGTATAAAAGATTAACTAGAGAAAGTTGAAGTTAGCTAGGCATCCTCTGAGGAGACCATGCTTTGCTCATAGCTGAGTGGAGTCCCTTTGCCATCCTACCAAGATTGTTGACCACACTATCTGTCCATTCCAATGTAAGTATAGATAGGATATAGATTTTATTTTCTGCCCACATGGCTCAGAATCCAACACCAGGTTCTGACTGCTCTCCCTTCCCTAAAGCCCTCAAAAAGAAACTCTACAAACAGAAAATGGGGCATGATTCAACTCCACAGGCCAGCCTTAACCAGACAGGTGGTCTATATGGTAATTACCTTTCTTTCTAGGAATGTTCAAAGGGGAAAAACACAATGTGTCCTATGACTGGGATGGCAAACCTTGGCACTCCAGATGTTCTTGGGCTTCAATTCCCAGAAGCCCAAACCCCCATGAATCCACATGAATGGGTTTGCTGTGATTCATCTGGCCCACACTGCCCTCGTCACTCCTGGAAGCGGGAGTACGGAATACATTTTACTTCTGCTTCCGGGAGTGATGAGGGCAGCATGGGTCGGATGAATCACAGCAAACCCATTCATGTGGATTCACGGGGGCTTGGGATTCTGGGAATTGAAGTCCAAGAACATCTAGAGTACCAAGGTTCACCATCACGGTCCTATGATAAGTAAAGACCACCCAGACCATGGTAGTTCTGCACTGCCCCAGGATAAGCTGGAGTTTGTGAGTGACGACCACACTAATCTGAAAACACTCCGCTCATCTCAACTGTGAGATTTAGAAATCACAACATGGTTTGTAACACATTAAAATGTTTCACCTTCCATTAAAGCTCTTGGTTAATAGCTGGTGCAATGTCGGGGACCTGCCCCAACAATAGGCGCGAAGGAAGGGAGACTGCAGTCTTGTATCCAATGCAATAGCCTTTATTAACCAGCTTGGCGTCCCAAGCAGGTCTGTTGTTCTGGTTGGCTGTGCAGTTGCTTAGCTAGGCTGAACTGATGAATTCTGATAAGCAATGCACCGCATGGCATATTTATAGAGACACACACAGGAGGAGGTACATAATAGGGTGTTTACAGGGTGTTTGCAGGGTGTTACCCAAAAGGAGGAGGAGAAAGAAGGAGGAGGGTGTAAGAAAGGGTGGGATAGGGGTGGATGATGGAAAACACCTCTATAATCTAATCATAAAAGCCACATTTATAATAGCCTCTCTGCCTTGAAGGAATATATATTTGCAAGCTATAATATACTGTGGGTCAAACTCCTTCCTCGTGCAGTTTTACATCACCTTATAACATCTGCCTTTTGAGAGGCCTCTTTCTCTTTAGGCTGGAGCTGAATCCCTTATCTTTAACACAGGATGTTCAATGAACACATTTATCTATTTGCATCACACTGCTAGCTTCTGCTGTAACGAAGCCCTAACAATATGTTCTAAGCAAGCTGTCACACTTTACTAAAATTCATCACACAGGTCTATGATCTATAACACAGGTATAATAACAATCAAATCTATATAAATGAATTCCTACATTTCCACTTTCTTAAATTAAATTTTATGACGGAGATTTATGCCTTTTGTGAGCAATCTCCTCACCTCCCGAATCATCCTCTGACCCCACTGGGTAGTATCGTATTTGGTAGATCTGCTTCTTAGTCAGCCCTGCCGTAGGACGGACTTTTGGGCAGCAAGATCTTAGAATGGAAATGAAATTAGGAATACATTGGATTACACAACATAACAAGACACATATCACCACAACTGCAATTATAGCAATGAATAAATTCCTGAGCCACCCCCAACCAGGAAGCCACGCCCATAAGGCATCCCACCATGCAGGAAGGGCGTTCTGCTGGATGTGATTGACTATATCATGCAACCCATCCAGCTGATCTTGGATCCTGTTGGAGTTATCAGACAAGTTAAAGCAACACATATTCTGGACAGCTTCACAACCCTGGTGGTGAAGCAAAAGCAAGTAATCAATCGCCGCACGATTGTCCAGAATCGCGCTGCGCAATTCAGCCTGCTCTTTATTAAGGAGGCTAATGGCTTCGGACGTATGATTGATGGCTTTTGCAAATGCGCAGGCAAGGCGTCCTAGCACGATGCTATTCCTGAACGCCAAACCTGGCACTCCGATGAGACTCAGTGTCATTGCCATGGCCTCGGCAGTAGACAAGAGGTTCACATTACTATCACAGTCCTCTGGAAGAGTAAGTCTCTGAGTGTCCCGCCGCCCACGGGATAGGCCCGTATGCTTTGCAGGTGACTCAAAGAGGGATCTCTTGGGCAATACTGCTGTCAGGCGGCTGAGACAGCAAGTGGTGTCCGACAAATTGGCTGGGATATAGTTCCAACTTCTTTCGCCACATGAGAAAAACCAGCCCATGGGTAGAACAATATGAACATTATTAAATGATATGGTTTCTGTCTCAGTGCTAGAACAATGAAAGTTCCCCTGGGTTACCCTTAAACATTTGGGCTTTTTCAGAAGCTTACCTGATGTTGTACAATTGACAATTCTGACACATTTACTGGTATTGCTGACAGCTGTAAGTGGGGTATATAGGGAAACTGCATCTGCAGGGAGTTTCTGAACTGCTCGGCCCCACTGACGACTAAAGTTATAGGGATTGGTCAGGTTGAACCCAAACAATGGTGACCCATCCCCCTGGGCTAGGGCATCGGGAGTATAACATACAGGAAGCAAGCAGGTACTGAGCAAATGGTAAGAGTGGATACTGTTTCTTAAACAAAAATCAGTTTGGTTAGAAGCTTCAGCTAGACGATACCAAATGTTATATTCAAACCGGTGGGATAAATGTTCTTCTTCATCGGGGAAAGCCTTTGCAATGGCTGCTTTATTGTTCGTTTTGTTAGCTTTCGCGTGTATGTCAGTCAACAAACGTTGTCCAAGGGGGCTTTGGAGATTCAAACAAACTGACTGGACCTTTTTGGCCTGCTGGCCAGAGGGTTTCTTTAAGTGAATAATAATTTCTTCTTTCCAACATGCCGAAGTTTTGTTGCGATATTCAATCCTGGCAATGTTGGACATGCGCACCTTTGAGACGCCCAATTGTGGACAAACGCAATGAGGTACATTCCAGGAAAGAACAACAGCTTCAGGGGTGATCAGCCAGAGGCAGCCGAACATCAACAGCGGAATCCACCTTCTTCTCTTCTGACCCCGCCCTGTAAGGCCGGACACATCGCGCTGGTATCCAAATGACACCATCATCGCTGGCCACAGCTGCGTAACCGCGTCCCCAGGTGACGAGATGAGCTGGCCCTTTCCAAGACGGGTCAGGGAGTTGTCGATAGGTGACCAGCGGCCGATCCAGGTGTTCTTCTTTTCTGAAATGCAAGTCTACTGGAGAGTGGGTCGTGACATCCATCTGCCACAACTGGTTGGCTCCCGTCCCTCGAGGGTTGACAGCGTCGAATGGCAGAAAGATAGGAGACTTTGTACAGGAAGGGCAGCTGGAAACAATATCTCGAGCCTGAGACATAGGAATGGAAAATTGTTTATGCAATACTTTTGCAGATTGGTGAAAAGCATTGTGACTTGCAATAGGATCATCAAACAAAGGGTAGGCCTCAGTAGGTGCCTTCAGCGCAGCGTCGGCTCTGGCATTTCCCTCTACCAGGTAGCCAGGGAGGTTGGAGTGAGACCGAAGGTGGGCAGCAAAGAACAAGGTGCGTCGTGACACCAGTGCTGTCTGGAGCTGCTGGAACAGTGTGAATAGGACAGAGTCCATGGAAGGGGACAGATAGGCCTCAGAAAGAGTGAAAAGCAGGCGATATACATACTGTGTGTCCACAATTAGATTGAAAGGAGTGTCAGCAAAGGTGTGAAAGGCAAGGATTACAGCAGCTAACTCTGACCTTTGAGCAGACGTCTGCTTATCAGTGAAAAGTACTTGCCATTCACCTTTAGAGTCCTGCCATGTTAGGACCCCACGATCCGGGGACCCATCTGTGAATAAAGTCAAAGCATTATGCAAGGGTATAGGAGACAAGGCTGAAGAAAGAGTGTAAGAAATCTGTTTGAGCAGCGTGAGTCGCCTGTCCTTCGGCGGATTGTGGCGAACGGAGCCCTGGAAGTCCGCCACAGCGACCTGGAAAGCCTCTGAATGCTGGTATAAGGCTGTAACCTGTTCCTGAGAAAAAGGAAGGCAAACATAGTCAATATCAAACCCTGTGAGTTGCACTGCTCGACCCCTGCACTTTAGAAGTAAGTCAGAAACTGCTTCAGGGACTGAGTAAATATTCTTTTGCGGCGTGTGTGGTAGATGGAGCCATTCTATAATGGCGATGCTCTGTTTGTCCTGTGGGGCAAAGAGGACAGCTGTTGGGACCTTTGGTGTTGCAAGGATGGCACATGCCAATGTGCGAACCCCCGATGGGATCCTGTCCACTGAGACCTGGTGCAAGCGGTGGTTGATGAGCTGTATAGTTGTCTTCATATCTTGAGTGCAAGGAATGATGTCAGCTGGTGCAGTGCGCCCAACTAAAGCTGCAAACAAAGGTGACAATTCAGCAGTACTGAGAGCCAAAAATGGCCTTGCCCAGTTAACATTACCCAGTAATTGTTGCAATTGAACCAAGGTGAACTGTTCCAGGGCCACAAAGGTAGGCATTACTGGGATTGAGGCGGTAGCGGAAAGCTTATGCCCTAGGTACTGGTAGGGCGGCATCCGTTGAACCTTTTCTGGGGCTACGATTAGCCCATGGGCCTGCAACACAGTAGTTAAGAAGGTTAAATGACACTCCAATAACTGCTTATCGTGTAATAAAATATCATCCATGTAGTGATAAGCAGCAATGGAAGGGAATTGATCCCTAAAAGGTTGAAGTGCTTTGTCTACAAACATCTGGCAAAGAGTAGGCGAGTTGGCCATCCCCTGTGGCAACACTTTCCATGCGAAACGGCGAGTAGGACTGCTGTTATTGTACACCGGGAGGGTAAAAGCAAACTTTTCCCTATCTTGCAGAGCTAGCGGAATTGTATAAAAACAGTCTTTCAAGTCAATGACAACTACCTGATGGTCTTGGGGTATCAGGTTGGCGTTAGGGAGTCCGCATTGAAGAGCGCCCATTGGGTACATCTGTTCATTCACCTTGCGGAGATCATGCAACAATCTCCACTTGCCAGATTTCTTTTTGACTACAAAAATAGGAGAGTTCCATGGACTAGTGGTAGGTTCTATGTGTCCTGCTTCCAATTGCTCCATGACAAGGGCCTCCGCCGCACGGAGCTTTTCATGGTTCAGCGGCCACTGATCCACCCACACTGGTGGACCCTCCTTCCAAGTTATAGGAAGTGCGTACAGTGGAGCTGCCGGAGAGGCCCGTACTAAAAATTTGAATGGATGACGCAATCAGCTTGTGACAGGATGTCCCTCCCCCACAGGGTTGTTGGGAGATCAAGGATGAGTGGATGGGTGGAGACTACAGTCCCGGAAGCTGATTCAAATATGATAGGGTGTATACTTTGCTGGGCCGGCTGATATCCACCCACCCCCAGCACATCATGCGTCGATTTGGTAGGCCAGTGGGCGGGCCAGTCTTTAGAAGCCATGACCGTTAAATCCGCCCCCGAATCCACGATCCCCGTGACAGGGCGTCCGCCCATTTGCAACGTCATCTGGGGGCGGTCTGCTGTAACCTTGATGACAGCCATGGCAAGATGTGCAGGCAGGGGGGTTTCGGGTGGAGAGGCATATTTCTGGGGAATTAGAAAAAGGCGTGCCACCTCCTGGCCTTTTGGCAATTTAGTTGGAGTTGTTACATTAGCTAGCAAAATCAACTGTTTTTCAGGCTCCAGTGGGTAGATACCCGCCATTACATGAACTGTCGGTGGCAACAGATCTGAACAGGGCAGTACAAGACCCATCAAGGTGGGAGGAAAAGGGCCCTTGCAGGACGTTTCTATTGCTGTAGTGTGCCAAGGGATTTGAAAGTCTACCTCTTCCTCTGTGCAAAGTGGCAATCCTGCCTCCTCCACGGTAAATGGTTTCTTCTGCCCTATTGTTTGTCCTGGGCCTGAGCACGGCCCGAGTGCCGGTTTCCCTGGGCGTTGGGGTGGCTTGCGTTGTCTCCGTCCCGTACCCCGTTCCGCTCCCCGTCCCGCCATGCAGATCCATCCCGCCCCGCTGACCGGCACTGGTTGGCCCAATGATATCCCTTCTGGCATATGGGGCATTTCTTGGAGGGGCGGGGGTCTTGTCTGGGGGTGGAGTGGCACTGAGCTCTAAAGTGTCCTTCTTTTCCACAACCGAAACATTTTTTGCCTTGTGCTGGATTTCTTTGCACTTGTACTGCTGCTGCCAACAGTTGGGCTTTGTGGCTGTGTGACCCTATGTTCTGACAGACTCTTAACATCTCAGCTATGGTTGTTTCAGGGCGGGCGTAGATGGGCGTGATGGCTTGTCTGCAATCATCATTGGCATTTTCAAAAGCTAGTTGTTTCAACAGCATTTCTCGGGCATTAACATTTTCCACTTGGCGAGTCAGAGCCACAATGAGTCTGTTCACAAACTCGGTGTATTGCTCGCGTGGCCCCTGGCGGGTGGCAGCGAACCCGCCGGTTACCGTAGCGCCACGAGCAGGCACTCGGTTCCAGGCACGGAGGACAAGCTCCCCTATGACATGCAATTCTGCATCAAGGAGGAGGAGTTGTTGCTGTATTCCTGCAAAGTTGCCTTCCCCCATGATCATATTCACGGTCAGTGCAGGGCGGACTCTATTGTATTGAGTGGCAAGATCACGCCATTCTTGCAGGCAAATGAGTGCCTCTGCCGGGGGAAGCAAGGCTTTGATTAGCGTACGCCAGTCCTCTGGGATCGGTTTAACGGATAGTATTCCTCCCAGCAAAGCCTTAGTAAACGGAGCATCTGGCCCATACTCTGTGACACTGTTTTTTAGTTCTTTTATATGCTTGTAGGTCAATGGGACCCATCGGTCAGGAATAGGGGCCACTCCAGCAGCCGCCGGTGTGCCCCGGATGACAGGAAATGCCATGGCGTGAGTGCCAGGAGTTTCTAACATGACCTCCGCTAGAGCATCCGAGAAAGCTGCATGACGCTCAGACTGCCCTCCATTTTGAGGGGGCTGTGGTCTAGCGGGCTCAACGCAGGGCAGGGCGGCAAGGTCTGGGTAGAGGGAAGTCCTCTCTGGGGGATCCGGTGGCTTCCCCGGACCACTACCCCCCTCCTCTTGGTACGGCGGTGGCGCCGTGGGTAGTGGGCTCATCCTGCCTTCTGACGGGGGCGGGAGAATTTGTGGCAAATTATTTGTTGGTAATTGTGCCAATAAGATGTTCTTCGGGGTGAGACTTTGCAGACACACTCGGACTTTACACCATGTGTGTTGCACCGGAATGGTGACCCTGGGATGGTCTTGGAAAGCAGTCCCGATTTTATCCCAGGTTTTCAAATGAAGAGAACCGTCTTCTGGGAACCAAGGGCAGATTTCATTGATGGTTCTAATTAAATCTTCGACCTCTCTCTGCGTTGCCTTATGGCCATTTTTGCTTAGCAGAAAAAGGAGGTCGCGGCAATATTTCAATTGTGGAGAAGACAGAGAATTACCCATGGTGTGTCCTAATGTGTCTAATTAACTTTACAATCTTCACTCACCGTTTTGGGACCCTTGAAGAAGGCTTTTTCAAGGATGAGAAGAGCGCTCTATGAAGACCTTTCCGGTCGGGCAAGTGAAGACGATGGAGCGTAGGCGTCCGTTGGTGGAGCGCTGACGTCCGTTGGTTGCGAGCTGTGTCGCCTCACACGGCTGTGGGCTGTGCCTCAAGCCCCACAGTGTCGTGAACGTTGCGTTGGCCTCACAACGGGGCGCCACTTGTCGGGGACCTGCCCCAACAATAGGCGCGAAGGAAGGGAGACTGCAGTCTTGTATCCAATGCAATAGCCTTTATTAACCAGCTTGGCGTCCCAAGCAGGTCTGTTGTTCTGGTTGGCTGTGCAGTTGCTTAGCTAGGCTGAACTGATGAATTCTGATAAGCAATGCACCGCATGGCATATTTATAGAGACACACACAGGAGGAGGTACATAATAGGGTGTTTACAGGGTGTTTGCAGGGTGTTACCCAAAAGGAGGAGGAGAAAGAAGGAGGAGGGTGTAAGAAAGGGTGGGATAGGGGTGGATGATGGAAAACACCTCTATAATCTAATCATAAAAGCCACATTTATAATAGCCTCTCTGCCTTGAAGGAATATATATTTGCAAGCTATAATATACTGTGGGTCAAACTCCTTCCTCGTGCAGTTTTACATCACCTTATAACATCTGCCTTTTGAGAGGCCTCTTTCTCTTTAGGCTGGAGCTGAATCCCTTATCTTTAACACAGGATGTTCAATGAACACATTTATCTATTTGCATCACACTGCTAGCTTCTGCTGTAACGAAGCCCTAACAATATGTTCTAAGCAAGCTGTCACACTTTACTAAAATTCATCACACAGGTCTATGATCTATAACACAGGTATAATAACAATCAAATCTATATAAATGAATTCCTACAGTGCAATTCTTCAAGCCATTTGGTATTATTACACTTGCTGTTTGATAATTTTCAAGATGAATTATTATTATCACTTGGGTATGTTGAACTATAAGGCATGATTCCACAGATAACATGAATATGTAAGAAAATAATGACTGATGAGTTTGATATGAAACATACTTTTTTTCCAAGTACAGAAGTAGATCTCTATATTGTTCAAGCTACAGTTGTTTAAGAAAAATAAATAAGGAAAAATGGATCGAGTGCAAAAAAGCCTTTTCAATGTTATCTTAAACTTATTTATTTTACTTAACTGTACTATTGTGAGACTAAGATTTTTTTCCTCTATTTACTTCAGTAAAGAAATGTCTGTACATCCCTAGCAGATGTTGCAGAGTAAAATGGAGAATGGTGTTCAGATGGTAGAGAAGAAATTTATTTTAAAATACTCCTGCTTCGTAATGCTCATCTTCCAGCCTCTGATTCCAAACAAGCTACTGTCTGATTGTTGTTTTGTGTCATCAAGTTGGTTCTGACTTACAGTGACCCTAATAGGGCTTTTGAGGTAAGAGAGATATTTAAAGAGTGGTTTTACCAGTTTTACGCATACACTCTCACACACCAGTGAGTTTCTATGCCTGAGTATAGATTTAAACCTAGATTTCCTGTGTCCTCATCCAATGTTCTATCTACTATATTATGCTAGCTCACATTGTACTGTCTGCTGAGATGTACCAATTACAAGAGTAAGATAAGAAAAGCAAACAGAATATTAAGATTGAGTGGGGAATCTAGATGATTTCTTACCTAAGAGTCCAAAAGAGACTTCATGGAGACAAATATTTTATTTTTCTCTAGTGTTCAGCATATACTCGGTTTTCCCGAGTAGGGCGGCATATAAATCGAAAATGATGATGATATATTGTGATGAATGCAAAAGATTCTGAAATTCTCAGAAGCTGAGGGAAAGGATTTTTTTTAAAAAAAAACTTGTATTTTTAGATGTTTGCCTTTCACTTTCACTTCAACACTAACCTATCCTGGACTGACAGTAAGAATAAAGTCAAGTTTTTGTTCCAAACAGGAATCTCAAATAGATATCCTAAACTAAAACCTGAAACAGAACTCAAGAGATGTCAAATTTATCTTTTTAACACAGAAATAAATATGACCCATGAAACAAGAGTAAATTGCTCAAACTCTGATCCCTTCATGTAAGGAGTTAACAGTGAACTCTGAAGTGCCACAAATATTTCTGTCCCTCCTAAGCAAGAGTTTTTCAACTACCGTATTTTTCGGACCACACAACGCACCTGACCATAAGACACACCCAATTTTTAGAGCAAGAAAAGAAGAAAAAATATTCTGAACCTTCAGACCATAAGACACACCCTCATTTTCCCTCCACTTTTGGGGAGAAAAAAGTGTGTCTTATGGTCCGAAAAATACAGTAGTTATTTGCCACATTGCTGAATTATTAATTGTGAAGAGCTAAAGTGCTAAAAGCTGTGACTTGATTTCCCAAATCTGCAAGCTCAGTTAAGAGTTCTTAACAATATGTATCATTTGTCTAGAATTGTCAGAAGTGCCAGTTATGTTTCTTGGTTGATTTGTTCAAGCTCAACAATGTCTTTTATAATGTCAAGTTTTACCTGTACTTCCAAATCAGGAGACTCTAGCAAACAGATGAGAACTGGAAGAGCCCCTTGCTGAAACAAAGCTTGCTGGATCCATTCTGAAAGGGAACCGTGAAAGAATAACATGATGTCTGTAATAAGCTATTTCAGGCAACTGAACATTTCTTTCATCATAGATTATACATCAAAAGCTCAGAGCGTAGCATCTTCTTAGGGAAATTGGGGAAAGGGATAAGAAGTAGCTGTACATATCAGTAAACTAAACTAAAATAAAGTAACTGTCGTCTGAGGGCATAGGGACTCAACCTGACTGGCTAATTTATTGCTAAAGGGACAACACCCTGAAAAGCCTCCTTAAAGAAGAGAGTTTTTAACTGCCTTTTAAAGATAGCCAGTGATGGGGCCTTGCACAGCTCTACTGGTAGATTGCTCCACAGTGTTGGTGCTGCCACTGAGAAGGCTCTATTTCTAGTTAAAGACTTTCAAGCCATCCTCGGGGTTGGCATCTGGAGCTGTGCTGGCTGTAATGAACGGTTGATAAGGGGAGTTGTTCTGAGGGAGAGACGCTCCAACAGATAGCAAGGTCCCAAAGCGTATAGAATATGTATGTATGAAAATCATTTTAGAAAAGTTGTGTATCATGGAAAACTTGGTGCTAATAAATCACATTTGCAATCTGTACAAAATGGCAGTATGTCATTAATCTGAGAGCCAATAAAATGAGTGCATCTTACTGTAATATCACACACCTTATGTAAAACATATGTAATCTAATGCAAATCCATCAATTTCCTAAGTGACTTGACTTTATTTATTTATTCCTAAGGTGCTAACAAATTATTTTATTATATTTGGCATATTTGGAACAAGTAAACATACCTGATTGTGTGAGGTTGAAAATAGCTCCAACTGCATTTTGCTGGACTCTTGGATTGGAAGATTTCAAGAGGGCAAGCAATGGTACAACTCCTCCAGCGGTTGCAATGGCTTCCTGGTTGACATCTGAGGAAACAGAGTGAAAGAGTAAATGAAGCCCCTCCCTGCTGAGAGAGAAGCTCCCTTCAAAGTAATCTACAGGAGGAGAGAACTATCAGTTTGAATAGTTCTGCGATAAATGTGGGAACCCAGGGTGCCTAACAGGTACTGCTACAAGTATTCCTGTGAGTTAAAAATGTCATGTAGGTTGCTTGGAGGAAACATCTAGCCTGAGTTGGGAAATGACAAAGGAATGAGTTGTACCTGCTTCAGACATCAGAAAGAAAAGCCTCCATCAAGAAATGAATGGGTCTCCTGCCCATTTTGGCATCTTGCCCTGCACACAACTGGTTTCATCCAGCCCAAGACTGCCATACAGGCTTCCATGGAAAATTGGTCGTTGGTCCTTGGCCTGAGTGACATGATAGTCAATTCTAGAAATGCTTCATTAGTAAACCCCCAATTCATCTTTAGGCTGGAAGCAGCATGAACACAAACTTTGTCCAATAATGAGTAGCAGCTTTTGGCACTGCCACATCTTTTAAGATTGGGGGGAAAGAATAATCATCATGGCATCATCCATCCCATGGGCCTCCTGAGGCTTCACCCACAGCATCAGCTACCAGCACCCAGTCTGCTCTCTCCTTTGTCCAAAGATAAGCCTTCAATTCCTTGCATCCCTTTAAGCATCTCACTCCCTGGCTGATGAAAGCTATGCAAAGCACATTAACATCAGCACATATATCTCTTATACACATCTGCATAAATACTGATTCCCCGCCCCACCCACTCCCATCTATCTTGGCTGGCAAAGGGATGCATCCACAGTCCTAACTGTGAGGAATGAAATTCTAACCCAAACACACAAAAGTGAACCCTTGAACCAAATTTATGCCCAACCCTTTATCTTCTGGAATCATACACACCTGAGACAGCGAGTGTCATTATGCAGGCACAGGAATTACACTGGACTGTGGGGTCATCAGAATCAAGCAGTTCCAGAACTGGGTCAAGTAAATCCGTTTGCATGACATGTTGTTTGCTTACTGTTTGTGAAAAAACGCAGTGGCAAACAATTTTAAAAGGGACTCTTACAAAAGTTTCTTTCATTTGTCTATATCAGGGGTTAGCAAACTTGGCTCTCCAGGTCTTCTTAGACTTCTATTCCCAAAAGCCCAAGTCAATATACCTGCTGATCAGGGCTTCTGGGAATTGAAGTCCAAGACCATCTGTAGAGCCAAGTTTGCTAACCCATAGTCCAGGGATTCTCAACCTGCAGCCTGGGGGCCGGATGCAGCCCACAGCACCATTTCATGTGGCCCCCCACTGCCTCCACCACACCAGGAAGTGCCATGCGGTGGAGGAAGAGCAAAATGGCCATCCGGCCTCCAAAGGTTGAGAACTCCTGCCCTAGTCTATATACTATATTCAAAGGATGACAACAATTACCATCCAATATCAACCAGGCATGAGAAGAAATGCCCCTCTTGCCAACCCCTCTTATTCTATGAATTAATATCCCATCACCCAGAATATTTTACGGTAGCAAGAACCAATTCCATTTACAGTGAAACCTCACAAAAAGAGCACCTCACTTGAAGACTAACTCACTTAAAGAGCAGAATTTTCTCTGAATGCTCGCCTCACTTAACAACTAAAACCAACCAAAAACTCGCTTAACAACTAAATCGGTTTCCAATTCCCCCCCACCAGAAGTCACAATTGGTCACTTACAATGGTGTTTCACAAGAGCAAACTTGCTTAAAGAGCAATCCCATGGAACGCATTATGCTCTTTAAGCGAGGTTCCACTGTACTATTATTTCTGTATTGTACCCTTCAGGACAGCTAGACAATATCCTCCGTAGTGCATGGCACAATACCACAGGCATGTGAACAAAGGAAACCTCCAAAACTTACCCAAATCATCACATTTATCTTTTTAGGGAAGAGACTGCCTAATCATTAACTCACCATTTCCTTCCAGTAAGAAATTAAGAAGGGACAAGGATGAAATCCGCTGAACCTCCAAGTCATTTGATTTCAACAATGCATAGTAATTTTCCAAATGCTCTGGAGGCAGTGAGATGTTTGCTGCAAGAATAAGAGGAAATGCTATTAAAACCTCTTTATGGAAATCTTGTGCTTTTTAACTCTTTGACCAAGTTTTGTACATGACAGGAGTTATACCCAGCATATCTACTAATCCACTTTCTTGGGACCTAAAAATCTTATTAATTCTGTCTGTAAAAATTCAAGGATATGAACATTACTCAAATTTACTAATTTGATAAAACACAGACCATTGTGTAGATGAAATGTCATACAATTATCATTTATAGTTAAGAGATTATGCTGTGCTAGAATAGGAACCTTGGAAGAAAGAGAATTCAGGTGATATTATTTAATACATCCCTACAATTTTATTATTATATATCCTACTTACTGTATTGACTTAGCTGTAAATAATAAGCAGCAGCAGACATTTGTAAACCAGGATCCTCTGAAAATGCCAAGGTCTTCAGAGCTTCCAGTGAGAACTTGCTAAGTGGCAACACTGCAAAACCTAAAGACACCATAATAAAGGAGCTTGAGTTGTGTCAGGAAAAACTGGTGCATACATGAAAGACCCAAATATGCAGGATTTAAAGTAAGAGAAAAATTGCAACATATAAAATCTAACATAAAAAATATCCTCCAGTTTTGAGATTTAATTGGAAATTAACACACTAGATAGGGTTTAATCTGATACTCAAAACTATATTTGCCTGCCAAAATTCAGCCCCATGGTGGGAAAAGAATTTACCGGGACAGGCAGCCACGCGCCTCAGCTCAAAGCCCGTACATTAAAGGGAAACACCACCTCAGCATTTTTCAGTTCGCTTCCTCTTGCCAGTCTCCACTCAGCTCTATGGGGAAAAGACTGAAGCACTTCAGGCAGCTTTGGCAGTTTCTCCCAAAGCTGGCCAAAGATCTTCGGACTTTCTCCCATGGAGCAGAGCGGAGACTGGCAAGAGGAAGTGAAGCAGCAAATGCCGAGGTGGTGTTTCCCTTTAAGGTATGGGCTTTGAGCAGAGGCATGCGGCCGCCAGTCTTGGTAAATTCATTCCCCACCAAGGGGCTGCCAACATTTTATTTGCTGCTTTTATTTTTAACATATTTATTATCTCATGGTTAGGTTTATTTCCTGGAGCCATTACCCACCTAATAGTTTTGTACATGGTCAAAAAAGAATTACTGTACTGAGAAACAAGAGGCAGCATTATGTGTTACAAGGGTGGGATCCCAAAATTTAAAGAAATAGGAGGAAAGATATGTGTGTCACATGACCTCGGAAATGTGTGCAGATGCAGACAGCGCTAGCTATTTAGCTATAAATGGAGATGAGCACTGAACCCTAGAGTTGGATATGACTGGCTTTTAAGCAATGAAGACTTTGATCTTTACCTATCAGGTAAAGGCAGTGGTGGGTTGTCAAAAATTTTACTACCCCACCATGATGTCATGGATATTGTGGGTGGGGCCAATGTCATGACATCATGGGTGTCATGATGTCATGATGTTGTGGGCAGAGCCAAATAAAAAAATAACAATTAATAAAAAATTAATAATTTTTTAAAATAAATATAAAATAAATATAAAGACAGACAGACTGACACATACATACACACACCTCAACCCACCCACCCCAAACAAAAAAACAATTAACTTACCTACCTAGCTAGACAGGCAGCAGGCAGGCGGCAGGCAGGCAGGAACTGGGGCGGCACAGCAGCAAACTGTCACCACAGCAAACTGCCACCGCAGTGGCAAACCCCCACCGCAGCAAACCACTGCAGTGGTGAACCGCTGCAGTAGCATGGCACGGCAAGGAAAGGCCGCCGCTTATACAGGCGCTTTCTTCCTTTCCTTTCCGGGCAGCCAAAATGGCTGCCCAGAACTGCACATGCATCAAACTTCTATTTGACGCATGTGCAGTTCTATTTTTTTACTGTGCATCCATCAAATAGAGGTTTGATGCATGCACAGTTCCGGGCAGCCATTTTGGCTACCTGGAAGTACACTTCCAGAGGAGGCCCAGAGAGGCGACCGAACCGGGTTGCCCGGGGGTTTACCACCCCCCAGCAACCCCCTCCTGATGGGTGCTACCTGTTTGAGCGAACCAGTCCGAACCGGTAACATCCCATCACTGGGTAAAGGATAATACATCTGTTATATCAGATGGGAAATAAAAAGACAAACATGTAGATGCAATTGTAAATCAGTTGTCAGAGTCTATGACATAGATGGCAGGCTAGCATCACAGGCACCAGGACCCTGATAAACCAAGCTAAAGGTCTAAGGCAAAGTTTAGGCAAGTCAAAAGTCAAAGCCAGGAGCAAACAGGGGGACATTTTGCCAGGAGTCAGACAAGGAAGCAACTGAAGCAGGATCCCTACATGACTGGAACAAAGCAGGAAAATGGTCCACTTGAAGCAAATCCAGGCATCTTTGTGGCTGAGGCACATCTTCCAGGGGCAGGAGCCAGTTCTTACATAGGGATTCCCCCAGAGCTCTCAGGTGGAGCTCATCAGGGCCTCAGCAGCTGCAGCAGGCTGTGATTCTAAGCAAAAATGCCTCCCTAGAAGCTGGAGCACTGAAGCTGCTTCAGACCCTGACACCAGTGAGGTATTAGCAAGTGGAAAAAACCACACTGATTTGTGATTGAGTCTAATATGCTAACCAACCATTGTGCCCTTCTATACTTCCACCTGGTCATGGGGCCATGTAGAAATTATTGCCATTAGGTTGGCAGGAGCTGGGACAGACAACAGGAGTTCATGCTTGGTACTCGGATATCGAACTGCTGATCTTCCAGTCATCAAGCTTAGCATCTTAACCACTAAGCCACCACAACTATTAGCAGGGGCGTGCTGACTCCCCTAAAAGAGTGCTGGACAGGGAGTGATTAGTGTCTAACCCTACAAAATTATATATGTTCCCACTTGCCTTCTAATTTCAACTCCCCTCTGGGGAATCGAACCCCAACCTTCTGCTTACAAGGTAAAATTTCAACCTCTAAGCCATGGTAGCTCCACAGCCAATGGAACTCCCTTTGGCAATCTTATAATAGAGAACTCTGTGTTAACCAGAGAGGATATCATTACTACTACTACTACTACTACTACTACTACTACTACTACTACTACTACTACTACTACTACTACTACTACTACTACTAATAATAATAATAATAATAATAATAATAATAATAATAATAATAATAATAATAACTATTCCATGTTGCATCCTTTCTTCAAACAAAGGGTCTTTCCTGAGGAAGAGTTTGATTCCCATTTAGGGCTTCTACAGCCCAGATTTTATAAACAATAATATCCTCTCTGATTAACATAGAGTTCTCTGTTATAAGATTGCCAAAAGCAGTTTCATTGGTTGTGGAGCTGCCATGGCTTAGAGGTTGAAATTTTACCTTGTAAGCAGAAGGTTGGGGTTCAATCCCCCAGAGGGGAGTTGAAATTAGAAGGTTCGATTCCCCAGGAAGGATGGTGGGAACATGCATAATGGCCAGAGATACAGCGGGAGGAAGGCACCCATCCTGCCGGTGTTGCCGCCCCACCCCTGCTTCCCCTTGAGTTAAGCCCTGTGCAGTGCTGGCTTGGCTTCCCCCTTCCCGCCCTTTGATTAAGAATAAATTTTTAAAATTCTGCCCACAAGGGTGGAGATTGCTGGGGTGGGGTGGGACATTCGCCTGATTTCCCGATACCCCAGCACGCCACTGTCTATAAGTGTCAATACACTATACAGTAATACCTCATATAACATTAGTATCGAATAACACTAAAATCGCATAACATTAAGGAATCTGGGGGGAAGAATTGCATCAGATAACATTAAGATCCTATGGGATGCTTCAGATAACAACCGCTAAAGCCTGTGTGGTTACAATGTATCTCTATGGATCCCATAGGATTTTAACATGCATCAGATAACACTAAAAATCATATAACACCAAGACTTGTGGAACCAGGTTTTAATGTTATATGAGGTTTTACTGTACATACAATGATTGGGTAGGTCAGGAGTTGCCAACCCCTGTAAACACTGCCCCCACTGTGAACACTGCCATAAAAGACGTCTGTGACTGTCATAAATGCATTTATGACAGCCGTGGATGCATTTAAGGCTGTTTCCACTGCTTCTGATGCTTCTGGCAGTGGTGGCGAGAGCAAGGATGGCAGGCCAGATGATTTGGTGCTGCAGGCCAGATCCAGCCTATGGGCCATAGGTTGCCTATCCCTGGGGTAGGTTTTTCATAGTGGATGCACACATTGACTCAAATACCATGTGACTTGACTTTGATTCCACAAAAATCCAATTGGAAACCCACTTTATTCAACAATCAAGAGACACTCTAGCAAAGGTACTATAGCCCAGTCTTGTCTTTGCAACCTGTATATTGCATCCATCCTTTGGATGTGATGCATCAGCTTGCAACAAAACATTGTTTTGCAACTGTTTGCAACGGGGCCAAATTTCACAGCAAGTTTGAATAACAACTGGAGATTTTCCATTATTGTCAGTTGTAAAAAGCTACAATGTTACTTTTCTGTTCAGCTGGCTAACCATTGTGTGCCTCTGTACCTGATGCGTATAAATTGATGCCATAAGGCAGAGATTTGCAACCTATGGCCCATGGACCAAATCCAGCCTGCGGTACCAATTAATCTGACCCACGGAGAGGATTTTGGAGCTACCACCACTGGAAGCACAGAAAATGCACCGGCAGTGCTGAAAACATATTGAAAATGTGGCTCCAGACGCCACGGGAAGCAGCAGAAGCAGCGAAAACAGTAGAGATCACACTGTGAATGCACCTGCCACTGCCGCAACCAGAAGTGGCAGAAGCAGCAGGAGGAACCATGCCTCTGGCCCACTCACCCTTATGAGGTGGTGTGGTCCGGCCCACAGCTTGAAAAGATTGTGAATCCCTGCCGTAAGGTCTCATTCTTGTGTCTGAAGTAGCCTTGATCAACAAAAGCTGTCATTAAAATATAGCAGTTAGTCCCTAAGGTTAACTGCTTTGTCTTTCTTTTATTTCCTGTCTGATATGCTTGAAACACAGACTAACATAGCTACCACTTTGAAAATCTCAATATCCATTATAGTGTGAGCTTACATAGACCGTAGCTCACAGAGGAAGCAAAGAAGAAATAAATATAATATTTTGCCCACATAGCGAGAACCCCACACTGATCTCAATGGGGAAATTATTCCACATATATTACAACAAGCAGCTCCTGCTCTTCCAGAAAAAAAAAACCAAAGCAAAGAATACTAGTACAGTATATCGCTACCCCCCTGCCCGAAGGCCACTCAATTTTGCTTCCCCCCCCCGGGGGGGGGTGCGAACCTGTTACTGCCCACCACTGCCTACATGCCACAATACCATACATAAAAACATGAATGTACATCATATGAAATAAAAGGTATTTTGCAACTTTCTTTAACTTACCTAGTCATAGCACTTGGGGTCTGCTCTTTTTAACCACTTAAGTAAGTACAGATAACACAGAGAAGAATTAGAAAAATTTAGTATTTTGGCATGTATCTGAGGAGGTACCACGTCAAATTAGGGAGGAATGTTAAAGAACATAGTTTCTTCTTTCATCTCTTATTTTTAGAGATCACCATTTGATGTAGGTGAAACATTATTTCCACCCTTCTTCCAGTACTCACAAGAACAGCAATGTGCAACTAACTCTGTACCCTGTTTTGTCTGTAATCACTGAACTTGATCCCAATCTTGAGGAAAGCAACAAGTCAAAAGTAAACATCTCCCTACTCTTAGGTGCCCCACTTCCAAAATCAGCAGTGTCTCACCTTTTTCAATGTCCTGCAGAAACTCCTGGGCAATCTCCTCTTTGCGAGTCTGAAAGGCAGGCTTGTACAGCTGTCTTGTTTCAAAACTTTTTTGTTTCAAACAGGGGCAGTCAAAGACCTCAGCCAAACACTTCCTAATATCTAAGATCAGGCCTGCTGAGAATGATTTTGCTCTGAGAGCAAAGTCACAAAGCAACTGGACACATTTTGCACACAGCTGACCCATTCTAGACTTTCTGAGCCACAGAAAACTGGAAAGTACAAGAACTGACTCTTTGTAGCCCCACGGTTTATCCTCTTCCTGCAGTGTTCCCTACTGCTTGCAGAGCTTAGTCCAGGTATCACTGCATATAAATATCTAAACCAGACTTGGATTGGCAGAAAAGAAAAAGCGAATGTTATTTCCTGTGTTCAAACTGCACAGCAGATTAATAGCTTTTTTAATACGGAATCACAGCCACACACAATCACCTTTCCCCTATTTCACATGGAAGAAAAATCGGTTGATTAAACAAACACTGTATGTTTGGAATCTATCTTTCCTCTGAGGCAAACCAAACATGTTTTTAATGTCAAAAAAAAAGCACACCTGTTTTGAGAGACTAGCAACAGCCTCTAGGGTAGTAAACAAGGGAAGGCAATGGATTTGTAGCATGACATCACAGGTGAGGGCACCTGCCAGTCCACGCCCCACCTCTACCATGGGTCAGCCAAGCACTCAAAAGACAAAACAAGTTAAACAAACAGGTAATTCTAGTTCCTTCCAGACATAAACAATTGTACCATCTGCAGTGGCTGATAGTTTTGAGTACTTCATGTTTCAAGGAAAGGGGGGGGGGGCATACCATAATAATTAAAATGTGATTTGCATTTCCTCTTCAAACTACAACAGTTCAAGGTCAACTAATGCAGTTTGTGGAGACATCCACCAAGTGTTTGGGGACTCCAATTCTAAACAAATGTGTTGGTCCCTTCTATCGACACATTTCATGAACGAAAAAGGTGGGTGGGAATTAGGAATGTCAAAATTTGTTTCAATGTTCTTGCATTTTTCCAAATCATACCTGTGTTTCCTTCCTTATTTTCTAGTGGGTTGCATACTCAGAACTAGCTTGCCAGTCTTCTTCTCTAGAGGCTTTCAGGGACATGTAGTTTACACAAGACTACATAGTCTAGTTTTTCTTATACAAGGCACAGTCAGGATTCAAAAGTCCTGATATGTGCACCGGCCCACTATTCAGCCAGTTGCACATAACATCGCCTACTGCTTATATAAGCTATACATTTGTTCTAAAACATGTATTGCTGCTACTTTTTATTATGACACAAAAAATAGTAGCTTGAGATGTGGCTGCTTGCTGTTCATTTCTGCTCTGAATGAAGAGCGCCATCTACTGATATGATCCATTCACAGAGACGTATAATATACATTTAATAATATATTATATATATAATATACAGTCGATTCCGACCCTCTGCGACCCCATGGACCACTATCGGCCAGGCACTCCTGTCCTCCACCATCCCCCTCAACTCGCCCAGCTCTGTGCCCACTGCTTCCACAATACCATCTACCCATCTCATCTTGGGCCGTCCCCTCGACCCTTCCAAGCATCAAGGCTTTCTCAAGTGAATCCTCTCTTCTCATTTGATGTCCAAAGTACTTTAGCTTCATCTTTATTATTTGACCTTCCAAGGAGCAGTCAGGATTGATTTCTTCTAAGATTGACCTATTTGTTCTCCTCGCTGTCCAGGGGACTCTCAAAACTCTCCTCCAACACCACATCTCAAAGGCATCTATTCTTCTGCGCTCAGCCTTCCTAATGGTCCAGCTCTCACAAGCATACATTGCCACAGGGAATACCATTGCTTTGACTATGCGAATTTTTGTTTGCAATGTGATGTCTCTACTTTTCACTATGCTCCCCAGGTTTCTCATCGCTTGCTTCCCAAGAATCAGTCGCCTTTTTATTTTATGGCTGCAATCACCATCTGCAGTGAGCTTTGATCCTAGGAAAGTAAAATCTGTCACTGCTTCTACTTCTTCCCCATCTAATATACATATCAGAGCGTAAACAAAACAAAACAAAACAACAAAAAACAGAAAACATGGCACCTTAAAGAAAGACTAACTCCTGTATTTTAATGTTAGCTTTTGTGGATCAAGTCCACTTCATCAAACATAAAAGTTACACCTTATGGCAGGGGTTCCCAAACTATGGCCCGTGGGCCAGATCCAGCCTATGGGATTTAACAATCCGGCCCATGCCACCATCGCCACTCCTGGAAGCAGAAGTTAAACATGCCTGCACATGCACAAAACGCTGCCACAAGTGCTCCCGCTGCTGTCATAAATGTATTTATGATAGCCACGGGTGCATTTATGGCATTTTGCACGTGCACATTTAACTTCTGCTTCTGGTGAGAAGAACCACATGACTGGCCTGCTCAACCACACAATCGGCCCACGGCCCAAAGTTTGGCCACCCCTGCCTTATGGCATCAATTTATACACATCAGGTACACAAGGGTTGGCCAGCTGAACAGAAAAATAACATTGTAGCTTTTTACAACTGGTAATAATGAAAAACCCTTGGATATTATTCAAACTTCCAGTGAAGCTTGGTTCTGTTGGTTGCAAAACAAACTTCTCTGCAAGCTGCTGCATCATATCGAAAGGACAGATACAAAATACAGGTTCCAAAGACAAGAATGGGCTATACCTTTGCTTAGAGTGCCTCTTGATTGTTGAATAAATTAGGTTTCCAATTGGATTTTTGTGGAATCAAGGTCAGGCCACATGGTATTTGAGTCAATGTGTGCATCCACTGTGAAAAACTACCCCATCATTTTTTCCCCGGTGTAATATATTGACACATATAGATATGGTGGCTCAGTGGTTAAGAAGCTAAGCTTGGCAACCGGAAGGTCAGCAGTTAAAGATCTGAGTACTGAGTTCCTGTTGTCTGTCCCAGCTCCTGCCAACCTAGCAGTTTGAAAGCAAGAAATTACAAATAAATAGGTAATGCATTGGCGGGAAAGGTAACAGCATTCCATGCTCTTCAGCATCTAGTTATGCCTGCCACATGACCATTGGATCTTTGGCTGTATGGGAGATCAGTACACACACACACCCCTAGAATCAGACATGACTAGCTTTTAAGAAAGGGAGACCTATATTGACACATTGGATTACAGTGGCTTCTCAATTATTATTTTTTTTAATCAAGATGACAATTGTGTCAAATGTGCTTCATTTCAGAATATCAGATGGAAGTTGTTACTTCTGGTTTCAAGAATTACTTTTCAGAGTTTTAAAAAGGTTATTCTGAGTGCTATAGTACTATAATGTTATTATACCACATTTATAGCTCTATAATGCTATTATACCAACAGTAAATACAATATTCAACACTGAAGTTTTGAACTATAAAAGTTAAAAATTGTGTCAGGTTTCAAGGGAATCCCACAGCCTCCTATTTTATGGGGGAAATGCACATTGTATATTCTTCCAGCTTCTAATTGATTTCAGCCCAGCAAAACTGCCGCAAATGTAGACATGCCCCTAGACAACGAAAATATCACAAGTAAAAGTTACCTTTCGACTCTTATAGCAGGCTTCATCTCTCTGGGCCTTAAATAGGGCAGTACTTGTGCCCTAACATTTTTTGTCTTTTTGTTTACTCTCTGATAGAACAGTACTGTATCTACAACCAGGTAATGATGTGAAAACTCAGTCAAACAGGACTGTGAACGATGGATAGCCTCTTCTTCCTCTCACTAGGTAAGGCTTTCAATTTGGCCACACTTGGCTCATCTCATGTGTAAACTAAGTTTGATCCCAAAACTCCCCTAATATGAGTTTTGTTAAGTTTCTGTGTGCCTTCAGTCCAAGCCAAAAAGCAACCATTTGCTTGGATACAAGGGCCTGTGGGGGGTTGCTGAGTTACTGTTTAACAAACTTGAGAGAACAAACGTAGGAGGAAGGCGATGCTGTACCTTTATGGATCAATAAAAAATTCAATCATTGCGCAGGCTTTTGTGATTCAAGATCACTTCTTCAGGCAGGCAAGCATTGATTTCTTGTGGATAGGATAGGAAAATTATCATCCCAAACATTCATGGCATGATGGTTCTGCCAAGCTCCCTTTTAAAAAATGAATGTGAAAAAGCAGCAAGCTGTATGGTAAAGTTAAAGGTCGCCCTTGCTCGAAAGCCAGTAGGATATGACTCTAGGGTTGAGTGCTCATCTGTTTATAGCCAAAGAGCCAGCGCTGCCTGCATCTACAGACGTTTCCATGGACATATGGCAGGCATACCTCAACGCCAGAGTGCACAGAATGCTGTTTACCTTCCCACTGAAGTAGTCCCTATTTATCTACAGTAATACCTCGGATAACGTTTACCTTGGATAACGCTAAAATCGCATAACGTAAAGTAATCTGGAGAGGAGAATTGGATTGAATAACGTTAAGGTCCTATGGGATGGATTGAATAACAACCGCTAAAGCCTGTGCGGTTACAGCGTATCTCTATGGAGCTTTAACGTTATCCGATCCATCCCATAGGATTTTAACATGCATCGGATAACACTAAAAATCGGATAACACCAAGACTTGTGGAACCAAGTCTTAGCGTTATCCGGTGTATTACTGTACTTGCTTTCGAACTGCTAGGTTGGCAGGAGCTGGGATAGAGATGGGCGCTCACTCTGTCATGCAGTACCCGGGAATTGAACTCCAACCTTCCAATCAGCGAGTTCAGTGTCTTAACCACTTGAGCCACTACAGTCCCTTAAACTGTATGGTACCCTCCCTCATTCAGCAAGCCCAGGAAGCTTATTTCTTTCACATGGCCTTTGAACTTGTAGCTTCCTTCTGTGACCAGACAAAGGCAATGCAAACTCCAGGGGCCCTCCACCCTTGAGATCGACATCCTCAGAGGTGAAATCTGAAACTGGCTATCTCTTAACAGTTCCTGCATGCCCCACTTTGGAACTTGCTTTAAACACAGGAAAGCAAGAACACTTCTAGAGATGTTTAGATTACCCATTACATTATTATTAAGGGGCTGCAGTGGCTCAGTGGTTAAGAAGCTAGCCTTGTTAGCTAGAAGGCTGGCAAGTCGGCAGTTCAAGACCCGGGTTCTGCATGAGAGGTTGAGTACCCATCTCTGTCTCAGCTCTTGGGGACATGAAAGGAGCCTCATTTGGGCATTCCCTGAGCCGAGTTTCTCCCGCAAAAATCCTTTCAACCCAGAATAATTTCTGACACGAAATTATTATCATTACATTATTTACAAATGGGTTTGACAGATTTCCAACAAATACAATTGCATATTTTTGAGAAACTGACTTTGCATGTACTGTACATTATATACTCCTGCCTTACACTACAAACCAACTAGGAATCCTCCCCGCACTCAATCTTAGCAGTTCAAAATGTTTTAAAATTCCTGAGATGTTTAATTTCACTTATGCATAGTGAACATTTCCTGTGCACTAAAGAAGAGCTCCAGCCAAAGATAAATTACTAAAAAGCTCCACCTACTTTAATATCAAAATGCACTGTTGTCCTATCTTATGGCGTTGTGATGCAGTACAGAAAAAGTTCAGATTGTCTAGCTTAGTGATTGGAAGACTTGAGGAAAGTTAATACTGTACTACTCAACCCAACCAACTCAAAAAGGATGCTGTAAGGCTACAATGCTATTGAGAGCTTCTCCAATGAAAGGAACTGTGAACACATAAATGCAAATATATTTCATCTCAGAAGCAGAATAGTTAAAAAGCAATATAATGTACTGGAGCAGAATTAAGAGTCACATTTCAAGTCAGCTAGATATCTAAGAGTGTGACTAAAGGTAAAGGTTTCCCTTGCTTGAAAGCCAGTCGTATCCGACTCTAGGGGTCAGTGCTCATCTCTGTTTCTAAGCTGAAGAGCCAGCGCTGTCTGCTTCTGCAGACGTTTCCATGGTCATGTGGCAGGCACGACTAGACACCGGAGCGCACGGAACGCTGTTAACTTCCCACCCAGGGAAATGCAAATCTTTCATTCTGTCACTATGCATACCAGGAAATTCAGTCCTTTGACTGAAGAGGCCACACAAGTAGAGGAACCAAACTCTTCCTATTGCAACTCTATGGAAGTACAGTTGTACCTCGCGTAAAGAGCATAATGTGTTCCACAGGATTGCTCTTTAAGCGAGTTTGCTCTTTAAGCAAAACACCATTGTAAATGACCAATTGTGTGTGTGTGTGGGGGGGGATTGCGAACCCGATTTATTTGTTAAGCGAGTTTTTGGTTGGTTTTATTCGTTAAGCGAAGCGAACATTCAGAGAATTTTCTGTTCTTTAAGCGAATTACTCTTTAAGCGAGGTGCTCTTTATACGAGGTTTGACTGTACTGTACCTGTAGCTAGCATAGTTAAAAGAACTTACTTAAGATTTTTCCTTCCTAAATAGCCAATTCTTCATCTTATTTAGCAAATTGTAGTTTGCTACTCTGCTCAAGTGGCTAAGAGACTGACTGGGAGACGGAAGGTCAGCCGTTTGATTCCTGAGTACTGAAGGACGGAATGAGCTCCCGTCTTTGTCCCAGCTCCTGCCAACCTAGCAGTTCAAAAACAAGAAATTGCAAGTAGGTAAATAGGAACCACTGTGGTGCAAAGGTAACAGCGCTCTGTGTGCTCCGGAGCACACAGAGCGCTGTTACCTTTGCACCACAGTCATGCCTGCCACATGGCCATGGAAACGTCTGCAGAAGCAGACAGCACTAGCTCTTTGGCTTTGAAACAGAGATGAGCACTGAATCTTAGAGTTGGATACGACTAGCTTTCGAGCAAGGGAAACATTTACTTTTACTCTGGAAATAATTAAATAGACACGAGTTCTGTCCACCCATGAGAATCTGTTTTTAAAGGTGTTTGGAAGAGGTTTTGCCAAGAGATATGAATATTTGACAGAGAAGCCTAGTGGCTTGGTGGTCTATAAGGTGTTTTCAACCTACAGCCTGTGGGCCAGATCAGGTCTGTGGCATCATTTCACGTGGCCAACTGCCCTCGCTCCTGCCACCGCCGCAAGCAGTGTAAACAGCTGTAAATGCGCACCCACTGTCATAAATGCATTGTTACAAATTTACGGCTGTCATGGAGGCATTTTACAATAGCATTTACGGTGGGAGACCAACAGTCTGGCCTGCTCAACTGTCTGAGAGCTCAACTGGTCCACGGCTTTAAAAGGTTGAGAATCCCTGGTCTATAGGGTCACAAAGGGTTGGACTTGACTCTGCAACTGAACAACAAATGAGTATGTGCATGCTTGCTTTGGGCTTCATCCTGAAGCAAGAGGTGAAAGGGCTTTGCTAAAGTACTGATTAGGGATGTGAGGTCCCACTGATCTGCATTTCCCATTTCATCACATGATCATGCAAATCAGCCCATCCCGAACGAGTAATATTTATCACTTTTTAAAAATGCTGTATAGTCAGGCTCTTCTTCTTGTGCCGTATTCGATTCCCAATATTGGCTATCATCATGGTGATCAGACATGAAGATTGTCCTGAAAATATAATGCAATGACCTTCCATTTGCCTTCTGCATCACAGTGTGACACCGGTACCACTGATCCAGTTCCATGAGTCACTTTCTGGTCCTGAGCCCTTTTGGCATGCAAAGTCCTCACCGGCCCCAGGCCAGTATTGATGAACCATGATGTAAAGGGAATTGCGAACAAGTCCAGAGGCCCAATAAATAAATAAATAAATATCTGCTGCTCTAGGACTTCCTCTTCTTCAAATCCATTCAGATCAGCCACCCACTAACCTACTTCACACAGTCACAATGAGGCTAAAAAGGGCAACAGCATTACAAAGAGAGGACAACCCATGCTTGAATGAGCATTTGCTCATATAGTCTCTAAGAAAATCTGACAGCATCTGCCTTTATGCGTACTTTACAAACCTCACTATCACTCTACAGAAAGACCCCCCGCTTTCTTGCCTAACATAATATTTAAGATAATTTGCCATATAAGAGATAAGATGTGCGAATGGTTGTTTTTGCCCCCCAAGTGTGGGGACGAAGGAACATGGGGTCCTATGTAGGATGGCTGAATTAAGGGGCAGCCGTCCTTTTGGCTTTGTTTTTATCTTTAGCGGTGTTTTAATTGTTATGAACTTTTAAAGTTTTAAATGTTAGCATTATCATAGGCCTAACCTATGATTTTAATCTGTCTTTGTAAGCCGCCCAGAGTCGGGTCTACCCGATTGGGGGCGGGATAGTAAATACGAGTAAATAAATAAATAAAATAATCTTATATGGCAAAAAATAACATTTATCTTATAACATTTATCATTTGTTCAGTCGCACAGTGGATTCCGACCCTTTGTGACCCCATGAACCATTGCCCTCCAGGCAGCACTGTCCTCCACCATCCTCCTTTGCGTCTTTGCATCCTCCTTTGCCCATTGCTTCCACAATACCATCTAGCCATCTCGTTTTTGGCCGCCCCCTTCTTCTTTTGCCCTCCACCTTTCCCAGCATCAAGGCTTTCTCAAGTGAATCCTCTCTTCTCATTTTATGTCCAAAGTACTTTAGCTTCATTTATCTTATATGGTAGCAAACACACTCGCACACCTGGACTGTCACAAGCAGTGGTGGGATGTCAAAAATTTTACTACTCCACCGTGATGTCATCACATTGTGGGCGGAGCTAATGACATGATGCCATGATGTCATGGGCGGAACCAAAGAAAAAATAAAACAAATAAAATAAAAATAAGCACACCCACCCATCCCTCAACCTACCCACCCACCCACAACACAAACCTGTAAATAAAATTAATAAATAAAAATAAAAAATACATGCACAGTGGGGAAACCAGTGAAAAGGTAAGCCCCGAAGGGGGTTCCCCCCCAGAAGCTGCTACTCTGGTCTCCGGGACACTGGGAAAAGTTGCTACCGGTTCTGGAGAACTGGTGAGAACCTGTTACATCCCATCACAAGGCTTGCTCCCCCCCCCCCCCGGCTCCTTATTTCCCAGTAAGAAGCATCATGTGACACTGAACGATCCAGGGCCAGCCTAAGTTACATCACTCGCCTCCGCCATATTTTTTACGGGCAAAACCCAACGCCGACGTAAGCATCAGCCCTATGGCTGACGCTAACCGTGCCTGTCCCGTTGCCCGGCCGCAGGGAGGAAGTGACGTCACGGACGCTCTCGCGACGTCGCCAACCTGGCTTCTCTATGGTTCCACTCCGCCTATTTCTTTTTTGCTTCGCGGAGACGGGAAATGGCCGCCGAGCAGTAAGAGCTGGAGCGCGAGGGGTTCGCTTAGAGAGGTGAGGCATAGCGCGGGGCGGCGGTCGATATAATCGGGGATTAAGGTCGAGACGAGGAGGAATTTAGGCCAGGCCTGGCTTTTTCGGGGTGGGGTGGGGGGGGGGGGTCGGGCCTTACCCTTCGCTTCGGTGGCGGTTAGGTTCGTTAGGACGCCATGGCGACGACTCCCCTCCCCCCCCCCTCACCGTCTCTGTGGCGCGAGACTCGCCTTCCTCCTCCTCCTCCTCCCTTCTCTGTAGCCTCGTTTTCAGGTTTTCTGTTCTTCCTTTTCGCATTATCTCAAACCCCCCCCCCCTTTTTTTTTAAACGTCCTTTTCTTTCTTCTTCCTTGTCTGGTCACTGCCAAAAGGAAGCCCCATCATGGGGTGAGTTCATTCTGTAGTTCCTTTGGCCTGGCCTAACGTGAGAAATATCAATATCAAGAAAACCAAGATAATGGCAACAGGCCCTATCAGTCCCTGGAAAATAGATGGGGAAGAAGTAGAAGCAGTGACAGGTTTTACTTTCTTTTTTCTTTCTTTTTTTATTAAAATTTTATAGGTATTTAAACAATATAAACATACAATAATAGAAATAAAGATAAAAAAGTACAATATTAAAAGAGTTACAAAAATGAAAAAATTGAAAAAAGAAATAAATCATAAAAAAGGAACATATTTTCTTGCTTTACATCAGTATGAGTACACTACATAAATATAAGCAACAACAATCATAATAAAAAAATGCCCAAGCTCTACTAGTCCCATATAAAAGCTGCCTAAATCATCCTTAATACCATCTTTCAACTCATTCTCTAATACATTTGATTTCCTACACTATCATATATCACACTTTTGTTATCACCCCTGTGATATTTACAAAGTCCAGGGGATTGTAAAAACTCATAATTTCCAGGGGTAACTCCTTTCTTCTTAACAGTCACATGTTCTACAAAAGGTTTCCAGATTCTCCAGAAATTGTTAACTTTAGCTCTACCTTTTTTTATTTTTAACTCACAGGTAAGTTTATCATTTAAGTGCCAGCTCCCACATTTCTTTATACCAGTCTTGTATTTTTATCAAAGCATCGTTTTTCCAGTTTCTCGCAATGCAAAGTCTAGCTGCTGACAACATCACCGACATCAATTCTTTATTATCATTACTCATATTGAACTTGTCAACCTCAGTTAACAGATTTTACTTTCTTAGGATCTAAGCTCACTGCAGATGGTGACTGCAGCCATGAAATAAAAAGGCGACTGATTCTTGGGAGGCAAGCGATGAGAAACCTGGGGAGCATAGTGAAAAGTAGAGACATCGCATTGCAAACAAAGATTCGCATAGTCAGGGCAATGGTATTCCCTGTGGCAATGTATGCTTGTGAGAGCTGGACCATTAGGAAAGCTGAGCGCAGAAGAATAGACGCCTTTGAGATGTGGTGTTGGAGGAGAGTTTTGAGAGTCCCATGGACAGCGAGGAGAACAAATAGGTCAATCTTAGAAGAAATCACCCCTGACTGTTCCTTAGAAGGTCAAATAATAAAGATGAGGCTAAAGTACTTTGGACATCAAATGAGAAGAGAGGATTCACTTGAGAAAGCCTTGATGCTTGGAAGGGTCGAGGGCAAAAGAAGAAGGGGATGGCCCAAGATGAGATGGCTAGATGTATTGTGGAGACAATGGGCAAAGAGCTGGGCGAGTTGAGGGGGATGGTGGAGGACAGGAGTGCCTGGCGGACAGTGGTCCATGGGGTCGCAGAGGGTCGGAATCGACTGTGCGACTGAATAACAACAACAACAAAAAAAAACGTGAGAAAGGTGGTCTTCACCCAGAGTACGCCCGATTGTGGCTCAAAAATACTACCATCTGCGAGGAGGCTCTTTCTGTGAACACCTTTTCTTGCTCAAATTGCGGTAGGGGAGGGGATGGATTGGCCTGAGAAGGAAGGGAGAAGGATTATTATTATTATTATTATTATTATTATTATTATTATTATTATTATTATTATTATTATTATTATTATTATTATTTTTGCAATTTCCTCACTCTGTCTCGAATTGTCCCGTCCCCCCCCCCCCGCCGCCAGCGTCTCCTTTGGCTCCCTTTCTGTGTACTCAGACACAGTAGTGACAGCCTGATGATAATAAACTTAACAAAGCTAACGAATGGCAGCAATATAAAGTTCCCATGTTTTGTCTTCCTTGCCTGTGTTTTTAATTCTAGAAGTTAGAATCTAACTGTTAGATTCATCTCCCCTTTAGCCTGACAGAGTCTCAAAGAAACAAAAACACCAGAGCCTTTGGAATCTAGGCACATTTGCAAGGGACAGTTATTGTTCCTGTCTGGATTCGATTCATGCTCAAGCTTTGGTCAGGAAGGGGCTGGGTTGGCATGTAAAGGAAGGAGGAAGGGAGGAATTTTTTTTGCACTTTTCCCACTGTGTGTTTTCCTCATCTCTCTCTTGAATGTACCCCACCTCTTCTTTGGCTCCCCCCCCCCCAATCTGGGAGAATCTAGAGCAAGGCTGGTTAGGTGGGGCGTGGCTGGCGGACTGACTGGCCTCTGCTGGCCATAAGGCTGGAAGGGAGGGGGGTGAACAGAGGAGCTGCTTTCAGGGATTTATGTTAAACTGGGGCCTAATGTTAATCTCTGTCCCGCCTCGTCTCCTACGACTGGCAGATGATGGATGGGTGGCGAAGAACTTTTAAGTTTTCCACCTGGTTACACCAATCCTCTTCTGTTAATTTTTTAAAAATACACACTTTGAACATGGAAAGCAAAGGTCTCCCTTGCTTGAAAGCCAGTCATATCGTACTCTAGGTTACGGTGCTCATCTTCATTTACAGCCAAAGAACCAGTGCTGTCTGTGTCTGCAGACATTTCCGTGGATATGTGACAGGCATGATTAGATGTCAAAGCACGTGAAACAATGTTACCTTTCTGCCTAAAGTGGTCCCTCTTTATTTACTTGCAGTTTCTTGCTTTCAGACTGCTAGGTTGGCAGGAGCTCAGACAGATAACAGGTGCTCACTCTGTTGCACAGCACTTGGGGCTCAAACTGCTGATATGCCGACCTTCCAGTTGTCAAGCTCAGTGTCTTGACCACTAAGCCACTGCAGCCCCTTATTTGAACATGTACATCTATAATGGCATGAAAAACATTGTTGTGAGGATGCATTTTCAGGCAGCAGTACCCACCTAGTAACAAAACTGGCTGGTTATTCTCCAGGCTTGTTTAGTATATTCTTTGGATGTTGATTCAGGTCAAATTTCTTCCCAGATGATGAGTTTTCCAGAGATGCATTGTTTCAGAGAGAAAAACAGTTCATAAAGATGAGAGGTGTGCAGATTTGCACTCTCCAGTTTGTGTAACTTTTAGAATTATAGTTAAAACATGCAGATTTGGTTTTACAGTTCTGGCAGTATTTTCTAGCTGTGGAAGTTAAAGAATTGCTTTTAGCTTAGGCAGGTATATTCTCAGAAAGTGTCATATGGAGGCACAAGAGAATGCACAAAGAACACGAGAGGTGATACTGTAATGAGCAACACAGCTTTATGATAGATACCTGCAATTTATATTTGACTTCCCTTCAACCCCACCATTCATCTGTCCTCCCATCTGTTCTAGAAGACTGTTGGAGTGCATTGGCGAGAAATTCCAATTTAGAAGCCAAAGTCCACTTAAACAATCCTCAATTAGTATAAATAGCATTAGAGTTGTGCACAGTAGAGAGGAATATTTTTTCCAAAATTCTGATCACAAGACATAATTTGTAAGAATTGTGATTTATTAGATTATAGGCATATGTAGTTAAGTATTCTGTTTTCCCAGCACCTGCAGGAGAAACCTGTAGGCATAATATGTGATCAGGAAATAGATTGTAACTGCTGGTATTCCTGCTGAGATTAATGTTTTCTTGAGTTTTGTTCAGTTGCATAGTGGATTCCAATATTTCATGACCCAATGGACTGCATCATACCATGCTTCTCTCATCTATGTTCTCTGAAAGTGAGGATAATTTATGTAGCCATTGCAACTAGTAGTGATTAGTGGTTTTATGCTTACTGAAAGTTTTGTGCCAATTAAAATAAGGATTTTTTCTAAAAACACTTCATTTTGGGTGTATAAATTAAATATGAAAAAGGGTTGCTCTTGCAGTAGCTAGCACTATCATAACTCTCTTCTGTGTTGAAAGGGAGCACATCCAAAGTGGTTACTTATTCGTAGATACAACCACCATCCTATTCCTAGAGTAGAGAAATGGTTTCTCCGTCTTATTTATTATTTACACTTATATCCCGTCCCTCTAGGGAAAAAAATCATCCCTACTCAAGGAGACTAATATCATAAAACCAGTCATTAATGATCAAAAGTTAACAATTACACACAATAAAACTCCCAATAAAATCATCACCACACATTACAATAGCCAGAAAGTACTGCAATCTAGGACCTTAAAACACAATCTATTTAGGACTAACAGGAGCCGGGCAGTGTATCTAATGACCACAAATAGGCAGCACATTTCCAAAGGCCCCCCTCAAAGAGCAGTGTTTTAGTTGTTTTTTAAAAGACTGTAGGGATGGAGCCTGACATAGCTCAGCTGGAATGGTGTTCCACAGCATTGGTGCCGCCACTGAGAAGGCCCTTCTCCTCGTCACTGACTTTCTAGCCAGTCTTGGGGTTGGCACCTGATTGAGGAACGAGTGATGCGGGCTGCTATTCTGATGGGAAGACGTTTTGGGGATTAACGAACAGTCCAGGCACACGGACTAGCAGTGTTTCCCAACCCTTGGGTTTTTTGGACTTCAATTCCCAAAAGCACCAATCAGCCAATATATTGACTTAGGCTTCTGGGAATTGAAGTCCAAAACCCAAAGATTGGGAAACACTGAACTAGACAGAAGTGGCAAAACTGCCCATCTTTGGAGACACCTGATGAGAAGAAAATCAGTAAGTCATGTAAGACACTGTACTGTTTCTTACTAAATAGGTGCTTGAAGCTCACAGATGTTTCTGATAGCCTAAGGGTGCCTCAATATCTGTTTGAAAATTGTTGCAATAAACGTTTGCTTCCTTGAAGATTAATCTGGGCCAATGTAGTTATTGCTGCACTGTTTCAAAACTACTTTGTCAAATCATCCAAAATTATCTGGAAGATGGTAGTTGCTTTTCCTTGCAAATGATTGAAGTATAAGTTATCCTAATTATAAGAAGTTTAATTTGTATATTTTACTTAGTGCATTAAATAGACACCAACAGTCTTAACTGCCATATTCTCAAACAGCATATTAGTGCATCTTGCTGTGCTGTGAAAAACAAGCTCCTATGAGATTCTGGTACCCATTATGCATTTGCTAGAGGTTTGTTAAGGGTGGACTCTAAGCCTTTTTTGATGTATAATCTTCTGTTTGACATTGCTGTTGACGAATATGATAAAGTGTAGGTTAAATTCTAGTTTGTTTTTCTAAGGATACATTTTATTTGTTGAATTTCTACATATGGTAAAATACTAAGGAATATATTAATTTATTAGAAATCAGGATGCTATTGGAATACATGTAGCCAGGTGTATTTAGTACTTTTTGCTGTGATCTAGGGCGAGTCAGAATGTG
This sequence comes from Furcifer pardalis, assembly GCA_030440675.1. NCBI lineage: Eukaryota > Metazoa > Chordata > Lepidosauria > Squamata > Chamaeleonidae > Furcifer > Furcifer pardalis. The sequence goes on along the minus strand of CP126890.1, from coordinate 92,430,640 downwards.
AAGGAGCAAGTTTCTTTACTTATCCTTAGTGGATTGGGAAAGTTGTATGGCCAACAATACTACCTGTGAGGTTCTCTATGCTGGATTTCTTTATTTAGCAGTTTGGATTGCATAGACGATTGTTCACAGGGGCTTGGGAATAGTGCATACAAACATGATAGGCAGTTTCACTTGATGTAGAGGGCAAGAGAGACTCTGGCATCTGGGACCTTCAAAGACATATTTGGAGCAGAGTGTTGGTAACTCACTGCTGAGTATGTTTTATCCCTGAACATTGATTTAAAGCATTTTCACATAGTTAATCTATAGTGTCAATTGCTTAGTACAGGCTGAAGACCAGTGTTAGAAAAAATATAACTATGAAGAGTATAACAAATATTTGTAAGATATTATTGAAGGCAGAAGTCCAACAACATTAACCTACTGTAAGTCTATTTGGCAGCATGGTTTTGGTGAAGAAATAAATACTCAGTATTGGAAGAACATATGAGATAGGTGAATTTTGAAATTTGTGCCAGCAAAGATAAAGTAAAAAATGTATAATTTGATTTGGAAATGATACTTAATGCTGGTGAAATTAAATCAAATTGATAAGAAATACTCAGCATTATATTGGAGAAGATGTTAGAAAAAATGTGCCTATTTTCATATGTGTTGTTGTGAGCATATACTACAATTTTGATTAATAATGAATTTCAAATTTGTTAACAACAGCTAAACTAATGATAGCTAGGAAATGGAAAATGCAGTATGGTTTTCAATTAAATGAATGGTATAATGAGTTGTGGGACATTGCTACTAATTATTAAGTTGAAGGGATTATTGAAGCAGAATTTTTAAAAAAGATATCTGGGTAGGATTTGTGGATTATTTTACTAAAGGCAAAAGATTTGGTAAATTCACAAGAATTGATGCAATTTTGGAAGCTGAGTGATTAAAAGATGTTGAAAACTGTTATGGACTGCAGTTCTGTTGGTCCCCATGGTAGACGAGCATTTTTTCTTTAATAACATTTTAATTATTTCATTTATACAGTATACCAGCAAATTTAGTGTCATATCACTACACATGGCAGTGAACAATATGAAGAGTAAAACATTTTCCTTTAGCCAAAGAAAAATACACAGCCAACAATTATGTTGATGTTTATATTAGTAGTTAATGTTTTTAACTTCTTATATTGTATTTTGTTTTGTTTATAAAATAACATTTAAAAATATAGAACGTAATGTTATATGATCTTTTGATGTACCTTGTAAGATGTTACAAATGTATTTTAGTGCACAGATATTTTAGCAATATATACACATATTTATGAACACAGGCTCTTTAAGCGAAACACTATTGTAAGTGACCAGTTGTGTGTGTGTGTGTGGGGGGGTTGGTTTTATTTGTTAAGCGAAGCGAACATTCAGAGAAAATTCTGCTTTTTAAGCGAGTTACTGTACTCTTTAAGTGAGGCGCTCTTTATGCGAGGTTTGACCGTAGATTGAAAAAAAGGGGGAGGGGGTTGTTTCCCAACCATACCTGTTTAATACTTCAAAATAACTACCTTTTTTTATTTAAACAGGAACTGATCTGGGTGAATACTAGGAATTTTACATTCTTATTCTTGTGCAAGACGATAAGGTGAGATAAATAACTGGTTATTTTGAATTCTTGATGAAACCCTATAAAATAATTGAATGCTCTAGTACAGGGGTCAGGCAAACTTGGCTCTCCAGATGTTCTTGGACTTCAATTCCCAGAAGCCCTGATCAGTAGGTGTACTGACCTGGGCTTCTGGGAATTGAAGTCTGAGAACACCTAGAGAGCCAAGTTTGCTGATCCTTGATCTAGTAAAACCATATTGTGCAAAGATTCATATTAGAACTGTCAGTATATTTCTTGTCCTGAGTCCAGTTTCTAATCTCAGTGAAATTACTATTCAGCAGTTTGTTTATTAGGTCTTAACTTAGTTTGAACTACCAACTGAATTTAGCTACATATATTTTTACAGAGTGCAGATTTAATTTTCTGTGTGAAAATACACATCTTAAGCATGATATTGTATACTTGTTAAATTGTTTTAGTTTTTTGGTTTGGGTGCTAAAGGCTTACTTTTAAGAAGGCAGAAATAAAATGTGCCACTTAAGAAAGGTGATCAATGTACAGCTCCTTTGGCAATCTAAATATTGTCTTCCCACACACAGGAATATAATAGATATTTGTAAATGAATTTTACTGGTTTGGGGCACTCCATGTGCATATAATTGACAAGGAGGGAGTTATCTTAATGGGAACAAAAATAAGAGTCTCTGTCTACATGAATTGCCACTATGCAACTCAGTTTGCAACAGGTAACGCTTATGGATATTTTTAAACTTACAGCTATCCACATCTAATTTACACAGTGTAATTGTGCAACATGATTTTAGTCTTTGTCTTCCATATTACTTGTTCTGATGTAGTTTTGAAATGAAAGAATTTATTTTCACAAATTCCATTTATTAACCTAGAACGAATGACAATTTAAGCATATTTTCAAGTATATGTTTGTTTCTTTAGTAGCAATCCAACTGAATGAAGGCTGTCTTGTTTTTCTGTTTCTGTGTTGAGTAGGTGTAAACCAGTTGGGGAAGATGGGGCGTTCTAATACTAGATCACATTCTTCAAGGTCCAAATCCAGATCTCAGTCTAGTTCAAGATCAAGATCAAGATCACACTCTAGAAAAAAGAGATACAGGTACATTTGTTGCATTTTGTGTGTGCTCTGAGTGTTTATTATGTTTAAAAGAAAGACCTGTTAGTGTTTCATGGAACTTCAAAATATATACTGATAACTACAGATGTATTATTTGTATTTTCAGATATCACACCAAATTATAGTTTAGCAAAGAGGTTCCCAAACCTTTTGGCATTCATTCTCTTTTCCATATTTGTACTTTTGGTTCCAACCTTGGAATAAATCCCACTGAAACCAAAAGGGATTTACATCTGAGTAAACCAAATAATTCCACCTTCTCTTCTTAGCCTTTTCACAGAAAGTGTTTCCTGGTATCACATTTGTGGGGTGGATTATCTGTGGTGTCAGATTTTTAACTTCAGAAATGCCTTCTGACCTTCGTGTTAGTTTTAAAAAGTATGAGAGAGCAGCTGTCACTAAATCATTCTAGTGAATGAAAGAACACTGTGTGGAATGCTTCAATTCTTAGCCAAGATACCAATTTTGATGAATCATTAATTGCTTGTATACCTACTTTCTTTTTGTTTGTTTGTTTTAGTTCTAGGTCTCGTTCTAGGACATATTCACGCTCTCGCAGTAGAGATCGTGTTTATAATAGAGATTACCGCAGAGATTATAGAAATAATAGAGGAATGAGGCGTCCCTATGGCTATAGAGGAAGAGGTAGAGGATATTATCCAGGAGGTGGAGGAAGATACCATCGTGGAGGTTATAGACCTGTCTGGAATAGAAGGCATTCTCGAAGCCCTCGACGAGATCGCTCACGTTCCAGAAGTCCAAAGAGAAGATCAAGATCTTCCCAGAGATCTCGAAGCAGATCTCGAAGATCCTACAGATCTTCCAGATCTCCAAGGTCCTCTTCATCTCGGTCTTCATCTCGATATAGCAAATCTCCTGTATCTTCCAAAAGACGTGGGTCATCTGAAAAGCAGACAAAGAAAACGGAGGCAACTGCTTTGCAAGAAAGCTCTTTAAAAAGCAAATCGCAAGATGATGATAAAAATCCATTTGATCCGTCTGAGCCTCTAGATGATTTTAGTAAGTCGGCAGGAGGTTCAGGTGATATTTGGCCAGGCCTTTCAGCTTATGATAACAGCCCAAGGTCTCCCCACAGCCCCTCTATTGCCTCTCCACCTAGCCAGAGTTCTTCATGTTCTGACACTCAGTTACTCAGCACAGTTCACTCGGCAAAAGACACACCGCAGCACTCACATTCCATTCAGCATAGCCCCGAAAGGTCTGGGTCTGGATCCTTGGGAAATGGTTCCAGTCGCTACAGCCCTTCCCAGAATAGCCCACTGCATCACATTCCTACAAAGAGAAGCCCTGCAAAACCTGTTACCTTGCAGAATGCTCCACGTGAGGACACTCGTCTGCGGACTTTTTATTCAGAAGCAGGGGAACAGGAAAGTTCAAAGGGTGCAAAGTTTCTTAAGAGGTAAGAACTGTATAAGGATGTTTGTTCAACTCAACAATGGCTTACTATTATATTAACACATGCATTGTGCAGAAGTACTGTAATTTTTTTCTAGTGAAATTTAATTCTGATTTGGAAATGAATGCAGAAATATTTGATACTCAAAATTCTTTTTGAGTGATGGTTATAGATATGTATTTCCTCGGCATTGTGTAACAGCCTTGTATGAAACTATAATTGAAAAAATGGGGCTACTGTATATTGCATCCTTTGAAAAAAAAATGTTGTGAATATTTCCATAATCCTATTCAGTACAGATTTAAGACATTTTGATGTTGACTATACCTAAAATTGTAGGTTTAGATGACAAACAATAAGTTTAAGTAATACAGCTGAAATGTTTTTCACTTAGTGATGAAGAATTATTAGGACTGCCAAGTTTTCCAAACATTTAAGATTCTTCTTGTTCTTTACATTTGGGCAGTGCCATGGTATCTGGGAAGGGGCATTGGATTAGTTGAGGGTTTGGGCAAAGTCTAATTTGAATTTTCAAATGTAAGTTGTAACTAGTTTAGCTAGTTTGGTAACTCTCGAATTCACCAGAAATCCTCACATTCTTTATAATGCATCTGGTGAAATGTTACCGAAAATAAGTACAGTATGTCGTCTGTTTCTAGCTTATTTTGAGCAGTTGAAAAATTCCATTGATAATATGCCTGTGGTGGTTGATTGTTTACATTTTCTAGCTTCTCCAGAGCCAGATAGTTTTCTTCTAAAACATATTTTCAAAACAATTATTAGAAATAATTTTATTTATTTATTTTGCTAAATACTGTTTGAATAATGTCTAAGTATAATGGCAAGGCATAACAAAAAAAATCAAGTGTACCTTTAGCATCTACAACAGAGGTTCCCAAACATTTCATGCCACAGACTGGTCACGTGGTTCCTTCCGCTATAAAACACCTCCACAGCTGTCGTGAATGTGTTTACGACAGCCGTGGGTGCATTTATGGCAGCGTTTGCGCAGGTGCAATTTACTTCCACTTCTCTTAGCGTTTGCGCAGGCACATTTTACTTCCCCTTCCAATAGCAGTGAGGGCAGGGCAGGACAGATGGTTTGGCATCACAAGCTGTAGTTTGGCCACCCCTGATCTACAAGGACAATAGCTCAGAATTACATTGTTTTGCTCCAGTAGTTGCTTTGGCTAGTGGGTTACAATGTAACATGTTCGAACTGAGTGTGCTTCATCATGATATCAGATGGCAAATGTTCTGTTTAATCCAGTACATGGCAATATTATCGGCTCTTCTCTACTTCCTCTTTTAGTCCTTTCTGTGTTGAGGGAAGTATTGGTTCTGAATATCTGAAATAAAACAGGATAAGGATTCAGATATAATGTTTGAATTAGAAGGTACAGGTTTGAATATAAAATCTGTATCAGATTTTACAAAAAGAATTATGTTTTCTTATTCTGGATACTGGATTTTGTTCAAGATACTAATTTTTAAAGTCCAAAACATTTTACTTTCTTTCCAAATACTTCTTAATAGCCTCCTGTTAGGAGCATTTTTCTGCCTTGTACTGTACTTAGTTATGTAGAGGTGAAATGCTTTGAGATAAATAAAGGTAGATAGGAGTTAATAGTTTTCTTCTTCACTGTTCACAGGTACACAGATGAAGAGTCTAGAGTATACCTGCTTGATAGAAGTAATGTTAGGGAGAAGGATTCTCAGAAGGATAGAGGGTCAGAGAAAGGGAGGACAGAGGGAGAAAGAGAGTGGGATGATCAGGAAGCTTTGGAATATTATCTGGATAAAGATACTGCAAAACAAAAATTCAATGACTCTGAAGGGGAAGATGCTGAGGAAACTGAAGATTATAGACAATTCAGAAAGTCTGTTCTGGCAGATCAGGGCAAGGGTTTTTCTGCATCTCATCGGAATGCTGAGGAAGAAGTATTGAAATACAAATCTAAAATTTCTGTGAAAGGAAATAGAGAGAGTGAAGGATTTAGGGAAGATAAAACTTACAAACTTAAAGAAACTACCTATGTAGTGGAAAGGCCTAGCGTAGCTAAAGATAAGCACAAGGAAGATGAGAAAAGTTCTGAGAGAACGATGAAGAAAGAAACACAGTCACCTGAACAGGTAAAGACAGAGAAGCTGAAGGAACTCTTTGATTACAGTCCTCCTCTGCACAAAAATCTGGATGCACGAGAGAAATCTGCCTTCAGGGAAGAGAGTCCACTTAGAATCAAAATGATAGCTAGCGATTCTCAACGACCAGAAGTTAAACTTAAAATGGCACCTGTGCCTCTTGATGATTCAAACAGGTAATTGTTGTAATTTCTAGCAGTTTTATTTGACTATTACAGAGTTGGCTTTTTCCATAACATTTTTGCTTTCTTTCTTTTTGTTCTGTGTACTTCAGACCTGCTTCCTTGACTAAAGACAGGCTGCTTGCTAGTACGCTTGTCCACTCAGTCAAGAAGGAGCAAGAGTTCCGGTCCATCTTTGACCACATTAAGCTTCCACAAGCCGCCAAAAGCACTTCAGAGTCATTTATTCAGCATGTTGTATCCTTAGTTCATCATGTCAAAGGTATGTCTTGAATTTACTGTACAAAGCAAATTACACAAGGCATTAGAACTATCACAGCGCTGAAAGATGTATTGACTTTTTAAATGTTTCTCTTCATGTTGTTTGCTAATGATTATGTTTTCTAATACTGTAGATCTCTAGGAAAAGATTTTGTTGAAAACAACTTTTTGAGAAGTTAAGTCGTATGTTACTTGCTTTTATTTTTTCTGGAAAAAAATGTTAGCAAGCTGAAATGGAAATACAGTGAGGGCAAGAAAGGGAGAAGGCCGGTGATAAATGTTAGGGTGACTGCATATTCCCTCTGAGTAAAACAAATTGAGGGGAAATGTGAAAACTGACTAAGTAAAACTAGAAGAATCACATCTCTCTGTGTGTGTCTTGTTTTATGAGGTGTTGACCTACAGAAAGTAAATATAGTTCAGGACCTTGATACCTCATTTACGAAATCAGTCATTTTGTAGGATCAAGTTAAGGCTTCAGTTGTATTTATATAAGAGTATAACTGAGATTATAGAATGCAATTGAAATTGCCTTGTATTGCTGCAAATGTGAGATAATTCCTGACTTGTCCAGTTGCAGATAGAAATCTGTCCTCCTGAACCAGTACAGGGAATTTTAGAATCTTCCTCCAAGGAGAAATGTAATGTTGAAGAGGGGAAGAAATATTTGTCCCTTGATAGTGTCAGAGGACATAGACCAGAGTACTAGTTCATGTTCAGCATAGTGGATCACACACATAGTGAGCAATAGAATGGTATGGAAACAGATGAGAAAGATGCTGAAATATTTCTATTGGCTGAGCAGATGCTTTGTCATTTTAGCCAGATTAGATCATTAGTGCCTCTTTTGTAGAATATTTTTAAAAACTGTTTTAACATAACATTATTTTTGACTGACTGACTGAAGAGAATCTCCAGGTAATTTGTCTTCTTTGCTAGTACTTAAAATGTGTAGGTCAGCCTAAGTCACGCTTATTTGAAAATAACTGAAATTGATAACCTTATAATTTGTCCATTAAGGTAATTAAGTCTTTCTATACTGCCTAGAAAATTGTAATTTGGTAGAGATTTAGTTCAGGACCTACCTTGGAATCCAATAGAAGAAATGCTGCCACCATCCATAAAACAAAATAAATATATACATGTTTAGTGTGATGTGCACAGACAGAATAAGTGGCAATAAGTCTTTAGTTTGTAGGCCCAATTCTTCTTCCTAATATGGAGCTGGGAAGAAGAGATAGAAAGCTTTCGCTTTTGATTAAACATGGTTTATGAATTATTTAGAATGACGAACTGTCTGCTTACAGTCTGTTGGAAGTTAATTATTTGTTATGTGCCATTAATTCATTTCCAACTTATGGTAAGTAAATGAATTACTGGCCTTTGAAATGTCCTGTTGTGAAAAGCCTCGCACAGCTCTTGCTTAACTTAGTAAACTATAGTTGGCTCTGAGCAAGCATCTCTGCCTTCAAACTACAAGTAATGAAGTTAGTTTCTTGAAACAAGCCATTTATATGAAACACGGTTACAGATGATGTGCAAAACTGTTGAACTGGAAGAAAAGCAGAAACTACCAAATTCTCCTTGCCTGCAAAACCTGCTGCAGCTTGGTTACTTTGTGCTAAACTGTGACTATGTATAGGATGCCAGCGTACAGCTTGTAATACTTCCATTGCTCTATTACACATCTGACTAATGTTGGGATGGTGTGTGTGTGACTTGTAAATGTCAGAATGATTTATTTACAATTTCAAAATTTTCTATTAATATAAGTGTGTGTGTGTGTACACGTGTACACGCACACACACACACACACACAGTGGCTACAATTTTGTTGCTTCATAGTAAATCACATTAGTAGCTCCATAGAATCAATCGGAATTTGATAAGTCAACTTTTTTGTAAGTTCTAGTTATTTAATAAACCCATTTGAATTAGTAGAACCTACAGAGGAGAGATGACTAACTAAATCTCCATTGCTTAAGTGAACCTACAATTGTAGTACAGTCAAACCTCGCAGAAAGAGTGCCTCGCTTAGAGAGTAACTCGCTTAAAGAGCAGAATTTTCTCTGAATGGTTGCCTCGCTTAACAAATAAAACCAACCAAAAACTCGGTTAACAAATAAATCGGGTTTCACACACACACACCTGCCAGAAGTCACAGTTGATCACTTACAGTATAATGTACTGTGCAGGATTTTGTCTTTAAAATGCCATATTTTTTCCCCTTGGAAAAATGGGAGATACTGAATATAGGAAACAAAAGTAGCTTCCTTATACTAGATTGGAGTATTTCTATGTCTGTTTCTGTATTATCTCTTCTGACTGGCAGAGTATGAGGTACAGATATTTCATATACAGTACTGTAATCTGATACCTAAACCTTTATTTAGCTTGCTTTGTTGAGGATTGAAACTGGTACTGTGTCTTCTACTTACAAATTGTTGTTTTACTGATAAGGGGTAGGAGTCCCTTTGCTCTTAATTCTACAGATAGGTAGAGATGTCTTATTTTTCACCTTGCTATATTTATAATAAATATATTGGATATAGAAAATCTGTTCATAGGAAAGACTCATCTTTCAACACAAATAACCGCTACAGGGCTGGTTGAGCAAACTCGGGATTACCCAGATTATACCTGGGGTAGACCATGAAGGAACAAAAATTGAATGCATTGATAAAAAAAATGTACAGATAAACTAATGAGAATAATGATTACATAAAACATAATTTCATTTATTTGTTATATTTATATCCCAGCCATTTGGGATATTCTTCCACTCTGGGTAGCATACAACAGATTAAAACATTTTTATAGTTACCATATAAAATGAAACATAAACAATAAACCAGACAGAATAAATTATGGGAAAAAAACAATAATGATGCCCCCAAAACAACACATATTGAAGACATTAAAGTATAAGTACAGTAATACCTTGGATAACGCTAAGACTTGGTTCCACAAGTCTTGGTGTTATCCGATTTTTAGTGTTCTCCGATCCATATTAAAATCCTATGGGATGGATCGGATAACATTAAAGCTTCATAGAGATACATTGTATCCGCACAGGCTTTAGCGGTTGTTATCCGATCCATCCCATAGGACCTTAACATTATTCGATCCAATTCTCCTCCCCAGATTACTTAACGTTATGCGATTTTTAGCTTTATCCGAGGTAAACGTTATCCGAGGTATTACTGTAAACGTAACTTACATTTTTCTAAAACGAGTTTTAGAGAGGTTTCAGGAGAGAATGTTCATTCCCCCCTTCAAAATTTGTTCTTAGTCTCTTATTTTCCTCATCACACGAACTATAATGTTGTAAACTGCAAAAGGGGGAGAATAGGTAGCAAATTGCTTTAAATAGAGTATAAATCTATGATTTTGACCTAAACAGAAAGTTGTATGTTAGGAATAATTGCTTGGATTCAGATGTTTTTCCTGTTGGCAGGAGTACTCCTTATGGTGGGATTTCCATCAGAGACACTACTACTGGTGGGAAGGATTAGAGACTTCCTATTCTGCCTTGCTCCTGCAGCCTCTTACATTATTCAATACCCTATGCAGGAATGTTGAAGGACTAGGGATAATTCATCTAGTGTAGGATTTCCCAACCTTAGCCCCCCAGATGTGCCTGGATTTCAATTCCTAGTAGCTCTGATCAGCAGGTGTGCTGACTTGTACTTCTGGTAATTAAAGTCCAAAAACATATGTGGGCCCAAGGTTGGGAAACCCTGTTCTAGTGATATTCCTCGATATCAGTGTTTCCCAATGTGGGGCTTCAATACCCAGAAGCTTAAGCCAGTACAGTGGCTGATCAGTGCTTTGGGGAATTGATTTAGGCTTCTGGGAATTGAAGTCCAAAAATTAAAGGTTGGGAAACTGCTCTATATGGTCAAAAGTAATCCACGAACAGAAGGAACCTTTCTAATCCAAGAATCCTAAATTGTGACTCATGCTAATTTTTTGATTGTGTGTTTGCAAATTTGTATTTCACCTTAAAATCAACAATTGCAAACCAAATCTTAGCTTCCTTCCTCAAATATTTACCTAAATATATCATCCTCAGTAAAGGTATAAAGGTCACCTTGCTCAAAATCCAGTCGTATCCAACTAGGATGCTCATCTCTGTTTCATAGCCGAAGAGCCCTTACAATGTGCTTAAATATCTTTACATCTTTTATTTGATACAATTTTAGGTTGAGAACAAAATATAATAAAGAAGTCCCTGATACTTCATTACCTGAACAGATTAATTGAATTGACTATTTTTAGTGCATATATAAAATACAGTTGATGGTTAGTTCTGATGTCTGAGGAAATGGACTTGATCCATGAAAGCTGATAAAATATAGCAGTTACTATTTAATGTACTGCCTCATTTTTGTCTTATTATTTTTTTACTTTTGATTTGTTGTATGATGTATATATTCAACTGTTTAACTGCTTCTCTGTGGCCAATTTACTGATTTGTCTAAACAATAACTTGCTTTGCAGGGTATTTATATTTTTCTGCACATTTCAAAATTTTATGGATCACATTTTGGTAAAAGTAAAATAATAATTTTACATTATTGGTGCAATGCAGCTAGACTGAACAGCTCTTTGATTATATAGAGCTGAAAATGCCCAGTGATGTTTTCTTTTTCATTGCAACTAGGTCCTGGAATGTGTTTTGAAATGGCAAAATCCATATTACAAAAGTAAAATAGCTGTTGAAAGATAACAGATGCACAAACAGGCAAAGTTGAACCTTCTATCTTCCTGGCAAAAATGGCACAAAATCTGACTTGCTAGCTCAAATTCCTGTGTTTGATGGAATTATGATTGAGGCACTACCCTTGTAGTGGCCATATCAAGTTTTAATGATTGGTTGTGAGAGATGTGCTGGATGTTGGGCGGTAAGTTGATACAGATGTACATTGACCTGTTAAGCAGATAGCTTGATTGTTGCGTAATGTTCCATAAACTTGTAAAATCTTACACGTTTTTCCTATTTCGCATTTAAACATCTGTTGAACTGGTCTTTCAAAATACAGTGTGCATTAGCTACTTTAATGGTTGTGAATTAAAACAGAACAAATTAACTCAGCCAAGATACCTGACGTTTGAGTTCTGGATTGAAATGAAAACTTGCATTTATTTTCAAAAATAATGCCTGTAACTTCATCTTTTGTATTGTTGCTTCGAAAAAAGTCTAGCATTCAGGAGGGCTTAATTTCATACTAGTATGCATAGGATGAAATCATTAATCCAGAATACATAGCTGTAGAGGCATCAATTTAACTTAAAACACCAAATCCATTTTCTGAAATTGTAATATTCTTCTGCAAATACTAGTAGCTCAATATATTCTGCTTCTGTGGATAAAAACCCGAAAGATGTTCAGTACGAACAATTATTTTCTCCACTAAACTATTACAGATTTTGAACTAGGAATGATATTGGCAGCCTGTATGTGCCAAGAGAATCTAAAAATTTATGGTTTTCATTACTGGTGTTCACTGAATATGAGATGGGAGAAAATTCATCTGTTTTGAATACTGTATTTCACGAATTCCTTTGCCTTTCTTGTATCCTAGTTTGATATAACAAATAAATCTATCTAAGATAACTGTACAGTGTTTGTTTTATGTAACCTACAGAACAGTATTTCAAGTCTGCTGGAATGACCCTAAATGAGCGGTTCACATCTTATCAGAAGGCTACAGAAGAACATACTACCAGGCAAAAGAGTCCTGAAATCCACAGGTTCGTTATTACAGCAGTCTCCTCTTACTTAAAGGCATATGCTTAACAAATGCTGTGTAACTGCTTTTTGATCTACAGGTAGGAATCCTGTTAAACAAAACCACATATGCAGCAGTCACACAGAGGTTTTTCCTCTCCAGCAGGCCCCTGCTAAAGGAGACGGGATGGGTAAGGAGAGCCTAGGTTAGGCTGCATTGACATGAATTGACTCTCCAATCTACATTCAACTGAAATGATTGTGGCCACATATTTTAAGTTTCTTAAGGGTCTCATAGAATGGAATAAGAATAAAGCTGACGTTTGGGGAAAAACAACTGCTTCAGCTGTGCCCATAATTAAGTATGTTAATTGTGGGAGATGTGTGGATATGTATTTTTGCCTCTGAAAATCTATATTTAGTAGTACCTTTTTATTTGGTTTATAGGATCATGTTGGGTGAGGAGATGTTAATTTTCAGGGCCTTGAATCAAAGAATTTTGAAAATATTTTTGTAACCTAAAGCAACTTCAGATATATACACAACACTGTAGGGAGCTACAAAAATAGTTTATGATATGACATGTGAGTTAGCAGTTAAGTGAGATTAGGAAATTTCAGCTTGTTAATGCAACCCTTCTATATGAAGCTAAGTAGCTTTTTATATTTGGACTCAGGTATGCAAAATGGTAAGTAGGATATCTAAGAAATGTTCCTAAAACATGGTGATTTTATTTTACATATATTTGAATGATTGATGGAACCTGTCAACTGAAGTGCAGTTATATTGAATACAAAATTCTGTACAATTTGTAACATAATTTTTCTATGCAGTTTTTAAATATAAAAGGCCTTTAAAATGTCTAGTTTAAAATTTTCCTCAACTATTTCTCTAGAAAGAAGATCATATATAAGGTGAATGTCAGTACTGCTTTTGGCAGATATATACTTATTTTGTATGTTGGTGTTTCATTTATTTTTAGGTGTATGTTATCTTTCAGGTGTGTTCAACTTTAGACTACACAAGGGGACTTATTATTTTGTGCTTTCAGTTGTCCACTTGGCAGAGATGAATCTTGGCAGCCATAATGATTACTTTTAAAAATCTTGCATTTAGGAGGATTGACATCTCTCCAAGTGTCCTGAGGAAGCATACCCGTTTAGTGGGAGAAGAGAGAACCTTTAGAGAAGAAACCCAGAAAGTAGGTTCTAAACTGATATTATTTTCATTTTAGTTATTAAAAAAAACAGTGCAATTTGAATCGAAGGCTGTATTCTGAAAGGATCTTTCACAACTTCATGTTTTATGTTTCTGTGTCTTGAGTTGAATTGGACTAATCTATTTCTGGTATTTTTTTTTAAAATGCTGTGAACCAGTTTTGGCTACTTGGTCATGGTATTTGATTGCTTTGTATTGTACTCATAGTTCCCAGAAAAAGAACACACATTAATTACATACATCCTCCATGCAATAATTGAATTAAACCATTCTCCAGAATGACCCGGCGATCAGGAAGAAATTATATTAGTGTGTTGATCCCATATTGTTGTGTGAGCAGATTTCCACTCTCAACAATGATTCTTCTTCTTTTCCATTCATACTAATTTGCTCTAGAGAGTTCCCAGCCATCTGATACAAATTTAGATATTCATTGATGAACTTCAGAAAGAGGTAGAATGTAATCTTCCGGCAATCTCTTATGTTGAGAGAAGGATGATGTTGGATACCGGACTTAGAAGAGTTTGACACTTTCTTCAGTTTTGTTTTTAGAGGAGTGATATCTTATATCTTAGCTTTGTGGTTCAACTCAAGGAAGTTTATTAGAAGAAAAAGCAGCCTTCTATTTAGGAAATTTATTTCTGGGAAAAGGACTACCTATTTATTTTACAACACTTAAATAGCGATGAACATGACTTACAAAACTTTCGTGTATCGGGTGGGAGTAAGTATTTGATCAGTAAAATTTATCTGAAAAAGCCAGTGTGAAAAGAAATGTTAGCATGCACTGAAGACTCAAATTTGTTAAAACTAGTTTCAGGGACAACTACATAAATATTCTTTACTATGTGGCCAGAGGTTAATCAAAGGACTGTGCAACATCGTTAGTAGGCTGTTGCACAAGAATCAGTTGAAGGTCTGAAATAGTCTCTAAAATAGTTTGGTTCTGAGTTGCTTAAGTCTTGTGTATTTGTGTATTTGGGCCAACACTTGATCCTGGCCCCGAAGTATTATTACATATAAGTGGAAACCTGTGTCTTTTTTCATTAGAATTAACTCTTACTGTACTGTATTTAGTGAGACGTACTTGACAGGAAAACATGTGTAGGACAGGAGACTGGTGGATTGCTCTTTTTTCATATTAAAACACTTCAAATGTTTCTGAACTAGGGAGATAAAAAATTAAAGTGTGATGCTGCTGATCTTCGACATGACATCGACCGCCGTAGAAAAGAACGAAGTAAAGAACGAGGGGATTCTAAAGGCTCCAGAGAATCCAGTGGCTCAAGAAAGCAGGAGAAAATTCCAAAGGATTACAAAGATTATAAACCTTTCAAAGATGACAGGTAAAAGACTTAACCTCTGTACATTTTTAGTTTCTAATTAGTCATTTGTAATTGCAAGCTTAATTGCTTTCAGTTTTCACATACAATGGAACACCTGAAGTTAAACAATTAAAATTATTTGTTTTACAGCAAAAATGTATTTGTCTTTTACACGGCTTATGGTGGATGAGGACAAAAACTTTGGAATAGCAAGCTAACACTGAAAAAAATGACAAATTAATCTGTCCTATTATCCAGGCTACATCAGGAGGTTGGACTTCAATGCAGTACATATCTGTAAACAGTTTGTGTAAGAACTTTGGTTCGTTATGCTTGATTCCTCACTTTTTCAACTCATAACACCCAGACAATGAAAATGATACAGAAGTGTAGGTGTCATGTGGGAAAGGGGTGGTTTGGTAGGGAGTCTTTTTTTTCTCAAGACAGGTAGTGGCCCAAAGAAACAGGTTAGTCTTTTAAAACCACATTCAGTGTGTATTTACAGCAGTGATAAGAATTACTAAACGTATTTATGCTTTTTTGGTTTGGTGTTAACATTTCGTTTAATATGGTGAGATCAATACCAAATATATTTGCTATGATAAAGTTGAATGTGCAATTTATGTATATATATATTTCTTGCTATATTTTATGTTCATAATCATGGATTGACTTGCACTTTGTTTATATTCTTATACTGAGGTTTACTCAATGTCAGTTGCTGACTAGTTCTGCACTTTGTGTCTATATAATAAAAAGGCAATATCAATTTTTATTTCTTGGGAATATGTGAAAACATAATTACTATAGAAACATTATCCTTAGTACTTTCCCCATACCGTGTTTTCTTTTGCACCTGTATGTTTGTATATATGTATTATATTAGTATTTTAAAACATGTATACATGGTGTCTTTTTCTGGTGAATAAGTTATTTTTGCTCAGCAATATTAGGCACTAATAAGACAGCTACTTAGCTGTTAAAAGCATATGGTATCATAATAGTCCACATTAGCTTCAAACAAGACGACAGGATAGCTTCTAAGGCTACAAAACTCCTGGATCTAGGAAGCAGCAGCAAACAGTATGGTTTCTTATTTTTCAGTAAACAAAAAAGAGAACAAGAGCGTACTAGATCTTCCTCAACTTCCTCCCCATCTTCCTCCTCATCCAGTTCCCGGGAAGAAAAAGACTGCAAGAAAGAAAGAGAAGAAGAGTTTAAACCTCAACACGAGCAGAAGGAATTCCCAGGTTTTACAGGAGTTGGAAGACCTAGAGGCACATTTGTGAGTTTCTTCCATATGTTTCCTTAAGTAGTTTTTTCTTTTTAATTCATATGTTCAGAGTGCAGTTGTGCTCCTACATTGTAGAACATTTATGACAATCCATTAGTATTTCCTATTTTGAATATAACTTGTTGAGTTAATACACTCAAGTTTGTATGTAGAATTGTGATTCCAGATCTATTTAAGTGAGCATTTGGCTATAATAGGATAGCACTTAAAGTGACAGAAAATATATGAAATAATGATGTTATAGTTGCATTGTTTATTTCTGTTTTTTACCACTAGCATGTGCAGATACATGGTGATCGGCTGCTACTTGCATCCGAGTATACATGGCGGAACCTCACTTAACAAATTCAATGCGTTCTCCAGCGCCTTTTGTACTACAAAAAATTGTAAAGTAAATTTCCCATAGGAATGCATTGAATGCAATTTCCCATAGGAATGCATTGAAAACTAAAATTTGTTAACCGATACACAGTTTCCCACAGGAATGCATTGAAAACCAATTAATCCATTCCCAAAAATTTTTGTTAACTGAGCCACTATTTTCTATGGATTTCCTTTTGTTATACAAGTTTTGTGTTAACCGAACCATTTGTTAAGCGAGCTTCCACTGCATTTATTTAAAAGCTGCTTGTGAATATTTTCACAGAATAATTGTTTAAAATCACAAATGGGGTTTCTTATCCATAATTAAGCAATCATCTATTCTGTTATGTGTTATTAGCTGATCCCTCTACTTTTGCATTATTTTGTTAGTGGTTTTTTAAAATTATATTCTGTCGTAGTTTCTTCAAATTTTTACTTTGCTGTGTTTGTGCTTCATCTCTCTTAAATATCAACTCCATGTTACAATGTAATGTAGGATTTAATTATCAATGACAAAATGAAGTGCGAACTCTAATATTATATGACATTGGTTTGACAGGTTTGCATAAACAACTTTGACCTGTTTTATAATATAATCTTATTGTCTTCCAGATAACCAAATATAGGTTTGTAATCTATAGTTGGTTAGAGAAGGGTAGCGCGTTTTAGGCTTTAAGTATGATGGAGAGTTGATCACAAGAGGATCGAGATGTATCTGTTTTGCTTGCCTGTGTAACATTATAGGTTAGCTTCATCTAACCTGAATGCAAGAAGGAAAACACTGGGTTATTTGAATCATAGTCAAATCAAGTACAAAAATGGCAATGTTAAAATTCTAAGGCTACCAAAATGGCAAGGTTTTTAAAATCCTGGTTTTTACTTTGAGGTCAAGCTGATGTTTTGTGCTTACATATATTAAGAATTGATTAGACTAAAATATCTTATGTAGTATCTTACCAAGAGTGTTGGGGGTACACAGAAAGAGCCTCCTCAAAGATTGTGGTATTTTTTAACCACAATCGGGCATACCCTGGTAATGGCAACCTTGGGTTGCCAGCTAATCTTTCTCACACTAGGTCAGGTGAAAGGAGCTGTAGAATGAACTTGCCAAAAGGTGCCTTCATTTTGGCAGTTTCACATTTAGCCTAGGTACAGAAAAGCAAAAAACCAAGAGTGTCTAGAACACAATAAAAAGGTTAGGGGAAGAAATACAAGAAAATTACATTTCAGCATTGTGAGGCCATTTGAAAGATTGATTTACAAAGCTGAGTGAGTGAATCACACACGCACAAAGATGCATGGCAGTTGTTGAATGATAAATACATGAAGGAATATGCAATATATCAAAAGCAACAGTGGTTCACAAAGATTTTTGGAATATGAATTGGTCATTGTTATTGTGTCTGTTAAGTGTCCAGTTTAAATATTTAATGGTTCTACAACATAGATGCAAATAAGTATATCAGAAAAATATTTTTTGTTTAACAATAGAAGACAATAATTGGGGAATTTAAAAAAAATTGCAATTAGAAATAAGACATTGAGAGCAAAGACAGCACCTAACCAGAGTTAGGTTATCCAGCTTTAAGTTTAGAAGAGTACCGGAAAGTTCTAAGATATTTCCAGGGTCCTTCTTTCTCTTTTCTTGCATTTTTTGTTGAATAGTCTAGATTGGGGTGCCCAAACTACAGCCCGCAGGCCAGATCCAGTCCATGACGCTCCCAGAAGCGGAAGTAAAACGTGCACATTTTACTTCCACTTCCAGTGGGAGGAACCATGTGACCTGTCTGATCAGCTGTCCGGGGAGCATGGTCAGGCCCACAGCCTGAAAAGTTTAGGCACCCCTAGTCTAGGCCAGGTATGGTGAACCTTTTAGAGACCGAGTGCCCAAACTTAGCAGGCTGCTGTCCATGTCGTTGATGGGCAGGATGAACTCTGTGCTGGGGGAGGGAGGAAGTGCTCCCATTGGGCTGCTGGGCAGAGGAGTGGGGCAAACAAAGTATATTAGTTAATGAATTTGGAATTTATTATTTGTTTTAATTAATAATTTATTTTAAAAGCCATAAATGCTAGTGTGACAGTGCACGTGCCCACAGAGAGGGCTCTGAGTGCGACGTGTGCCATAGGTTCGCCACCACTGTTCTAGACCACCAGACTCATTAATTTATATTGCAACCTGTATGCACATCTGTTACTCCCAAACACACATGCTTAATTTTTCATTCCACAAATGTAAGCCTTTTAGTAGTATTTTAAGTAAACTGGGCTGGGAAAAGTGTTTTATTCCACCAGTGTACTGTTTAACATTCATGATGGCATAAAGAGGAGGGGATGCAGTTTTGTTTATTTGTAGCTTTAAGTGCCAATTTACTGTTTTGAAAGGTCCCCTAATCCTTCAGAGTAGAATTTGGATAAATCATAAGGGGAGGAGAAAATTTGTGAAGATGATCTCATTTTCCAGCTAGCCCCTTGATTAAAAGCCTCCTATTGCTGGAAGAGCCCTTTGGTTTGCAGGAAGCCTCTTCTGTATTCTTCTGTTATTTGCTGTATGATTGCCAGATTACCGGAAAATTTTCATGCTTTTTTGAAAACGTGTCTTGTAGGTATACCAGTTCCTGCCTCTCATACATGAATGCACTTCTGCATTGATGCTATTACGTTAAAATTTCCTTAGACTTCTGCGCATTAATTTTAAACCACTTCATTTTGTGTGTGGTGGTATGTGAAAAATGACAAAGCACATTAGTTAATGAATTTGGAATTTTTCATTTGTTTTAAGTAATAATTTATTTAAAAACCCATAAATGCTTTGGTTAATCAGTTTCGAATTAGGGGCAGAGGAAGAGCCAGAGGCGTGTTTGCTGGAACAAATATTGGTCCTAGCAACCCAAATCCTACTTTCCAAAAGAGACCGAAGGAGGAGGAATGGGATCCTGAATATACCCCAAAAAGCAAGAAATACTTCTTGGTGGGTGCTATACTCTTATGCATGCATCTTTTCTCGAATCTTGTCTTCTAAGCTAATTTTATAAAGGCAGTATCCATAAACTAGTTCTCAGTCAAGACTTATACAGCAAGAATCCAGATTTGTACTTACTTCTCTGTCTGTCTGCATAAACTATTATCAATCAAACTTTATTGCGGTCGATGACCAGTACAGTAAAAAGGGTTTAGGTGCATGAAATACCAGCAAAATGCACCCCCGTAAACACATTCATTTGGATTAAAACAGAATAGAATACAATCAGTTTTTAAATTTTAAACTTATAAAATGACTTGCTACAGAGCAAAGCTCTTGCAAAATCTTTAAACTTCCAAACTGGGAAAAGAAGAAGAGATAAAAGAGCTAATCTTTACAGATGAAAGCATATAAAAACTTTTCCTTTTCCAGCACATTTCAAAGTAACATCTATAAGTGGGAGGAATTTTGGCTTTAGTTAGAGAATCCTCTAGAGGAAACAAATAGGTGTATCATGAAATTAAGACTGTACTGTTCACATAAATTATCTGTGTGTAATGTAAAAGTACCATTTGATTGATCAAACTAGCTCTGAAGTGTCATCTCATTGATAATAGTATTATTATTTAAAAGTAGACAAATTCTAACCAGGTTTTACAAATAGGGAATTAAATATTAGATCAGAAGTGGGCAATCTGGACTAGCATTCACTACCTTTCAACAGCTTTCTGTGCCCCTCACACTTAAATGTTTAAGGCCCCTCCCCCCCCCAAAAAAAAACAGCCAGCCATTAATGGGGACGATGGCACGAAATTGTGTTATTGCCCATTTCACCTTCAATTTTTTTAGCAAAAAATTAAAATTGGTGGAACGAGACGATGTGGAGTATATGTGCATGTATTGTGTAAGTGGCACTTTACTCTTACTGGTGAAAAGCCAGAATTTTATACAACATGTATCCTTTGTTCTTAATAAAGCCAACCCAACCCAAAATACATGTTCAGTATAAGATTTCAAAAGGAAGCAACACTGCATTTCTACCTTTTCATCTACATTCCTCAACAAAGTATGTAAATACCTTAGCATTTTTTTCTTTCTTTTTTTGTATGATAAAAGACATGTAGTCTTTCCTAGTATTGCCTCAGGGATCAGCTTGTGGACATATTTATCCCTTCTCTCCCATTATATCCAGTTGCAGCCCTTGTTTAATAATAATGATGATGATAGCACAAGGGACCCTGTGGATTTGTGAGTCCAGGCCCTGTGAAGGAGGCATAGTGGGGAATCGAATTCTCAACCTCTGGCTCCACAGCTAAGATATCTAAACTATCTAGTAGACATTTGTAAGGTAGAAAAGTGAAAATTATGTAAGAGGACAGACAAGTTATTGCTGGGTGTAGTGTAACCATGCAACAGTTAACAGTGTTTCTGTTAAGTATGTCGCTCTGTCATACACCTCTATGATGCTTTATTTGATTTCACTTCCCCCATTTTTCCCCATCCAAAATTTCACTTGGTATTCTTTAGCCCCTGTGCGTATGCAATCTTCCTTGGACTGTTACTGTTTTTAATGTCTTTTTAAAAAGTTCCACAAATTTTATTCAGTGCCAGGTTAAGCAATGTGTAGTATGTGAGCCACATGCAGTGCCCCAGCAGCCCTGGCCTCATCCCATTAAAATTTTATTTAAAAAATGTTGGGGGGGGGGAGAGGGACTCAGTCCCCTTGTGCCAAGAAATCTCTTTTCTTGCTCACTAGATAGAGAGCACAGGGATCTTCAGTGAGAAAAAAAATGGCATGGGGTGGGGGTCATGTACGTAGCCTTCTAAGGCAGTGTTTCCCAACTCTTGGGTTTTGGACTTTAATTCCCAGAAGCCTAAGTTATTTCCCCAAAGCAGTGATCAGCCAATATACTGACTTGGGCTTCTGGGAATTGAAGTCCAAAACTCAAAAGCTGGGTTCTAAGGTATAAGGATGGGTGTGTGCAGCTGCTGTATCACTGGAGATTGGCCATCTCTGTTGTATGTGGATAGTGCTGTTTTTGTTCAACTACTTCATCTATTCATTGAATGCTAAAAATAGTGAGATTTCTTTCAATTTGTCACATACCAATAACAGTCTCGTGACTTCCTGAAAGAGGTATTATAAATATATTTGTCATTATTCTTTACTCTGAAAGAACGTAGTAAAATTCTTCCTTTTCTGGCCAACACAAAATAATATTTTGGATTCTCCAGAAGAGAATACTATTAGGGCACAATATTAGACTAAGCATATAGGTACAGAAGAAAAATAGATGATTAATAAGATGGGTTGCAAAGGGTCAGAATTGACTGTTCGACTGAACAACAGCAATATTCTGCATCTAATTACTGTCTCAGTGAAAAGGAGAAATTTAAGTATATTTAAATTATGTTGAATCAGATGCAGAGATAGATTCAGGTACAAGAACTGTTCCATGAACTTCTGGGAAGCAGCAGCAAATTAAAGGAATGTTACTGATTTTGCAAAGAATAAAAACCTCAGTTCTCACTGCCTCCTTCCTTAGACAAAGTACATTGGTTTGTTAAGAACAGAAAACAAAATTAGAAACTAGACTGTTTATATGAACAAAGATGAAAATAATCTTCACAGTAAAATAAATTAATGCTTGTTCACCTTTTCCTTTTCTTCAATCCATGTTTAGCACGATGACAGGGATGATGGTGTAGATTACTGGGCTAAAAGAGGAAGAGGCCGTGGCATTTTCCAGCGTGGCAGGGGAAGATTCAACTTCAAAAAGTCAGGTAGCAGTCCAAAGTGGACACATGACAAATACCAAGGGGATGGAACTGTGGAAGATGAAGATGAACCAATGGAAAATGAAGACAAAGAGAGGAGCAAAGAAGAAAAGGTAGGCATTCTGGGTTTATCAGTTGTTTCATTTCCTGTATCTTGACAGTTGAATTCTAAAATGGCTTAAATGCTGTAGTATAAAAGTGCAAATACTCATTTCTCCCCCACAGGAATAAATTTGGAGAGCAGTTCAAGCTGGAAGACTTTGCGCCAACAAAACACCCTTTTTATTATGACTATTCGTCAAATGAATGTAAGCATTTTACTTAAAAATTTAATGTTGGGAGAGTAGCTTGTTTTTGCTTTTTTTGTTTTTGTTTTAATACCTTCACAGTCTCATTGAATAGTAATTGTTGATGATTATATAAAAGAAACTAGGAAAAAGTACAATACTCTTTGTCATGATAATTTTTTAAAACATTTGTTGTTAAAGTGTAATCTTGCTTTGTTTGGACAATATGGTCTTCTAAGCCCTGATAATTGTACTTCATTGCCCCTTTCACATCCTGTTTTACTCTGAATTCAAGTTTAGATCTCCACATCTGACTGCTGAGTTAGCATTTTAAAATAAATCTGTATAATATCTCAGTACTATCCTGGAGTTAGTAATTTCCTGAAGTTTTTATTTGTGTGACTCTGTTTAAATTGTACAGTAATATTACTTGATCTTATTTGGGGTTGGAAGGTGGTGTTTCCTTTTATTCAGCCACCTGATTAATTGTGTCAAAGTAAACAGCACTGCGAGATTAACTGTTTGCAACCTGTTTTCACAAAATGTACAGTTAATCAGGTTTCAGAATAGATTCTTTATTACCATTATACCCCATTTCCTGCAGAAAGTATGTAAGTAGGAAGTGGTATTAGTCAGTTTTGGGATCTTATTTCATACATTCCCATTTCTAGAACACGATGGGAGTTCTCAACAGATCTAGATCTGACAAGTAGAGCTGTAGCTTAACATGTGCTACGTTTCTCCGTCCACATACCCTTACTGCTAATGGAGAAATGCCTCAACTGTTTGTGCAGCAGCACTAAAAGTAGCTTGACCATCTTCACACACTTTTCTTACAAGATTTGTCCTACATTCCAAACCTTTAGCCATACAACCAAGAGGTAAAATGTAGTGAAAGTTATCTTTAATGCAAGCATGTGCCAGTGTGTTGTTTCAGAGTTTCTATGCCTAATAAAAATAATCTTATGTAAAGAACTGAATGCTATCTGAATGTGTACAACAAATATGAAATGGTATTATTTACTGGACTGTTAGAGGAAGAGAGTAATCCACAAATGGTTGAAAATATTGTCCAGAAAATCCATAGCAATAATCATCTACCTATTGTATCATTCTTGTCACTATAAAGCAGGAGTTCTCAACCTTTTAAAGCTGGGGGCCGGGTCACACACCCTCAGACAGCTTCGGGGACCAGACAGCCATTTTGCCCTTCTTCCACAACATGGTGCTTCTGGGTGTGGTGGAGGACCACATGAAATGGCACTGTGGGCCGCAGGTTGAGAATCTCTGCTGTAAATTATTATTATTATTATTATTCGCATTTAATATCCCGCCCCAATCGGGAAGACCCGACTCTGGGCGGCTTACAACATACATTACCGTCATAGGTAATGGTCATAACAATATATAAAAACCTTAAAAGCAATTTTATGTGCAGGATATTTTAGAAAGGTAATTTTACCAGTGCAATTTTATAGCTATATGTTTAGGTTTAATTGGGAAAAAATTGTGGAAGAAAACCTGATGTTCCATTTTGATATTTAAAAGCCACATGTTCACACTCATGACCAATTTTATTGCTTTAACACAGTGTAGTAAAACATTCCACTCTTCTCTTTTGTAACTGGGAAAATTAAGAAACTTCATTCCTAGGGTAACACAACTGGATTTATCAGTATAGACATTGGAACAAAGTAGCTAAGACAGAAGTTCACTAGTCTTGGGAAAATGTTAATATTTTGGGGGGTGGGGAGGACAGCTATTTTTCCCATGAGGCTTTACTGTTATTACAGAAATTAATGATTATATTCCACTAACTATGAGATCAGAATACACTGGTAAAAGATTTGATAGCATTATCATGGGATATTTAACCTTCTGGACTGTGTCAGATAGATTACTAAATTATTTAAAAAGCGTTCTTCCCAAGAAACTATGGTTATGTAGGAATCCAAAAGTTCAACATGCTTTTCTGAGTTAGAGACAACAAGCTCTTCCCTTGGTTCTTTGTTGCAGCACTTTCTCCCCAAAGGATGCCCATGTCATTGCAGAACGTGAAAAAAAAGGGGAAAAAAACTTAATTCACTTGCATGACATAAGACCAAGAAGGATATAGCTGAAGATCTCAATCTTCTCTATGTCACTTGGAGGACCCTGAATAGGCTGAGGGTTGGGATGCCTAAATGTTATACCGACATGCTCATTGGGGGGTTGCTGGTAGACAACAACACACAGTGTGACTGTGGAGAGATACAGTCTGGCTCATTTACTGGTCTGCTGATTTTTGCCAGAAACATGCACCGATAAGGTTTGGGCAACGACAAACCAAAGAAAGTGGTTTTATTTTTGCAGTCTAGGGTTTGATCAGGATATGAAAGAAGAACTGCTTTTTCATATTTGAGGATTCTTTCAGGTCAGTTAGTTCAATGTTTGCTTCTACTTTCATTTGTTTGTAACATTCTTACACAAAATAGCCTCAATGCTTTAATCAAACATTTCATATTACCAATGCTGTGCTTCTAGAGTTGTGAAATAACTTTTCCTCAGTTCGCCAAATTATTTACGATGCAGCATTTGATGCCTTTCATGATGGAGTGTACAAACTATTCCAGTCTAATATTAACTGCCTTCAACATCAGCTGTTGGTAAAGAATTTCCTATCTTGCCACCTACAGGTACTCGAGATGTAAGTTCCACAAGTCATGATGTTATCCGATTTTTAACATTGTCCCAATGCATGCATCGAACAACACTAAAAAAAGCCCTGACTTCAGGGACAAACCATGCAGTTTGTCCCTGAAGGCATTGCTGCACTTGGGGAGGGAGGGATATACTGACCCCACAAGCGCAGTGATGGATCGCTGCACTTGTGGGGTGGGTATATTCCCCCCTCCCCAAGCGCAGCAAGCGCTTGGAATGCAGGAAGGTTGGGAGGAAAAGAGGCGCGATATCACGCCTCTTTCCCTCTCAACCTTCCTGCATTCCAAGCTATCGCTGTGCTTGGGGAGGGGGGAATATACCCACCCTACAAGTGCAGAGATCCATCCCTGCACTTGTGGGGTGGGTATATTCCCCCCTCCCCAAGCGCAGCAATCTCTGTGAATGTAGAAGGGGTGAGGGAATCCTGAGTGCGTGTACTGGGGATTCCCTCACCCCTTCTTCATTCACAGCGATCCAGTTATCTCTGTGCTTGGGTGGGCAGGGTATATCCACCCCCCAAGTGCAGCGATCTCTGCGACTGCAGTAGGGTCGGGGAAAGGTGCACACCTTCCCGCGATCCAACTGCAGTTGCAGAGATCGCTGCTCTTTGGGGGTGGATTGGGCTACCCAATCCACCCCCCACCCGCAGTGATCCATCGTCTGCGGGTGGGGGGTGGTTCGGGTAGAAGTTCTACCCGAACCACCCCCTCACCTGCAGACGATTGCATCAGTTAACGCTAAAGAATCGTTATCCGATGCAAGTTTTTTGGAAAAAACTTGCATCGTTATCCGATTCTCGCGTTATCCAATGCAATCGTTATCCAGGGTATTACTATATATGACCAATGCTCATTTTAAGGTTTTGACACAACTTGAAAGTATAAACCATCTTCCACGAGAGTTGGGAGGTTAATATAAATCAAGGTTACTGCTTCCCGGCTTTTAGTACAGCAGGAAGCAAATAGCACTGGTGACGCAGTGGTAACTGTTATACTCCAGCCAAAATTGACATTGTGAATTTGATCCTGATGGGACCCAAGGTTGATTCAGCTGTCCATCCTCCCGAGGTCAATAAAATGATTGCCCAGCAATTATGTATGAACCTATCAGGACTAGAAGTGCTATGGGGCAGCATATAAGTGTAATTGCTGTAAAAACTGGAAGAAGCTGTTTGGGATCAAAGTTTATACTGTTGAGAATCCAATGGCCAGATAAACTACAGTTCTACAGTCACATTCTTTTGTGATCATAGTAGCAACATTAGAAATGTATAATTGCAAACTACCAAAAAACAAATGGCACCCACAAATCCTATATGTGTTTAAAACAAAGAACTATGTATTTAATGTTCGGCGGGAAACTGAAAATATTTACATTCTGGCCTAGTTCTTCTATCCATACTTTTAAATTAGATCCTACCTATGGAATGAGCAAGACAGTGAACAAGAAGAATTGCTATGGCTGAAGGCTTCTTCTAAAAGGGAAATTGAAGAACAATCAAATGGTCATTTTCACCCATTGCAGTTGGCTGTACTTCACAGATATTGTGGGAATAGGAGTCCAGTGGTAGGATTCAGGAGGTTCATCCCAGTTCGCCAGAACTCGTAGCAAAAATTCTGGCTGGCCCCAGCCATCCCAAGTTTGGAAATAAAGTAGTCCTAATTAAGCCATGCCCACCATACCATGCCCACAGAGTAGGTAGTAAAAAAAATTGAATCCCACTACTGGGAGTAACCGTTGCTGAATGTTTTTCTTGAAATGTTTCCTGCTCCAAAATGTTTGAAAAGGAGTTAACAGCTTGAATGTAGAGAGGAAAAAGAGATGGATGTTCTTAGACTGAGGGCCTCTAAAACGTTTTGAGCCACCTAGAAAGATACCTGGCCTGTGGAAGAATTTCAGTGCCAGCAACTATCAGTTCTTTTTAAAAATTGTATGAATGTTGAGGTCCATAGATTATGGAATTTGCCTGTTGCATCCTGCAGTGTTTCCTTTGGTAAAAAGGTCTTAACATCTTTAGTGGGGCCAGTGGAAGACAGTGCTGGCTGGTGGGACATTTCACACTTGCTCTAATGAACTAGCCACATTTAGGGAACATTTTCGGTTTGGTGAAAGCACATGTTGCTGGGGACACTGGGGCTAGGGAAGGAAAAGATGAGAATTCAAGGGCTTGAAAATGGTTCTGTGTGAGAAGAAAAATCGCTCCTCTACCTTCAAAATGAAGGCACTTTGGGACGAGTTCATTTCAGGGTTCCTTTCGCCTGACCTAGCGTAGCAAAGGTTAGACAGTATCACAAGGTTGTCATTACCAGGAAATGCTCTATTGTGTTCCCCATCAAAGAGCCTCCTTGAAGATGGTGGATACAACTGGCCAGCTAATCTTTCTATTACCGGATCGTGGACTCGAATGAAGACGACCGATTCAGCTCTTTTGTCCCACACCGAAAGGTTTCTTGATTGAGGTGTTTGCATCCTGGACACCTTCCTGAGCAGAGGATGCCACTACCACTGGATGAGCCAGCTCTGCAGGTACAGGCTGTCTCTTTGGCCCACTCTCCCCGTCTCATGGCTGGGGGGACGGAGGCGGGTGTTTTTAAAGAGACACTGAATCTTGCTGGACGTGGCTTGGCTTCCCCAGCTGAAGTCCGATGGCGAGGGGATGAGGCTGGGAGGCTGGGCGAGAAGAAGCCACTTGCATATTCATACCTGCTGCTTGCAAAGGAACCCCAAGGAGCCTTTGGACATACTATGGGCTCAGCCTGTAATAAAGAGGCGAATAGGGGGATAATATGTATTTGACTTCTACCCCGCCCATCTGGGATGGACTCCCACATAATAGCACTTAGGCAAGGTTGGCAAAGGATGCCCTTGCTTGAAAGCCAATTGTATCCACTAGGGTTCGGTGCTCATCTCTGATTAATCTGCAGACGTTTCTGTGGTATCTATTTGTCTACTTGCAATTTCTTGCTTTTGAACTGCTAGGTTGGGAGGAGCTGGGACAGAGACGTGTAGCACTCGGGTCTCGAACTGCTCATCTGCCGACCTTCCAGTCGTCATGGCCAGCGTCTTAACCACTGGAAGATTATTATTTTTTTCCATGTCCCGATCAAACCCTGGAGAGCCAAAATGAAGCCCGTCTTCTTGGCTTTGCCGTTGGCCAAATGTCGGTCGTCATCGGGGCATATTTCTGGCAGTCCTCGGCAGACCAGGAAATGAGTCAATGGGTTTTGTATCCCCCATTCACCCACTTGTTGTCTGGCAGATAGTAAAGGTAAAGGTTTCCCTTGCTCGAAAGCCAGTCGTATCCGACTCTAGGGGTCAGTGCTCATCTCTGTTTCTAAGCCGAAGAGCCAGCGCTGTCTGCTTCTGCAGACCTTTCCGTGGTCATGTGGCAGGCATGACTAGACACCGTAGCGCATGGAACGCTGTTACCTTTCCCACCGAAGTGGTCCCTATTTATCTACTTGCAATTTTCTTGCTTTTGAACTGCTAGGTTGGCAGGAGCTGGGACAGAGACGGGAGCTCATTCCGTCCTGCAGTATACTCGGGAACCGAACTGCTGACCTTTCCGCTTCCCAGTCAGCGTCTTAGTGACTTGAGCCACTGCAGTCCTTCTGTCTGGGAGACAGACAGTCCTTAACAGGCAAGGAACCGGAGGCCGCAAAGGAAGGAAAGGAGAGGCTTTTTTGGGGACCCAAAGACTAACCCTCCAAACTGCCCAGCCTCACAGCAAGGGAGTTATTTCGCGATGGAAGCAGTTGCCCCGCCCCTTTCTCTCTCCCCCCCCCCTCCACCGAGTCAGACTACGTTCGTAAACGTCACTTTGCAGAAGCCCCGCCTGTGCGGCACCGGATTGGCTACCGCGCCCAGCGCCCGCCTTCCAGTCCCTCCAATCAGGAGCCAGCGTGGCAGAGTTTGAGTGTGCGGTTTTTTGCAAGTAAGGGAAGGGCCGCCGGAGACTCCTGAAGCGGGTGAGTTTCAATCTCTTCTGGCCGGTGTGTGGCGTCGCCTTCACGCCCTTCTTCCGGTGGTCCTTTTTCCTCTCTCTCAGGGGCCCCCTCCCTCTCTCCCTCCCTCCGTGCCAGGCGCGAGACGGAAGGGCCGTTTCAGAAGCACCTCGGGAGGAGGAGGAGGAGGGAATGACGACGCCCGCGCGGTTGTGTCGTTTGGAAGCTGCCCTGCCCTGCCCCACACATAGAGACACATAGACAGACACATAGACAGACACATATAGACAGACAGGGACACACATAGACAGGTACAGACAGACACATAGAGACACACATGGACACACATATAGAGAGGCACACAGACAGGGACACACAGAGAGAGGCACACAGACAGGGACACACAGAGAGGCACACAGACAGACACATAGAGACACACATGGACACACACACACACAGAGGCACACAGACAGGGACACACAGAGAGAGGCACACAGACAGGGACACACAGAGAGGCACACAGACAGACACATAGAGACACACATGGACACACACACACACAGAGGCACACAGACAGGGACACACATAGAGAGGCACACAGACAGGGACACACATAGACAGGTACAGACAGACACACAGAGACACACATGGACACACACACATATAGAGAGGCACACAGACAGGGACACACATAGACAGGTACACACAGAGACACACATGGACACACACACACACACATATAGAGAGGCACACAGACAGGGACACACATAGACAGGTACAGACAGACACATAGAGACACACATGGACACACACATAGAGAGGCACACAGACAGGGACACACATAGAGAGGCACACAGACGGGGACACACATAGACAGGTACAGACAGACACATAGAGACACACATGGACACACACATAGAGAGGCACACAGACAGGGACACACATAGAGAGGCACACAGACAGGGACACACATAGACAGGTACAGACAGACACATAGAGACACACATGGACACACACACAGAGAGGCACACAGACAGGGACACACATAGAGAGAGGCACACACACAAAAATAGACAGACACACACCACATGTGACCTGGGGAGGAGGGAGGCCAATACTGGGCCATCAGCTGTGGCAACCTGATGAACCTTCATGTGTAATAAGCAAGGTTCCCCCTCCCTCCAGGGAAAAAGGCGTTGGGTTGGGAAGGATGGTCCCTTAGCAATGACCACTTCCATGCTGCCCCATAGTGTTTAGTTAGCGCACTCTCTGGGTAGTTTCCTTTCTAATAACATCAATGTCACCTTCATTGGCTGATTACACTAAAGCAGTGATTAGGCTTTACTTGAGATGGGGACTTGCTGTGCTAGACTCTGGCAGGAGAAACAATAGTTTAATAGCATATTGCTGATCAATAAGTTTTATTCATATAAATCTTCATGGATTCTAGCCTTCTTCAGATGAACTGTGTATACAAAAGCTTATGTTTTGAATCCTGTAATCCGTTATTTTGGAGTTTTTAACAGCAGATGGATGGCCATCTATAAGGAATGCTTAAGCAAGCTGTAAGAGATCTCTGCATTGTGGTCTCCTAACTGTCTTGATTCTGCCATAACATTGTGACTTTATTCTTCTCTTACTAGTTGTGCTTTTATGTTTAAATTATGAACTCTTTGCTCGATGGCAAGGGTTAGGAAACAATTCCATTTTGCACGTTCATTCTAATTGAAATAAATTCTTTTGCAGCAGCAGTGATTATTTATTGAAGTGGTGCCTGAACTGATGCAATGTCTCTATTATGGAATCTTTTAAGACAACTGCTGGAATATTATGGTGTGGCACCAGAACTGGTAAGCAGATAATACTGTCAATCCAGAGAGAGTTTGCAGGAAATTTTCTAATTAAAAGGGAATAATAAAAATAAAGGTTCTCTAGAACTCTACAGTCTCACTTTGCATAGGTGCCCTTGTGGGTGTTCCATAGTCACTAGGGAAGCTTGATGTGTTCCATCTTTCCTCTCCAGTTTGATCCTTTGGATGGGTGAAAAGGTGTTGCATTTGCTAAGTTTATTGCCCAGGGATTTTTGTTGTTGTTGTTGTTGTCTTTAGTGATTACGTCCTCTATGAGATCAAGACCAGAATCCTGTTTGGCTAGGCATAATGTAATATTATGCCTGCATAAAAGTGTCAGGCATTCTGTCCAGGCAACAAAGATTGTGTAATTTGGTTGATCAATTGGTAGTTCATGTTTTGATTCACTGTATAGTATTCTATAAAAACAAACAAAGACAGCCATGTGGTTTTTATAGAAATACTTCATCACTAGCACTTCCACCTTTGAATGGTAAACATAGCTACCTTCATAATATCAGGTTATAGAAGTGTAGTTACTCAACATGATTTTGGTCCAAGAGTACTATTGTGCTAGATAGCAAACTAATATTATTTAGTCTTAATGTGTTTGATAATGAAATGTGGGGTATTTTTTCTTACCCTACAATAGGCATTTCATTAGAAGAAAGTGTCCTCTACACTGTACTATAAATCATTTAGAAACTAAATTGCCTCTATGTGTAGCAGAAGCAAATTACAGTTGCAATGTGTGTTTTTATTATGTAACTAAGCTACCGTACCTACTATTTAGTCACTTTAAACCAAGGGTCCTCAACCTTTTAAAGTTGGGGGCCAGGTCACACTCCCTCAGACAGTTGAGAGGGGCGGACTGGTGGTCCCCCTGCCTTAAACGCTGCCATAAATGCATCCACAGCCACTTCTGGCAGTGGTAGCTAGAGCAAGGGCATGGGCCGGATGATTTGGCACTGCAGGTGGCACTTCTGGCCCATGGGTCATAGGTTGAGGATGCCTGGTTTAAACAAACAGGAGACTACTGGCTTACAGACAAATTGGCCTGTGAAGTTTAAGGGAAAAAAGGTATAAAATATATGTAATTAAAAGAACCAACAAAATAGCCACCTGGAGTGAAAAGGAGTAAACATTTAAAGTCAGGCACTTGGAGAAGAGCATGTATAAAATGTTGTACTGCATGTCATAGAATTGTATATTTTTTCCCATGACTCATTTATTATATGCTGGTGGTGCATCTGACATGAATGAATAAATAAATAAAGATTCACTTTTAAACATACAGTATTTATTTTCCTGTTTATGAATCATTTTCAATACTACAGATTTCTAATTGTTTATCATCACATAACATTGTTTGTATAACACTGACCATGTTAGCTACTATTTTGTATATAACAACCTAAGCATTTTGTAAGTTTATGTATATAATTTTTGTCTTTGCATTATTGGGCTTTCTGTGAATCACCCTTTTGTTCAGCTACTCAAATGGCATAACTTTCGCAGACAACTGGCCCCAAGTTAAGAAATAGATGCAGACATTATCAGTTGCATGATGAATTATAGAATGTAGTTATACAGTGGATAATATTTACAATGATATTTTCACTTAAGGCAATTCACCTTCACAATTTATACCACTTGTCTTATGCCAATGTAACTAAGGACTATCTTTGGATACATTTGCTGTGTTACTATTTTCATAGAACTGTTAATGCTGATAGTATATTTGTATTGAACAGTGATGGCAAAACTTTAGAGATCGAGTGCCCAAACAGAGAGTCAAGGCAAACTCTGTGCTGGGGGAGGGAGGAAGCACTCCCATTGGGCTGGTGGGCAGAGGGGTGGGGCTAACTCTGCTGTGGGGAGGGAGAAAGCACTCCCATTGGGCTGCACGCGTGTCAACAGAGAGGGCTGGGTGTGCCACTTCTGACACACGTTCCATAGGTTTGCCACCACTGGTATAGATTGTCTGAATAAAAGCATATGAAGATTATCTTGTTTCTGTGACTACTGTTTCTCTTTAAAGCTTCTACAAAGGTGTGAAATTTGCCTTAATCGTACTGCTTATATGATTGGATCCCATCTTTCTTCAAACTCCTCAAGAATGCACTTCCAACAGTTTTGTGCCATCTCAAGGAGATATTTAGTAAGACTGTCAGCAATTTTTATTTTACTACTTGAACTCTTAACTCTCCTTTTTCTTAGTATCTTTCTTTCATTTCCACAGCTTCAGATTTTGGCTAAAATAGATTTGCCACCGCCCTTTTTCCTTCTAGCTTTTTATCTCTTTGTTTCTAGGATCAGTTTCATTTTTGCTAGGGGGTGTTTTCACTCTTGGTGTATCTCCTTAAATCAGTTTATTTTACTAGCTTTGATAAATAAGATGAGATCATTGTTTTCCCACAATCCTTTGCTTAATATAAAGCAGAGAAAAAATATCTCTATCTCATTTCACATTGTAACAACCATTTTGGTTTGTAGTCTCTTCAGCTGATGGAAGTAGCCTTTCTGTTCTTGGAGAGGAACTTTCAGATGGCTTTTATTTCCAAGATTAAGAGGTATCTTGTGATGATGTTGTAAACCATGCGATATGTCTTTTCCCCCCCCAGAAGTCAATCACCACTTTGCTGTAGATCTTTCCTTTAGTTGACAGCTTTATCATGTTAGCATTTAGAAAATAACAGATATGTTTGACTTTCAGATATTGTGGATTTGGGAAAGAAAGAAATATGGATCTACTCGAAGTTTTGTTCGCAAACTGGGGAAGTGTCTTTCATTAACACCTTGTCCAAGGCCTCACCTTCAGGTATGTGGGTTATGACTACATTGTAGATTAATATCATGTTAATCCAAATGTCTTATTTATGATTATTGTGAACAGGCTTCTGTTGTGTAGCTGAACAAGAACAGTGTAGTTTATCGTTTGAGGACATTTCTTGGAACTGATGTGAGAGAAATGAAACTAGTCAAATAGCCATCATTAAACAGTAATGATTAAGTGAAGTTGATCCCCATGGAAATGAGTTATTGGAGGAAGGCTGCTTAGAAGGGCTAAAATCAGGAATGAGCTTATAAGGGAATGAATTGAAATAGAACCAATCTTAAACTACATTCAGAGACAACAAATAAAGTGGTTTGCCCATTTGGAGACAACGTCTTGGCATTCCATGCCTTAAAAGGCATATGTGAAAAGAGAAGGACAAAGGCAGACCCAGAGGTAGAGAGATAATATCAAAGAACTATTACAAGAATACCAAATAACACTGGTGGAGGCTTCTAGAAGTGCCAGAGCAAGAACCTTATAACTCACTTGACACCAGAAGGCATAAAAGACGAAGTAAAAAGAATAAGCGAAATAATGGAAGCTGAAAAAAATAAACTGATTCTGAATGCAGAAGAGAAATGTTTGAGTATAGGTGGCTAAAGCTCTCTTCAGAGTTAGGCGGCAATATAAATCAGAAAAATAAATAAATATTTTTGTTGAAGGAAATTGCACAAGTCTCAGTGACAAGGCATAGTCAGGAAGAAAACCATGCCCTCACTAATGAGCAGCAATGTGTTACCAAGACTTATGTAACTTCCCTTAATAAAGGTAAAGGTAGCCCTTGCTCGAAAGTCAGTTGTATCCAACTCTAGGATTCAGTGCTCATCTCTGTTTATAGCCAAAGAGCCAGTATTGTCCATCTGCAGACATTTCCATGGACATGTGGCAGGCATGCCTCATTGTTTACCTTCTCTTAAGAAGACATAAATTCACAGTAGGATTCTGGTCTAATGTGTCATGGATGGGAAAAGTCCGAATGGACCACAACAGCATTGATAGTGCTGGATCCAGAAGCACACCAAGACTACAAAATCAATCCCTCATGGGAAGAGCAACTTAATCCAAAGATGGAGTGATTCCCAATGGGGCGATAGATGACTAACCTAACATTATTTCTGACTTGTCCGGATTTAGCTTCAGTCTGTTTGCCCTCATCCAGTCCAAGACTGTGGCCAGGCAGTATTCAAGGTTGTTGACAGTACCCACTGAAGAAGGTTTAAGTGAGTAATAGAGGTATGTGTCATCAAGTGGTGGTGACATGTCAACACAAATCTCCTGATGAACCACACCCAGTGGCCTCATAAAAATGTTAAACAGCAGTGGGAGATGATTGATCCCTGTGGAATCCCACAGTCTAGGATTCACAGGGCCAACATAGCCTCTCCAACTGCACCCCCTGAGACTAGTTGACAAGGAATTGCATCTGAAACCGATCAACATATTTTGAATAACATTTTGAACACTTATTTTCAAGTAGATATGGGTGATAGGTACAATAATACCTCGGATAACACTAAGACTTGGTTCCACAAGTCTTGGTGTTATCCAATTTTTAGTGTTATCCAATCCATGTTAAAATCCTCTGGGATGGATCGGATAACGTTAAAGCTCCATAGAGATACATTGTAACCGCACAGGCTTTAGCGGTTGTTATCCGATCCATCCCATAGAACCTTAACGTTATTCGATCCAATTCTCCACCCCAGATTGCTTAACGTTATGCGATTTTAGCGTTATCAGAGGTAAACATCCGACGTATTACTGTATTCTGTTTGTGTACCAACAGTCATTGTTCAAATTTCTGTTGCTTGTAGTAAATCACACTATATTAGGCCCATTGAATCAATGGGGATTTGATCAGTCAGCTCCTCCACAGGTTCCATTGATTCAAATGGGGCTACTCTAGTGCAGTAAATTCCAGTTAGAGTAGGCCATTTGAATCAATGGAACATATGGAGGTGTTGAGTCACTAAATCCCCATTGATTCATTTGGCCTACTATAGTGGGATTTACTACAACAAGCAACAGGATTTTGGCCTGTAGTAGCTCAGCAGAAAGATAGTGCAGTTATGCTCCAAAATCTGAACTGAGAATCATGTTATCTCCAAACTGCCCTAACGTTGTGGATGCAAGAGTGGTCTCCACTATGGAGAACAGCTTTGCAGCAGTGCCCACATCTGTTTTACATGCAATAGCTCTCAAATAATTACAATTCTTCAGTTTGTAAAGCAATTGGCAGGTGGGAAATGTGCTGTCTGTTAAGCAAGCAATGATGTATGTCATGCAGTTACCAGTGGATACCTGTTGATATTTGTCTTTTGTGTTGTTAGAAGAATAACATTTCTAACCTTTTTTTAAAAACTTTAGCTGGTCCAAAATCTGAATTGTTTAGAGTCCAAACAAACTAGCAGTTTTAGTTCTGTTACACCGTCTCTTGCTGATGTCTTGTGGGTGCCAGATGACGACAGAGGATATGCTAAATTCAGGCAAGTAAATCTGTTAGTCTTAAGATTGTAAGAATCTGAACTGAATTTGTAAAAACAAAGCAAAAGCTACTGGAAGGTTTTGTTATGTCAGCAGAGGGGGACTTTTATTGAAGGGTACATCTCCCTTTCCCTGTGCAGGATGGAAGATACTGAGGAGCAGGTTCCCAAGATGGGAAAGGTGTGGGGCAGGTGAAACACTGACTCTGTTGTGTTGCCTAAAAGAGCTCAGTTCAGTTGCTCATCAAGGAAAATGTGAACTATGTGACTGTAGTGAGAGACAGGAGAGGTCTGTAGGGTGAACTGCATTTGTCAGAACTTTGAGCAGAAATAAAGTGAGGAAGGTACTCTTTTTATTTCCTTCTCACCTACCTCTATGCATGGACTTTGGCACAAGCAACTCCATTGAGAAGGGAGGATGTTTCAAACAGGATTGACCCACTTTGTGGAGATAGAGTTCACTCATGCATGGCACCAATACCTGATTCTAGTCTGTTTTTCCATTCTCCCACAGTCCCTTCCTCCAGTCCTCTAGAGAAGATTGTCTGTGGTGCAGGTGCAAAGCTGTAATAGGGAAGCCCTCTTCCATTAACAAAATTCCACTTGTGTTTTTTGAATAATATAATGGATATTAATAATAATCCCATGTAATATTAATATTCAGTAAATTAGAGTTATTAAATTTAACACATAGTGATCTAATTTTTCTTATTTATTTGTTATAAGTCCTCTGATGGTTATATTTTGTTTGGCTTTCATGTAATCTGCATCATTGGTTATATTCTTAATGTGTTTATTTAATTTCTGTTTGCCCACCAAAATTATAGTTAGTCTGTAATAATGCATTCCAGAAGCTGAGAAATAGATCTCTCTTCGATAGCAGTGTTTAGTTAAGGTGCATTTTAGGAAGGAAACTTTATTTTAGTCGATATCATTTGGACATGTCTGCCATGCAAGATTTTATGCAGATTTAGAGTGTTTATGGCAAGTAAATATTATATGATCTGTGCTGGGAATGAGCAACTTTCAGAGTTGTCAGGACTGCTTTTGCCCCTTCCTTGCATTGAAACTCAGTAGGTCACTTTCCTTTGTGGCAAACTTGCCATCTGATCATAAATCAAATGGTGGTGGTGATGTCTTGATCAATCAAGTCCCCAGAGGCTGTGAATAGCTTTCTTTAGGCCACCACATCCATTTTTAGTGATCAGTTGCATCCCTGTAATGGGTCCTGGGGGGGAAACTTGATTTAACTGTTATTTAGTTCTCTTTATATGTACATGTATACAAATACATGCAGTGGTGGGCATAAAAAAAAATTACTACCACACTGTGTGCGGGGCTAACTCAGTGGGTGTGGACAAATCAGTGGGCATGTGACTTGCTGGGGGTGGGCATGTGACTGGGTGGGCGATTGAGTCATGCCTGCCACATGGCCATGAAAATACAGTAATACCTTGGATAATGTTTACCTAGGATAACGCTAAAATCGCATAACGTTAAGTAATCTGGGGAGGAGTATTGGATCGAATAACATTAAGGTCCTATGGGATGGATCGGATAACAACCGCTAAAGCCTGTGCAGTTACAATGTATCTCTATGGAGCTTTAACGTTATCCAATCCATCCCATAGAATTTTAACATGCATCGGATAACACTAAAAATCGGATAACACCAAGACTTGTGGAACCAAGTCTTAGCATTATCCAAGGTATTACTGTATCTGCAAATACACACAGCACTGCCTCTTTGGCTGTAAATGGAGATGAACACTGTACCCTAGAGTCAGATATGACTGGCTTTTGAGCAAGGGAGACCTTTACTAACCACTTGCAACTAAACAGGGCCAAACTTCACAGCAAATTTGAATACCAATCAGGAATCTTCTGCTATTAGGTAAAAGTAAAGTTTGCCCTTGCTCAAAAGCCAGTCATATCCAACTCTAGGGTTCAGTGCTCATCTCTTTTTATAGCCAAAGAGCCAGTGGACTCAATCCACAAAAGCTCACATTAAAATACAGCAGTTAGTCTTTAAGGTGCCACAACGTTTTTGTCTTTTTGTTTTGTTTATTCTCTGATATATTTGCACAGAAAAAACTTTTGAAATAATAGCCATGTTAGTCTGTTTCAAGCATATCAGGAAAAAACAAAAAGACAAAAGCTGTGGCGGCTCCTCCTCCTCTTCTTGGCTACTGGGCATGCCCAGAGTGCGGGGAGAGGAGGAGGTGGGGCAGGGCAGGGAGGTGGGTGTGATCCAGTGCGAACCAGCTGATTCCCAACACTTAATATATGTCTATAAAACTGATTTATTACATGTTTTTGACAGTTTAATCAGTAGACTGCGGAGTTATTATAGAAGAGATAATGACATAAGACTATACAACCCCATACACATTTACTTGGAAGTAAGATGGTCAGATAAGTGCATTTCTTTAAATCTTCAAAGCAAACATGTTGTGTTTTTGCTGCGGATCATTTACTGAGTTGTACGTTGATGTTTTCTAGATTCGATGAATGGAGAAAAAATGTAACTCCAGTAGTCTTCGTGCCAGCAACTTCAGCAGAAAGCCTCTCCGAAACAACTGTTGTGGATGAAGATGCATTCCAAAAAATTTCTGCTCTTGAGAATGAGTTAGCTCAGCTTCGTAGACAGATTGCTGCAATTGTGACAGTACATAAAGCAGGAAATGATCCATTATGTAAGCCTGTCTAAATCCTGATAAATGTATCTGTTTGGTTTCTTGTGCTCCTGATAATATTCTGTCACACTGCACATTTGACAGCAGCATTTATATAGAAAACTCTTACTTGTTTCTTCATCCTCTTGCATAGCTGATGTGTAAAAGCAATTGCTCTGAGTTACCTAAGGATTCAGTTTTTATTGACTTTGCCTACAAAGGCAAAAGAAAATGAGGTTGTATCCATTATAAACATGAATGTCTGCTTGACATTGTGGGTAGGAGAGCTATTGGGAAACTTGGTGTGAAAACCAAAGAGCTTTACAACTGTTTCTGCATGTTTCAAGATAGATGTGGATGTGTTTCGTGGACACCAGTTCAATGTCCTGTCTTGGCAATCTATGAAGAAGTGTTCAAAAGCAGATTGTGAACTAACATGGTAGTTGCCTAAAGCATGCATTTGTAATAATTATTGAATTATAGCGAGGGCTCTCTATGTGCTATACATTTAACACTTACTCTATATGTAAAAGCAGATGAATATTTAGTATTTTATCTGGGATTTTAATGTCTGGCCAGGTTATCCTGCTGTGGTAATGGAGTAGGCCGTAGTACCAGTGACTCTATTTATTTATTTATTTATTAGTTCAAATTTATATTGCCGCCCACTTGCTGTGGCGACTCAGGGCAGCTTACAGACAATACATTACATTACATTACATTACATTACATTACAATACAATATGTTGGGGTGGGCACAGGGGGATCAATGCTGATCATCAGGTGGCAGTTAACTAACCTGACCACCCTGAGGAATAATGATCTTGAGTGGTGATGTCCACAGGGAAGGGTGATGGTCCCCAAGTGGATTAAATCCCATTTGAATCTATCTTGATGAAGGGCAGCACCTTCATTGATACTGGCCTAGGGCTGGTGAGGACTTGGGGTGCCAAAAAGGCTCAGGACCAGAAAGTGACTCGCAGAACTGGACCAGAGGTACAGGTGTCACGCTGTGATGTGGAAGGCAAATTGAAGACTATTGTATTATATTGTTCCCAGGACAATCTTCATGGCCTCATCGCTATAATGATAGCAAATATTTAGAATCAGATGCAATACTTGAAGAAGAACAGTCTGGGACTCATCGTTTAAGAATATTCTTTGAAAAGCAAAGCAAGTTTCCTTAGACAAATAACTATGACAAGTAGAGGAGAATGTATAGAAAAGTGGAAAGTGATCTTAGTGATTGACAACTATCCAATATAACTTTGAATATTGTTTAATTTATAATCTATTCTGTTTTCTGCTTAGTTTATTGCATATTTACTTGCATGTTTATAATATACATCTATTTTATCTTCATAATAGCACTGGAGAAACATAAGCTATCTAGACCAAAGTCATAACCTAATTCTTGCAGATGAGCAGTGAACCTGAATCTTCCTGATCTGCATCTGTGTCTATCACAACCATTGTGTTTTAGTAGACAGAGTATTTAGTAACTGGTTTTGCAATGGCATATACATCTGTGTCTATGAATGTGTTGGATGTTAATTCTTTCTTGCATAGATTGTTCTTAAATTAAGCAACGTGGGCTATCTGGGATTTTCAGTTTCCTATCAACAGTTCACTTCTGTAATCTCCTAACAAACTTTTCAATTGTTCAATAGGTTCAAATATTGTGAAGTCATCAAATACCCCATCTAGTGTTCTCCAGCAGGCAGCAGTGATTTCTTTACCACGTCTCCTCTCGCCTCAAAACAAGCTTGTGTTACCACCACCGCTGCCGCCGCCTCCTCCTCCACCAGCTGTGCTTTCTAATTCTGATTCTTGTAATTCAGAAACAGAGCTTCTTAAAGAGCCTCGAGCTCCTAATAAAAAGAGAACTATTACAGATAGTGGTGGATGGAAAGAAGCTAAGGATGTCCCATGCATGATGGATATTCTGAAGGATATAAATAAAGTCAGACTAAGAGCCATTGAAAGGTAAATTGAGCAGATTATAAATAAAAAAAGAATAAGATGATCACTTTTCTAGTGAGCAATTCCCTAAGACTGCTGTGCAATTGGTTTTATATGCATCGACAGGTACTGCATGCTTTCCCTTCCTACTTGAATATACCTGGGTTCTTTTGGTTATACAGTAAAACACCAGATAACGCTAAAACTTGGTTCCACAAGTCTTGGTGTTATCCGATTTTTAGTGTTATCCGATCCATGTTAAAATCCTATGGGATGGATCGGATAACTTTAAAGCTCCATAGAGATACATTGTAACCGCACAGGCTTTAGCAGTTGTTATCCGATCCATCCCATAGGACCTTAACTTTATTCGATCCAATTCTCCTTCCCAGATTACTTAACATCATGCGATTTTAGCATTATCTGATCCAATCGTTATCCGGTGTTTTACTGTACATTTTATTGGGATTTGTCACTCTGAAGCTCTTCCCTTGCACATCTTTATACACAGTTATTGAATGGAAAAGTTAACAGCATGTTGACTTTCATTTCTCCTTCTGACAATCAGCTGAAATTCATTCAAAAGTGCACTGAAATTGAGAATAAGGTGGACTTCACAGCTAATTCTTGTATTTAGTATCTTACCACATTGGTAAGACTGGTCTTTATTATCTGAGTGTATTAATTTCTCTTCATATGTATTGCATATTCCAGTGGTGGTGAACTTATGGCACACATGCCAGAGGTGGTACTTGGAGCCCTCCCTGTGGGCAC
Organism: Furcifer pardalis; assembly: GCA_030440675.1. NCBI lineage: Eukaryota > Metazoa > Chordata > Lepidosauria > Squamata > Chamaeleonidae > Furcifer > Furcifer pardalis. Next base: position 92,388,710 of record CP126890.1, on the reverse strand, counting down.
CAGTGCAGTCACCCCAGCACATTCCCCCCCTCTGCCCAGCAGCCCAATGGGAGTGCTTCCTTCCTCCCCCAGCACAGAGTTCATCCTGCCCCTCTGCCCAGCAGCCCAATGGAAGCAGTTTCTCCCTCTCCCCAGCCCAGTTTGCTCTGCACAGCAACCTAATGGGAGTGTTTACTTCCTCCCCTGTTGCTGTGTTGGCACTTTGCGATGAATAATTGTTTTTTGGGGTTGTAGTTTGAGCACTCAGTCTCTAAAAGGTTTGCCATCACTGGCATATCATATGCAGTGCTCCACTTTCTGCGTGTGAAATATACTTTCCAATTATCTAATACAGTAAAACCTCATATAACACTAAAACCTGGTTCCACAAGTCTTCGTGTTATATGATTTTTCGTGTTATCTGATCCTCTATGGGATCCATAGAGATACATTGTAACCACACAGGCTTTCGCGGTTGTTATCTGAAGCATCCCATAGGATCTTAATGTTATCTGATGCAATTCTTCCCCCCAGATTCCTTGATGTTATGCGATTTTCGTGTTATTCGATACTAATGTTATATGAGGTATTACTGTACATATATAATAATTATGCTAACTGGATAACTCAATGGGTTAAGTGCCTGGTTGCAGACACAGAGGTGGGGAGTTTGATTCTCCATTGTCCATTCCTGCAGAATCTACTCATGTTGCCTTGGGCAAGCTGCACAGCCCCAGGGAGCCTCAAGAAGATGGGAATGCTAGACCAATTTTGAGTACAATCTACCTAGAAGATCCTGGAAAGGGTTGCCATAACTTGGAATCTACTTGACACCCTACTCTTATTGTTGTATATAATGTACATTTGTACAAACAGTGGAGTGTCGTATGTAGGCGCACAAAAACAGCCCTCCTCAGTAGTTGCATCCTCTGGCCCCTTCTCATGTGAGAGCTCAGCAGGAAAATTTCCATGTTTTTAAATTCCTTCTACAATTGGGATCATGACATATATAGTAAGCTAATCCAAGACTGGAGACGGGCTTAGTGAAGGTAGAGGCGAGGTGCTGGATGCTGATGATTTCATATTGGCTTAAAATACACAATTCCCAGGGCACCTTGGTGTTTCTTACACTTCAAGATTCATTTCGCTCTTCCTGGAAATGTTTTATACTTAATAAATTGGCTTCTTTGGGCTTGTGTCCAGCTACCCTGCTTGCAATGGAAGCACAACAAGCCAGGGAGCTAGTGAAACAGAGAATAAGGGACACTGAACGGCAGGAAGATGTGGCCAAGTCTCCTGGTTTCTTCTCCAATGTTTCCATCAGGTACCAGCTTGTCCCCGCAGCTTATCTGCAGGAATTAGATCTCCCAAAACATAGGCTGGCATTCACCCAGGCCCGCTGTAGATGCCTGCCTTCAGCTGTCCTTGAGGGCAGATATAACGGGATACCCTATTCAGAACGATTATGTCCATGTGGAGATGGGGATGTTGAATCGATTGAGCATGTTCTCCTTTTCTGCTCATTCTATAGGGATGCCCGTGCAGAATTAATAATCCCCTTGCTGCACCAATGCCCAGGAAAATTGCCGGCCCAACAAGCTTCCTTCCTACTCCAGGACAGTAGTATTGCTATCACGCGCAAAGTGGCGGGTTTTTGTGCACAGGCTAGTAGGATACGTCGGCTGCTGACTAGGAAGTCTAGTGTGGCTCTATAGTTTACTGAGATTGCTCCCGCACTGAGCAGCTGACCTACACTACTTATTATGTTATCTCTTCACCCTTATCATTATCGGATTTTACTCAGTTTTTAAATTTTGAATGGATATGTTTTTAAATAATATATTTTAACTATATTTTAAGCATTTAAAGTTTAAAAGTTTATCTCCATTTTACTGTGCTGGTCATTGACTGTAATAAAGTGATTGATTGATAATAGTAAGCTAATCCACTTTTAACTTATTTGTGACTTCAGTTGACAAAAGAGGTTCTTACCCTACAGTGGGCTTACCTGAAGTGACCTATGATGGTTACAATGACAACCATCTACTGGGCAGTGGGTGTGGCTGTGCCCATGCCTTGTAAGCATTTGCAGAAGAGTGCATAAAAGGTTGCTATACATTGCAAAGTACTAAGAAGTTTTCTAGATTGGACCATGTTAGGATTTAGATGATTGCAAATATTATTATATGCATTTACCAACTAGAGATAGCAGTGGCTTTGTAGACAATTCAGAGATTGCCTTTCTTTCTCCAGATCACCTGGAGGGAAACCTCTGCCCAAAACAAAGAAAATAATGAAATCACAGTGGGATCCAGCAACATTAATAGCAGAAGCTCTGAAAGAGAAATTTGCATCCCAGCTCAATTATGATGATTCTTCTGATAAAGAAAACAGATCCTGTGACACATCTCCATTTTCCAGTCCAGATACTCCAGTGGTATGTACCTGTATCTGAAAGCATTTAATCATTTGCAGTATTCTGCTACAAAATCAGAATAAATCCCATGCCATTACTATACAGTAATACACCGGATAACGTTATGACTTGGTTCCACAAGTCATGACGTTATCTGATTTTTAGCGTTGTCTGACGCATGCATCGAACAACGCTAAAAAGAGCCCTGACGTCAGGGACAAACTGCGTGGTTTGTACCTGAAGTCAAACTGACCCTAGGATAGCGATTGCTAGCCTAGGGTCAGCTTGACTTCGGGGGCAAACCTCTTCTCGCCACCCTACATGAGCCTTAGCAAGCGGCAAGGGGCCAGTGCGTTGCGGGAAACAGGCACCCACTGGCTGCGCACGAGCAGGTGCCTTGTCTCGCCACCTGAAACAAACCTTAGCAAGTGCTAAGGCTCGTGTTGGGTGGTGAGACAAGGTTCCCAATCGCACGCCACAAGGGACAACTCCGCAGGTTGTCCCTTGTGGCGCGCGAGCAGGCAACACTTCTTGCCACCCGACAAGAGCCTTAGTGCTTGCTAAGGCTGGTGTCGGGTGGCGAGACAAGGCTGTTGACGAAGCCTAGCAGTGTTCGGGCTAGCTAGCCCGTGCGCCGCTAGGCTTCATCCAGCAATTGCTGCTACTGAACTAGGGTCAGGGGGAAAGGCAGGCACTTGCCTGCCTTTCGCCCGACCCTAGTTCAGTAGCAGCGATCCATCACTGGGGTGTGTGTGTGTGGATTGGGTAGATCCCCCCCCCCGCCCACGATTGGCTCGGATAACGCTAAAACAATCATCATCCGATGCAAGATTTTTCCAAACATCTTGCATCGTTATCCGATTCTAGCACTATCCGGTCCAGTCGTTATCCGGTGTATTACTGTACTTCAGTCTTCAGCCATTCAGGTTTCCAGTTTGTTTCCAGGCACAGTTCCAATTTCTTGAACCTATAAAGCAGAATCAACTGGGGGTCCAGAAAGTCTGAAGGGCCATTGGCTTTCATGTGAGCTTGCCTAGAGTTTAATATCTGTTTCAGAGGCTCTGCTGTATGTGCCAACATCGAGAGATGTTGAATTGGTGGGAACACAGCATAGGTGTTATATTTCATAGCAGCACCTGCACTGTGGGCATCTCTCTCCCAAGAAGGTGAATGTGTGTCTTTTCTTGCTTAATTTTAAGTGGGCTATTAAAACATTTTTATCTCACCCGGAATGTATGGGATTTTTCTCTTATTTTACCTCATTTGTTTTCAGTTTTATTTATATAATCAAACTTTTCAGTTTCTAGCCAAAAGATAATTGTGTAATTTTATAAGTAACCAGTGTTTTTGATTTCAGGTTGTCCCTCGACTTTTGAAGCCAGGTAGAAAGCAGACACTGAGCAGAACTGAGGAAGTGATGCAATCAACTGCAAAAGCACGAGTTCAAATTTAGCTTTGATGCAGGCTGTTAACCAGACTTAACCTAATTGTTAATTGCTCTAACTATTCCTTCAGTTTCATTGATTTAATATTTCTTTGGAGAGGCGTGAGGCAACAACTTGTAAACTTGTTTGCTTTTTTATTTGATGTTTCACCTTGTTCATGTGGAATTTGCTTATAAGAAATGCTTTATCAGCTGCAGTGCTTGCTGCCTTTCTGTCATTGTTACAGTCTGTACTGCAAGAGTTTAGTCAGATACATTAATTCTTAAAAAAGTAATGGTAACACAGAAACTGAACAGAAACACATGCAACACTGTAGTATTTGTCTGGTTAAAATCCTACTATCTTAAAACTGTTTTTTTAAAACCCAAGGAGATCATAATCACTGAATGCTTGCTCAAAATACTGTTTTTCTAACATTTATTCTGGAGAACTACCTCGGTGTTGCCTTAATTGTTATTAAAAGAGTTTTATAGGCACTGAATAAAAGATGTAAATTGTGCACTAACTATTATTTTATTTATTTATTTATTTATTTATTTATTCAGAATTATATTGCCGCCCACTCGCCCAGGCGACTCAGGGCGGCTTACAGTCAAAACAGCAACAGTACAATAAAAATTATAAAATATAACCATACAAAATACAAACAAACCAGAACACAGATTAACTCCCCTCAGGCCATTGTTGTTGGCCAAGAGGAGTGGGCAAGGTCCTCAGCCCCCTGCCAGACCATGGAGTCTTCTCCCTCAGGCCGTTGTTGTGGGCCCAGAGGAGGGGCGATGTTCTCAGCCACTGCTAGGCCATGGAGTCTACCATGAATAACATGAAACAGAGAGGGGTTGTTAAAAAACAAGAGGGGCCGTATGCATATTCATGAGCCAAATATTGCTGTTGACTATTTTGTACTCCTTTAAATTCAGCCTATAAGATGCTTATACTGCATCATTTCACAGTTTTCATGTGTCAAGATTGCAGCAGCCCCAGTGGCTAGGTGGTTAACACACTGAGCGGGAGAGGTTGGAAGGTTGGGATTCGATACCCGAGAGCCTCACTCAGGCATCCACTAAAAATCCTTTCAACCCAGAGTAATCTCTGACACGAAATTATTATAGGTCAAGATTAATGAGAGGGGCATAAACTATTTAGCAATGCTGCTGTTTTGTTGTAATATATGAGACAGTGGGATTATTATCTAAAATTAGCGTGTACCTCTGCACCTACGAAAAGCTACATCCTGGCAAGATCTACCCTATGGCAAATATCTTAATCCATTTCTGTTTTGTTAACCTTTTTAGTTATCTGCTGTTACTTTCTAATTGCTAATTTGTATATTAATGCTCATGGGCCCTGGTGGCTTAGTGGTTAAGGTGCTGAGCTTGATGACCAGAAGGTTGGCAGGTCAGCAGTTTGAGACCTGAATGCTGCATGATGGAGTGAGTTCCCGCCGTCTATTCCAGCTCCTGCCAACCTAGCAGTTCGAAAGCAAGAAATTGCAAGTAGATAAATAGGTACGGCCTCAGCGTAACAGCATTCCGTGTCTAGTCATGCCTGCCACATGTCCATGGAAACACAGACAGCACTGGTTCTTTGGCTAAGCATAATTGCTACTTAATGCTTAAAGGTAGGCCATAAAGAGTCAGTAACAACATGTTGCTTGTAAAGATATGCTTCATAGTTGAACTTTTGATATATTGTACCTATATGGGCATCTGATGATTACTGAAAATCGTGCCATTTCCTAGTAGCTCAGCCTTTAATTTTACATAATTTATTGAATGTTTTACATAATATTTCAGTCTTTATATGAGTGATACACTGAAAGAGAAAACATTTGTTTTTACTGAGCCAAAACTAGTGAGATCACATAGAATGCGGTATTCTGAAAGTACCAGTTCTGCACTGGTAGCAATATAATATAATCCAAAATTGCAACATGATTTTACATTTAAGGGAAGTTCAGTTGATAGCTTAAGAACAGTGTGGACTAATTAAGGTGATCACAGCCTTTTTGCCAGATTGACAATTTTGCTTATGCATAATAGCAATGTACCAAGGAACAACCAGCACTTTGTTAATTAGTGGCAGTTGCCATCACAACATAAACCATTTCACTTGAAAATAAAGCGCAAGTTAGATTCTGGCCAGCAAATACAACTACTGTTATATTTCAAATTTGTATTTGTTTGGGTTCTAAAAAGATTAAAAATACTGCCACTTTCCCATGTAGAATTTAATTTTGTATTTAAACAGTTAACCATGCCAGCGATTTGTATGTCTGGAACAGCTTGACTATTGCATCATGGATGGTAGTTTGTATTTTATTGTCTTGTATAGAGACATTTGTGTGAGGTAAACAGGAAACCTTAAATATTGTAACATCCTGAAATACTGGTATTTCAACCACAAGTGTCAGACTGCCAATAGCAATTAGTGCTTTTCTAGGACAATCAGCATATGCATCTAACCACCAGGGGGCAATCAGACCCCATTTACCAAAAAATATTTTCAGATTTTCATACGTGCTCATCTTCCTAGGTTGCTACCAGTCAGAGCAGGGAAAGGAGGCTTCTGTTTCCTTGCTCTGATCCTGCCTTCAGGGTTGGGTGGTGGGAATTCCTCCCCAGCTCCAAGGGCTAGGATTGTGCATCTGAGGTGGCAATGGCCAGAGCAGGGAAACGAGGCTTCTGGGAACAGGGGGCGCTTTTTGCTCCTCCACCAGCGTCCTCTTCCTCAGGCTTCCTCTTCCTCACAGCCAGCTAGTGGCACCTGGTGGTGTTGTGCAGGGCCCGTAGCCACCCTTGATCCTGGGTTAAGACTCAGAGGATGAGGCAGCACAAGCCCAGCAAAGAGTCTGCTGTCGGCATCCCAGGCATGGTGGGCAGCCAAAAATTTTACTACCACACTGGGTGGAGCCAACATCATGGGCGGAGCCAAGATCATGATGTCATGGGTGGAGCCAATGTCATGACATCATGGGCAGAGCCAATGTCATGATGTCATGGGCGGAGCCAATTTATGTGGGCGGAGCCATCATAAAAACCCATAAAAATAAGTACACATAAAAATACAAATTAAATAGACATAAAAATACACATAAAATACATATTAAAATAAATACACATTAAATAGACAAAAACATAAAAATACAAATTAAATACACATAAAACTACACATTAAAATAAATACACATTAAAATACACACCCCACACCCAAAGGTGAGTCACTTACCCTGGGGAGCAGACTATAGGGAGCTTCAGGCTAGCAGCTTCTCTTCCTCCCCTCTTGGGAGGACAGCAAGGAGGCCGCACATGTGTGTCAAGTGCTGTAGGCGCAGATGCACACCAAGCCCTTGGTGCAGATGCGCAGTGGGGGAACTGGCGAAAAGGTAAGCCCCCGAGGTGGTTCCCCCCCTCCAAAAAACCCCCACTACCGGTTCTCTGGGACAGTGGGAAAAGTTACTACTGGTTCTGGCAAACTGGTGCAAACCTGTTGCTGCCCATCACTGATCCCAGGCATGCAGCTGCCCCACCTCCGAGCCCGGTGGTGGCAGCTCATCCACCTTCAGTGGCGGTGTCACCCAGGAGGGCGGGAAGCAAGGTGAGTGGTCATTGCAGCCCAGCACCTGCAACCAGAGCAGTGCTGGCCTAGCCTTGCGGGAGGGGGGTGGTCCTCGGCCTGGCAGTTTTTCTCTCTTCTTATGTTTAGGACGATGGTGAAGATGTAATTATTTAAAGCTGCATTTAATAAGATTCTTTGGGATGTTGTCAATAACAACTTTTAAGAAATCTAGACTTGTATTGATAAAGCTAAAGGTCCCCCTTGCTCAAAAGCCAGTTGCATCTGACTCTAGGGTTTAGTGCTCATCTCTGCTTCTAGCCAAAGAGCCAGCACTGTCTACGTTTGTAGATGTTTCCATGAAGATGTGGCAGGCATGCCTCAATACTGGAGTGCATGGAACTATGTTTATCTTCCCACTGAAGTGGGACCATTGGCTACCAATATGCCTCTGGGTGCAATTCAAGGTGCTGGTATAATTACCTTTAAAGCAGTGGTGGGCAGCAAAAAAATTTTGCTACCACACCATGGGCAGAACCTACATCATAGGTGGAGCCTATGTTGTGGGCGATCTAGTCATGCCTGCCATGATTCCTTGTCTAAATGGTGATGAGCACTGCACCCTAGAGTTGGATATGACTGGCTTTTGAGCAATGGAGACCTTGACCCACTTGCAGGGACAAAACCTGATAGGACAGGGTTGGGAAGTAGGTGTGGCTACCCAATTTCACTACCCCCCTGCCTGAAGGCTACCCAATTTGCCACCCCACTGCCCACAGGTCACCCAATTTTGCTACTCCCCCTCCTGGCAGGTGCAAACCTGTTTCTGCCCACCACTGTTATAAAGCCCTACATGGTAGTGGGCCAGGTTACCTAGGAGACCGCATCACCTCAAGAACATCTGTCCGTCCCACCTGAGTGGACCGGAGAGGCTCTCTAATGGTTCCATCGGCTAGAGAGGCGCATCTCTAGCATTAGGAAGAGGGCCTTCTCAGTGTCTGCTCCGGCCCTATGGAACCTCCTGTCAATTGAGTTGTGTCTCCAGACGGAGTTGCTGCTCTTCAGGAAAGGTTTAAAGACATGGCTGGCAGGGCAGGTGTGGGGCTCCAACAATTCAGTAAACTCGGCCTGTTGGTTAATCCAGTAATTGTTCTCTCTCTTTTAATCTTTTAATTTAATTTAATTTTTTGAATCTTTTAAACTTTTAATCTTGTATCTTGTTATCTAGTAATTTTTAATCTCTTAATCTATTGCTTAGGTGGGTGTTTTTGATGGGGTTTTTATATTGTTGATGTGTCTTTGTTCTTTTTCTGAGCCGCCCTGAATCTCTGGAGTGGGGCGGTGATATGAATTGAAAAATAAATAAATAAATAAATAAATAAATAAATAAAATGTCTTGCTTTTGAACTGCAAGGTTGGCAGGAGCTGGGACAGAGACAGGAGCTCACTCTGTCATGCAGCACCCAGGAATCAAACTCTGACCTTCCAGTCAGCGAGTTCAACATCTTAACCCCTTGAGCCACCGAAGTTATTCATAGAATTATTCATATTTATGGTTTTATGATTGTCTGTTGCTTTGCCTTATTTTTAATTCATTTTATTATTGTGAGGGATTGAGGATTTCTAAATTTTAATCTTGTGTAAACTGCCCAGTGTAATGCTTGCACCGATGAAGCAGTATACAAATCAAATAAATCAATAATGCAAGGCCATGGGCCAGTTACACCCCATCCAGGAATTTCAAGGCAACCGGCAAAGATGAAGACTAAATAAGAGGCGGATTGATTCAATCAAGGGAGGCACAGCCTTGAGCTTGCCATTGCTCAGCATGACTATTAACAACATCATCTTTTGGAGGTTGCTAATTCATGGGGTTGTTGTAAACTGCAAGTGACTTCATGGCAACAACAGGAATGTATGCTGAAAGCATATATTTGCTACTAGCAACATACCCCAGTTTTGCAAAACCCTTTTTGAAAGACGTTACACAATACTGATCTGTTCTTTTCCATACTTCTGGCCCTCACAGCTCTGTTCCTGTGAAAGACACATTTAGTACTTCTCGCTTTGCCGACTAAAAAGTGACCCTGGAGAGCTTTCTGCATGGAGACAGGCAATTTGAACATTGCTGCTTCCTCAAGACAGCTAGGTTGCAATCCAGGTGTGAAGATGGAAGAGCAAACAGTTGTTTGAGGATACATAAAATCATTACCCAGCCATGTTCCTTGTGTTTCTTTTTGTTTCTTTGAAAGGGAAAGAGATGCTACAATGTTTAAATCCAAATAGAGTTTCTTGATGCCTAAAGTACCTAGGTTGGTTTATGAGCCATCGCTATACAGTAATACCTCGGATAACGCTAAGACTTGGTTCTACAAGTCTTGGTGTTATCTGATTTTTAGTGTTATCTGATGCATGTTAAAATCCTATGGGAGGGATCGGATAACGTTAAAGCTCCATAGAGATACATTGAAACCACACAGGCTTTAGCGGTTGTTATCTGATCCATCCCATAGGACCTTAACGTTATTCGATTCAATTCTCTTCCCCAGATTACTTAACGTTATGCGATTTTAGCGTTAACCAAGGTAAACGTTATCTGAGGTACTAATGTACTAGCAACAGATCAGCAGCAGGATAGCTGATTCTTTCCAATGCTGCTGCCCAGAACATCTTGCAGCTGGTCGCCTCAAGTCCATTCAAGATCTATATATAAATCAGTTAGGCTGTGCTAAAGGAAGCCTCCAGTACAGGTCCTAAAATGAGGTGACATGTACCCAGATTTCCAGAGAAAGGGGTTGTAGATGGGGTTCAGCTCTTTCACTCAAAGAGGTTAAACTGAATTTTTAACATTTTAACATTTAATTAATTGTAGTCTTAATTGTAATGGATGAATTGAATTATAATATGTACAAGGCATGTCGGAGTGCCAGATTGGCTGGATGTTTACTATGTACTGTTGTTTTAAGTCATGTCTTTTTTGGTAGTGTTGTAAGCCACCCAGAGTTGGGTTTACCTAATTGGGACGGGATAACAAATTGGACAAAATAAATAAATAAATAAATAAATTAAAGAACTGTGGACTTTCAAACAGTGCTATACTATTCCCTAATCGGGCCTAATACATTGGTCACCAGTGTCTTGGTTAGAAGTGGAAGCACCTGCAGTCCACCAGACAGCTGCAACAGGGGAATTCTGAATAGCTTTGATGCTGACTCTGCAGACCCTCCTATTACTGAGCTGGCTGGGTAGTTTAGGACATTGGGAATTCAATTCCTCATCATGCCTCCAGGAAAAAGAACCAGCCTGTGCATTCACGGGCAAACTGCACAGTCCTAGGATGCTATCAGAAGAAGGGAATGATAAATCCCTTCTGCATACTCTCTACCTAGACAACTCTGGAAAAGGGTCAACACAATTCAAAGAACTGGCTTGACAACACACACAACTATTCTAGTATCTGGACAGGTGGCTCCAGTAGCAAAGTCATTTGTAACAAAGATGGCTGTATTGAAGAAAGCATGAACAATTAGCCAACAAGCTAATTCAACAACATACCCTTCGTTCTCATGGTAAGTTATGCTTGCCCAGGCTCAGGTTGTTGGGGGGGGGGGGGAGGTCTACCCCACCCATTACAGGAAGCTCTTTTCTTGGCTCTGCAGAGTATGACAGTGCAAACACCATGGGCTGACTATATCTAAGCAATGACAATTGACACTTTACAATGAAAACCAAAGAGTGGAGACCATAAGATGGACTAATGAGCACTCAGTGCTTCTTGCCCCACAGACCTGTTTTGTTCTTGCTGATGTGCCACAGATATGAACAAGGAATACCACCCCGAATCCTGACTTGCTCAACAATCTTGGTTTAAAAGCCAGTGGCTCAGCATTAAACATTATTTGCAGGCTAGGTTTCAGCAGTATGCAGATCGAGAAATTCAAGAAGAGCAGGCCAGGATCCAAAGAGGCAGGGGAACTAGAGACCAAATTGCTAACATTTGCTGGATCATGGAGAAAGCAAAGGAGTTACCAGAAAGAAGTCTACTTCTGTTTCATTGACTACACCAAGACCTTTGATTGTGTGGAACAAAATAAACTGTGGCAAATAATTAAATTTGCAATAAAATGTGGCAAATGTTGAAGATGAAGCTAAAGTACTTTGGCCACCAAATGAGAAGAGAGGACTCACTTGAGAAGGCCTTGATGCTGTGAAAGATCAAAGGCAATAGGAGAAGGGGCAGCAGAGGATGAGGTGGCTAGACGGCATTGTTGACACAATGGGCATAGAGCTGGGTGGGCTGCGGAGGATGGTGGAGAATAGGGGTACCTGGCGTCCAGTGGTCCATGGGGTCACAAAGGGTCAGATTTGACTATGTGACTGAATAGCAAAACAGCAACAGCCCTCTGCCAACAGGTTTCCAATTTCAGCAGAGTGATGTGAGTCGTGAAGCACAGGTTGCTGAAAGATTATTACCCCCTTTTCTTTCACTCCTCTCTTTCCTGTAACATCTTGTCACAGTACTTCTTTTTAGTAGGTTGTTAAGTCTGTCCACAGAGACCCTTGATTTTCTTAAGCTGTTCCAGGAGCACTTTTCATTGCAGAGTGAGAAAAAATCATTGAAAGAAAGAACAATGGAGGCAGTTCGATGCATATTATTTATTCACATTCATAGCAACTGAATGTTGATTCTACTGAAGCCAATGGACATAAATTTTGCTAGAACTAATGTCTGACCCATACATTTGTCCAATGAATATGGCTGTGTTTGTTAGAAAAACATACTATTTTATCTAACTTGGTGAGAATGTAAATAAATATTTTATTTTCATATCCAACCACTTTTTTCCTGCATGTAACATTTTTGTTCCTTAAAATATATAGATTTTGCTGATATTTTTGCACCAATAAAAAGTAGATTTTTTACTCTTTAAGCAGCATGTTATTTTGCCATGTGTAACAGTAAAAACTATATTAATAACTATGCGACTGAACAACAACTAATTAAACCCCCATTAAGGACATATTGGCCAGGAATACATTGTGCTTGCTATATTGCCCGGCAGGGTTTAATCTGTGATGCAATTTACCCTGGAAGCAGTAACAGGCAGCTATTCTTCCATGGCGGTGGTAGGGGATGGAAGATAAAAATTGAACCTCAGCAATACTGTACTTCCAGTTTTTCAAACTGAAGGACCAATAAACCTTGTTCTAATTTTTTGCTTGGTGCTTGAAAGGCAGCAGTTCTTTAAGTGCAATGGAAGCATATTCCACTGAAAGCAGGGAGTCATCTGACAAATATATGAATTTTCAACTGGGAGGAGCTGTTGATCAAATCAAGGGTAGTATTTTGAACAGGACATCCATTTACACATGACGGGACAGAAGGATGTGCGCTGTCAATGTATAAACGTATGAAAATATTAAATCTTAAGACATTAGATGGTTCAGGTCCGTGATGGCAAACCTTGGCACTCCAGTTGTTCTTGGACTTCAGTTCCCAGAAGCCCAAGCCCCTGTGAATCCACACGAATGGGTTTACTGTGATTTACCCGGCCTGCGCCACCCTCATCACTCCTGGAAGCGGAAGTAAAATTCACTTTATGGTTGCGTTTTACTTCTGCTTCCAGGGGCGATGAGGGCAGCGCGGTCTGGATGAATCACAATAAAGCCATTTGTGTGGATTCACAGGGGCTTGGGCGTCTGGGAACTGAAGTCCAACCAAGAACATCTCGAGTGCCAAGGTTCGCCATCACAGGTTTAGGTAAAGGTCTATCTTGCTCAAAAGCCACTTGTATCTGACTCTAGGGTTCAGTGCTCATCTCCGTTTATAGCCTAAGAGCCAGCGCTGTCTGCATCTGGGTCTCAAATTGCTGACCTGCCGACCTTCCCGTCGTCAAGTTAGTGTCTTAATAACTAAGCCACCACAGTCTTAGATGATATAACACTGCCCTTTTCTGTTGTTTGCTAATAACTTCTGATTTGAATTTTCAGAAACCACAGAGATAATAAATGAGAAGGTAAAAGAAGGAAAGACTGTGGGGCTCTAAATCATTATTTCCCTTTTTCCTGCCTCAGGTTACAGTGAATGAAAATCTTGGATAGTCATTCCTACTAGAGATGTGCATTAGCACCAAAATTCAGATTCAGAATTACAGCCCTTCAGATTCAGAATTCAAAATTTTAATAATTTGGAATTCCCGGATATCCAGAACTCCATAACAGTCAGTATGAATACTACATTGTCCAATTAAAAAAAACACACAGAGGCAAAACATTTTAAAAGGATTTCTCAGTATCTTACACCTTACCACTGGTTGTGCTAAACAAAAAGTCTGTACACCAACAGCCAGCAGTGCCTAGATATTAGAAAAAAACTGTCACAGGCATACTAACTGGACTCCAAACAGCAGGAATGCCTTTAGGGAATGCCAGCAGCATAGAGGAAGCAGAGCACAGGTCTAAATGGAAAGAGGACAAATACCTTGGGTAGCACTGGCAGGCAGACTGAGGCAGCAGATAGCCTGAGGTGGGCAAGAACTGTGCCAGCACCAAAGGGGCACAGCACAGTTGAGTGAGTGAGCACAATCTTAGAGTAGGTGTTAGAAGAATGAAAGGGGCAGCAGACTGAAGCATAGAATACCTGATTCAGTAGGCAGAGAGTACCCTTCTCTCTTACATAAAGGGGATTTCATGGAAGCTGAGCAATGGTAGGTTGACCTTAAGGAAAATAAGTTTTTAAAATAGATCGACATTCCAGGCGTGAGTGGTGTGGACTGACAGTGTCTCCTGCCTGAGAAAACACCCACTAATTGGTGGGAAAGGCAGAGTAGCCCCACATCCACCTTGGCTACACTTCTCCAAACAGACTCCTCCTTAGCCCAGTATGATCACTCTTGGCTTGCAGGGCTCCTGTATGTACACCTCTGTCATGTCTTTCCTCTGGACTGGTATCTCTGGAAGACAGGCCTTAGAAATGAACCTTGCCCTTCCTCCTACAAAGCCATTGTTGAAATCATCAAAGTCTTGCAGGCAGAAGTCCCCTAATTTCAGATCCAGGGAACAGGAAAGGTGGATAAAGAGACAGAAGGACAGACAGTGTAGAAGTTCAAGCTCCCTTTTAAGAAGATGTCAAAGGGGCATGTGGCCACTGGCTTTTGAAAACCCGTTCCTCTCTCACTTCCTTCCTTGCGATTGACTTAGGAAGCTCATTTTCTCCTGCCAGCTGGGAAAAAAGAAGAGAGAAATAGAAGCTTTGTTCAGTCTATGGCCTCGCCTTACAATTTGCATTTCCCAATTCCTAGGAAATGGGTACTTAGGGAAACAAATAAATGCATCCTAGACACAAATAGGGATGGGCTCAGAATGGCATTAAAATGGCACAGGGTGAGTTGTGCCCTTTATTTGGGCACAGCGAGTGCAAACCTCCCATCAGAAGTTTGTTTTGGGCCGTTCCCAATCCAGGTAACTCACACAATCATGTAGTACTGTAGTTGGTATTTTCCCAATTCTTATATTATATTAATTGAATTTAAAGCATGATTAACATTTGGTCATGGTTCCATTTCCACTGCCTGATGCTCAAGGAAAGGGTTGGCTAGATAGAAAGTACTCAAGTGGGTTTCCTTGCACATTTTGAAGTTAGTAGGGCAAGGCAACTCACATTGCTTTAGTTTTATCCTGTCATTCTGCAATTGTATATTCACTGTATATTTTAGGTGAGAAGGGATTTCACACATAATGCAATCATTCTGGAAAATAAACACCCCTCATATTGAAATAAATCATTTAAATATAGATATACATTTCAATGCAGTGTTTAATAGCTGTCTTGAACACTAACAATAGTGAAAAGGTGGCATTTAAATTTAATATATAACTGCAGAATTTCCCAGGGGGAAAACTGGAACTTTACTAAATGTTTTACTGTCCACTACTACAGGATTTCTTTGCAAACTAGTTAGCAATTACATTATAGCACTTTGTGCATGCTGATTTGGGATGCAAAAGTGGGGGAATGTTTTACTTTCAATAATCCAAAGCATGGATTTGCAGGGATGTCATAATAAAATGTGCTGAGTGGAATGATTGCTAGCCAAATAGTTAGCATTATCCATAGCCATTACTGGTTCTGTTTACATGTATGAGATCTACTTACTTACATAAAGGCTAGACAATATCTTTCTGTCCTATCTTTCTGCTGACAGGAAAAGATGTAAACTGTTACTATTCAGATAGGCTTGTTGGTAGGCTGACTTGATTGGCATTATGTCCCTGCAATGTGGCGTGTATGTGTATGTGAGAGAGTCAGAGAGAGGATTTCTGGTCACACTAGTAAGCCTATTCTCCCAAGGTTGTTAAGAGTTAACCACCATGCTGGGTTTGGTCTCTGAAAAGGCTCTTCTACAAAATCATTGGAGAAGGTACAGGGATATAACTTACAACTAATCACCACTAAGAATGAGTATTGGCAAACTTCAGGAAGTAACCAGTCTGGCATGAAACATTACTATCAGTGCTGGATCAGCCATATAGTAGGAGTAGCAAATGCTACGGGCAGTGGTGGGCACAGACCGGTTTGCACCGGTTCGACTGATGGGGTAGTAAAATTGGCTGGTCCTGCCCACCTCCCTGCTCCACCCCACTCCACCCCACCCACCTCTTCCTCCACTTCTAATTCTAGGTGCACCTTGCACGAGCACATGGAGTCAATGGGCTGGGGGTAGCAGCCTGACCATGGGGTGGCTGCCTCCCCTGGGGATCCACTCCCCCTGAACACCATGCTGCCTTGGATTCAGCCATTGCCAGGCCACTTGGCACGAATTCTGCCCGGCAGGCACTGCTGCTACTAGAAGCGGTCGTGGCGCATGCGGCTGGGGGAAGGGCAGGAAGGAGCTTGCGCTACTTGGACCAGCCTGTGCACCACCGCCATGAAGAGTAGCAGCCCTCGACCGTCTGAGTGCCTGGCACGAACTCCGCCTGGCAGGCACTGGTGGCACACGGGCTGTTACGATCAGTGGGAGCTTCTCCTGCCCCTTCCCTCAGCCACCCACATCACCACCCACCTGAGCGGGACCCGCAGCAGCTGTTTGAGGAGAAGGAGGAAGAGGAGGAGGAGGAAGAGGAGGAGGAAGAGCTGCTCCTGCTGCTGTTGGAAGGAGTAGGGACCACTTCATTGGGAAGGTAAACAGCATTCCGTTTGTGGGTGGGTGGGGGGAGAGGAAGCAATAAGGACCACTTCATTGGGAAGGTAAACAGAGTTTCATGTGGTGTGGGTGGTGTGGGGGTAGGTGTGGGGTCTGTGGCAGGATAAGGGGGTTTTCCAGGGAGGAGGGCCGTGGAGTCCCCTGGGCCAGTTAGTCTTCAAGGTGCCACAATGTTTCACAATGTTTTTGTCTTTTTGTTTTTTCCTGATATGCTTGAAACACAGACTAACATTTCAAAAGTTTTATTCATATCAGAGAGTAAACAAAACAAAAAGACAAAAACATTGTGGCACCTTAAAGACAAACTGCTGTATTTTAATGTGAGCTTTTCTGGATCAAGTCCACTGGCTCTTTGGCTGTAATCAGAGATGAGCACTGAACCTTAGAGTTGGGTATGACTGGCTTTCCAGCAAGGGCAACCTTTACCTTTACCTAATAACAGAAGATCCCTAATTGGGACAGTATTCAAATTTGCTGTGAGGCTTTGGCCCTGTTTAGTTGCAAGTAGGGAGTAAAGTTAAAGGTCACCCTGGCTCACAAGCTCACACATATCCAACTCTAGGACTGCAGTGCTCATCTCCATTTTCGGCCAAAGAGCCGGTGCTGTCTGTGTTTGCAGATGTTTTCATGGTCATGTGGCAGGCATGACTTGATTGCTGCCCAAGGACCACCTGGGGATGGGCTGGGAGGGTGCCTCAACAGCTGTGCTGGGAGCACCTCTGTCTCCTGGCTCCCAGGACTCTGCACCTGGCCGGCATTTGAAAGGGCAGCCCAGGAAGGCAGGACTTCGCCCCCGCTGCCCGAGGACCACCTGAGGATGGGAGTAGGATTTTGCCACAGCCGCACCTGGACTTAATTGTGGTTGTGGTCGAGAGGATGTAGATTGGCATTGGAGTGGTATTCTGTATTATATATTGTACATTGTCGAATCGATTATTTTTGTATTGGGTATTAGCTATTGATCATACTGTGATTTTATTGTTTATTCTGCACTGAGTGTTGTTTATGGATTGTATTCTGATTATATTGTGTATATATATGCATGACTGTGAGCCGCTCTGAGTTGGATATCCTCTGATTGGGCGGGATCTAAACATAAAAATTAAATTAAATTAAATCACCCACCCAGTCACATGGTTCCGCACAGAACGTAGGCTCTGCCCATGGTGTGATAGCAATTTTTTAAATGCCCACCACTGGCTACAGGCCCTGCATCTCTGAGGCCCCTGGGGCCTGGGCTTGGTTAGAATGAAAATCCAAGTTTAATTATCCCGTGCATTTCCGGGGATATTAAAAAATGTTCACTTGGAGAGACTTGCTGATGCCGCATTGGAGCATGCAATGCATGCCAAAGATGTGTGCACAGGTGGAGCCGTCTTTGTCTGCGTGCACATCTTACATGCTACTCCATAGTAGCACAAATTTGTGTTGGGTGGCAGAGTCAATCAACGTGTGAGCTGTAGTGGTGTTTTATTTTATAGGTATCCTAAATCCTAAATCCAAGGGCCTCTTGACACAATTTGCTACAGGCCTTGCACTGGCTTAATCTGGCACTGAGTACTACACCCAAAGAAATGCCTCCCTTGGGACTTTGTATGGTCAACAAGGAAGTCTCCTGACCAGGCTGATTAGCCTCAGACTGTCTTGCTACTTCCCACCTTTTAGTGAAGAACTGTGATAACATTCTCCCCCAGGTAAAAAGAGGCTGACCTCTTAGCCGTGTGTCCACATTTCTGCCTTCAGCATTCAGAATAGGTCAAGAGTCGTATGCTGATTTAATTAAAAACAGAAAGTATAATTCCAATTGTACCATCAAGCTTCATGTAGGAGACCATGGACAATGGTGTCATGTACGGGGGGCTAGGGAGCCGGCCGACCCCGGGTGGTGCTTTTTGGGCTATGTGTGGTCTTGGACAACAATTCCCAGAAGCCCTAGCAGGAGGAGGCGCCATGATCCATCAGGGGCCGGCAAATTTGGCTTCAGCCCTGGGTGGCTGAAATCCACATGACGTTACTGACCAGGGATATGAAATCTCAGCTTTCCATTTGCAGTTCCCGTCTTTAGGCATTTTGTTTTGCCGCTGCCCTCTCTAAAGATGTCCTGTTTGCTGCTTCTATCCTATGATACTTTTCCATTTGTTGATCTCTTCTTGCAAAGAAATTCTCTTTGCTGCTCTCATCTTGAGAAGACCTGCATCTGAATGCTTCCTGCCAATATTTTGGTGAAATAATTGTGATTATTTTTTCAGCTTGTTAACTCATTTTAAGCACTACCTTGAGCATTTAACTGAAGATTTTAGCCCAGGAAATCCTAACCCATTCATTCTCCTATTCCTCAATTTCTGCTTGATCCAAAAGACCTTTTGCTACCTTGCTCATCTCTGAGGTTGTCACCAAAGATTTCTGTCTTTTTTTGCTTTTTTCAGCTAGAGGTGCAAGCCTACCCAACGCCTTTGTTGAAAGCATAACTTGATCAAAGAAAAGGCAAACTTCTCCAGCTCTGATCTATCTTTGGAAAGCTCTGGTGAATTAGCATCTTCCCTTACTTTCCCCTTCTTTCTTTGGTGTGGTGTGTTTAAGGGAGAACGAGGTCTACCCTGCAACAATTGTTTAAGACCCATTTTTCACTCTCTGCTTCTCTTTCCAGCTAACCCTGCCCCCAAAATTTCATAATTCCAGAATCCTGGAATCTAAATCTGGTCTTCAACAGCCTACTCAGTCTTTGCAGTTACAGCTTTGACCTTAGCACCCTCTCACCTTTCACAAATAAGTTTCTTTGGCTCAGTAACTTCTCATTCTGAAAGTACTGGTATTTCACTGACTGGTTATCCAGTTATTTGCCATTTATTAAGGCTTTTCATAATATTTGCTATTTCTGAGGTCAATAATTGTGTGATAATTTTGAGGTTTGTGTCTTCAAGTGACATCCCCCCTGCTCCTAAAAAAGAGATTTATCTGCATGTGAGTTACTGGGACCAATCTGCCTCTTAATTTCATTGATTCAGCTCTAATTTGATTTGCTTTTATTTTAGAGTTCAATGCAGTGTTTAATAGTTAGCTGCCTTGAATACCATTTTTAATGAAAAGTTGGCATATAAATTTAATATATAACCGTAGAATCTTCTTTGGAGGGGAAAATGGAACTTTACTGAACGTTTTGCTATCCATTAATACTGCATTTCTTGGTGTTCTATATACAGTAATACCTCGGATAACGTTTACCTCGGATAAAGCTAAAAAATCGCATAACGTTAAGTAATCTGGGGAGGAGAATTGGATCGAATAATGTTAAGGTCCTATGGGATGTATTGGATAACAACCGCTAAAGCCTGTGCAGTTACAATGTATCTCTATGGAGCTTTAACGTTATCCGATACATCCCATAGGATTTTAACATGCATCGGAAAACACTAAAAATCGGATAACACCAAGACTTGTGGAACCAAGTCTTAGCGTTATCTGAGGCATTACTGTATATTTAGACCATGAGCTTCAACACGAGCCCTTAATCACTGTTGGGTAGAACATATCTCATTTTATGGCAAAACCATCTTGCATGTATTTCATAAGAAATGGGCCCAAATTTTCAGAAGGTGGTGCCTCTGGTGCTATGGATATTATTCTAGAAGTATTATTTTTATAGATGCTTCAGTACATACAAAAATTCTGCTAAATTCTAATGACATCTCTTTCTAAGGTATAGCTCTCACTTGCTGATTTAAGTGGAATGCTCCAATGTCTAGCTCAAGATCAGCCCTCCAAGTGAAGAAAAATCTTGTACCCTGTATGCTTTTATCAATTTAAACATGGGGCAATGGCAACAGATCAGCTGCACTGCATCTTCATTAGTCACCAGAACATGATGAGTCTATAAAGGAATGTATGTGAAGCCTTTAAAAAAACACACACACACACAACCTATCTAACCTTTGGTGGGGCATACAAAGCCAGACCAGATGTATATGATAAGACTTTTGGTAGTCATCAAAAGTTAAGGATGCTAGAGTTTAAGGCCTTTATCTGCAAACAAATGTGTATTAATAATCTATAACATATTTACAAATGTTTCCATACTAAAACTAACAGTATTTTGTTCACAGTGCCATTGTTTATACAGGTAGCTTCCCCATAATACATCTGCATTTTTGCATGGGAATCAGTAGCACTTCGTATATACAGGAGACATACATGTGCTAAGATGAACAGGCCACAGATACAGTCATCAAAAGAGACATCTGGACACATTTAAACTGTACAACTCCTCCCTTTTGACTGGATAAGAAATACTGCTTTTTCACTGAGATGTCAGTTTTTAAAAAAATCTAAAGTGGCATAAAATAATTAATGGGCACCATTATGGCAAAGTTTTGTACACACAGAGCCACCTTACTTCAAGGTTTTCAGATTCTTTGTCCAGCGCACCAAATACAAATTTATTTATTTATTTAAAAAAGGCTTTGACTGTTTAAAATGAGATACTTGTTCACTTGTGGCATCAGATGTCCTCAGAGTTCCTGATGATGCTGGTGGTGGTGAAGGTGTTTTTTAATGTGCAGCCCAGCTGCCAAACTGAAGACTGTACATTGCTCCAAGACTCCCCCACAAAAAAAATTGTATCACAGTTTGGCAAATAGTGAATGAAACGAATAACCAAGAACACACCGGTCTTTCCTTGTTCCTTCTAATCTTCCTGTTAGCTGGTATTTGTTCACTGACTCATCTTCAACATAACTGAAAGAAACTTCTCACTCAAATAGTTGGTAATGAGAAGTGATGCATGGCTTCAGATATCAAGATGAGGAAGTGAGATTTGGCAGCGCTTTAGAACATATGTCCTACTGAAGAAGACACCTGTCGCATTAGCTTTCCTCCTCGCTTTTGCCTCCTGTGTGGCACGGGCCAATATACCCATTTTGTTCACCGTTGTGACAGATTCAGTGGCGCAGCAGCATAGAGCGCTGAGCCGCCACTGCTACAGGGCTTCTCCTTCATTTAAAGTTTGCTCTTCGTTTTCTGTCTTTTGAACAGAGCGGTCACTGTTCCTGCTGCCACTGTGTTGCTTGTGAAGCAAACTCCTCCACTTGGTCTTGTTTCTCCTCAGATGGTTTAGCATGTTTTCAGATAAGGGGGTGTGCCCAGTAAAGTTGGCCCATTCTTCAAAGAGGGGTTCCACAATGTAGGTCATGAAGCCTGAAGGGAAACACAAAGCCAACCATATCAGTGGCTACGTTGTTTACTGGGATACACTGACCGGCTAAGCAAGACTCCGCCACCCCTTGTTATAAAAATAAAGGCAGGGGGAGGGTGGGGGGGGGGAATGCTATAACAAGGATCTAGGCTGCCATTTCTTTGAATTTATTTAAATTACTATAAAAAAATTATTAAGCTGACAGCTGTGCATATCAATTCTTCTCATATGGTCACAACAATAGGTAAAGGTCGCCCTTTTTCAAAAGCCAGTTGTATCCGAGTCTAGGGTTCAGTGCTCATCTCTGTTTATAGCCAAAGAGCCAGTGTGGTCTGTGTCTGTAGACATTTCCGTGGACATGTGACAGACATGCCTAGACACCAGAGTGCACAGGATGATGTTTATCTTCTGACCAAAGTGGTCCCTATTTATCTACTTGCAATTTCTTGCTTTCAAACTGATAGGTTGGCAGGAGCTGGGGCAGAGATGGGAGCTCACTCCATCATGCAGTACTCAGGTCTCAAACTGCTGACCTGCCGGCCTTCCAGTCATCAAGTTCAGTGTCTTGACCACTTGAGCCACTGCAGTAGCAATAGCAATAACAATAGATATGGCTTAATGACAAATGAGAGGCAGTGGAGAGGAGTGGGTCATGTGTCAGACTAGAACCCAAAAGAACTGGATTCACATCTCTCTTTGGCCATGAAAAAACTCACTTTTGATACCATTAATAGCTCCAATGGTACATAACCAACTTGTCATTTTGTGTGCAATCAAGTAACTTCTAATTCAAAGTGGCCATAATAGGGTTTTCAAGGTTGGAGAGACATTCAAAGGGTAGTTTACTGTTGTTGGGTGCAGCAGCAACAAATTAATCCCTGAACATCTCACATATTTTGAGAATGTATTAAGTTCCCCCCCAACAAACAAACAAAAACAAACAAAAAACAGAAGTCATTTGATGGCACATAAACAGCAGGCTGACTATGTACAATCAGAATTCTTAAAAGTAACTGGATGTTCTAGGATAAACAACTTATTCTCTAAATATAAGTGTTTAGATTGTTTCTTACCCTTGCACAAAAGTTTAACTTGAGATAAAGTACAGGTAATTAATGGTCGGAATACAATATTATTACTCATTCTTGGATTGATTGAAAGAAATGACTTAGGGTACGACTCAATGGCAGTTTGTCCACTGTTGTATTGTTAGTGTTGTATTCTTGAATTGTGTGTTTTTATTTCTGTTTATATTAAATTCTTTAAATAAAAATAATTTTTAAAAAGAAAGAGTAACTCATTTTTCTTTTGTATGTGAAACACCATAATGGCTGCAAGCTCAACTTTAATTTGGCAAATGGGAAAGACAGCCATGACAGAAACTGCAGCTGGTCCAATTTTGTGGACTCCAGGTACTAAATAAAGCAAAACCACTTCTTTTGAGAGTGGCCACAATACTGAAAGGTTACAGCTGTTAGTACTTGCCCAGCATGTGATGGGCAAACTGAACATTTCATTGGTTTTTTCCCCACATACATATAATGTTTGGCCCTGTTATATGTAAGCCTGGAAGTCTTTTTTTGTCCTCTCCAGTATCTTGATGGTGGTTCAAAAAATGGACTTCTGCTCATCATGTCTGTAATAACCAGGATTAGCCCTGCTGCAGACAGAATGAAGTGACAGCCGTAGGCAGATTCTCCATGGTATGTGGGATGGACAGCAAATAGGTATTGTTGTGATGATAGATAGATAGATAGATAGATAGATAGATAGATAGATAGATAGATAGATAGATAGATAGATAGATAGATAGATAGATAGATAGATAGATTCATCCATCCATCCATCCATCCATCCATCCATCCATCCATCCATCCATCCATCTCTCTGTCCGCCCCGACCCTTTGGAACCTCCTGCCAACTGAATTACGCCTACAGACAGAGCTCCTGCTCTTCTGGAAGGGCCTAAAAACCTGGCTGGCAGGGCAAGTGTGGGGATCCAGGAATGTAGGGTCCCATGTTGGGTGGGTGATCTAGTGGGACAGCCACCCTTCTTGCTTCTCACTGTTTTATTTTTTGTAACTTTTAAATTTTAAAACCCTTTTAGTATTTTATAAATTATAGCTTTTAACTTTAGAGTGCTAACTTAAATTGTAGTATGTGTAGGGTAGGATGGGATTGGCCAGTCTGTTTTACATTGACTTGGAATTTATTGTTTAAGCTATGTTCTCTTTTTATTCTTATTGTAAGCTGCCCAGAGTCGGGTTTACCTGATTGGGATGGGATAATAAATTTGAACAAACAAACAAACAAACAAACAAACAAACAAACAAACAAACAAACAAACAAACAAACAAACAAACAAACAAACAAACAAACAAACAAATCCATCCATCCATCCATCCATCCATCCATCCATTGGGAGTTGGAAATATATTTGTGAGAATTATTTTGTCTCCTATGCCAACATAGCTTGATGACCTTTGGGTACTGTACACTTTGGCATTTATTTATTTATTTATTATTTATTATTTGTACTTACTACCCCGCTCCAATCGGGCAAGCCCGACTCTGAGCGGCATGAGAAAGAAGATTGACATTTTCTGTTCTCTCTTAGGCAGCAAAACGTTTATGCCTGATCCTGACACCTATCCTAGTCTACTTTCTGGTAAACCATGCATGTCTTTGTTACATAACTTTACCAGAAATGACAATGAAATTAAAGTGTGTAATCAAAGTTCCACCACAAAATATCAAACTATTGTCTGTTTCAAGCTTTGGAAATGTTTGATTCCCTATCCATATTACACAACCATCCTGTATGAAACTTCATGTGTTTGAATCATGGAAGTGAAAGCCAAAATTAAAGCCCAGTCTATCTTTACATATTTTTATACCTAATTCTCTGGTGGAAGCGCAGGATAGGCTACTTACTCACCAATTTGTATACTAGGGATTGTGTCCTTCTGCTCATTACAAAGAGGGCTTATTTCCAAGTCAAATTTGTGCTCCAGGTCCCCTATCAGGATGAAAGGGAGAAAAATTAAAGGTATATCAGTTTTTTTAAAAAATGTATATTCTGTAATTCACAGGACATAAATTAAAGAACCTAACAGAAAAATAGAAATACGTTTTAATCTGCTCTGTAGGCTACATGTACATTTAAAGAAATATAAAAAAACTTCTTCATCTGTTACTAATGCACTGGTTTTCTAAATACTCCTATCAATGCCTATTATAAAGCAAAAATATTAAAGACATCACTAGGTGTGATTAACTTATACAATTTGCAGATTGTGGCAAACCAAACATAATCTCTTTATTTTGAGATTGAGAGACTATGTATTCATGATTGCCATGAAGTCTCTCTCTCTTATGTCCGAGGAAGTGGACTTGATCCACAAATGCTCACATTAAAATATAGCAGTTAGTCTTTAAGTTGACACAACACTTTTTCTTTTCTTTTTTCTTTTGTTATGTCCACACAGACTAACATGGCTACCACTTTGAAAACCACAACATTAGCAGGAATGTAACAGCAGCATTGAATCAACACGATTGTCTGTAAAGACAAAGCCTTAGCTCAAGATCCCTTTCCAGAGTTCTAGAAATGCAGTCTTTAGGTTCTTTCCAGCCCTACACCTCTTATATGTACTAAGCCAAGATATTGTCTAACACGGGGGTTCTCAACCTTTTCAAGCCAAGGGCCGAGTCACGCTCACTCAGACAGCTTCAGGGGCCGGACAGCCATTTTGCCCTTCCTCCGTCACATGACACTACCTGGAGTGGTGGAAGCAGTGAGGGGCACATGAAATGGTGTCACGGGCCATAGGTTGAGAAACCCTGGTTTAACATCTATGTTTTAGGAAATGGGTAGTTCATTCTCAGTTTTGTACAAGGTTATCCAAGCTGATTAAATAGCTATTTTTGTATTAACATGCTTTGGCCCTTCAATCCCCAGCCACTTATCTAATAATATAAAAAAACCCTTTCTGTCAGGATATTTTTGGTGGGTGACTTGAAGTGAGCTGTCACTCTGGTTGAATAAGATCCTGCTTTAGTGGCTGCAGATGGATAGATGGTGGAGAAGATATGAGGCTGCTGACCTTGCCTATAGAATTCCTCACAGACCCGTTCACTCCACTGCTTGCTTGTCTCCCAGAGCCGGCAAGGATTGCAGATATCGGCACACTTCAGGGCAATCTGAAAACAAAGAAAAATAGTCTGGGAATGATGCAATAGAATGACTTCTCTGCTACAAGTTTCACAAGGCTTATCTGTTGTGCATGGTTGCTATTGAACTAAGAATATCAGAGTAATCTTCCCAAGGAGATGGCCATGTCAACCCACCGGCACAAAGGATCTCATACTTGAGGAAAACCTGTGTTCGCTCACATACAAGGGTCAAATACAGCACATTGATTCCATTTCTGCAAGCTGTTGTCAGTCGTCAAGTTCAGCATCTTAACCATTAACCCACTGGAGTCCCTTTGGACTTTATAGATGGGAGTAAAGTAGAGGGCTATCTGAACTACTCAGCAACTGGGTGGTAGCAGTATCATCTTGGCTCACAGGTTCAGGATCCCTACCCAGCTGGCTTTGATGTACCGTATATACTCAAGTATAAGCCAAGTTTTTATCCCCAAAAATAAGCCCCCCAAAAGGGACAAGGCTTATACTCAGGTCAACAGCCATGAGGGTCCCAAGACCATGCTGGATTGAGATGCACCAACAATTTAATTAATGTTACCATATTTTCATGTATTTTGGTTATTGAAACTCACTAGCAGTTGCTGCATTTCCCATCCTTGGCTTATACTTGGGTTAAACTATTTTCCTGGGTTTTTAGGCAGTGGTGGGATGTCAAAAATTTTACTACTCCACCGTGATGTCATCACAGTGTGGGCAGAGCTAACATCATGACATCATGATGTTGTGGGCAGGGCCAAATAAAAATAATATAAAAATAATATAAAATAAAAATAAGCACACACACACCTCAACCCACCCACCCACAACACAAACCCATAAATTAAATAAATAAAAGAACATTAAAATACACCCACCCACCCACCCCAAACACAAATCAAACAGAGCTTTTAAACCAGAGCTTAAAGCTTATTCTGGCTAATCTTTCTCATTCTAGGTCAGATGGAAGGAACTACAGAATGAACTCACCACAAGATGGCTTCATTTTGGCATTTTTCAACTTTTCAACAGTTAAAGAAGTTAGGTACTAAGTCTTTGCCTAAACAGTTCTCTAGGATAATATGCCTTAATGTAAATGTAAAACAGCTGTACCTCCTTAAGGGTTCTCCAATTGGAACAGCACAGGTGTAGCTTATTGATGAGGTAACTCCAAGACTTTGCTTAAAAACCCCAAGCCAGGCCACCAGGCCTTTTTAGGAACTGTGGTAGTACATCAATATAGGTAAAGGCATTAAATACACATTAAAATACACACCTACACACCACATCCACTTACCCTGGGGAGAAGGCTATAGGGAGCTTCAAGCTAGCAGCTTCTCTTCCTCCTCCCTGCTTGGGAGGACAGCAAGGAGGCCGTGCATATGCGCCAAGCACTGTAGGCATGCATGCACACCAAGTGCTTGGCGCGCATGCGCAGTGGGGGAACCAGTGGAAAGGTAAGCCCTGAAGGTGGTTTCCCCCCAAAGCTGCTACCGGTTCTCTAGGACACTGGGAAAAGTTACTACCGGTTCTGGCGAACTGGTGAGAACCTGTTACATCCCATCACTATTTTTAGGTCAAAATTAGATACCTCAACTTATATTCGGGTCGGCTTATATTCAGGTATATATGGTACTTTGAGGCAGGCTATAACTTTTCTTCTTTATTAGCACATGCGCACGTGCAGCAGCCTCATGATGCATAATGTTTTTTGAGGTTTTTGTTTAAACAGAAGTAGCATGCTGAATGGGAGTACAATGCAATTTCAATGTAATTTCAATGTATCTCTTCACCTTTCCATTAATCTTCCCACCCATTCACTTTAAAGGCATTCAGCACAGAAGCCTGATGATTCTGGCTATTTACTTCCTTGCATGGCATAACCAAACTTCAGCAGGGCAAAAGTTAGGTAGTACCTGTACATGCTTTTACACTATCACAGAAGGAAAGATTTTAAAAACAAACTAACTATTATTTTAAAGAACAAGTGTAGGAAAAGAAACCTTTACAATTTACCTGAAGCATAAAATGCCTATCTGGAGCATCTTCCAGATTTAAATCCTGGTTTCGGAGATGAGTTTTCAACCGGGTCAAAAATTCATTCTGTCTATTGATGTCTGTTGCCAAGATCAGGGAACCCAACTGCTGTTCAATGTCTTGCCTGCAATTTAAAAAGAAAAATGTACTGAGTTGGAGCAAGAAACTGTTGACTAATACATGACATCTCCCCAGTTTGAGGTGTTTCAGATAAACTGCAACAATAGGACTTTCCCTTATTTAGTAGCCCTGTTTCATATATCGAATGCAGTACTAGTTTTGGTGTTGTATGTCCACACTATGGATCCTCCCAGAGCTTCCAAATCCATGCAAGGTCATTTGGACCTCATCTCCCAGAATCCTCCAACCAGCTTGGCAAGTGACTGTGTATACTGGGGAATTGCTATACAGTACAGTACATGCACTGTATAGTGATTTCCCCTATGGGATGCATCATACAATGATTTTTTTGCTAAGTGGTTTTTCCCATTGAAAAATTGTTGTACGGTTTTTTTTCCATAGGGAAAATTGTTATGCGGGACACAATCCCCCCCCCCCCCGCCAACCTAATATGCAATTTCGTTGCTATACGGGGCAATTGTTGTATGAGGTTCCATTGTGTGTGTGTGTGTGTGTGTGTGTGTGTGTGTGTGTGAGAGAGAGAGAGAGAGAGAAGGGCAGGTGGAAATCTTCAAAAGACACTGTGGAGCCCAAATATTGCTTCACAGTGTGTGGGATTTTTACCCACTAAAACCACCTCCCATTACGCCCTGCCACCCCATGGAACCACTGTCAGGCGTTACTTCGCGAGGGGCATAATGGTTGTTAAAAACCCTCCTCCAATTTGGCTACTTGTCCTCCTCCTCTATGCCTCTGGCTGCCCTCTTCGCAGTCTCTCCACACGTCTAAATTCCAAGATTACCCCGGCTGCATAATTGGACATTGCAACCCAGGTAGTCTCCATGCTCAACATCTCTCCAATGATGTCTTCTGGAGACAGATGTCATCGAAGATGCCTCTGTAAAATTTCCTGATCTGCATCAAAGCGTGGACAGTGAAAAAATACATGCTCCATGTCTTCCTGCAGAGCTGGCAGACAGGGCACGAAGCATCATCATCCAGCCTAAAGCGGTGTTGGTAGGCTGAAGCAGCCATGTACCATCAACAGCTGTTTGAGGTAGTAATCCACCTCTCCATGCTGTCTTGTTGACCATGCACTGATGTCCGGGATGAGGCGATGAGTCTGCTGCCATTGTGCTATCCTCTCTATCCTGGCTCCCGTAGCAATTGTGTGATGTTCCATCACCTGATTCTCACCTCTGCTGGTAAATCTCTGCCTGTTCCTCTGCCATCAGATGGATTGGCATCATATCAGCAATGACACACACGTCACGGTACAAGACTGTTAGAAATGCCACCCGCAGGGTATATCTAAGTTATTTGTCACATGTACAATGTCCCTGCCATGGCTTCCGACCAAATCAGGGCTGCATACAGCAACATGGAACTAACAATGCTCGAGAGGAGTCTTCGGCGAGTCTGCCATGGGCCTCCAATATTTGGCATGATCCTTGTCAATCCATTACATACTGCTCCAGCCCTTGCGCTCACAATTTGCAAATGCTTATCAAAGCATAGACTGTCATCTATCTGGACACCCAGATATTGTAGTGACGGCTGAGAGAGGATATTGCAGCCTCCAACAGTAAGGGCGATAGTAGCTTTCCTACTGCTCATGAGAACTGCCTCAGTTTTACGATTTGCTAGATGCAAGCCAGCTAATGAGAGCCACTGATGAATTTTGGTAACACTCTTGCTTGCGGTTTGGACAACTTCCTCCAGATGTTTAGTAACAACCAGTACCGTGTGTGTGCGTGCGTGTACGTGCGTGTGTATCTCACATATATATCTCACATCCATGCCTATGTGCTTCACAAAGCATTGCTACAAAATGTTTTGAGTAACACACTTTAACACACAGATTGTGTTGGTCCTTTCCCAGGGTACAGAGCTTACCTCTCTTCTTTTGGCAAATGTGCAAGCAGCCTAGATTCTCGAAGCATGCCCACAGTAGATCTCCAGTGATGGTTTTCTAACACTGAGACATTCTGGTGGAGGAGGAAAGAAAAACAAAACCATTCTCATTCTGAACAAGTAAGATGTCATGTGCACATAAGATTCATTTGGGCCTGGATTTCTAATAATATTGTGGCCTCTCAGGTAAGTAAGACAATACAGACAGACTCGTCTCCAAGAATGATACTGTTTGGGATGCAAAACTCCTGACCTAAGCATTTCATTGAACTACATAGGCAACCCAGTCCTTATTCCTGATGAGGAATGCACAAGATCAGGACAGAGAAGCAGAAGAATAAAACCCCAAGGGCTGAGGTTTTTCTTTTCAACTGCCTATATAAGATGGAAGCAAAGTCTGCATAAGATAACAAAGCACTTCTCCTATCAAATGTAAGCAAACTTACTTGTTATCAGTGCTGAAGGCACCCCTTGTCTTTCTGGCATAACAGAAATCAGACCTTTCTGCTTTGGAAGGCAAACCATGCCACTTGGTACATTGTGTTCCCACTGGAAAAGCAGCTTCCACATGCATCAATGGTCATGAAGAATGAGATGGGAGGACTCCAATTTACATTTTTCTACTGAGAAAGATTACTTCAGTAGAAGGGAGTGACTATGATTTAGAGTTAGACTCTGCAGCCCCACCACTCACCCACCAAATCTTGTCTGAAGGACTGGGGAAAATTCTGGAACAGATTTATGGAATGGGCTACACTAGGGAGGAGTGCAAAAATGGTGCATTTCTGCATTCCATACATTTTTCTTTGGAGTTTGTGCAAAAAATATCTATAGCAAGTGGCATCCAGTGTATGAAATACTGAAATGTTATTTTGTTATTTGTAACAAACATTTTCACAGATCTTAGGAAGCAAATGACTGATTGGTTCTAATGCAACAACATCCTAAACATATCTAAGCAGATAAATAATGGGATCCAGCACAGGAGACCTCAGTGTTGGAATGGAAGTTTTTGCATAGTTGTTTGTTTCCTTCTCCCTAAAACAGAATAGGCTTGTACTGTGATGGGATGTAACAGGTTCTCACCAGTTCTCCAGAACCGGTAGTAACTTTCCCCAGTGTCCTGGAGAACCGGTAGCAGCTTTGGGGCGGCGGGGGGGGGGACCACCTTCAGGGCTTACCTTTTCACTGGTTCCCCCACTCTGCATGTGCGCCAAGCACTTGGTGTGCATGCATGTCTACAGTGCTTGGCGCGTATGCAAGGCCTCCTTGCTGTCCTTCCAAGTGGGGAGGAGGAAGAGAAGCTGCTAGCCTGAAGCTCCCTATAGCCTGCTCCCCAGGGTAAGTGACTCACCATTGGATGTGGTGTGTCTGTGTGTATTTTAATGTGTATTTAATACCTTTACCTATATTTACGTACTACCACAGTTCCTAAAAAGGCCTGAGGTGTGTGTGTGTGTGTGTGTGTGTGTGTGTGTGTGTGTGTGTGCTTATTTTTATTTTATTTTATTATTATTTTGTATTTTTGTATTTTTTTTCCTTTGGCCCCGCCCATGACATCATGACATCATGATGTTATCTCTGCCCACACTGTGATGACATCATGGTGGGGTAGTAATTTTTTTTAACATACCACCACTGACTGTATATCATTGATACTAGACACTGGAAACAGTTTATAACAGATCTTTCAAATGAGCTTTTACAACTGCATAGGGCACCCTTATTAGAAATAAAGTAAAATGCAACAAAACTAAGTCTGAACTTTACTTAGTTAAATGGCTAAGAGTACATAAAACATGGAAACCTTCTCCTGGGATTGCCCACAATTTTTTTTTCTTTTGAAAGCTACCTAGCTTCTTCTTCTTTTGTGCCCCGGTCAGATGTTAAACTGCTAAAATGAGGTCACCTTTTGGTGAATTCATTCTGTAGTTCCCTTTGCCTGACCTAGTGGTATAGCCAGCACAACAAGGATATTGCCTTAACCATATCCAATTGTGGTTAAAAGTACCACAATCTTGAGAGAGGATTTTACTGTGTACCCCTTAGCATATGCTGTCCTTTACTGATGTTGGTGTCCATATGATGGTAGAAGCAGGTAACTTATTGTAGGAACAGTAAACCAGATGTCATGATTCCAGTATTATAATCTTTGTGGCAAATGATTATACCCCCCCTCCTGCATTTTATCATCTGCCAGGACCTTGTGGTCTTATAATTTTATTCACTTCTTAAGTTTATATTTGTTTAATTAATGCCTTTGTGTGACATCCTAGAAATCTATTTACATATAAATACATCCCTCTCTCTGAGTGTGTTCCCAATGGCACCAGGAAACAAACTAGTTTTATTGGACATAAGGTTTAATGGGCTGTAGCCAATCTTATCTGACCCAGCTACAGAAGTGGGTTGCAACCCACAACTGCCCTGGGTTGCCCCGGTGAGAAGGGCGGTATAAAAATGTAAATAAATAAATAAATTAAAGTGTGCCTTTAAGGTGGCACAGGAAACATTTCTCTATTTTGGCAACCATAGTGTTCCTTTGTCTATTCTACCCATGCCTCCACACATCCAACCTTCTGTGGAGGTTGAATCAGTACTGCAAATCATTACAAATGTGTTTCATGTGTTTGGCTACGCTTTGACACAACTGAGAGATAAAACTGAGCTAGTCATGGAGTATCTCTGCATTCCTTTCTCCTAGCCTTGGCCCTTGTTCCCCAGTCTATTCCTTTATCTCAGGGTAAAAAGATAGTCTGGACTGTTACACAACTGACATCTTTAGGGAGAAAAAACAAAAATAAAAAGAGAAAGTAGAGAAGTTTTAAAAGCTAGAATCATGCATGTTTTTAACATTGGTTTATTAGAATATTGGAAGTCTGCTGACAACCATCCAAAGACCAGCACATTTTCTCTAGTTCCCTGGAACTAGATAGTGAAAAATTGAAAATACCTAGTCAAGCTCATTCATGCCATACACAAACACAGAGTAATGGTTACCCCACTGTAATGTAGGTCATGTCACGTACTATGCTAGAAATATGTGTAACCGGGAATCCATGTTGAACAAGAAATAGCTAAATTTTTAAATTTTAATTTAAAGTTGAATGAAAAAAATGTTTTATTGACATACTTAGAGGATTTGAACTAAGAGGAAAATACAAAGGACTTACTAGCTATTTTCTTAACATTGGCAAGACAACAGGTGGCCAGAAATTGGAAAGGTGCTTTGAATTTAGAACTAGGCTATGGTGCTTGTGTCTGGGTTATTCCAACTATTGTGGTGTTTCAAAGCAACTGTTCCAATCTCTAAAAAGAACTATGAAGATTAATCAACCAAATGATATGTTGCTTGTATGTCACACCTAATTCCAGCAATGTGGTTTAACAGGATAATAGACAGTAAATGACATAAACTATACTATTATAATACATCCTCAGATTTCTTTGGCTGGAGCATGACACTTTACCAGAATAACATCACTTACTGAGAAACGTGTCTCACATAGGTTTTCAATAGCCTTGGTGCAGCTTTTGACATTCTGAGATATTAACTTATGTCTCATAAGCTATCCGATTTTAATCTTAGGGATTTAATATTATGGTCTATCTTGGAGAGAAGTCAAGAATCATTTCTATACATTTTCTCTTTCTCATTCATCTTTCCAATACAAATAAGTATATTCTACAGTATTTCCAACAATCTAGATAATGAGACATAATTATATCCTGGACTATGTCTACACATTTTTTTTAAAAAAGTGTCAAGCTTTCAACACAATCTAAATATTTTGACCAGAAATATCTGGCAGTTGCCACTTGTACAAATGTTAAGAAAATTTAGTAAAGTGGTTTAATTGATCATTTTGTGCCTTACATTCTGGTTTTGCTAATAGTAGGGATAAAGGAGAAGTAATGTAGAGCCCTGGAAGTAATTTCCTCAGATAGATTTTTGCAAATGAAATCATGTTTCTCAAATGCACCAACTCTACAATACCATTTGTAGAGGAAAGGGATGAAAGGCTATTTGAAAATTCAGTTGAAAGAAATGGGAATGCTTCACTCCATCATCATCATCATCATCATCATCATCATCATCATCATCATCATCATCATCATCATCATCATCATCATGTAGTAGTAGTAGTAGTAACCGCACCAAGCTATCCTTACCTGGTATAAACTGGCAAGGTGATGTTTGGTTTTTATCAAAAATGGCTGGTTGACTCCTGGGTGATCAACATCATGGGCTGCTGCAGCCAGTAGTCCAAGCATAATATCCAGAGGTGTAAGGAAGTTAGCAAACTGTTCCATGGAGAAAAAAGCAATTCAGGATAAATCAAGACAAAGTCCTTAATATATTCTTTTACATTACACCATACATTTATTCAGCTTTTGGTTTTTTAAGGCTGTTATTCAGTCTATTTTCAAGATGCTTATGGAAGTATCTGGTAAGACTGTTAAGTTGACACCACAGATCCATATTATTGCTACACTGAATTTTTGAGATCTTGGAAAAGTTACCCTTTTTTGGGCTACTATTCCCAGAATCCGGTTGGGGGATTCTGAGAGATGTATTGTACTTAAAAACAACAACCCAAAATTTGCAATTTCTGAAATTTCTCTATCAACCCTTGGTGGTAGTGGGGAACAATAGCAATTGAGATGACAGTTCAGTCATTGTTTGAAGGTATGAAAGACCCAACACAGGTAACTTGTGAATAATCATCTCCAAATGATGTGATGCTAGCCTCACCTTATCATGGACCTCCATGCTGCTACAGTAACAGATATTCATAGCAAGCAAAAGTAGTGTACTGCTACTTAAAAGAAAATACTGTATAGACTCAAAACCCAGTATCCAGAAAGAAGGCAGCACACACTTCTTTCAACATAAGAAAATTAAGTACTAAGACATATTATGTAACTGTATGTCATTATTTTCCACCTCTGGCCAAGCCTCTTAGAAAACTCATCTTTTGTTTTGGAGAAATGAAGTCCCTACTAAATCTCCAGACTTATTAAGAGAGCCTCTTTTACTACAGTCAAAACACACACACGTGTTGGCTGAGAACAGTGCCATAGGGGTACCTCCATTTGCTTTCTCAGAGTATAGCATCAAGTCTCCATAACCTCAGACTGCCAGGTCTCTCACTGCAAGTATGTACACATAAGCTGTGGTTGCATAGCAAAACAGCTCTTCATCTTTGTTTAGGAATGCTGCTCATACTTAAGATGGCCCACCACTGGGGTAAACAAACAATCCACTTGAGGGGCTGCTTGTCTGTGGCTCTGATTGCCAATGCCTGTTTTTCACCAACATCAATTTACCCATGTTCCTTCATTTCCTTCTTATCTCATCACTATCATTCTCCACCCTTTTCATTCTGATTTGTCCAAAGTGCACAGAAGCAAGCTTCCTGTAGGACAGGGATTCTCAACCTGCGGCCTGTGGGTCGGATGTGGCCCACAGCACCATTTCATGTGGCCCATCATCACCTTCATCACACCCGGATGTGCCATGTGGTGGAGGAAGGGCAAAATGGTCGTCTGGCCTCCGGAGCTGTGTGAGAGAGCGTGACCCAGCCCCCGGCTTAAAAAGGTTGAGAACTTGTGCTCTAGGAGTCTGTTACACTACGCCACAAAAAATCCCCCCCCCCCCGCTACTGGGTTGAAAATATGTTCCTTATAGTAATTCATATGTGCTGAATACAGAACTGCAGTCGGATTTGCTCTGGCACGTCAGAAAAAAAGTTATGTACGTGTAAAGGTTATCAAGGAAAATGCCATTAACTATGTTGAAAAGCGATGGTGAGAAATTTTAGGGAAATTCATGTGCATACTTTGGGATGAAAACGCTAAATATTATAATTAAGAAGTGAATTATAAATGTTTATTTACTTCTGAAATGAGTCAGGGACCCTTAGTTACACTAAGATTGACAATGGCTTGGTTTAAAAGTGTGTAGAGCTTCTTGCTTTCCGCCTATGAACATCTTCTGTTGCTCTCTGCAAAAACCAACAGTAATCCCCATCATGTTCGGATTGAAGCGGCCTTAATATCTTGCTTCCATGGTGGACATCTCCTGGTGGAATCTTTCACTGTGCTCGTCATTCACGGCTCCCATATTTGATGGAAAGAAGGTGAGATGTGAATACAAGAAATGCATCTTTAGTGACATTCAGCAACCGAGGTGCTGGAAGGCTGTTAGCAAGTTGTCCACAATTTCTGCATAGTTGTCTGCTCTGTGGTTCCCAATAAAGTTTATTTATTTATTTATTTATTTATTTATTTATTTATTTAGATTTATATCACTGCCCACTCGCCGTGGTGACTGTTTCATAAGACCCAGTTTGATATGGAGTAGAGGTAGGTAAATCTTAATATGATCCACAAGAGGTACATGTTGAACGTTGTGCTGTCCGACTACAGGTAAATTTCTGGGTGGCCAATTTTTCACTATGTAGTGATTCTTGTCATCATGAGTAAGTTCCACTTCTTCAGTCTGGAACCCAACAGTTCAGACTTTTCTTTCGACAGGGACGAATTGTGAACCAGGTTGTCCAATTCGGCTTGGCTGATCAAATGTGGCTTTTTAATGTCACTGTTGGGATCATTCATGTATTCCATAGCTCCAGCATCACTGTCATTACCTTCAGTATCACTTTCTTCATTGTTCATTGCATCGGATGAAGGAGGAATTGGTACTGGGTAATCTGTATCATGCGCCACAGGCTTTAGAGCAGACTGACAATCCGGATATATGATTTTTGACTTGTTCTTCTTGCTGTACCCGGATATGATGGTCAAGCAGAAATAGCAATCCAAATGGTGATCTTTCTGCTCCTGCCAAATCATGGGAACAGCAAAAGACATTCAATTTTACTTACCATTTAACCACTGGGTTAGGCCAGAGTAACAGACGGTGCAACAGAGATGAGGAGCCCAGGATTTTGTTTGATCTCCGATTTCACATCTGAAGTAATGTTTGTAAGCTATACATAGCTTTCTGGACATGTTCTTGTGTTGGTCAGACGTCGTATACTTGCCACAAATGTAGCAAAAGCAGTCTGGACAATTCACACAGCTGCACCTATTCATCTTTTGTTTACTGAATCACCATGTACCGAATTACCTAATCGTCTTATACAAAATCACTTAAATGCATGTTACTGTGACTGTTGATTAATAAAACACAGAACCACATTAGCACGAACTATTCTCTAGTCACCTCCGAATCAGACTGATGGATGAACAGGAGAAATTGCACGGGAACTCGTGCCTGCATGGTGTAGCTCGCGGACTAGTTAGGACTTGCCCAAGGCTGCCTGTTTTTTTTTACTACTGCAAACTTATCTTTCCACAGACACATAAAGCAGAGTAACCTTGAGAATACACACACTCACACAATCGTACATCAAACATGGCTCGTTGATGCAGCTACATATTAACCCATGTTCAGGCTTTTAATATCATATGACTTTCAGCTATAACTTTAAATCCAGACGTCCTACAACATTTCTGATTACAAAATTGGAATCAGCGCACCCTACTACATAACAATCACATTATTTTCACCCAGTAGCAATTTTTTGTTGCGTAGTGTTATCTAACACTGGGGCAAACAGTGAAGTGGCTCCTATGCATTCCTGATAGACCCAAATTAAGGAAGATTGAGCTCTACAAGGATCACCACCAATTGAAAGACTAGTGTTTGTTTGCTACTGAGCTGGTTGCTGGATCCCATGGTGAGCACCACTGGGAAATAAGAGATTTTAGTTCAGTTCCCATATTGGGGAGAAAAGCAGGCATTGGAGAAGTACAGGTATCTTGAAATAAAACAGAACGTTGTATAGTAAGTTAAGGTTTGTTACTCTAATTAGGAAGAAGGGACAGAAGCTGATTTGCTTGGACCAGACATCCCTTTAATTGTTTCTGATTAACTTACCATTTTGTTTTCCTGAAGGTAAAGCACATTGAAGTTTAAAATAGCCACTTTCACTTTCTTCAGCATATTTCCCATCAACAGCTAGGCCCCCAATGCTGAGGAATGTGCCAGGGCTGATCCCTAGCTCAGCTTGCTACCCCTGGGAACCTTTCCAGTCCAAAATATTATGATTTTCCATAGCCACTTCTCCACACACATACACAAGGAGAACTGTAAAATTTAGGCAGCTGGCTCAGTCTGTATGGACAAATGAGAGCTAGCCTTTTGTAAGGCTGATGCCTGTTAGTTGTCCATTCCAAGCCAAACCACCGTAACATATTTGGCACTGAAGTAGGGATAACTTGCAGCAACATATTGTTCTTGGGTAAACCCTTTTCTTTCTTACCTATTGTGATGGTTACAGGGAACCTCTGAGAGAAAGGGGGAATGAGATGGAAGTGGCAGTTGTAGTCTGGTGGTATCAGAAAGGCTTAGGACTTCAGCACTGTAAGTCTTCTCTCCTCTACACTCAATTTCTCTCTTTCCTTTATTCCCATCCTCCAGCTCCATGGCTATCCAAACACATCTTTCAGTGTGAGGCAAAGATTAAGATGGCTACCCCTCTTCAGTTCAACACACAAAAGGTGATTGGAGGGTCAGCTGAGTTGCTCTTCAACTGTTGAGAGGGCACCATCCTCTACTTCATCTGAAGGCAGACCAAAAAGCACACAGCTCTTCCCTTTAAGACACGGTCACTGCCTCCCAGTCTATACCATCTGAGGTGGCCACCTCAATTTGCCTAAAGGTTGCAGCTGGCCCTGACTCTGCCTCCTTCAGCTCTTCAGTGCTCTTTGCCTCTGTTAGATCCGGAGATCCGGGCGCGGGAGTGAGGACACGGACGCCATTATAGGTGAACCAGGAACACAATAGTTTATTGTGAACACGTTGAGACAACAACAACAACGGCTGGGTAAGCAGGGGATTAAATACCCTGCTTGACCCAGCCCACTGACCAATAGGAAGCTGAGGTTTTCCCGCCGCTGGACATTCATATATCTAACAGCCTCCTCACATCATCTCTGCATTAGAGGCCTTTGTTCTACCCTCACCTTATAGTTGATTGATAGTGTGTTTG
This sequence comes from Furcifer pardalis, assembly GCA_030440675.1. Taxonomy (NCBI): domain Eukaryota; kingdom Metazoa; phylum Chordata; class Lepidosauria; order Squamata; family Chamaeleonidae; genus Furcifer; species Furcifer pardalis. The sequence goes on along the minus strand of CP126890.1, from coordinate 92,349,603 downwards.
AGCAGAGGGCTGGGAAGCTGTAGACCTACCGTGTTTCCCCGAAAATAAGACACTGTCTTATATTTTTAAAAACTCCAAAATATGCACAAGGTCTTATTTTCAGGGGCTGTCTTATTTTTCCATGACGAAGAATACAGTACACATTTATTGCTGGTACAGCAAATCGCCAGGGCAAGATTTAGGTGAGTGCCTTATTTTCGGAGGGGGAGGGAGCTTATATTTCCGATGTGGGGAATATAGGGGGGCTGCCTTACTATAGAGGAGGAGGTCCTATTTTCGGGGAAACAGGATAGTTCTGGAGATACCTTAAATAAACAAACATAGAGGATAAAGATGAAGTTGCTGACCTCAGCACTGCCAATCAGTATTTCTTGGTACAACTGGAACTGCTGCTACTAGCCAACAGCTCCAGCTTTTTAATACCTTGTGTAGCTAAGCATTCTATGCTTCTGAAGCAGCTCAATCACTGACATCTCTGAGGATTCACAAGTACAATACAACAAAGATTTAAAGGCATGGGACATAAGGTTTGCATACTTTGTCAGTAGAAAGAGCTAAATCCATACTATGGCAAAATAATAATAATAATAAGAATTCTCGAAAGAAAAACAGAACCGTTACCTTGGCCTCCTTTAGGTAGCAGTGCATAGCTTGTGTAACATCAGCAGCATGAACAGCATTGTGGTATGGGTTTTGGTTGTGGTAGTCCTCTTGCACCATAACTAGAAATAAAAAGGGAGGAACATAATGTTAACTTTTTGCCCAGATCATGATTATCTTTTGAACCTGTGGTTAAAATATGGTTGACATTTAGAAACTTTGGATTTATCCTTTAAATTCAACAGATTTGGATTTCTTTTAAAATAATAATCAGTTAGAAAGAAATAAGAAAGAAATGATTATAGTAATGGTAACAGCCAGGAGACTAATTATTATCAAAAAATGGAAAATAAATTGTGAATTTGACTTGGATGGTTGGTACAAGGAATTATGGGAAATGGCAATAAATGACAGACTAACGTGGAAATTAAAGTTAAAGAAAGGACTGGTAAAAAGAGATGATTCTAAAAAAATATGGGACGAACTGAGCATTTCCTAGGTAAAGCAAAAAGAATAGGGTCAGGAGAAGAATATATAACTTTCTGGAAAGAGGGGACAAATATGGAAAATTAAGCTATATACCAGGGGGTTTCAACCTTTTAAAACTGGGGCCTGGATTATGCTCTCTCATACTGTTGGCAGGCTTGAATGGTGTGTCTCCCCCATGCCGTTGCTGCTGCCATCACTCCCCCACATGCCATCCATCTAGCTTGCCAACACTTCCCCACATGCTGCCGCCACCACCGCCACACCCCCCCACACCCCCACACCAGCAGTCCAGCCCGCAAACACTCCCCCCCTGCTGCCACCACCACTTCCCTGCTTACTGGCCTGCTGTGCGTGAAGGAGTAGTCCTTGCCAGCACTCAGCCAGAGCAGCACCCAGGAAGGATACGGGGAGCTGCAGGCGCCTGCTACTTCTGCTTCCACTGCTGTCGCCACCGTTGCTTTCCCCTCTGCCTGTCTTGGCATGTCCTTAATGCTGATCTGTAGCAGGGTGGATGTTGTAAGCCTTCTTACAACATCCACCCTGCAATGGAGCGATGTTAGGGACATGCCAAGACAGGCAGAGGGGAAAAAGATGCGACGACAATGGTGGGAGCCGGGTGGAATGGGGCTGTAGGCCAGATCTGACCTGTAGGTCATAGGTTGAGAACCCCTGCTATATACTGAAAGCAAGCAGATGATTTATAACATCCTATTGGTGGTAGTGGGCACTTGTTTGATCATGTAATGGTTCGATATATATGTACACATGCAATGTTGTCATTATTATTATTATTATTATTATTATTATTATTATTATTATTATTATTATTATTATTATTATTATTATTATTATTATTATATAAATAAAAATGGTTTTAAAATGTGAATGGCTTGGCATTCTAGCAAGGCTGTTGCTTGGTAGAAGGAGAGAAAGAACCGTAGAGAAAAGACATCAGATCTTGAAATACAGATGGCATGCTTTATAAATCATCCTTTTATTGTATTTAATGCAATGCAAATACCAATTCCAAGGAAAATCAATAGTATTGTAGGGTGAAAGAGGAGGAGAACTCTATGATGCTATAATTATTTGAGGTTGTTTTAATCTACGGCTATCAGTAAGATGGTTCCTGTTTTAAAGTGACATTAAAGAGGAACTTATGTTCCACAGATTTTATTAACTTTATTAACTTTAACCATAAATCAAAGTGCTTCTGCCTAGCTCAAAGAATGTATTTGTGGCCAAATTAGATCTGAACTGAGTGAATGCAATTGAGCAGAGGGAAAGTCTCAGTAGTCTTTGGACTGGAAGAATAAAGTAGCAATAAAGTTTTAAATCTTTCTCTTCTGCCACAATCTTAATAAAACTTGCCATTCTAAAGTTTTTACTGCATTGCCAGGAATGCTTCCTATGGCAACTGGAAGAGCAAGTTTTGCTAGGATCACAGTAGGGAAAGAAGGACTCTAACTCCCCCTGCTCTATTGGTCTTTGCGCTGCTTAGGCTTTTCCTTGGATCCTCTTTAGAAACCAACCATATGGAGATCAAATTTCCCCCTCATTTGTTACACAGATCTTTCTTTACTTTCAAATTCTGCCAAGACAGGCCCCTTTATTAATACGGGGATGAAATGTGTTGGGTTTCTTGGAAACCAATATATTCATCTTCTGGAATTCAGTGATTTCTTCTCTCTTTTTCACCTCCTATATGGACAACCCTTCCTACACCATCCAGCCTATGACCCCAACATTGATGATCTTAAACTTTATGACTTTTTCAAGAGCATCCTTCTGTTCTGGATTCAGGTCTGAAATGCAAAGCTTTTATGAATAGGTTCCCAAGGAGTAAATCAATATGACCCATTGCTACAGCCTGGAATTCTGGGAGCTGTAGTCTTAAAAAAGGTAACATTTCCAAGCTTTGGTCATGGCAAGATGAGCTTTATGGGAACAAGCCAAATAACTTCCTGAAGCCTGAATATCAGGATTCCAAAACTCAGCAGAGCTACTAACTGGAGCAAATTCACACCACAGGTTCTTAAACTGGGCGACCATTTTCTCTCTTCCAGCATTGTAAAACTGTCGTGGTTAAATGTATTTTCCAACTCTATAATAGCAAACCTATATCTGGAAAGCTGGCAGAGAACTCAACAACACATTAGCTCCCATTACCATAGCAAATGAGAATTGTACTGTTTTGCAGCTAAAATCTGATTGTGCCATGTAGATTTTCCTATTTCCAAATCTCTGAGGACGGATAAAGAAAACGTCACACTAACCCTGCTCCTAGGAAGAATATATGGTATAACCAAACATTACTTCCTTGGGGAAATTATTTGTTATAAACGAGGTAGTTATTTTGAAGAGTCCAGAATTCAAGTTTGGGCATCCAGGTAGTTTGGGGAAGAGACTTTTGCAGTGTATATAGACTAAGGTTTTTCTCTGCTAGTATGTAAAACAACATCTTATCAACTTTCTCTTCTGATTGAAACAATGCAGAAGACTAGAGATGGGATTGTCCTGCTCATTTTTGAGTAAGAGACCTCCCAAATTCTGCAAAGTTTGTGATTATTGAGATTGAGGGAGGGTGTAAAATGAGAGTTTGGAGGGGGAATGAAAGTAAGAGACGGTAAAACTGACAGATTTGTCCATCAAGGCTGAATGATCTGTATGTTTAAATTTTAAAAGTCTATAGAGCTGAATTACATTTCTTCTCTGGCAGCTTCCATATCTCCTACTGATGCACGGCAGCAACTACCATATGGTCTTCTCCATGAGTTAATTACCAGTTCCCACTGAATGTGGCCAACATGTATTCTCCATATATGTAACTGAGTTAAGGTAAAGGTCTCCCTTGCTCAAAAGCCAGTTGTATCTAACTTTAAGGTGTGGTGCGCAACTCTGTTTACAGCCGAAGAGCCAATGCTGTCTGTTTCTGCAGACATTTCTATGGTCATGTGGCAGGCATGATTAGATGGCAGAGTGCATGGAACACTTACATTTCCCACCAAAGCAATACCTATTTATCTAAATACAATTTCTTGCTGTCAAACTGCTAGGTTGGCAGGAATAATTGAGGAGGTATGTTGTATTGTCATGTAGATATTAATGCTTCCATTACTGTCTAGATCGGTGGTTCCCAACATGGGGTATTATTATTATTATTATTATTATTATTATTATTATTATTATTATTATTATTATTATTATTATTATTATTATTATTATTATTATTAAATTAGATTTATATGCCCCTCTACTCACCTCACTGAGGCGACTCAGAGGGGCTCACATAACACAAACATATACACTATCACAATCTCAAATATAAATACAGCATAATATAAAAATATAACAACAGATGCAGCACAGATAACACAATAAAATTTTACATAAAAGAAAAAAAATACAATAAAATACAGTGTAAAATACAATGTACACGCTCCACGGGGGACTTCAGTTCCCAGAAGCCTAAGTTAGTATATTGGCTGATCAGTGTTTTGGGGGAAACTAAAGGTTGTGAAACACTGATAAAATTTAAATTAAATAAATCACAACACATTGCAATGTAATGTGTATATTGGTACCAAAATGGAATATAAACAGAAAAATGCAGTGATAAAACTCCTATAATACATAAGCGATGATTCAACAGATCCAAAATCAGGTAAATGAATCTATTTTACAGGATACCCCAATTTGTTACATATATTGGGTTCTTATAATCACTGCCTTAGTTATAACCTTAGCAAGGAAATAGAGATGTGAAGAAACACACAAAAAGGATGTATAATCTCATCACTGCTTTTTAATTTGTACTCTGAAGATATATTTAAAGAAGCACTTCCTGATTCCAGTTACAGTATCATTGACAATGGCAAGGTCATCAACAATGTCTAGTATTATTAGTTGACAGTTCAAGTGGGCTACAATGATTATTGAATTAAAATCAATGAAGTAACTAATGAACATGGTGTAAAAAAGAAAGTTAAGAAAATCAAGTTCATGGAAATCAGTTAAAAACAGTCAGCCCAAGAAATACAATACAAAATGGAAGTGTGTAGTGAATTGATAAATGTATATACCTTGACATTTAGTTGAATGAACAACGAGGTCATAGCCATGCAGTAGAAGTTAAAAAAGCAATGGTCAAGAGTAACTTCATTAAGATGAAGACTATAACAGGCAAAACCCTCCAACAACTTAAAATTGGCTTTATTGATGCACTGTGATGCTATGTTTACTTGATTCTACTGTTCTGAAATCACAGCGAAGGCAGCAAAATTCTGTGCAATGCCATGTTTACTACGAAAGCAGTTGGGAAACCACTCCATTAACCATACTGTAAAATATGTAAAATATGGAAAGTATATTGTGAAATCGAGCTGGACGATTGGTAAAAAGAACTATGGAACATTGTGATGAACGACACGACTGACATGCAAGTTAAGTTTTAAGAAAGGATTAACAAAAAGAAATGACTTCAAAGAAATTTGGGGAGAATTTATAGAACATGTCTTAATTAAAGTGAGAGGAACAAAACAGGGACAGGAATACAACATTTTTTGGGAAGTAGAGGTGAATGTATAGAATGTTTTATAATAGAAATAAAATAAATTGAAAATATAAGTCCCATAATTGGTGTGGCGCACAAAGAGGATTGTTTTGTTAATATTTATATTGATCAGTGATTTATATTGTGATTTATTTGCTGTTATGTGATTTATTTGCTGTTATGATTTGCATTTTTATTAGCTGTTCTGAGTTGCATAGTCAAGTGAGCGGCATATAAATGTGAACATCCTAACAACAACAACAACAACAAACAACAACAACAAAATTTGTTATTGTAATAGTGATCAATGTGATATTGTAATGCTTTTTGTGTATTTGTTTTAATGTTGCCTTTTTTAAATAAAAAAATAATAGTTAAAAAAATGGAAATAAGGCAGAGCAAAAAGAACAAAAAGTTGCTTTCTATATGTAATGGTTCCTGCAGATTTCTTGTGTTTGGATATTTTGCCTGTGGTTTTGTTTTCTAATGACCAATCAATGGTCATTACAAAAAAATATTTCATCAGATTTGGTTCCGTTGTATGACATGGAATATGATGTGAAATCCCAGACTTTAACACAGGGAACACAAAAACTGAAATGATAAAGCTGAGATGATAAAGTTCAAGAACCTTGGAGACTGGTTTAGATACTTTGAGTGGCTACATCCAAAGTCATAAAACCCATGAGAATGTCTAACCTTCAAGAAGGAGATGGGTTTTTTATGTTCTTTGCAATGAATATTCAAGGATGAATTGTTAAATATCCTTCCCCCACCTCCGCTACACATTTCATTGCTCAAAATTACAGCCAGTCAAGGCTGATGTTATTGAAAAGAAAAAGCTGAATCTTTCTTACACAATCTGTTGCCTGCTGGTTTTTGACAAAATAAGGGAAAGAGAAGGCTACAGCTAAAGTCTTGCCTAGCCTGGCCTAGAGATGGAGAATAAATGCCAGCTAGAGACAAGTCATTGTTTCTCTAAATAGCTATATAGATTGTTCTGGAACATACAAAAAGAACTAATGTTTAAAGTGGTAGCCATGCTAGTCTATGTAAGCATATCTGAGAGTAAACAAAACAGAACAGCAAAAATAGACAAAAAAATGTTGTAGCACCTTAAAGAGTAACTCCTGTATTTAAATGTGAGTTTTTGTGGACCAAGTCCACTGTGATGAATTCATCAATTTATACACACACCAGGTACACAATAATTGGCCAGGCTAAAATAATAGTAACATTGTAGCTTTTTTTTACAGCTGACAAAATCCCCTGTTATTATTCAAACCTGCTGCAAAGCCTGGCTGGTTGTAAAACAAACTTCTCTTACAAGCTGATGAATCACTTCCAAAGGGTGGATGCAACAAATATTGTGGCGTTGCACATTTGCCAATGGGTTAGCATCTCAGAACGAAGGGAGGCTTCAGCCAGTTATTACATTGCATTTCTGGGAAATTATAGTAAGACCAAGAATGAATGGCCCTACTCATTCAGCCTACATTGCTCAAGAACCAAGGGCTGAAAGAGGTGACTCTTGTTCTGGGATCCAGGTAGCAGCAAACACTTGTTAAAATGGTCACATACCTACCTGTTATCTGGTTTAGGGCCATTCTGGACAGCAAGAGCAATTACACATATAGAACTTAGAACACTCTCTGGGCAGCTCACAAGTAATTAGAATTTTGCCCCCAACATGCTGGGTACTCATTTTACTGATCTCAGGAGAAATTGGATCTTGAGCCATTATGATCAAACTCAAATTGTGAGCAGAGTTTTGGGGCTATAGCACTGCAGCTTTAGCACAGTTCCACGAGGGCTCGATCCACCTGCTGTAGTCAAGTATCAAGAGACCCACTGATAAGGCCTGGTTTGTCTATTTGGGTGTGATGAAATGGCTAAAAAATTGTTCATATGATCACACCAGAAAGGGTCGCTTGAATGGGAGCAATCTCCTTGAAAGTCATCTTCCTTTTTGGAATCACTTCAGCCCCACTCCAGAATCTAATTGGTCCAGCTTGGGCTCAGACCATGATCAAACTGGAGCACAGGCCTTCCCTGTATGTTGTGTGGTCTCTGGTAAACAGAATATACTACATTGCTTCCCAAGTTGCCCAAAGTGAGATCTAATTCCCTATGTGTTCATGTCCTTTGATTTGTTAAAATGTTTACATCCTGCTTTTCAGGCACAAAAGCTTCACTTAGGGCAGCTTATATCATTTAAATGTAACCTCTTCATGATCCTAATAATATAAAACAATCCAGCACAGAAGTTAGCAGCTAAGACCTGAACGTACAAATGCGGGCAAACATTTCACTGAGTTTTTTGTTTTGTAATTGCTGACACAGTGTAGCTGGCATATGTCTCATTGGTGAACAAACACAAGTTAAGAAGACAGTGTTGGCATTTACTATTGTGTACCAACATACATGACTTGATATATAACAACAGATGCCTATGCTATTTTTAAATCTTGTAGCAATTTCCCAATTTTTTTTTATCCCATTCCTCATAATGACAGCTACCATAAGCAATATGATTTTGACCATTGCTGCCATCTGCAGCAAACACCTGGTAGAATAAAGCTACAGTACTTGTAGAAACTCACAAAAAATATGTAGGACTGAGCAGGTATACCTCCTAGGCACAACATCTTAAAAACTGGTGTGGCCTTCTTTCTCATCCTGTTCAAATGAGCTTTGAATCTTAGACTAAACACAAAGAAGGTTCTCTCCCCACAAACCTTACGATGTGGGTATGATGATATACAGAAGGATGCATTGCTTCAGCCATCGGTGGGACCTTCTTCCACTTTCAGGGATTCTGGACTCCATCCCATTATGCCCCCAGCATAGGAATGGTTCTACATTCTTGTTATAAGCCTAAGGCGTTCTGAGCATAAAAGCTTTAGAACATGATGAATAACCTTTATCGAAAGCAACAGAGATGAAAGTACTTACCTAAGAACCTGTGTAATGTAACCATGTCTAACTGAAAATGGTGGATAAGCCCATGTACGTTGAAGAGATGGCACAGCAAAGTTACGAGGCTATTTCCTGAGAGAAGAGAGAAGAATTGTGTTAAACTTGACAAAACACCTCAGGATTATCTTCAGACTAGTATCAGGATATTTTAATTAGCAATTTTATTATTATTATCTTCTCTGGTTAGCTCTGCCTTTCAGTTACCTGTGTGTGAAAGATTTACAAAACTTATACCTTGAACTGTATAGATAGAATATGAATCACTAAATTCACAGCCCTAGAACAAGATGGGGTTGGAAGACTCACAAACCTGGAAGCTTCTTCTTGGTTACCTGACGTTAAAAAGAGAGCGAAGAATAACTCTTTAAGCAAGCAATCATAATGGTAATAGGCAGCCATGATAATTTTTCCAAAAGCATCACTATGGTGATAGAAGCCCTACTTCTTCTGGAATCATTACGATTTTTGGAGCACCTTTTTTACCAAAAGAATTATGCTAGCATCTTTAAATGAACCATGGGGTAGAAAGGGTCATTAGCTTGGTGGAACATCACATGACTTGGATGAATGAGATCCTAGGGTTCTTCAGATTAAAAGAAGGTCTGGGAAAACCCATTACCCAAGACTCTAGTGAACTGCTAGTAGCAGTAATTCACTAGACCTGTGATGGTGAGCCTTGCCATTCCAGGTCTTCTTGGACTTCAATTACCAGAAGCCCAAGTCAGCACTCCTGCTTATCAGGGCTTCTGGGAAATGAAGTTCATGAACAGCTGGGGTTCCAAAGTTCACCATCACTTAACTAGACTCTTTCTCACTTTCTCTTTCACATGCACCTGTCTCCTAAAAATGCCATACTGCTGGTACTTTTCTAAAAGCCTCCATGGACACTAATTAACCTAACTGAAGGAGGGCAGGCATGGATTTTAGCCATTCACAAAGGCCTAGGAATGTTGTGATGCCTTTTCCTGTTCAGTCACCTGAAGAGGAGATGCCAATTGCCTTAATCAGATTTAGGAGATGGCCAAAGTTTTTTCATCTCCCTCTGCCTCAGCATTGATTTGGGTTACTTCTACATCTCCCAAGGAAATAGTACAATTTAGTTCCCTTAATATATAACAAAGGAAAGGATCTAGGTTTAATGTAAAAAAAAAGAAAAGAGGCAGGTTAAGATGTCTGATTTCAAAATGTCCAAAACATAAGAAGAGTCCCTTTGGATCAGATTCAAACCCTTTCTCTAGTCCAGAATTCTGTTCGCACAAAGGCCAGGTCTATAGGCCACCTAAAGGTAAAGGTTTCTCTTGCTCGAAAGCTAGTCATGTCTGACTCTAGGGTTTAGTGCTCATCTCTGTTTCAAAGCCAAAGAGCCAGAGCTGTCTGCTTCTGCAGAGGTTTCCGTGGTCTTGTGGCAGGCATGACTAGATACCGGAGCACACAGAATGCTGTTTACCTTCCCACCAAAGTGCTCCCTATTTATGTACTTGCAATTTCTTGCTGTTGAACTGCTACATTGTTAGGAGCTAGGACAAAGATGGGAGCTCATTCCACCTACAGGCAAGCAAAATCACAGATTCCACAGCACAATACTTTCAGCTAAGCACATTTTCAGCTATGCACATTTCTAAACCTTTCTGTTCATTTAGACACATTGATATGCTGGAGAGAGAAGACTCCTGTAATATAAGGTTTAAGGTTGACCGATGAACCTTAAATCAAACAGATTCTAAAAAACTTACCATTTGTCAAGCGGTCAAACAGGAAAATGTCAAAATCCCACATTCCCACTCTGGATAGCATGTGCTGGAAACATAAAAATGCAATACAGAATAAACATGGGTGCAAACAAAACCCCTAATAAGTTTTCATTGATTACATTGTGCCTGCTTGCATTCATATTGGTATTCATCTGTATTATCCTCATGAGTAGCCAGAAAAGCATATCCTCTAATTTAAAAACTTTGTCTCCTGAGCACAGATACAGAGATGTGAGGTATCAAGGGGGAAACATATTTTATACATGTCTTGACTAACACTTGCTAATCCAAGACAGTTAAACTGTCCTCTTTCACAACAAGGCATGTGTGCTTCTCCAGATACTGTTTGATTTCAGCTCCACATCAGCCCTAGATAGCAAAGAGATTGACCTATCCCTGGTCCACTACATCTGAAGAACTGCTGCTTTCAAGCAGCCCAAAGAAAGTCATACACTTATAGTAGAGATAAAAAAATATTTCTGTGCAGATAGGGAGCCTGCTGTCCAGGGTAAGAGCACAAAAAGAATCCTGCTGTATCAGAGTGAAGGCCTCCATAGTTTATCATTTGGTATACACAGCACCAGTGGTGGAAATCAGCCAATTTGCACTGGTTTAGCAGAACTAATACCTAACATTTTGTTGAGTTTGGCAAAATGGTTGTTAAAATGGCATTTGTAATCAGGGTTCTCTCTAAGGTGGGAGTCTGGGCATTTGCCCTATGTGGATATCACAAATTTACATTCCTTACTCTTACTTTCATCTGCACAACAGCGTATTCTAAGTGCCTGTAGTAATGTTCATTCCATCCATAGGAGAAAGAAATTAGCTGGAACTATACTTGCAATATTTATTTATTCATTTCATAAAACTCATTATGCCTTTGATGAAATAGTACATTTTTATTCCCTTGAGTTTGTTACTTCCATAAACAAACATATAACATAAAGAGAAAAAGTGCCGAAACAACCAGGGGGCAACACGTTGTCATTTGTTTTAGCTTTGTGTTACATCCAAAATTCCCAGGAGAGATTATAAGTGTGCTGGTTTTCCCTGATGAGTAAAGCCAATAGGAAGCTAGGACACAATGAACCAAAAGAAATATAGCTTTCAAGGGTTAGCTTATTGCCCATTTCAGAAGCCGTGGAAAATTGTTCTTCCATGTTGGAATCCTTAGGCGAGTGTGTACGTGGTAATTAAGATGTTTTTATCATGACTTTCCCATGACAAATAGGTTAAGTATTGCCTGCATAAAATAATAAACTACCTTTTGGTATATCTTTTTTTATATACTTAAAATGATCATTAGGGCAGTGAAACAGTTGTTCAACTACAGTATTTGAAACCCACCACTGCTCAGCACCCAACCAGTTATGACAAAAGTTTCTCCCTGCTCTGCCAAGTGATTGACGCAAGAAATAACGAGGAATCCTTTAGCATGCCCCAGAGAAAGTAGCAGACATTGTAGCAATTCTCAGCAAGTTGTATGGTCAAAGAAGAAGGGAGGAGAAAGCATAAGATCAGTATGGAAGAGACATACAAGAGGTTGCGATAGGCACCATGAGGAAAAGAAATGGTCAGAAGCAGCATGATGACATCTGTTTTCCCCTTAGAGAAAGCCAAAGGAATCATTTGTAAAATTAATGGTCTAGTTTCATTATTTTGTCAACCATGATGGGTAAACCACACTATTCCAGTTTAAAATTGAGGCTGATGGAATGAAGGATACAGCCTGTTCTCCCCTCAAATATCTGGGCTGACAGATGACTTGAATCCAGATTCTCCCTCAGCAGGCAGAAGTGTTTCTATTCAAGAACACATTTGACAAGGAAGTGGCGCCTAAGAAAGGAGTTCTAATATGTTTCACTTTTTAAACACAATTTAAAATTCTTTAAAACTGTTTTGATTTACTACTTTCAACTTTGTTTTTAATACTGAAATCTATTTTATTTTAGCAGTTTTAATACAGTATTTCTATTTCAAAACATTTAGTAAGCTGCCTTCAGTCCCTTTCTTTGGAGAACAATAAATTAAAGATGAGGCATTAAAAAAAAGAATGAACTCATGCAATATTCTTGTACAGTACTATTATTCTGGGCTGGAAAACAGCAGACTACCAGAAACGAATGCTTGTATATCTTTGTCATTAATGTTCAATTGCTGGTTGCTTTGAATCTGGTAAAATGCAAATAAGAGGATTTTATCCAGAAATTATTCCACTGATGATAGCCTGCTTATGTAGAGTTTCTTGCAGAGGAAACAGAAGGATGGAGAGGAGGGGAAGGGAATTCCCCCTAGGTCTGCAGTCACAACTTTCTGTCACATTAAAGCTAGAAAGCTCAGGCATAGCCTAATTTAGGGATTTGACCATCTGAAGTTCTGTAAAAATTGTGCTTGTTAGAGATGCTTCTTACCCTTGCTTGACCAAGGTAGTCTTCATCCAGTAAGTACAGTGAAGTTTGTGGTACAATTCCACGCAATAGCCTCGATGCATGGAAATACCTCTGAAAGCTTAATAGTCTTTTCACCTTTTTCTTTGTTCCAATTTCCCCTGAGTGAATGGTATCTGCAGAAAAATAACAAGTACAAAGTTCTTTACTAAACGAACAAGCTAGAACTCAACAAAGGCCAAATCTTGGTTGCCTGTTTTTAAAAATGCATAATCATGTCTTTCTTTCCTTCCAATCCACAGCAAACAAGACGTCTTTCTTCCACCACATCCTCCTCTCCCAAGAGCAACAGTAAAGCATGAGTCAAACTTACTGAAGTACTGAACATCAAAGTTGGTTGGTTGAATGTTTTCTGCTGGCAAAACAAAGTCAAGCCTAAACAGAATTATTAAAGTTTATCCTCATGGTAGTTCAGTGAATAAAAAAACCACAGGAGCACTCCAGGTCTGCAAGCAGCATTAATATTTTAAAGAATTATTTATCAGGAAATGTTAAAGAATAGGTAAACGTCCACCACACATCACACATCCTGGGGAAGAAGTGGTGTTTTGCCATCATCTTCAGTAGTAGCTTAAACTTTTTAAAACACTGTTAAATTTCTTTTTAAAAATGTAGGTATATTATCTTAGCAGTATTCCTTTACAGAAGTGCAAGAATCCAGAACTAAATCCTGTTACATGGTATGCTAACTTTCCTAGTATATCTCCTAACTAAGATCACTACCAAAAGCATTAAGTTCAGCAAGGCAAGACTTAACTTAGTATGTATGAACACTTGACTACTATCCCACCTGGCTACTGGCATATAAACCAATGTGCTTAGAAACCAGAACTTGAAATCTAAATGATGTGCTGGACTGTAAATGTTGGTTGCACAAATGTTCCTTTCATGGAGATTGGTTGTTGACCTGCAGAATTTGAAAATGTGTCTAGTTGGGTCTTAATTTGGCTATCAGCTACAATGCTCCTATGGTAGTTTCTGTAGCAGAAATACATAGTGTTCTTCAGTTTTTGCTGAAATCTGTGTAATTAGGCACCAGTATGGCATAGGCAGCACTCTCAACTGGAAACAAACAGGTATTCTGGGAAAATGGCATGTATGCGTGTGTGTGAGTGTGTGTGAGTGTGCGTGCACATGCTGCATTTCTTCCTAGGGAAACTGAAGGTGGCTCACAGCAATTAAAGCTACACAATAATACAGTTGAACAAACGCCATTAAAAACTATACTAATTAAACTACAATTAAAATAATTTTAAAACATTTAAAATCTCGACAAATTCAATAAACACAACATTCCTAACACCTCCATTTATTGCTTAATGGCTGCCTGAAAACGAAGATCTTTGCCTGATGATGGATGGACTGATGGTGCTGTTGCTAAATGCCAAGCCAGTGAAAGATAAGGCAGTGAACATGTAGGAATTGGTCTTGGATGAACATGATGACCTGGCTTACATTACAGAGACCTGGGTTGCATTAAAATGAAATTGGGGAAGGCAACATTATCTAGCAGTTTGTCAGATAATGCATTTTTGAGCTCCATGATCTTGGCTTAGAATAGTCTGTTCAATATAAATTGGTACAACCTGGAACGTAGCCTGGAAATTTTACTTTTTTTGATTTCAGTTCCAGAATTTGGCACCAAGCATTGCCATTATCCATGCTGCTTAGGGATTTTTGGAAGCTACAGTCCAAAAACATATCTTTTCGAAGTTCTGATTTAGCAAATAAGTCACAACTCTCCCAGGAAGTCCTAACTCGGAAATTGCAGCACAGGGATTCCTATTGGGCTTGGGGAGTTGCAAGAGAGTTGGAATCAACATCCCAATTTTTTTTATTTTTAGATGTAAACATGAATTGAAGGGGATCCTTGTGTAAGCAATTTGAATAAATAACAGGAAATGACAGCTACCTTATTCACAGCTTCTGTTTACTGTTGGTAGAATATATCCACATTTCCTTAAGGAAATTAATTTCCTTAACTTCCAACATTTTTGTTGGGTTTTAGTTATTGATACTTACAATCAGTTCTTGATTAGGTAAACATATGAAAAAGCACACCCAGTTCTTTGCAAACTGTGTTGTGAATCAGCAATTCCTACTGCAACTACATCTCATGGAATCCCCTCTTGTTTTAATTAAAGCAATCAAGAGGTGTACTGCATCAGCCACTGACAGACTTCATTATATGATAGTGAAAGCTACTTTTAATTAACACACATGAGTCACTTCAAGGATCTGTTTCAGTGACTCACTGAACAACTTAGTCAATCAGACAAATACATTATTACTACTTTTACAAGAAAATCCTTTGCAAAAGCCGGGCAAGGCTATATTCCAAGAAAAAGAAAAGTGAATTGATGGTGAATATCTGCTGGAGAGACATTCCTAGATTGAAATTCACACTTCAGGGGGTACTGATGATTGTTCATTTGCAGATGAATGCTGTTGGGTATAATCTGACGTTAGTCCCACTAGTCAGAACAGAACCACTGAAATAACCTGGATCATTACAAGTCAGAACTAACTTGATGGCACATTATTATTATTATTATTATTATTATTATTATTATTATTATTATTATTATTATTATTATTATTATTATTATTATTATTATTATATGTTGCTTGTATTAAGAAGTCTCATATATTTCAGTAAGTTTACTTTACTGCATAGTAATATTATATCTAATCCTTTATGTTCAATTGTGTCTCTGTCTCCTCCTCCTTCTGCCACCATACCCGAATCTGAAAATAGGGGATCATCATGGCAATCAGCCATGAAGACTGTCCTGAAAATATAATGCAGTGGTCTTTCATTTGCCTTCTGCATTGGAGCATGGCACCTGTACCACCTATCCAGTTCCATGAGTCACTTTCTAGTCCTGAGCCCTTTTGGCATGCAAAGTCCTCCTCAGCCCCAGGCCAGCATTGATGAAGATGTTGCCCTCCATCAAGATGGATTCAAGTGGGTTTTAATCCACTTGGGGACCATTACCGTTCCCTGTGGACTTCATCCAAGGTCGTTAGTCCTCAGGGTTGTCAGGTTAGTTAACCACTGCCTGACTCTTGGCATTGAGTTGCTGACAGTACTCTATTACCATAGCAGGATAACGTGACCAGACATACACAAATTATTAGTTACTTAATTAGTTACTTGCATTACCAGGCATACAAGCAAGATATGCTCCCTCCACCATGTCAATTTGCTGCAATTATCTGTATATAGTTATGCAAACTATAAAAGAACACCAGTAAGATTTGGACTCCAACAATTCTTTCAGTTTTTCTGCATAGTTCAATTTGAATAACTTTTTTAAAAATCCCCAATTAAGTCATTTCTGAATAGACACCATGCTTACTGTTGAGTAGACGGAAGTCTATAAATGGATATGAACCCCGTCGTTCAGAAAGAACTGCGGTCTGACCTCTCAGCCGTGCATCCCCTGCAAAAAAATAATAATCAAATTAAATTATGCCTCTCTAAAAAAGCAGTCTTTATATGACTGTAGACCAGGGATTCTCAACCTACAACCAATGGCACAATTTCATGTGGCCTCCCACTGCCTCCACCACACTAGGAAGCATCATATTGTAGAGGAAGGGCAAAATGGTCATCCAGCCCCTGAAGCTGTCTGAGGGAGCATGACCTGGCCCCTGACTTTTAAAGGTTGAGAATTCCTGCTGTAGAAAATCAAGACTTCTGAAGTAAAACATTGTAAAATTGCAAAACTCAGAACATATTATGGAACTGAGTCTTTTTGAGATTATCTTTGTTAACAGCAAAGTACACAGAAAGAGCCTCCTCAAAGATTGTGGTATTTTTGAACTACAATCGAGTATCCCCTGGTAACAGCAACCTTGTGTTGCCGGCTTATCTTTTTCACACTAGGTCAGGTGAATACACTTTATTATGTGAAATAAAAACATCAGGGGGCTATTTACAAAGGACAAATTGTTCCAGAAGTAAGTTTCTCATCCAAATGCCGTTAATGCAGTCCTGTATGCAAATAGCATGTTTGTATGCATTTCACTTCCCAGATCGATAATAACATGAATAAATCAAAAGCACATCAAAATGCACATTCACATCTAAATGTTGCTTATCCATATGGCCTTTTTAAAAAAAATGAAATCTAGATCTGAAAATATATCTAAAAGCATATGCTGCTGCAACTTAGACATATTTAAATGATGAGAACATTGAACATGAGCCAGACATCCTAGAGAGTGAAGTCAAAAAGGCCATAAAAAGCACTGTAAACAACAAAGCCAGCGGAGATGATGGTATCCAGGTTGAACTTTTCAAAGCCCTAAAAGATGATGGAATCAAATTATTACATTCTATATGCCAGCAGATTTGGAAAACACAACAATGGCCACAGGATTGGAAAAGATCAGTATATGTTCCAATCCCCAAAAAGGGTAATGCCAAAGAATGTTCAAATTATCGAACAATTGCGCTCATCCCACACGCTAGCAAGGTGATGCTCAAGATAATACAGGATAGACTGCAACAGCATGTGGAGAGAGAATTACCAGAAGTGCAGGCGGGTTTCAGAAGAGGCATGGGGACTAGAGACCACATCGCCAACATAAGATGTATTATGGAAAAAACAAAGGAATATCAGAAACAAGTATACTTCTGTTTCATTGATTACATTAAGGCCAGTGGTGGGATGTCAAATTTTTTTACTACCCCACCGTGATAATAATAATAAAATAAAATAATAATAAAATAAAATAAAAATAAGCACTCACACACATACACACCCCTCAACCCACCCACCCACCCACAACACAAGGACAGCAAGGAGGACAGCAAGGAGGACAGCAAGGAGGCCGTGCATACGCGCCAAGCACTATAGACATGCATGCACACCAAGTGCTTGGTGCACATGTGCAGTGGGGGAACCAGTGAAAAGGTAAGCCCCGAAGGTGGTTCCCCCCAAAAGCTGCAACCGGTTCTCCAGGACACTGGGGAAAGTTCCTACCGGTTCTGGAGAACTGGTGAGAACCTGTAACATCCCATCACTGATTAAGGCCTTTCACTGCGTGGACTACAACAAAATGTGGCAAGCAATTAAAGATATGGGAATACCAGAACACCTTATATGCCTCATGAGAAATCTGTACATGAATCAAGAAGCAACAGTTAGGACTGAATATGGAATGACTGAGTGGTTTGGAATAGGAAAAGGAGTAAGACAAGGCTGCATTTTGTCACCCTGCTTATTCAACTTATACACAGAGCACATAATGCGCAATGCAGGGATGGAGGAATCACAAATTGGGATCAAAATTGTTGGGAGAAACATTAACAATTTGAGATATGCAGATGATATCACCCTAATGGCAGAAAGTGAGGAGGACTTTAAAAAGCTCCTGATTAGGTTGAAAGAAGAGAGTGAAAAAGCTGGCTTGAGACTCAATATCAAGAAAACCAAGATAATGGCAACAGGCCCTGTCAGTCCCTGGAAAATAGATGGGGAAGTAGTAGAGGCAGTTACAGACTTTACTTTCCTAGGATTATAGCTCACTGCAGATGGTGATTGCAGCCACGAAATAAAAAGGCGGCTGATTCTTGGGAGGCAAGCAATGAGAAACCTGGGGAGCATAGTGAAAAGTAGAGACATCACATTGCAAACAAAAATTCACAAAGTCAAAGCAATGGTATTCCCTGTGGCAATGTATGGTTGTGAGAGCTGGACCATTAGGAAAGCTGAGCGCAGAAGAATAGATGCCTTTGAGATGTGGTGTTGGAGGAGAGTTTTGAGAGTCCCCTGGACAGCGAGGAGAACAAATAGGTCAATATTAGAAGAAATCAACCCTGACTGCTCCCTAGAAGGTCAAATAGTAAAGATGAAGCTAAAGTACTTTGGACATCAAATGAGAAGAGAGGATTCGCTTGAGAAAGCCTTGATGCTGGGAAGGGTGGAGGGCAAAAGAAGAAGGGGGCGCCCCAAAATGAGATGGTTAGATGGTATTGTAGACACAATGGGCACAAAGCTGAGTGAGTTGAGGAGGATGGTGGAGGACAGAAGTGCCTGGCGGACAGTGGTCCATGGGGTCACAGAGGGTCGGAATCGACTGTGCGACTGAACAACAACAGACGTATGTTGGTGCTTAAATCTCTGTGACTCTTTCCCACTCATTCTATTAGAAGGGGGGGGGGTACCGTGTAATTATCTCCCTTAGGTCTTTTAGTTACTGAATACTGACATTTGATACCTGTTTCAGTTTTTCGAGAACAAGAATTCAGCATTGGACAGAAAGTTTCCACTGTATTCTTTGGAACATATTAGGTCCGTTCTTATTGTGAGTAATAAATATGCCCAGTAAACACAGGTAGTAAATAGAGAATATCAAAGAGTATTTCCCTACATTTTCAAGCTTCTGATGTCAGCACAAACAATTTCTTTGCCTGCAACTGTAAACAAATAATTGGAGCACATTGTCCAGATGTTATTGTTGCAGCTGCTACAGAGTACATACACTCTGATACAATTAAATTGCTCACTTCTTCATCTTCATCTTCTTCTGTGTCTAGGCCGCATTCTGCAGTTCCTTTTACCTGACCCAGTGAGAGAAAGATTAGCTGACAACACAAGGTTGCCGTTACCAGGGTACGCCCGATTGTGGTACAAAAATGCCACAATCTTCGAGGAGGCTTTATCTGTGTACCCCAAATTGCCCACTTGAAACAGATAATGTACAGTGTTTGTATGGTTATGTTGATGCTTCATCAACATACTTTAAAAATTCTTCATTAATAGAATGTATTTTATTAATTATGTAAATACTGGTTGATGATTCATTAGCTGTTGTGTTAAATGGCTTTCACAAGAAGATCAGCACTCACATATCTTGATGCACGACCCACAAGAGACAAACTCGCTTTAGAAGACACAGAAAGTTTCATCCAGATGGGCATTAAGTCTCTTCTGGGGCATTATGAGGATGGGCTGCTGGTTTTTCATTTACAACATTCACACTTGTTGAACAACAGAGCAAGTCAACTCCCAACTCAACACAAACTTTTTGATGTTACGCTACTTTGGCATACCCCCATATATGTCTGTAGAGTCTGGGACTAGGATATATGGGGGCACTGCAGTGGTCAAAGCAGCTTCTGAGGTCAATTTCTGGTGTCCTAAAGCAGCTTCTGGATTTTTAAAATGTTTAGCAGATGATTACTGCTGAAATGCAGTGATTACATGATACAAAAAAAAAAAAAGAAAGAAAAAGAAAGAAAGAGTTCCCTATCTCTGTATTGTATTGCTGATCAAGAACTTGCCTGCAGCTGCCATTTCCATCAGCAATACACAGAAATAATTTTTCCCAAGTGCAGTGCAACATTAATAATCTTTTGCTGCATTTCTCCTGTGAAGAGAGGAGGAAGGGATTTTTATGTGAATTTTGTCTCTTGCCCCCATTTATCTAAGAGGTTACTAAAATAAGGGCCTAGATGTGTTTTCACCAAAAGGAATGTAGGATATACCATATATTATTATTATTATTATTATTATTATTATTATTATTATTATTATTATTATTATTATTATTATTATTATTATTATTATTATTATTATTATTATTATATTTGTATTTATATGCCGCTCTCCTTGCCAAAGCAACTCAGAGCGGCTTACAATGTTACAGTATCAAATATAAGAGCAACAACATATCAATATAACAAATATAATACAGTCAATATAGTCATAAAAGCAAAAGCACAATACAATCTACAGTCCATAAACAACATATGATACCAAATGGGCAATAAACAATATAATCACAATACTATTCATATCTAATACAAAGAAAATAACCCTACAGTAATCGATTCAGTAATGTACAATACAAAACATCATCCCGCTGCCCATCCACATCCCCCCCAACACACCTGCTATCCAGTCCCGGTATGGCTGCGGCGAACACCCACCCCTATCCCCAGGTAGTCTCTGGGTGCTGGTGGGGCAAAATCAACTCCCCCGGACAGGTGTTTCGAGTCCGGGGGAGGTCGAGACGTCTGCGCGGGCTGCGCAGGCTGGTGGCGTTTTCCCCGGCCGTAGCTCCTGCAGCGGTCCCTTTTCAACTCCCCCGGACAGGTGTTTCGAGTCCAGGGGAGGTCGAGACGTCTGCGTGGGTTGCGCGGGCTGGCGGTGTTGCTGATGGCGGCGGTGCAAGAGTCCAGCCGCCGCCGCCGCGGCTTTTAAGCCCTGCCGGGTGGGTGGTGCCTCCGGGACAGATGGACGAGCCCGGGGGCCGAGTGGGAAGGCGGCCTCGCTCCGGCCGCAGGTGTTGCTGATGGTGGTGGCGCAAGAGTCCAGCCGCCGCCGCCACGGCTTTTAAGCCCTGCTGGGCGGGTGGTGCCTCCGGGACAGATGGACGAGCCCGGGGGCCGAGCGGGAAGGCAGCCTCGCTCCGGCTGCAGGTGCTGCTGATGGCGGTGGTGCAAGAGTCCAGCCGCCGCCGTCGCGGCTTTTAAGCCCTGCCAGGTGGGTGGTGCCTCCGGGACAGGTGGACGAGCCCGGGGGCCGAGCGGGAAGGTGGCCTCGCTCCGGCCGCAGGTGTTGTATAAGATGTATAAGACGCATTGGACAATAAGAAGCATCCCATTTTTTCCACTGTATTTTAAGGGTGTGTGTGCATCCTATATGTAAATACAGTATTTACCAGTGTATAAGACACATCAGTGTATAAGGTGTACTCCGCTTTTCTGTAAGCAAAAATAAGCCATGTGATCCATACACAAAATCAAACAAATGTAGGAGGAAGGTGATACCATTTATAGGATCTCTTTTTAAAAAATCAAACATTGCAAGCTTTCGTGATTCAAAGATCACTTCATCAGGCAGGGTTTATGGCATGTTGTCCCCCATGGAACAGCTAAGCATACCAGCTTAGCTTAAACAACATGCCATTAATCCTGCCTGATGAAGCAATCTTTGAATCAAGAAAGCTTGCAATGTTTGATTTCTTTTTTTAAAAAATGATCATATAAAAGGTATTGTCCTCCTTCTACATTCGTTTTTCTGGTGTATTTTAATGGGGAAAGTGTGTCATATATGCAGGCAAATACGGTATACAGTATATGTTATAGGCTGGTATATGCTTTATTTTTGTAGGAATTTTCTTCTTTTTATCTTCTTTTAGTTTGTTTTAATTGATTATATTTGAGTTCTTTGTAAACCTTGAGTAGTGGTATACACTAAATTGGCTATAACTAACTAACTAACTAACTAACTAACTAACTAACTAACTAACTAACTAACCTACCAATGCAAAAAAAAAATGTGTCACTTCCTCTGACTGTTGGCAGACAGTCATAGGAAGTTGTCAGTTCCATTCAGATGAGATGAGTGCCCTGAATGGCACATCACGCCTTCTCTCAACTGTAGCCACAGTTTTTCCAGCTGATGCAGCCCGGAAGTGGTGAAATAGATTATATCACTTCAGGCTGAAAGTGCAAGTGCACACTCTAGATTTCACTCCTGCATTAAAAAAATTACAAATATGTTTTATCAGAAGAAAACTGACACAAACTGGGCAGGTTTGTATACTAGTTATTTGATATTTCCAAGAACATTTTAAAAAAAAGGAAATGTAGTGATGTAGTTAAAAAAAGGTGGGCATCTTTCACCAGCAGTCTGCCTCATATGTAGATCTCGCAATTTTCACAAATCTCTTGCAAATATTAATGCAACATCATTGCAACAATGCCCGCCATATCATGCTGAACTACTTATCCACAGGTGCATGTTATTCTAAGAACCTATTTGCAGACACAGTTAGGCAGAATCAAGCTGTTAATATTTTATAAGGTAGGCAACTGTGCCCAAGCATTTCCCTGAAATATCTGTTAATTGCTCCTGAAAATAGTGAACAAATATCTAATTAAGACTTGTCCTGGAGATCATTCACAGCTTGTAACAAATGGATGTTCCATGCTTGAGACTCATGGTTTTCATGAGTCACATAGAATGGATTTTGCTTGCAAATTGTGCAACTGATGTCATCCATACACAGTGAGTTGAAAATTCTCTCATTAAAGATACAACCAGAAGCTTTTCTTTGGACATATGCAATTACTGTACTTTATTTTTCAAGCCAAAGTCTGGGCCCAAACTCAGCCATCTTAACTGCTTCAACAATCACTTGGGGACCTCTTCTTTCCATAGTTAATGAGCTTTCCCAATGAAAAAAGTCACCACGCATTATCCAGCTAATGTGGAAATATACTTTTTATCTAGTATTGTTCTCTGGTTAAACTCTTCTGCAATCCTTGCATAGTTATTAGTCTCAGTCTTCAGAACATGTAACCCAAAACTGAGTTGGACTTGCACATCTGTTTTGCCTACTTGCTCCGATGCCTCCCCTTGTTGAGTTTCCAGTTAACCTAACAAGAGGAGGCTATGGTTGAAGAACAGGACACTTGAGCCCCAAAATGTACCCTTGCTAATGTTGTCTACATCGGAAGAACTGGTTTAAAACACCTTGTCAGCCCCAACTGGTAATAGTGGATGGTGGTGTGCAGTACTGGTGCTAGATCTGTACTGGTGGGTAGATCCGTACCCAGCATTTGTGGTCCTCCTTTCTCAAAAGCCAGTTATATCTGACTATAGAGTTTGGTGCTCATCTCCGTTTACAGCCAAAGAGCCAGCACTGTCTGCTTAGGTACCAGCAATCATGAAGAACCTTAAAATAACTGAAGGGCAAGCAGGAAAAAGCATGCAGGTGTGGAGTGTAGAACACATGGAATGAGGCTTAACACCTCCTTCATATTCCCATTGGAACTCCTTCTGGCTTATGGAATCAAATTTTCTGGGTCCCACCCTTTACAATTTACAGAGGCCACACTGTTTAAGAATTGTTTAAGACCATTAAGCAAAGAAAGCTCCAATACATTGGCCATATCATGAGGAACAAGATAAGGTATGGAATCCTCTAACTTGCTATGCAAGGAAAGATCCCCGGGAAGAGAGGCCCTAGACATAGATGGACTTCATGGCTGAAGAACCTGAGAGACTGGTGTGGCATGTCCTAGGAAGAACTGTTCCAAGAAGTTAAGAACAGGAAGACTATTGCCATGATGATAGTCAATATCCAGAATCGATATGACACCTGAAGAAGAAGAAGAAGAAGAAGAAGAAGAAGAAGAAGAAGAAGAAGAAGAAGAAGAAGAAGAAGAAGAAGAAGAAGAAGAAGAAGAAGAAGAAGAAGAAGAAGAAGAAGAAGAAGAAGAAGAAGAAGAAGAAGAAGAAGAAGAAGAAGAAGAAGAAGAAGAAGAAGAAGAAGAAGAAGAAGAAGAAGAAGAAGAAGAAGAAGAAGAAGAAGAAGAAGAAGAAGAAGAAGAAGAAGAAGAAGAAGAAGAAGAAGAAGAAGAAGAAGAAGAAGAAGAAGAAGAAGAAGAAGAAGAAGAAGAAGAAGAAGAAGAAGAAGAAGAAGAATGGAGTAAAGCTTAATCAAATCTGCAAAACACCTCTTGCCAAAACTGCTTTCCCTCAGAAGCTGCAAATTTCACACTCTAAATGCATGTGTTTGGTTTTGATGTATTATTTGGCTCCAAGATATAAAACAGAATGAAATGGTTGCTTAGATTCTCATGTCACTGGTTCCGCTATGTTGTACTCTGAAGAGATGAATGATGAAGCAATTCAAAGAGAAATATGAACCACACATTTCAGTAATGAGTGTGCTGTTGGCAATCAATTGAACAAGATGGCAAGATGGCTGATTTCCCTAGCACTTTTGTTCTGATTCCCCTTCCTCTCTTTTTGTGTGACATAACACATCCCAGTCCCAAGCAGATGATGTAACATTTCGCTCTCTGACAGCTTCTCCTGTCAGAAGCTTAACTGATTGCCTGTTATTACTGAGAGTAACTGGTGTATCGGTGCCTATTGTAAACTTAAACCAGAGCACTGATGATTTTTGTTGTTGTTGTTGTTTTCATTTTGTTTCTCCCTGCCTCAAATGTTAGATAGATTCTGTTATATACCCTCTCTAGTCTGGGAAACTGGATCCCCTTTTTGAATGATGGATGGATTTCTTGATTTCTAATAGGTCTGCAAATAGGTCTGCAAACTTCCACAGATGTACTGTACTCAGCAGTTTAATCAAGAAAAGCATTCCTTGTTTAACACAGTAGCAAATTTTAATCAGTGAGGCGAAAACTGAAAAGAACACTTGCTTACTTTTAAATTACTGACATGTAAAATGAAAAAAGGAAAACATGAAAGGGCCTGCTTTTCTATTGGTTTGAAGCTTTTTTTATTTACCATCATCTATTATACTTCCTTCCATTTCCTCCAAAAAGATCCTATTGAGAAGCTCTGCTAAAATGCAATTCCATTCCAGTTTCAAAATTACAATCCACCATGTGATGGATTTAGTAAAATGTTCTTTCATGGACATACAGTACAGTACAATTTCCTGGGCATTCTTCCATGACCATGTAGGTGGGATTAACAACCACTTAGCATTGTGTAGGATACATTCAGTACACCATAACACTGATCTACATTTTCAGTGTTCTACATATATAGTTGTCTTTGGATCCAAACAAAATAGAAATGGAAAGTTTTCTTCTGCCTCCTTCTTCTGCAGCCACCTCTGACCCCACCACCAACCCATCCCAAAGGTTTTCCCTACCCAAAAAATATGGTGCAAAAAGGAAAGAAGAAACAAGTAAAACACTTCCAATTTAGAAGTTTTGCTTCCCCAATAACCCCATGACCAAGTTGGTAAGGAGGGACCCCAACCTACTGTACATGCTAGGGTGATGCTGGGGAACGGACATTCACAGAAGAGAGGAACGGAGAGGAAGTTTCTTTCCTTGAATGTCCTTCTGTTTACATGTGTCAGGATCTAAACTACTTCTCATGGTAGTCTTTACAGCAATGCTGAGTTACCACAGGTAGGTTTATTAAAGCTAAAATAATGCTTGATGCCACTTCATAACTGTTAGGAAGAAATAACAAGCTTGGACACTTCTCTTTGAACACTGGCAAGAGCACTGTGTGTGAGTTCTACTTCCCAGGCACCACCTATTACCAACTTAACTCTCCCCCTCCCCCTACCATTGGGTGCAATGATGGAGGAAATACTAGGGATATAGGTTAGGCTGTTTCACCCCCCCGCCCAATTTGTCATGATTTGAAATTTTGTATGTATTGAGTACTAAACTAATGAAGGAGGCTGTAAAAATCCTGGAAATGTGCATTGTACTTTAAGAAATAAATTCAAATAGCAATTTACTAACAGTCACTGTTAAACAAGGAGATCTAGTAGTCTTCAATTGTGATCTAATCCTTATACTCTGCTTATAAGCATGTATATGATCAAATCATGACTTCAGAGGGCTGGTGAAGACAAGGCCTACTCTAGTTATGACTTAATACTAGATTTCATCCAATAACAGCCTTCAGATTTTTTCCCCACTCACTAGAAATCCACAGTCTAAGAGACAAAACTAGCTTCCACGCCAGCTATACCAATTCAATAGAACATGCTGCCAGGAGAATGAGAATAATTTGTTCAGTCTATGGGAAACACAATGTCAGTGCTCACAGGAGAACTGACCAAAACTTTCCATGCTTAAAAACAACAACAAAAGCAATCCAAATAGTAGATTAGTCTTTTCCAAGCTGGCACCTCTCAGATCAGTTGAACTAAAACTCCTACAATGTGTGAAATTACTTGAGATAATTGGGTTGTAGCTCAACAATCTCTGGAGGAATACAGTTTGACTTCTCTTAGTCATCCCTACGTATATAAATTTAATCAGGCTCTAATCAGCGTGACTTTCTACTGGCCAAAGTAAAAAGGCCAGAGATTCTAGTCCAGAGACCTATGGAACACATGCCAGTGGTCGCACTCAAAACCCTCTCTGTGAGAACCCATGCAGTCACCCCAGCACAGAGTTTTCCCCGCCCCTGTGTCCAGCAGTCCAATGGGAGCACTTCCTCCCTACCCCCACACAGATTTCATCCCCAGCAGCCCAATGGGAATGCTTCCTCCCTCTCCTGTTGCCATGTTGGCACTTTGAAGTAAATAAGTCAGTTTTGTGTTGCACTTTGGAAAATCGGTCTCTAAAAGGTTTACCATCACTGGGTTAAAGATTAGTCCAGAGACCATCCTGTAGATTCTGGGCTTCTGTTTGAAATAGGTGTGATGTTGCTTGTAGTCCAATGTATCAGGAGAGTGCCAGGTTAGGAAAGGCTGTATCAGGTAATGTCTGAGAGAGCACTATAGGAAGCTGTGCAGCATATTATCAGGAGTAAGTTGTTATTCCACACTGTACTGAGATCTTTTCAGCATATAAAGCAGGTAAAAACAGCAATGGCTAGACCCATTGAAATCAAGAAGGAAATTTAAATTGCACCTAACTTGTCACATAGATTTTAGTGGGACTGAGGTTGCAACCCTACATTCACCAGTGTGGAGGTAAACTCAACTCAATGCAGTGGGAGTTATTTCTGAGCAGACATGTATAGGGTGATGTTGTTAGTTTTGACCCACTAAAGTATTCTAAAAGTATTCTAAATATCTAAAACCTGATTATTTGTAATCAAGGCATCACTAGATAAGAAGCTATCTGGAAGAAGTGTTTCTCTGAGGGGAAAAGGTGGTCTGTTTATTCTAAAACAATTTTGTCTTAGTTGACATTAAGTAAAGGTAAAGGTTGCCTTTGCTCAAAAGCCAGTCATACCTGACTCTATGGTTCAGTGCTCATCTCTGTTTATAGCCAAAGATGCGCTGTCTGCATCCACAGGCATTTCTGTGGACATGTGGCAGGAGTGGTGGGATTCAAATATTTTTTACTACCTACCCTGTGGGTATGGTATGGTGGTTGTGGCCATGGGGAAAGCCCCGTGATGCACCCGAATTAGGACTACAGTAATACCTCATATAACATTAGTATCGAATAACACTAAAATCGCATAACATTAAGGAATCTGGGGGAAAGAATTGCATCAGATAACATTAAGATCCTATGGGATGCTTCAGATAACAACCGCTAAAGCCTGTGTGGTTACAATGTATCTCTATGGATCCCATAGGATTTTAACATGCATCAGATAACACTAAAAATCATATAACACCAAGACTTGTGGAACCAGGTTTTAGTGTTATATGAGGTTTTACTGTACTTTATTTCAAAACTTGGATGGGCAGAGCAGGCTGGAATTTCTGCTACGAGTTCTGGCAAACTGGGGTGAACCTGCTGTATCCCACCACTGTGTGGCAGGCATGACTAGACACCAGAGTGCATGGAGCATGCTTTTATTTCTTTATTAGTTAACTGGGACATCACATGGCTTTTGCTTCCATGGCTGTTGTTTTAGGCATGTAACACTAAAAGATGTGCATGCTTTGGGGAACAACATATGACTAGGAACCATGCACCTTTCTTAAATTGTGATCTCATCCTTATCATGCATTCCTTTGCATGCCTACTTAGAAGCAAAGCTACACAGAGTTACTAGAACATATCTTCAGTCCAACTGAGCAGATAGATTAAAGGCAAGGATGCAAAATCATGCCATTTTGCAGCTCTTTAATTTGCCCCAGGCATTGCGATGAAAACTGGCAGAAGCAGAAGCCTCAGATTGGTAAATTGTTATTCTTGGCAAAGAAAGATTTTCAGGTATCTATTTGAGTGATGCATGCAGTCTTCCATCCAGTTGTGAGAACCTGGCTGGGACTAAAAGGTCCTTTTGCCATTAGCGAGCCATAGTAAGTGAGATAGAGGTACATCTGGCATTTTCTAACACTTTGTTTAGTATCATGGTCATCAGTGTTTATTTCTTTGTTAAGAAGTGCTAGATAAATTTAAGACAATGAGATTGAACTGAGTAAAGCTTTATGGTCTAATCCTGTCCAGCTATATGTGCCTAGAAGGAGACTAGTACACCATACTAGCATGAAAGCACAGCTGTACTCTTGCATCCTTGATAAAGAACCTCCCAGACATTACTTCAGTATTCAAGGAAGGGGAAATAGCATCCTCTTACCATTTTATTACATTCTGTCTGGAGGCTGGAGAAGTTACTCTTCTAGACTGCAATACTGTACTTAGTAGCTATCCCTAATGGGCTTGTGGAGTTGTTATCCAAAAAGTGACATTTCCAAGCTCTGATCATCTTGGGCTAGCAGATTTTTTTTTTTACTTCCTAAGGCAAATGATGTGTTTTCTCCATACCTATAATGAACTTGGCTTGACTAGTAATTGAAACTTACATCTTCAGTATGTATTGTCCTCCCTATGGCAGATTCTACCATTACAAATTTTTTTTTGGTACCTTGGTTCAATCATCAATCCAAATGGGGACTAAGAAAAGTGTAGCAATTAAGGAACTAGAAAAGAACATCAAGTATAATTCTGTGTCATTAGAGACCAATTACAAGATCCTCCACACTCTTGTTTTCCTGATCACTACATGAAGGTGTGATAGCTGAACAGAAAGGAAAGCTGACAGGAAAGAAAAAAAAAATATTTTCTTGAAATATAGTGCTGGATGAGAGCTTTGCAGATACCCTGGACTGTTAAAAAAAAACACAAGTGGGCCCTAGAGCAAATCAAGTCTGAACTGTGTCTGGAGACAAAGATGAAGCTAAGGCTGTTCTTCTTTGGGCACATCATGAAAACACATCAGTCTCTAGAAAAGACAATAACACTGAGCAAGATGGAAGTCTGCAAGAAAAGAGGAAGACCGGACATGAGATGGATTGACTCTGTGAAAATTTGTGTTTGCAAGAATTGAGCAGGGCTGTTGAAGGCAGGATATTTTGGAGATCTCTCAATCATAGAGTTGCCACAAGTCAGAAACAACTTGATAGCATGCAGCAGCAGCAGCAGGAGCAACAAATATGAGAAGGCTACTTCTGCTTCCATGTCTAGGCCAGATGTGAAACTCCCAAAACAAAGGCATTTTTTGGTAAGTTCATTCCGCAGTTCCTTTTGCCTGACCCAGTGTAAGAAAATGTAGCTGGCAACACAAGGTTACCATTACCGTTCAAAAATACCACAATCTTTTAGGAAGCTCTTTCTGTGTATCCCAGAACGCTACTGATATCTATTAGCCAGTGCTATATAATTTGAATCTCCTAGGAAATTTTTGTTTTCTTCACCATGGCCCTAAGGCTCAGACTAGATGGTACAGTTGGTACATTACTAGAAGTGGAATGCCTGAAAAGTAATAATGTTTCTCCTAGCACACAGGCTTCCTTTGCAGGTCTGAATGTTTGAGTATGGTATTTTGAAAGAATTGCATGCTTGGAAGAACATTTTATAATGGCGAAAAATATACACTGCTCTTAAGGAGAGATTTAATTGTGAGTCTCATAAGGAACTGGCCAATAGTAGGCTCATTGTAAGCACCTGCAAATATTAATAAAATGTAATTTTTTTTGCTGTAAGCACCTGAGAGATTTTGATATGAGGTTATAAGATATATGGCTTCCTGTTTTATTTATTTATGTGGATTAAGCAAATGTATTTTCCAAATTAGTAACATGCAGCAGGTACTGGGCACCATGCTGCCTCAGCAAAAGCTTGAGGAGAAACTGAGCTGCAGGGAATTTTTAATGTATTCATTCTTGCTCCTGTAATTTATTTAGCACCATCAACCTCCTTACAACAAGGAGGTGTCTCATACACTCTCCTCTGTTTTTGGCAGTCTCCCAATGGCTAAATTGGCTGACAAAATAATTGCTGCAGCAGAAAGCAGTCCAACTCCAAAAAGTTGCTGTCTTCTGTTTTCCAGCTGGACCATAATCTTCCCAGATATTCTGCTCTGTATTCTCAGGAGCAGATCCTATGATGGAAGAAGACTCCCTGTTACTTTCTTGCATGCTGTTGCTGAATTTTGGCTCTCTAATTAGAGAAAGTGGCTTGCCCCTTTTAAGGCCTAGAGATGTAACATCAAGGATATCCTCTTCAGGACCTAGATGTACACTGCATTCTTTCTTGTGTTGAACATTTCTAGTCATGGTGTACAATTTCTTCATAGCTGCCCTCACCTCCCCATCCAGAAGAACTGCATTTCCTATGCTTGAAACCTCTTTCATCCTCCCATGTTATGAGTTGTG
This sequence comes from Furcifer pardalis, assembly GCA_030440675.1. Taxonomy (NCBI): domain Eukaryota; kingdom Metazoa; phylum Chordata; class Lepidosauria; order Squamata; family Chamaeleonidae; genus Furcifer; species Furcifer pardalis. The sequence goes on along the minus strand of CP126890.1, from coordinate 92,318,686 downwards.
CTAAGGAAATAATAACCAAATGCGAAGCCAAGCTACAGGTATTTATAAACTGCTGCAGTGCTTACCCAACAGTAAATATAATAGTCATGTAATCTATTTATTTTTTGTTTCTGCAATGTGGTTCTTTCTGTTATGAAAAATCAAAAGGTGCGCAAAGCAACATAGGACACTGAAATATACAAGAAAACAATGACATATATATAATGAATATAGGCTGTTAATAGGAAAGCTTTCCAGAGGTCATTCATTATCTGATAGAATTGCTGTTAAATTATAAACAACTTGATAGCACACAACAGCAGACACTGGTTAAGTCAGGAGAGGAATAGTGCCGCTCCAGATGTTGTTGAACTGGAACTCCCATAATCATTCATCATTAGTGTCTTGGGTGTGTGGAACAGGCAATCCAACAATAGTGGAGGGCCACAGTTATCCAGCCCTGACTTAATTATTTTTACAGTCTTTCTAACTAAAGCTCTCCAAGCAGCCAATGCAAATGCAAAGTTACAACATTTACCTACTGAAAGGAGAATAAATGTCTGGCCCTCCAGATGTTGTTGAATTGCATTTGTCCTGTTTCATCCGTAGTGGTTATCCTGGTGAGAAATGAAAAGGGTTTGGTTCCCTCAGATAGTGCTGGGCTTTAGGCTCCCAAAAGCCTAGCCAGCAGGAACAATGCTTAGAGATCAGCGATGGGATGTAACAGGTTCTCACCAGTTCGCCAGAACTGGTAGTAGCTTGTCCCGTAGAACTTTTGGGGAACCACTTCTGGGCTTACCTTTTCACTGATAACTGTGCATGTGTGCCAAGCCCTTGGTGTACATGCATGCCTACAGTGCTTGGCGCATATGCACGGCCTCCTTGCTGTCCTCCCGAGCGGGGAGGAGGAAGAGAAGCTGATAGCCTGAAGCTCCCTATAGCCTGCTCCCCAGGGTAAGTGACTCACCTTTGGATGTGGTGTGTCTGTGTGTATTTTAATGTGTATTTAATACCTTTACCTATATTGATATACTACTACAGTTCCTAAAAAGGCCTGGCAACTGGCAGGCCTGGTGGCCTGGTTTGGGGTTTTTGAGCAAAGTCTTGGAGTTACCTCATCAATAAGCTACACCTGTGCTGTTCCAATTGCTGTTCCTATTGGAAAACCCTTAAGGAGGTGCAGCTGTTTTACATTTACATTAAGACATATTATCCTAGAGAACTGGTTAGGCAAAGACTTAGTACCTAACTTCTTTAACTGTTGAAAAGTTGAAAAGTGCCAAAATGAAGCTATTTTGTGGTGAGTTCATTCTGTAGTTCCTTCCATCTAACCTATTGTGGGAAAGATTACCCAGAATAAGCTTTAAGCTCTGGTTTAAAAGCTCTGGTTGATTTGTGTTTGGGGTGGGTGGGTGTATTTTAATGTATTTTTATGTAATTTATTTATTTAATTTATTTACGGGTTTGTGTTGTTGTGGGTGGGTGGGTTGAGAGGTGTGTGTGTGTGCATGTGTGTGCGTGCGTGCGTGCTTATTTTTATTTTATTTTATATTATTTTTTATTTTTATTATTATTTATTAGCTCCGCCCATAATGTCATGATGTTAGCTCTGCCCACACTGTGATGACATCACGGTGGGGTAGTAAAATTTTTGACATCCCACCACTGAGATTCTTCATACAGAAGTCTAGCAACTTCAGTAGATCCAATGGTTGAATCAGCGATCCAATGCTCCCAGCCCTTTTGCAGTGTAGGTTGGGATCTTGTAACCTTTTAAAGTCTCATTTCATGGATCCCTTAACTCAGGAGTTCTCATCCTTTTTAAGCCAGGGGCCGGGTCACAGTCCGTCAGACAGCTTTTGGGGCCCAGAGAGCCATTTTGCCCTTCCTCCACTACATGACATTTCTTTGTGTGGTGGAGGCAGTAGGCCCCCCACATGAAATGGCACTATGGGCCGCATCTGGCCCATGGGCTATTGGTTGAGGATCTCTGCCTTAAATGCAAGTGGCTCATTGCAAACGGATGGCACAGACCTACTGAGTCCAGGCACGGAGGTGGGGATGGTGCAAAAGTCCCTCTCAGCTTGGCACCTGACCTTACCCCTTACAGATTGTGGCCTTTAGAGATTTCAGCCTACAGCAGAATAAAAGATCCCTATCCTTTGTAGAGCAAAATAAAATAAATGTAACCATCTGTGTTAACTGTATTAACTGAGGAGAGCTTCTGAGTATCACTGGCACAGATCCAAAGTTCTGTTCCTGAAGAAATGTTATATAAGACAATACTGTTAGTAGGCATGACCCAATAACATAAATACCTGCACTGGGTTTATTCTAGCAACAGCATGGACCCAGTGCAATTTCAAATGGCTGATTTAAATTGTACACACCAAGCAACAGGCTTTCAAGTAAGAACACTTTGTCTCTGAAAAATCAGTGTGCGCATATAAGAAATAACATAGCCAGGTTATAAAAATGACAGTGAAGATTTTTATAAGTTTGAGAAAAACTGATATATATATAAATCTAAATACTGCTGCTTGGAACATGATGTTCCTTTATGTGTCCTGGGTATTGTACCATCTTTAAAATGTCTCACTTCTTAGTATAAGAGATAAGATATAATCAGCTGTTCCAGAGTAATACTGTAGGTTTAACATCTCTGCTTTTTTGTGTAATAATCTTTGGTAGGGGGAAAGGAGTGCTTGCCAAACACATTATAATTGCTCTCTATTAGCAATAATTTGCATTATATTACAGCTGTCACAGAATACAGGGACAATTCTGTTCTCCTCCCACACTTTGCCATCTTTTCTTTTGTGAAGTTAGTTCTTAGGAACTCATGTTTGAAAGGATTACATTCTATATAAACTATATTCTTGTCAAAAAAAGAAGCCAAGAGATCAGAAAGAAAAGAACAGTAATCAGTAAAGGAAAAAGACCCCAAAATAGACACATGTGAGCATACCTAGGTCATACAAATGTAGAAATACATAGATATCAACAGTGGGCTAAGAACATTTATCCTATGAAAAATTTAAGATGAGTGGGTTTTTCAAAGCGAAGCGACGAAGCATGTTTAACTCTATCACTTCCCCCGAAACAGCTAACTCTCTAAACAAACTACACCCACAAAGAACTAGACAGTGGCTGGGACTACTATATACTTATTATATAAACATTTATTTTTAGGAATAGCAAATGTAAATTCCTGGTGTCAACAGCTGGAAAAAGTAATTTCTCCCATATCTTTATTTTTTTTTACCTCCCTTCCCCAACAAATCTCTCCATTTATAAGAATAATTTCTGCCAACATCTTAGATAGAAAATTAACCTATCTTAAAATCACTTCAGATGAAAAGATAGAACAAGTTGCTGAGTGCATAGAAGCAACCTATTTTAGACACAGAATAATTATGTTGGTGGATGAGTGGTCTTAGGAAACTCATGCTCTGCTAATAGCACAGGTAAGGTTGAACACAAGACTGCTGGTCACTCTGTCAAATGTTCTGCCTATGGATGATTAAGTATTCTCAAAACTGAAACATCTTTAATTAAGGAAAAGAAAAACACTAGAGAAAAATCATCACTTATCAAAATTTCTTTTTTTAAAACATTCTTTGCATCATAAGCTTTTTAATTCAGACACATACAAATTATACAAATTCTATCTTCTTAGCACTGTCCCACCAACTCTTCTGTTCTTTAGGATAAAAGAAACATAGCCAAAAAAATTCAAGCCACTGATTCAACCATCTATGACAACATTTTCCTCATGAAGATCATAAGACAACACTTGTTGGCAAACAAAGCTTTTATTTCTAGTCCAAATAGTCTTTGGTACAAAGTGTATTTGTTGTTTTCTCACAGCTTTTTATTTGTTTTTGACTTGAGAGAGAATCACAAGGGTTTGTAGACTAAAAGAAAATATGTTTTCTAAATCTGTGCCATTTCATCCAATGTTCTCTTCACATAATGTTAACATATAACTATTGCATGTTTGCTTTGCCTCTGAAGACTTTTCACCCAAAAGTGAATAATGAAAGAAAAATAACAAAAATTCATTATACCTTCCTTGCTCTTTGGTGACCAAATAAATACCTTGCTTAGAATCCTCCTGGTTTTCACATAACGGGTCATTCAAATACCATGTGACCATTTGGGGGGGGGTCACCAGTCACAGAAAGTCACAGGGGAGGGGGATTCAGCATGAAGTCATGTGACTCCAAAATTATCATTGCTTTTCGCATCCAGCTGGCCATAGATCTATCTTCAAACCATGTGATTTGGGGGGAGGTCAATCAAAGGTCATGGAAAGTCACAGAGGAGGAAGGGGGGTCAAAAAGTGTCCTATTTTAGGTCATATGGTATTTGAAAGAACCCTAAGGTTTAAATAACCTGCCATGGCTAATTGCAGCTAACTGATGAGGTGTCAAAAACACCTTTTGGTTACAAAGTTGGGTGCATGACCAATATGTACACGAGTGTACATATTGGCTAGAGCAGTTGTGCAAACTTTTGTTGCACAAATAGAAAGCCATTGCATAAATGAGACAGAAGTTCATGCACAACCAAAGGTTTAATAAATGCTTATAGTATGGTCAACCACTATTCCAAATGAAAAACAATTTTTTCCTTTAAAGCAGCGTTGTTTTTCAGTTTTGTTTGGTGATCAACTGTATGAATGTTTCCCCCTTGCCTTTAATATGGTGGTGTTATTGAGCTCCTGGACTGGGCAAACCTGTGACCTGTTCAAAAAATCACACTGAGGTCTCACAAAGTGTTGACTTAAGAATATTCACAGATTTAAAGTTTTCCAACTTACTCCTTTGTGGTGGCCATTTATCTCGCTCTTTCCTCATCCCATCCACAGCTTCTTTTGAGGAACTGACATGTACTTGAACAATGTGGAATGAATGGGGCATCAGGATTGTTCAGGAAGAAGGACTAACAGCTCAAAACTGGAATTCATACCCTATCATCTTGCCAATGGATGGAGTCACAAGCAGTATAGAGAAGAGAACATTTCCCCTTCCATATACAGTACTGTGTAGAGCTAAGTTATCCTGAAATCTAACTCTGTTTTCTCACATGATGTTATGCAGCAAGTGCATGCATGTGGGGGGGGGGGGGGGGGAGTTGTGGAGAAGCATTTTTTGGAAAATTAGTTAGGGATGTTTCCTAATAAATGTCCTTTAATCATGGAGTAGAGTGGCTCAAGAGGTGACAGATGAAGGTTGTAGAAGCATTCAGGGCTGCAGTTCTTGCATTGGACAGATGTTTTCTACAGTCTTTTGTATGTGATTCTGTTCAAATGAACAGAGATGACCATCTATCTATGGATCAAGTTCTTTTTTTATGCAGCTATATTTTTCACATCAGTGAAAATAAGGGGCAGCTGAAGTTCAAAGTTGTGAGGAGGACCTAATGGCAATTTTTTAAAAAAATAAACACATGTACACATACCCTTCACCTTCCCAAAGTAATTTTTTTAAAAAAGTAATTAATAGTGGCTTTAAGGAAAGAGCTTTTTCATTTACTGCAGTACACATTCTTTCTTATTTCAACAGGAATGCCTGCAATTTTGTGGTATTATGAAAACCCCAATTAGCGATCCACAAGATATGTTGAAAAACAGTGCTGAAGGTGTGACATAGACGTTTGGTGGCTGACTTCCAGAAGCCTGGAAAAAATATCTCTCCTGAAAGAAACATTAAGGTTTGAGTCACTGCTGTCTGGCTGGGAAATGCTGTTAGAAATAATTCCTCTCACAGTTAATAAAATTCTTTCTGCTGTGGAGGATACAATGTCCACCGTGTACAAAGCAGGATACAGGAGGTGACAAGAGGGACACATTTTTACCTTCACATTATGGAGACTTGTTCCTATGTGGCATGTTGTTTAGCACTCTGGTTGGTCTCAATTAGAAAAAAATATTTCGTGTTGTTTAATACACTCTTTTTAAACACTGGGCAGCTCTCATTGCTAAGTTAAATCAAAGCTTGGAAATAACCCATTACAAACCAATAGTTATGCATAATTCTTTTTCCTAACAAAGGAGGTTTGTGTAAGTTACCTTATGATCATGACTTAATGAGATATAACAGCTCTCCTTATATCACATTAGTGCAATTTTTAAAGTTACTTTTATAGTTGCCAAATTAAATGGTGAAGGACAATACCATGCAGTCCAAACTAGAGGTGTACAGATTTGTGATTTTTATGCTGGCTGTATGGGAAACTGGGGAGATTGTAGTCCAACAACATGAATATACACTACTCTCATCAAATACTGACTCATGAGAATTGTTAGGTGCATAGAAAGGCAATCTGTCCATTGATTGGTTTGTTAAAAGTTGTGCAGTCAAACAACAATCTTCAAATAAGTGACAGCACAGTTCATTCTATATTTAATCCACATAACTCTATGTACAAACAAGAAGAAAATAGTATGGTTAGAATTTCTGTTTGTCTTTCAAGTAAGTTGAAATATCACCTGGTTAATGATCAGGCACAAAGGCTGCATTCTCTGAACATCAGCCTGTCCTTAGTTGGGAAGTATGTGGCCTTTCAAATGATGTTAGAAAAGGCTCTTGATGGATTGGAACCGTCAGCCCTAACCAGCAAAGTCAGTGGTGAGACAAGATGAGAGTTGCAATTTGATACCTGAAGGCTGCTTCCTCACCTCTGTCCTAAAGAATGCTAGGCTACATCCTCTAATTCCCTCATCATGCCTACTCTAAGACTTGAGTAGGCATTGAAACATATAGCACAGACATTTACAATCCTACTAATTCAAGTTTGTGTGGGATATACCATTGTCGTTTTTGAAACTGAAGAAATTAATTGCTATTCCCTTTTACGCTTTGTTAATAGCACACTTCTAACAATCTGAACTTTATACTCCTTGAAGACATACAAAGCAGTTTAAATACTGAACTCCAACCAGAACTCACATTATATTTGGAAAGTGACTTTAGAACTGACACCAGTAGGTCATCTTAAGTACAAGTATACTTATAAGAGTATGATGGCTTGCAGTTTTCTCAAAAAAAGAAGGGGTACCCCCTCACAGAATCCAGTGATTCTGAAATTATTCTTGGTTAAGAGAGAATATACAGGTACTTTTCATACATAATTTATAAAGAAATGTTCACCTAAAGTACTGCCCAACACTTGCAGTATTGTTGCTGCACGAGTCTACAAGCCCAGTCTCACCATATTTTCCCCAACCTCCGGTATTACAAAATGCAGCAAGAAAAGCTGCCACTATGATGCAAACATAATGTGGATTTAGTTATGGACTTTATTTCAAGGTCCAGTTAGTTCTGGAAAGCTGTCACTTCAGCTCAAATCTTTTCTGCATGAAGTTGGCTGTATTCTGTTGTCCAGGGAGAGCTTCAACTGCAAATGAGAACAAGAATGTGCCTTCTGATTACATATTCACAGGTCTGATGCATAACTGTAGTACAAAAGCCATGGGAGCCACGAGCAAAAGCCTGCATGCCAAACCTCTCTAATGCTATACCATACACCAAGAAAGCGGCACTGGGCCATATGGAAAGCATCAACTGTGACTTGTCAACACTGCTCGCTCCAAATAACTTTATATACTGAGTCACTGGCAACTGATTCCTCTATTTCAGGTGCTCTAGAGAACATTTGATGGTCGAATTGTATTTTCCAGAGAGGGTGCCATTAGAGGAGGGAATTCCTCCAGTGCTGAGTGAACGGTTGATTGCCACATCAGGCGCTTTCCTCACTTTGCATAGTTTGCATTGTGACTAGTGAGGGGTGGGGGCAGTGGCAGACTCAGATTTTATTTACAAGTACGATTGTGCATATATGGATGCTGGATCCATATTTTTTAAACTCTACCTTTATTTCGGCTTCTAATTATTTGTTATACAAAATACATTGATTTGCTGCACAAAATGTCAAACACTGTTTTTCATTTGTTGCACTTTCATGAGCAGGGGTTTTAAGTTGGTCAGAAATTGTGTGTGTTGTGCTCTCATTTGAGCCCTTATTGTTATGCTATCTCCAATGACCTCTCTAAAAACTCCAGAAACACAATAAGAGACATAGCCTAAACAAAACATCTATTGGTCTAACTCCTGTTGCTTATTATAGTAACTTCTGTAACTGTGACATACTTTAGCATAGCAAATCACAGAGTAGACACATTTAAGTCAATGGAACTTAGAGGAGCTGACTCACCAAATCCCTATTGATTCTATAGGCTTACCTTAGTGTCATTTATTACACTAAGCAACTAGGTTTTGACCAATTAATTGTGCCATTCTAGGAATCCATATCATGTACCCTGATGACTAAGCCAGTTTTCACATTTGTAAACAAAGTAATTTTCACAATGATACCATAATTCATTAACTTTGCAAAAGCGATATTTCCCTAATTGAGGAGCATAAAGCACTGGCCATATGTTCTACTTTAATGATCACCACAAATTTCATCAAAAAGTTCCTTGTTCCCTTTCTGATCAAACATCTAATATGTTAACTGAATTATACACAGGATCAGACTGTCTGTTTGTGGCAATACATGAGATACAGTACAGTATGTTGATTCTGTTCATACCGCGTATAATTTGAAAGGAATAAAACTTGTTTGGTTCACTTAATTCCATCAGCATTGTAGTAGATTAGACTGGCAGCCCTGGGAATTACACTCTAAGGATTGCTCACTATTTGGATCACTTTATTGTGTGATTTGTTTCAAAACAAATTAGGGCATACCACATGTATTGACTTAAACCACTCCATCCCAACTTTTAAAAAAGCTGTTCCCATTTTTTATAGTTGTCCTGCTCCTTCATCACACAGAGCTTGTTTTGTTGTTGTTCAGTCACACAGTCGGTTCCGACCCTCTGCGACCCCATGGACCACTGTCCACCAGGCACTTCTGTCCTCCACCATCCTCCTCAACTTGCTCAGCTCTGTGCCCATTGTGTCCACAATACAATCTAGCCATCTCATTTTGGGCCGCCCCCTTCTTCTTTTGCCCTCCACCCTTCCCAACATCAAGGCTTTCTCAAGCGAATCCTCTCTTCTCATTTGATGTCCAAAGTACTTTAGCTTCATCTTTACAATTTGACCTTCTAAGGAGCAGTCAGGGTTTTTGGTGAAATTCTGACTGCTCAGGGAAGGAAAAGACCAACGTCCTCGGGCTGGGAGGAGGAATGGATTTTAGCTGTTTGTGTGGGTGTTGTTGTTGATGTTTTTGCTGACTGTAAACCGCCTTGAGTCGCCATGGTGAGTGGGCGGTGATATAAATCTAAATAAATAAATAAATAATCCTGTTCTATAGCCCATGTGGATGCTTAGTTTGCGCCCAATTAGAGCTATGGCAGTGTTGTTTGTGGTGACAAGTGACATATTTGAAGGGTTAGGCATTGAAATGCATGAGGAAGAAGTGGAAATTTCCCCATCCCAAGAGAACTAATTTCTTCCCTGTATTTTAAAATTACAAAACAACCAGAGGCCCACAATCCAGTGGGAAAGGCAGAAGAATATGTACTAGGAAGAAAGCCCAAACCACATGACAATGGATGGAAGATTCTAGTTGTTCCTTGAGTGGAGGACATTATTCTGGCCCTCAGAAAAGAACTGCACTGAAATGTCCATTTTGGGATTTAAACATGACACTTGTAACAGAGCCTTTTCTTGTAAGGATCAGAAATTAAAGTACAGTAATACCCCGGGTAATGCGAGTACCGCACAGCGCGAAAACTGCATAACGTGACAAGATTTTCGGAAAAATCTTGTATCGAATAACACGATTTTAACGTTATATGGAACAAGCGTATGTGTGTGTGGGGGGGTTGGATTGGGTAGAACATCTACCCAATCCAACCCCCCCAGCACCCGCCCCCACGATGTTTGGAAAGGGCACGGGGATCCTTACCCTTTCAAAACTTCAGGCGCGCAGCGCACATTGGTGGGGGTTAGCGCAGGATGTGGGGGAGACCTCCGTGTCCTGCGCTAACCCCCACCGACACGTGCGCGCCTGCAAGCCACCTGATGTTCCGAAAGGGTAAGGATCTTTACCCTTTCGGAACATCGGGAGAGGAGAGGCGCCTCTCCGCGGGGTCTCCCTGGCTTGGGAAAGAGGCAGCTTGGCCGAAATTCCCTCCCCCTGCACGGGGGTGAGGATTTCGACCTAGCCGCCTCTTTCCCGGGCGCGCTATAGCAACGAGGATCGCAATTGCCTTGACGTGCCATCCCCGTTTCGCTCACCTAAACAAGGGTCAGCTTTTCCAAATTCTCCCCTCCCCCGGTGGAGGGGGAAATTCGGAAATGCCGACCCTTGTTTAGGCGCTTTGCGATGGGAGTTTAGGCACCCAAACTCCCATCGCAAAGCGCCTAAACGGGGATCGCACGTTAAGGTAAGGGATCAAAGTGGGGGGTGGCACTTTGTTTGGTAGAAGAGGCTCCCGCTGGCGCGCCTTTTCGCGTGCATGCGAGCACCTCTTCTCAGGGTTTTTTTTAGCGTTGTTCAATCAATGTTTCGAACAACACGAAAAACCGGACGTCATGATTTATGGAACCATGTCATAACGTTGTCCAGGGTTCTAGTGTACTAACACATTAGAAATACATTTTAGGTCCGTGATGGAAAACCTTGGCACTCCAGGTATTCTTGGACTTAAACTGCCAGAAGCCAAAGTCTCTGTGAATTCACATGAATGGGTTTGCTGTGTATGTTCAGTAAACCCATTCATGTGGATTCACAGAGACTTGGACTTCTGGGAAATGAAGTCCAAGAACAGCTGGAGTGCCAAGGTTCGCCATCACCGTTCTAGGTAATATAACCCATTATGGCTAAAATTTAACACTAATGTTTAAAGATCACTAGCTTTAATAAAATGTCTTAACAGGGGTACATGGATTCAGAAAATTCAACAGTGATTACACAATATACATAAAACAGTGGTGGGATTCATTTTTTTTTTACTATTTACTCTGTGGGCGTTGTATGGTGGGCATGGCCAGGGGGAAAGCCCTGCCTTATTTCAAAACTTGGATGGGTGGGGCCAGCCAGAATTTCTGCTACCGGTTCTGGCAAACTAGGGCAAACCTCCTGAATCCCACCACTGCACATAAAGAGTCACAGTTTTTAATCAGAGTCTGAGCTATTCTGGGTTTGATGAACGAGAGGACAGAGAACACCCCTGCCCCTAGGCTTGTTTATATTCATTTATTTTACCATTTAAAAATTAAAATATATATTTTCTTACAGATGCAACACTTTGCTGGATAAACAAGATACACTGGTGGTATGAGGAGTCATATGCTAAGCAGCTGCATTGCTCCTTCATGATATCACTTCTTATTTGACAAAAAAGAAAGGGAGAGGAAGGGGAAATGCCAGTAATCAAATGGGAGTCAAATTGGTGTGATCTAAATACCAGTGTGTTCCCTTCCAATGGCAGAAAAAAAAACTTGGATCAGTGTAGACTCAAGGATTGTTCAAGTGAGAGATCAAATAGACCACAGTAAAGATAAGAATCTTTTAAGTGCAAGCTAGAGCTTCAAATTTCCCAATGTATCGAACTTTAAAGATAATTTTAACAGCTACGTGTAATCAGTAATCGATAGTTATTTCTCCTAATTTGTTTCTTTGCAATTCATGCTATTGAGGTGGTTGCCTATTACACACAATGTACTTCTCTCTGTGAACATATGAGCGTATAACAGGCTATATAAATATAGTGTGTATTTCCCCCACAATGCTACAGTAATTTGACCGTGCCTAAACCATGTAATTTACCAGCTCTCTGCTGGAAACCAAGTCAAATAGAAGCACATTTCTGGGCATTCAGTGCCTACAGAAATATTAGTGTAAGGATTGTGAGGCCTGTGAGTCAAAGATGGTTCAGTAGGCCTAAACATTTAGCTAGCAATTCATGTTTGGCCTTTTCTTACCCTACTTGCTGTGTATTGTTCAGAAAACCTATTAAACCCTTATTTTGCCAACTATGAAATATGTGCTAAAAAGTGTTCCCTTTTCTGGCAGTTTATGCTTCATGAATTACACACTTTGCTTCCCCAGATGGATGTGCATGTGTAGCTTGGTGAGTGTTGCCCACTACTGGAAGTAGGTTGAAATTCACCCAAATATCATCACAGTGTTAAAGGTGCCCCAATACTTGTTTTGTTTTGTTTTTGTGATATACTCTAAAATAGACAAAGATGGCTACTGCTTTGATCATTTCATCAAAAAGAATCCTCTTAAAGAGAAACTCACATAAAGAGCAGAATTTTCTCTGAATGTTTGCTTCGCTTAACAAATAAAACCAAACAAAAACTCGCTTAACAAATAAATTGGGGTTCACAATTCTCTCCCCCCCCCCAGAAGTCACAATTGGTCACTTACAATAGTGTTTCGCTTAAAGAGCAAACTCGCTTAAAGAGCAATCGTGTGAAACACATTATGCTCTTTAAGCGAAGTACAACTGTAATACTTAAGCTGCACATTAACAGAGCTATATAGCATTAATTAGCTGCAGGAAACAGTCTTTAAAAGCCTCCTGTTACAAGACTGCCTTCAAGTGTTTTTTAAATATCTGAATAGGTGGGATTGCATACATAAAATATATATCTCAAAAGCAAGCAAATGGACCTTAAGTTTTCATTTAGATCTCCACAGGCATTTTGTAAAGCAGAATCAAGAACTTTTGTTTTCAGCTTGCACCATAGTGCCTTTTGTAAAAGTGGTGGAGTAGCATTAAAACATAATGATTTATACTCTTTACTTTCATATCAATGTGCCACTGTTGAACAAGCTCCTTTTTTTCTGTGACAGTTTAATGTACAGTTCATAAAACACTGCTCTTACAGCTGTCATTACTGTTAAACTCTACTATTCAGGTAATTTTTCCAAGGGCTAAGAATACTTGAATGTTGAGCCTATTAAGTCTAATAGGCTCAACATTCAAGTATTCTTAGTCCATGGAAAAATTACAACACTATACAAAAGCATCCATATTTTGTGAATCAGTATTTGGTAAGAAACATTCAGAAAAATACAGGTTTCAAAATGAAATTTAAAAGGAATGAAATTTATTCCATGTAGATTAATCAACTATGAATGCTTGTTGATTTTTTTTTTAATCCCTGAATAATTTCAGTCTCCTGACGGGAAGCTGCTACAATGCTTTGTACTTGAATGTGATTTTTGGGAAACATTTATGCAGTGATGTTGTTAAAAGAGCTACAGGAAAAGGGAGAGTCTACGGAGATGTTTGGCTTCCTGATGGCATAAAAAACTAAAGTAAGAGTACCAAGTACAGTATATACTTTTGCATACTTACTGTACAGAACAGCATTTGAAGGAAAAATGTCTTCTTCCTACTTTGAGTACAGAAATCTACCAGTTCTGTGAATATGAAGGCAGGAAATTGAGAGAGAGACACAGAGAGAATTTTGGCTGTCTCCAAGAAAAGAGAAATATTTCAACATGTTAGAGGATGGAAAACATAATATATTGTGGCACCTTGAAGCAAAATTCGGAGATATGAACACAATGATGAAAATGGCTAAATTATTATAAAAAGAGCAGAATCCTGACATGAGATTATGAGTGTAGGTGTTGCAATCCCAAACACTATTCTATTCTGAGAGGGTACTGAACTAACTATATGCAAATACCTGGCTTCCTGTTTATGGACTGTAAAAAGATACAGTATAATCTGCTGTTTATTTCCCCACAGAACATCTAAATTTATCAGCCTGGCTTAAACAACATGCCATGAGGTCTCCCTGATGAAGTGATCCTTGAATCATGAAAGCTTGCAATATTTGATTTGTTAAAGTGATCCTATAAAAGGTATCACCTTCCTCCTACATTATATTGATTTTACGTATGAATCACATGTATTATCTTTGTTTGTTGAACTATATCCCAGTCTCAAAGTGTATATTTTACACTTTGAAGAAAATCCTTTTAATGAAAGTATAATAAAAGCTGGAAGAAATTTGATTTTGATCCTTGTAGAAGAAAAGAGAATTCACTGGACTGATACTGTTATATAGAGCTTGACATGGCAAGAAGCAACCGAAAAGCTTGGAGACTATTTAAAAGACTGAACAATGATCCAAAAAAAAAAAATGATACTTTATATCAGGGATTCTCAACCTATGGTCTGTGGGAGGTGCCCCTACACCACACCAGGAAGTGCCATGTGGTGGAGGAAGGGCAAAATGGCTGTCTGGTCCTCAAAGCTGTCTGAGGGAATGTAACCCGATCCCCAGCTTAAAAAGGTTGAGAACTCTTGCTTTATACAAATATGATTGTCAATAAATAAATAAATAAATATTTCAACTAAACAGCACACTGACTGATCCAAGCAGGGAAGACCAACCAATGCGTATTAAAAAATAAAACATCAAAGGAATATTCAGAGCTAATCCAACTTTCAACTGCCTTTATATCAATGGATTTAGAAGAAATCATTAGAAGATTTAGGAATGGCAATGCTGCGGGACTCGATGATATCCAGGTGGAGCAAATTAAACATTTTGGACAAAACACAAAGCAAAGGCTCCATCAACCTTTTAATAACTATTGTACAAGCAAACACACCCCAACAAAATGGCAGAAGATAAAACCTAATCACTATTCTGTAGCCAGGCAAAGAACTCTCAGATCTCAAAAGCTACAGGCCAAATTCTCCACTATGTCACTTAGATGAAGTATTTGAACGAATATATGAAATTGACTAGCCCCTAAAACTGAACCTCTTCCAATTGCAGAACAGGCAGGTTTTAGACCAGGGATTCTCTATCTGTGGCCTGCAGGCAGAATGCAACCTGCAGTGCCTCCCCCACTGCCTTCACCACACCAGGAACTGCCATGTGGTGAAGGGCAAAATGGCCATCCAGCCCCTGAAGCTGTCTGAAGGAGTGTGACCCGAACCCCCGACCTTAAAAGGTTGAGAACTCCTGCTTTAGATCTAGCAAGAACTGTATGGCTCAAATCTTAAATATAATCTAGAGTACAGAAGATGGTTTTGAAACATATAAAATAACTGGAGCACCATTTGTTGACCATATAGTAGCATGTATGTAACTGTTCACTATCAATTGCTGATCAAAAAGTTCTACCTCTTTATTAAAGATCGTGGACTAACAGAAATGGTCACAGTTCTACTTCAAAACCAAAGATTTTTTGTTGAATGTCAAGGGAGACGCAGACACTTGAGGAATCAAAGGAATGGTCTTCCACAGATATTGTCCTAGTAACATTGCTTTTTAAATTTTACATAAATGACCAACCAACATACTCCAATTTTTTTATCTATTCTGATTATCTTGCCTTGACAATCCAGGTGGAAAACTTTTGAATCAATTAAGCACCAGTGTAACTCTGCATTACAAATCAAACACACTTGCCTAATAGATGAATGTCAAAGAGTTCTCCCCACCAGAACAACATTCTGGATGAACAATCTCAAAGTCACTTAATAGACTTCAAAGCAAACAAGGAAAATCAAAGAATAATAAAGAAAAATGGGGGTACTTGGATACAGGACATATTTTCTGTGGCAATGGATAAATTCATGTGCATGCAAATTATGCCCCACCAGACGAAGAAGATCTAGTAAATGGCCAAGATAATGCTATTGAAGTAGCCTGTTTCTGGGCAAAAATAATCTAATTATTTTAACATTTTAATTTACTTTGAATTTAACTTATATTCATATACTGTACATTCATAATTTTAAATTGTGAAGAAAGAAAGAAGACATACATAGAGTCTCCTTCTTACTTTGGATATCCTGCAACACAGGTCTCCAGGTCTTCCAGTAACGATGACATGTTATATAGCAAAACCTTAAATAAGGAAGGGTTCTGATAGTGAAAAAAATTGCATAGTGAAAGGAAATCCACAGAAAAGCATGCCCTCAGATAATGTCTTTCACTGGCCATGCACACGATGTCTGGGCTGGGCGGTTAATGAAAAAATTTGGTGTATGAAAGGTCCTGGAGAACACATTAATTTCATTATCCAAGGTACCATTGTAATTTGAACTACATTTTGCCAAATCCAACAGCCATCATGGCCACTTATTAGTATGCCCAGAGTCACTTAGGCAAGTGGAGCGGCATAAAAATCGAACAATTAAATTAAATGTGCACTTTCCTCTCCATCTTGTCCTTTTAAGGGTAGGAAAGACTGAGGACTAGTGTAGCAGAACCTTCCATTTCACAATTACTCAATTTTCTACCAGGTATAATGACCATGGTGTTTAATTGATAGTTACACAGCGGTGGGACAAGACAGCTATGCAAACTGCATTTTTAATTTATTTGATCCAGAATCTGCCTCTTGCAGTTAGAAGGGATTTCAATATAGTTCAGGAATTCCACTGGTGGAATGGAGATGGTGATAATCTTGGCTGACTTCCCCTGCTTCCACATATACCACCAACTTTGCTGGGGGAGGTCTGGGAACCCCTTTGGAGGAGTGAGCACCTGGGGCTGCAGAAAGTGGGATGAAGTGGCAAAAGATCTCATTCCATTGGCCAGCAGAACTCTGCTCAGGTAATGAGTTTAATGGTGGAAAGACACTGGCAGCTAAGTCAACTCAATTTCTTGTAAGACCTGGAGTAACTCAATTTTGGACTGGTCTTATCTATACTTGTGCTCTTCTCACAAGTATAGATGGCAGTGGAAAAGTGGTTTTGAAGGGGAAATAAAAAGTATGTTGTAGTCAAGTTGACAGTTAAGTTGGAAAAGGCAATAAGTTAGTGAAGGAAGGTTTTGGGGAATAAAGATAATCGATAATTCTCATAATTCTCATTGTTAAATATAAAATAATAGCAATTATTCCCCCCCCCACCCGTTTTGGATATTTCTTAGTTTGCACTAGGAAATTATGAAAGGAAGCTGAAATCACTGGATAATTTATTGAATGAATTATATAGCTGTACCAGTAAATATTAATTTCCAAAGCAGTTAGGCTGTCTCTGATTATCTGCAAAACATCAAAATCAAAAGAAAAACAACAACCAAAATACTGATTTCAAAATACTGGATTAAATTCTGAAGACATGGACTTCCATCCATGAAAGTTTGGACTGAAATACAATTATTATTCTTTAAAGTGCTACAATATTTTATTTGTTTTGTTGTCTTTTGCCAACAGTAAACATTATATATCTTTCAGTCATGATATTTAATTTGGATATTTGCAGACTAGCAACTGGCTCTATCACTCCCTGGGAAATAGAAGAAATGGAAGCAGTGACAGACGTTATCTTCTTAGGATCCAAGATCACTGCAAATGGTGATTGCAGCCATTAAATAAAAAGACGATTAATTCTTGGGAGGCAAGCTATGAAAAACCTAGGAAACATAATAAAAAATAGAGACATCACCCTGCCAACAAAGGTTTGCATAGTCAAAGCAATGGTATTTCCAGTAGTAATGTATGGCTGTGAGAACTGGATCATAAGGAAGGCTGAGTGCAGAAGAGTGGATGCCTTTGAAATGTGGTGCTGGAGGAGAATTTTCAGAGTACCCTGGACAGCAAGGAGATCAAATAAATTGATCCTGAAGGAAACTAACTCAGACAGCTCTTTAGAAGGTCAAATATTAAAGATGAAGTTCAAGTACTTTGACCACCAAATGAGAAGAGAGGACTCACTCGAGAAGGCCTTGATGTTGGAAAATATCGAAGGCAAAAAGGAGAGGGGGCAACAGAAGATGAGATGGCTAGAAGGCATCATTGACACAATGGGTGTAGAGCTGAGTGGGCTGTGGAGGATGGTGGAGGATAGGGGTGCCTGGTGTGCAATGGTCCATGGGGTTGCAAAGGGTTGGAATCGACTGTGTGACTGAGCAACAGCAAAAAGACTAGCTCATGATGTCATTATGTCCCAGTAAGTTACAGAAGGAATTTTATCACTGAGCAAAGCTTCTTGGTTGACCTTGGGATGTACTGATCAGTATCAGATGTGTTATGCTTTTTTGTTTTCTCATAAGCCTCCTAAAATCTTAAGAAATCCAACTTCTGCCATTTGCTGAAATATACATACTGTGCATATACTTCTGTCTGAATGCTATCTGTTTCCAGAGAATACAATACCTTGTTTTTAATAGAAATTCTTCAGAAATCCATTACAATGATCAAAACTTTTAACAGTTAAGGTTTTGTTCAATTCAATGAAATAACTTTCTTTGAGTTACAGAAGATAGATAACAATATTCTTTTCCTGCTGTAACAGCTTTCTGAATACTTTCAATATCATTTGACCACAAAATGTGGTTGATAAAAAGATTAACTCATGCCTCTTTCACTGAGATATAATTCTCTGAATATTCAACTGCTATCTTCTCCACACAGTCAAGATCCTGTTTGGTTCCCCTCTCCCCTCCCTACTTAGTAAAATTACTTTAAACAACATAGATATTTTGGTCTCCTTCCTTTACCCAAAATAACCTCATTGGAAAGGCTTCTAATTTAGTATCATTCTAATATAAATTTCTTCCAGCCTGCAAAAGTGAAAACATAGGACTCTTTCTATAGATGCTGACATTATTCCTTATCTTATCAGCCCAATTTTATTTTTTAAAGCTTAAAATCTAGTTTCTAATCCCCTGTGGATTACTAATGTTGAAGCAAGCACAGTGGTTTGACTGAAGCCATCTAGCTAGTCATTCCTTCCACATTCAACATATTATGTCATGTGGACCAGATGCCATCTTGGCAAAAGCAATACTTCCTAAATTGTTCCACGCCGTCTTTCTTAAAATTCAGTAAAGTTTTGGGCTGACTTCAGTCTCCTTTGCTTTGGAGCCTATAGTGAATTACTAATATTTTCATGGTATGCTTTTGCTATTTGCAGCCTGGCCAAAAACTATTCTGATTGCAAAAACATTATGCAGCAAAACTGACATCTTCTCACTGTTACCCCACATTATCAGCTTCCTCTCTGTAACCCTTTTCTGAATGTTTTATACTCACTTCTGAAATACTGATTATACAACAGCCAAAAATAAAAATTAAAAATGGGGTGGATAGGTGTCCTGTTGTTTCCTTCTTTGAACTTCCACAAGATCCTTAAAATTCTTTCCTGCATTTGGTTCCAGAAAGCCAAAATGAAATTGGGTAGATAAGCCCCCCAAATCTTAGAAACTAAAAAACTTCAAAAGACATATTCAGGAAATATGCACTGGGATTTCCTCTTATGGCTTTGAAACTGGAATGTTCTCAAAGTTGGTACCCTACATATAAAGTATGTAACCACTTCCCTTTTGACTTTCCTCTGCTTATTTCCTGAAGCAGGAGGGAATTTTGCTCAGTCTGCAAACTCCCTACATAATCTGTCCTTCCCAATCAACAAGAACCACAGTTAACGTTTGGTATTTGCACTCCTTCAAACTTTGCAAAGCAATTCTCACAACAGCAACACCATTAATAACAGAGTAGACAGTCACATATAAGTGACAGACAAAGATGCTAAACGTTAGAGAAAATTACTTGCAAAAAATATGAGTGAAGCTAAACTGCATATAAAAATCTCTTAATTTAGGAACAATATGAGCAAGAATTGAGGTGAATTTTCAAGCTGAAAGTTGGGAGAAAAAATCTGAGGGAAAGCAAAATGAAAAAACAGAACTCAAAACTCAAAACTGATGAGATTTGTCAACTACCAATTTATACAGCAACAGGATTTTTATATTGCTAAATATAACGGCTCAGGCATTACAGAAACATAACAGGGAGAGAATAGTCAATCAAATACTTAAGAGATAGCTCTTCTCCAAGCATGCATAGAGACAGCTCTTCTCCAAGCAAAAACCAGTAAAACCTAAGTGTAAATAACCAAAATATGTTTTTAAACACCAACTCTAGTGCCTTATTTTGCAGGTAAGAACATGGAAAGGATTTTTGCACCTGCTGACTTTTCCAAATTGTATTTTACTGATTTTAATTATCTTTATGCTAAGAGAGCCACATTATCTAAAAGGAAAGACTAAACATCTTAATAAAAATCAGTGAGAAAGTTAATGAGGCATATCAGAAAACAAAACAAAATAAATTAAACAAAACAAAATAAAAAACACTGTAGCACTTTAAAGACTAACTGCTATATTTTTATTGTTAGCTTTCGTGAATCAAGTCCACTTCTTCAGATAAGGAGTGAAACTTAGAGGCATGGTTTTTATGCACCAAATTCAGGAGGTCAAAGGGAGATGGGTATGTTCAAGGAAATGACAGACAAGCAAGCACAACAATACAGCTTCTCACAGCCATCAGCAACAATAGATTATTCAGATTAGCTCTAAATGTCTCCCTTTCAATCTCAAAAGGTCTGAGAAAGTCCATTCTGGTCTCTGATCAAACTTTGACCTGCAAACAAAAACACTGTACCTGGTTACTTCCTGTTTTGCTAAAGAAAACTGGCAGGAAAGTTGTAATATAATATACAAAATATCTAGCAGTATATAGTAATCTGTGTATCAAATTTGATAATGTTCCAGAAACCCTTTGCTAATATTTAATCTCCTGTGATGGGTTCTCCAACCCATCTCCAACACATTTTGGACAAGAGTGCTTCGCTTTCCCAAGCCCTTGGTGACAGACCCCTACTTACTTATAGACAACCCTCCAATCTCAAACAACTATTGACACACAACAGACTACACAGAAGTGGAGCAGATATGGGGACTAGACCCTGCTGCAAATCCAGATGTCAACTATGCCCCCACATTCACTTTGGAAACAGTATTACTGGACCCAACGGCACCACACACAACATTAAAGGCAGTTTTACTTGTGATTCTGCCAATGAGATTTATGCCACCTCTTGCCAAAAATGTCCGTCTGTGCTTTATGTAGGACAAACAGGACAATCTTTACACAAAAGAATGTATGGACACAAATCAGACATCCGGAATGGCAACACAGAGAAACCTGTCTCAAACCACTTCAATCTAACTGGACACTCTATCTAAGACCTGAAAGTTACAATTCTGGAACAGAGAAATTACAGAACTAGGATTGAAAGGGAGACAGCAGAAATCAAATACATCCATCTGCTAGACACCCATCACAGGGAATTAAATATTAGTGAAGGGTTTCTGGAACATTATCAAATTTGTGATAATGTTGTGCTTGCTTGGCTGTCACTTCCTTGAACACACCCTTCTCCCTTTGACCCCTGAATTTGGTGCATAAAAACCATGCCTGTAAGTTTCACTTCATCTGAAGAAGTGGACTTGATCCATGAAAGCTAACAATAAAAATATAGCAGTTAGTCTTTAAAGTGCTACAGTGTTTTTTATTTTTTGTTTATTTTTGTTTTGTTTTCTGATATGCCTGAACCACAGACTAACATGGCTACTATTCCACAAAGTTAATGAGGTATCCGCATGAACAAATTACCTGAATCATATGGCTATTTTCCTGCTTGACTTCTCTAGACTTATTTGTAAATACAATAAATGACATTCTGAAAGAGTAATAAGGACTATAGGACATTATTCTGATTATTATTTTTTTTGCTTTAACTGATGGGATTTTTTTTTTTAAAAAAGAAATAGACTTGCCAGATTTTGTGAGAAACATATGTACTGGAGGTAGGGAAGTATGTTCAAAATGTTTGGAAAACTTAACTTCCTAGATACTAAATGAAACATCTTCAAAAGTGGGCAAGGATGCAAGCCATAAGAAAGAAAGAAAGAAAGAAAGAAAGAAAGAAAGAAAGAAAGAAAGAAAGAAAGAAAGAAAGAAAGAAAGCTAAACTGAGTTAAGCTGTTGATTTGACTTTTACACCATTAGACACCCTTATGACTCTAAAACATTCCCCCACCTCACCCCCCAAAAAGAGTAAAAATGATAATTTGGATATTATCAGGCAAAGTCTGTGCTTTGTAAATCTATTTGAATCTCTATTAGATTTGGTGGGTTTTGAACTTTTAAGGCTGCACCATATTACCCCCTAAAAGTCATCTCCCCACTTATTCCCTTCTTTAATTGTAGAAACATATTGATAGAGTGGAGGAGTCATAGTTTTTTTAGTGCTGAAGAATAAGTAATCTAAAGTGTCTCTTGATATCAGGGGTTCTCAACCTATGGTTTGGGACCCAGATGTGGCCCAAAACATCATTTCATGTGGCCCCCCACTGCCTCTGCCACACCTGGAAGTGCCATGTGTGGCAAGCAGGGCAAAATGACTGTCCAGCCCCTGAAGCTGTCTGAGGGAGCATGACCTGGCTCTCAGTTTGAAAAGGTTGAGAACCCCTGCCTTACATGCTCTCATCTTGAGGCCATGGAAGCACACAGAAATTACAACTTCAAATATACTATTTCAATGTTAGATAAATCATTTCTGGCTTGTAAACATAGCATATTCCAATTCATGTCTGCTGGGGGAATCTACTTAACATCAATAAAACTTATTTGCAGAGAAGTGGATATAAAATTGCAGTTCAGTGATACATTTAAAACTTGATGTTTCATAAAAGGTTGACTCCAAGTTTAGAAATAGCCTCTAATTTTTTCTTTTAAAATTTGAAGTAAATTAATCTATTGGTCCCACAGCAATTCAGATTCCTCATGCTTCCCATTAAAAAAACTCTTAAAGTTCCTTAAAATACTTTGTCACATTAAAGGCAATGCACTCGTGCACAACTTATATATACAGTACACCCATTTGATTTAAAACATTAATTAGTGAGCATTCAGGCTTTTCATGATGACCCAAAGAGGACCTGCACAAATAAGACTTTAAAGTTTACCTGATAAAATATCTGGAGGCACGTTGCTTTCTAGACCTCCTCTCTGTTTTATTCCCTGTAGATCACTTCTGGATTTCCAAATGAGTTTTACCATTCTAAACATCTTGGGCAACTCCCAAGCTAGGGTCCCCTGAGGACAGAAAGACAGGCTGTGGGGAGCCAAGGACAGCAGATCTTCCTCTGTTGCCCACCGCCTACCCATGTCCGACACACTGAAAAACCTATTCAGAACAGGCATCCTCAGAAAGACTGCCACCGCTGCTGCTGCTTGGAAAGAGCTCCCTAGATTCCAGGAAGAATAAAAACGCCACACACAGATTCATCATCATCGTGATTGTCACAGCCCACAGGGGAGGTTTCTTCACTCAACTCACGGCAGGCTAGCTATTCCTGAAGTTGAATTGACCAACTGTGGAGAAATGTGTATTTCCAAGGCTCCCAGTTCCGGGTGTTGTGAAACTGTTCTTTCTCACACAGAGGCAAATAGTCTCCCCCTCTTTCCTTTCCCTCCACCTCTAACTCCTCTTCAAGCTAACAGGACTTGATTAATCCCAGCCAACTGCAAATACAAGTTCTTAAGAAGAAGGAGAGAGAGAGGAAGACTGGACAGATAATTACTTTTCCTTCTTTTCTTGGCCAAGACCACCAGTCAAAGGCAAAAGGCTTAGCTTTTTACAGGCACAATTTATAGGTACAGGAAAGGATTTATTTACCAGTCCTGTGATAAGTAGCTACAGTCAAACCTCGCATAAAGAGCACTTCGCTTAAAGAGTAACTCGCTTAAAGAGCAGAATTTTCTCTGAATGTTCGTTTCGCTTAACAAATAAAACCGACCAAAAACTCGCTTAACAAATAAACCGGGGTTCACAATCCCCCCCACAATTGGTCATTTACAATGGTGTTTCACTTAAAGAGCAAACTCGCTTAAAGAGCAATCCTGTGGAACGCATTGTGCTCTTTAAGCGAGGTACAACTGTACTATGATGTGAGCAGCTGGTGGTTATAAAAACAAGGTCTTTGCCAAGCTATGCCCTGTGGTGGTGGTGGTATAACAGGGGCTGGGGAGATACCTTGTACGATTCAGCTAAGATTTACCTCATTCTGGCAAGACTAACCCTCAAAGCCATTTGCCCTCCCCTACTGATGTCTGATGATGAAAACATTAAGAAAGCTCTATTTGGATTTCTGGGCAAAGAAAGTCAATGAAATAAACTTCCCAAAACTCCCCCCTCTCTTTTCCTTTTCCTGGTTGTTTGGCTTTCAATCTCCACAAATCTGAAGTGCAGACTATTAATCAAGGCACGCTGTAACCTCAGCTGCCCTTCAGCTGGACAGGAAATAACACTGATTCACATTCCAGACTGAACTGTGAATGAAATTGGGAAGCAGTTAGATCTGGAGGTGGTGTCATATCTAACAAAAGTCACTGTGTTTTGCTTTAGGGATATAAAATACAGCTTTTTAAAAAAAAAAGAAAGAAAGAAAAGAGATCATTAGAAAGGGACAGAGACAGAGATAATGTCTTGGCTGACTGACAGGTGAAAGACAAGCTTTTGAAATACTGTACCACTCTTTTTCTATTCCATTGTGAGCTTATTTGAAAGACCATTTAAAACAGGGATTCCCAACCTAAAGCCTGCAGGCTGGATCCGGCCCATGGTGCTATTTCATGTGGCTCCCCACCCCTCCAAGCGCATTCAAGAAACATAATTGTTAAACCCCCCTTAAAGCTGTTGGGACAAAATGGCCACCCCATCATGCAGGCAGGGCAAAATGGTTGTCCGGCCCTCAAAGCTGACTGAGAGAGCGTGATCTGGCCCCCAGCTTGAAAAGGTTGGGAACCCCTGATTTAAAAGATTGAAACACTATGTTTTTTCCACCTAAATGAAGAAGCAAGTTCACGGAGTACTGTACTTGTGTTGAGTGTCTTAGCACATCAGACAAGGAACTACATAGAAGTCTATTCTTTACCTCCAAATCAAAGCAGTTCTTCTCACTATCTGGGGCTTTTTGGACACTTCTGTTGCCAAAAGGAATGGGCTGCAGTCAATTTTAAGTGCCATCAGAAACAGGTTTTTAAAAAGTACATCATACAATACAAAGAATTTTAACATACAATACAAAGAATTTGGCAGTTTTATCATTGCTTTCTGTTTGCATGATATTTTCCCTTCATTTCTTTTATTTTCAGAAAGCTTTCTTCTTTATTCGTGTCTGAGGCACTACCAACATATAATAACATACAAAGTTAGAATTAACATATCTAAAACAAAAAGGAATTAAAAGGGCTAGATGACATCTGCCCAGTATGGGGCCACATCAACAGCATTTCCTTTTGCCAACACAAGGTCCTCCTCAGTGCACATTGAGTGGCATCGTATATCATATGGGAGATAGTTTGCTCTTCCCTGCATTCACACAGGCTACCATCTACAGGGAAACCCCACTTTCTCAGGTTAGCCCTTGATCTTCCTACTCCAGCACACAGTCTGTTTAAAGCTTTCCACACAGGACATGGTTGTTCTGGGCCAGGTGGTAGAGAATCGTGTGGTTCTGCCCAGTTGTCTAGTAGCTCCTCAGAAAGCTAGTTGTGCTGGTGATGTTGAGAAAATACAATTTTACATGCTTCTCTTTTAACACTGGGTAGGAAGCATGGTCTGTATTTGCCACTACATTTTGGTGTTTTCCCCTTGCCCCACAGTTCTTGAGACCACCACTTCCTTCCTTGTGTCCTTTGTTTATCTGCTTTCCCTCCCATCTCCATTTTGTTCCCCAAAGAAAGAGATGTGGAAATGTAGGCATGCATGCACACCAAGTGCTTGGCAGTGAAAAGGTAAGTCCCAAGGTGGTTCCCCCCAAAAGCTGGTACCAGTTCTCTGGGACACTGGGAAAAGTTACTACCGGTTCTGGTGAACTGGTGAGAACCTGTTACATTCCATCACTGATGTAGTCTATTGAAGGAAACAACTTATTTTTATTTTATTTCTTTTCTATATATTTTCATGGGCTAGAGCTACGTGGTCAAGACGCAACTCATGAAATAGCCTCTCCAGTTTAGGGAGAGATTCTAGGATTATGTATGACACAATCACTATGTCAGACTGTAAGGTGCCGCGGATATTATTCATTACAGAACATCCAACCACTTTTCTCCAGTACCCGTGATGGTGAACCTTGGCACTCCAGATGACTTCAATTCCCAGAAGCCCAAGCACCTTGTGAATTCACACAAATGGGTTTACTGCGATTCATCTGCCCTGCGCTACCCTCATTGCTCCTGGAAGTGGAAGTAAAACACGCCTTTACTGATTTGGAAATACATAGTTCATTTCTTTAATATACTTATGTTTCTATTCATTTCCCATTGATCTGGCAAGTAAAATTTGGCATCTCTGATGGATGAAGGAGTAGTAGAACTATATGTTCATGCAACTTTGGACTCAAAAGGTGTAGGCAGCAGCTACTAGAAGGTTCTCCTGTTAAAATCAGTGGGATAATAACAAAGTGCTTAAATCAATGGGATATTAGAAAAGTGAGAAACGAATGGGCTTTCCTTCAGAACTTATTTGCACAATTGTTCCATTTATTTTTGTAACAGAAACTAAGACTGCTCATTTGTTCCATTTTCCCACTGTTTGAAACTAATAGACACCATGATAATCAAACACTGGACCAAGGCAAATTTATACACATGGAATAGAGATTATAGGGTTTGAACTGGGCCTATTAATCATATTTAGAGAAAATCCACTGATAACAATGGGTCTTGGGTTAGTGATGACCAAGTTAAGTGTTACTTTTTTAGACTTTAGCTGCCATAATACCACCAGCAGCTGGTCACACTGGCCAGATTTTCTCCAACTGAGGCTCCTTTCATGTGGGGACAGAGATGGGCACTAAATCCATCATCCAGTAACCGGGTGTCAAATCGCCACCTTACCAGCCTTCCAGCTAACAAAGAAGGCTTCTTAACTACTGAGCCACTCCAGCCATCACCTTAAGTGACCTATGACCATACTCCTTCAGCCTGAAAGAGGCACTTACACAAATAAACAAATTTATTTATTTATTATTATTTATTTATTTATTTAGATTTATATCACCGCTCACTCGCCGTGGCGACTCAGGGCGGTTTACAATCAGGAAAAAAAAACCAGCACACACACAACACAAACAGCTAAAATCCATTCCTCCTTCTGGCCTGAGGACGTTAGTCTTTTCCTTCCCTGGGCAGATAGGGCCCAGGATTAGGAAGTGGGAGCTTCCATCTAAAAACCTTAAAACTTATAAAATTTAAAATTAAAATCTGAAAAAAAGATTAACAACAGATTAAAAACAGGCAAGATGATACAACTACTAATTTAAAAGTAGAAAAAGAGAGGGGCTCAGATCATCCAATGTGCTGGGGTCATTATACCTTCCAGACCCCATATCTGTCCCGCCAGCCATGTTTTTAGATTCTTCCTAAAGGGCAGCAACTCTGTCTGGAGACGTAGCTCCATAGGCAGGAGGTTCCATAGGGCCGGAGCGGACACAGAGAAGGCCCTCCTTCTAGTGCCAGAGAGATGTGCCTCCCTGGCTGATGGAACAACTAGGGAGCCTCTCCGGTCCGCTCTGGTGGGATGGGCAGATGTTCTTGGGGTGAGGCGGTCTCTTAAGTATCCTGGCCCAATCAATATGCAGAGAATCATAACAAAAGGTGTACCCCTGCCAGCTGAGCAAAATATAATAAATTATAAGTAAAATGACTGGGCTTATCCTGCAGCTGGCAGGGTAAAAACATTAAACGTGACCATAGTAAATACAATACAAACCACGGGATGTATTGCAGTTTAGTCCAGTCCTAAGATAAGACACAGAAAAGACATTTGAAGCATGTGAGAAATGTTTCAAACAGTTCTCACTACACAGTATTTAATATGTTCACCATCATCTCCAGTCAAAAAGATCTGCAGTTTTAAAAAACAGAGTAAAACATTTATTTTCTAGAGGCATATGTGGACTGAGTTTGAAAATGATGCACTGTCTCTCCCCTCCCCAAACAATTTCTCAAGTATTTCTGCTTTTTATATAGGATAATAAATAAATAAATAAATAAATAATGATTTCATTTTTGTTTTCCTATCAGGCTAAAATTAAGCATACAGTATTGTCCTTTTCAGGGGAAAAATACACTTGCAAATAAACAGGATCCTTATTCACAGAGGAAGGAGGAAAAACAGAGTGTATTGAATTTTAACATCCTCAGATTGAAAAAAAACACCAGAACATACATGTTTATCCTGCTGGTGCCAAAATAATCAGAAGTAACAGCATGATACTTCCAGTGTCCAAGGAACCTTAGTGCTTCTAGAAGAAGGAAACATTATTAAAGAGCTTTTTAAACGCTATCTCATGTTCTTTGTTCTTAGATTATGTATTCATTATACTCCTGTTTTAGCTAGCATTTTAAAGTCAAAACTGTATGAAGAGCAAAGTTCTTCTCAAGTATTATACTATTGTTGTTGCAATCATATTATTTTCCAGTGGTGATTACCACCAGGATATCCTGATCCTTAGTACAAAGGGGTTAAGAAGAAAGAAAACAATCACATTATATTGCATTAAAGATGCAGGGATCCATTCATAAAAAAACAGGATTGCAGGCCTGCAGTGGCCCAGACTGGTGACATTTCAACTCCTTTTTAGATTTCATAAACTTGGGTACTATGACCAGTCTTGAGTGCTGTGCATGTTTATTGGTTGGGGCTGCAAAGGCGTTGTGAACTTTAACTGGCATGGGGTTGACAATGGCTAGGCTTGAGCCACTCTTTCCCAGGTGGGGCCCTAAGGGACTTGCTGGATATTCCTAATACCACAGAAATACCAGGATAGAATACCTAGAGAGCCAGTCAATGGGTTGTGTGGATAGCACAAGATTTTCATGTTTTAAATCTAAGGGTCTGAGGTAAACTCAAATCAGCAATTATGTCACGAAGGTTAAATATAGAAAAATTGGAATCTGACCATGGGAGGTGGACTGTGTTCTGAAATGGTCAGGTGAAAACCTTTTCCTGTTTAGACTGTAGGATTGATTGAAGAAAAGGGCTGGGATTTTGTGTTCTGACAGCATCTGACCTGTTCAGTGATGATAAGACCTTTTCAGGAAATGGAGAGTTCGGCCCACATGGATAGATTTGTATGCACATAGAGGGAATCCTTCTGAAGACCAAATCAGTGCATAAAGGCTTGGGGATATGGGAGCTACATTTCACAAATATTTGGCGGGACACATCCCCCCCCACCCCGGGCTCAACAGATGGGCAGTCTGATCTGATGGTTAGGGAGGTCCTTTGATCAGATCTCCTCAGAACATTACATTTTAAAGCAAAAATATTAGCAAGAGTCTTTCTTTCCTTCTTTTACCCCAGTTCTCAGAATTCTCCAAGAATTCCCCAAGCAGAATTCTGTGACTTCTAGCCACAAACAGAGATGTTATAGAAAACTTAATAATAATCTCCAGCCAAGATTGAGGCCAACTCATGGGTCTTGTAGTCTTCATTTCCAGGTGCAGTACTTCCTGCAGGTAACAATCTTGTTGCCATTTGTGCTCTAAAGAACACAAGGGTGATATCTTTCTTCTTTGACTGTAACTTTGGTTGGCTTGATAGGTCGGTGATGGCAAACCTTTTAGAGACTGAATGCCCAAACTCAACAGGCTGCCACCTGTGCCGTAGAGGGGCAGGGCAAACTCTGTGTTGGGAGAGGGAGGAAGCCCTCCCATTGGGCTGCTGGACAAAGGGGCAGGCAAACTCTGTGCTGGGGTGACAGTGCAAGTGTCCACAGAGAGGGCTCTGAGTGTCCCCTCTAGCACATGTGCCATAGGTTTGCCACCACTGTGCTAGGTCTTAGTTCTGTTTCATGAGTGAGTTGGGTATGCTGATTCACTTCGTGTATGTACTGTGTAAGATGGGCACAGTATAAATATTATGAATAAAACAAAAACATAAATAAACTTCCTCAGATAGGGCTCCATAAACCTGATGCTGTAGATCAGGGATCCTCAACCAATGGCCCATGGGCCAGATCCAGACCATGGCAACAAAACATCCAGCCCATGCCCTCGCTCCAGCCACCTCTACCACTGCCGCTTAAAAAGGTTGGGGACCCCTGCTCTTGATCTTAGAGCAGTGACATTATTTCCATGTCAAAAAGTTATTTGATAAACTGTCTCTTTCAACATCCCACCCCACTTCATGGTAACAGATGTGATCCCTGATCCTCTGTTTACTATTAGATATGTCTCCTTAAAGGACAATATATGTGAAGTATACTTCCCTGTGGTGCCTAATGCCCGCTGTGATTATTGGAGCAAAGAGTACTTTGATCAAAGTTATTAGAGGCAGGGAAAGTGTATTTTCATTCAGACAGAGTCTCTCTCTCTCTCTCTCTCTCTCTCTCTCTCTCTTACACACACACATATTACAAAACAAAGAAAAATGAAAAATAATACAAAACAAGAAAAGAGTACATACATACATACATGGCAGTGTTAATCTTTACATGCTCCCACCACATATTGGACTTATAAACCTTATTCAATGATTATTTTCTATAGCATTGCCTTTCCCTCTTCATCACCAAAAATATAAAACATCTGGTACTGGCATTTCACCAATACATAATCTATGATTTCTCTCCATATTTTTTTTTGCGATTATTATTTTTTATTTATTAACACATATATATTGCAACAAACATGTAAAACAATAATATAACAAAAAATAAATAGTGGACAGAAACCAAAATTGTACATATAATGACATATGCGAATACACCCACCCGTTCACATACCCGTGCACGCACACTAACTTGTAAACAAAGCGCATAAATCATACCAGCTCATGTTGTACATATGATCCCAGATAAGTTGAGTAGATGTTAATGATTTCTCTCTATATTGCTCTAAAATAATTTTTCACGAACACCTTTTTGACTTTTATTTCACATGTTAATTTATCATTAATGTAGCTATTTTCCATCTCTCTTTATGCCAATCATTCAGTCCAAAATCTCAATCTACTTTCCATTTTTAAACTATATTCACTCTCACTGCTGTGACAAATATAATTATCATTTCTTTCTTTTTCCATTCTATCTGCTTATTTCCAAAATCTAATAATAATGCTATTTTAGAGCACATTTCCAATTTTTTATAAACAATATTTCATTAATTTCCTTAAAAACCCTTTCCTATATTAACTTCAGATTCTTACAAACCCATAAATGAATGTTCCAACTTCCCTTTTACATTTCCAACAGTTTTTTGAATGTTTTGAGTGCATGGAACACTGTTTACCTTCTCACCGAAGTGGTACCTATTTATCTACAGTTCTTGCAATGTCTTGCTTTCAAACTGCTAGGTTGGCAGGAGCTGTGACAGAGATGGGAGCTCACTGAGTCATGCAGCACTTGGGTCTCAAACTCCTGACCTGGTGACCTTCTGGTCGTCAAGTTCATCTTCTTAACCACTAAGCCACTGCAGTCCTTCTTTACCATTCTACTGTGGCACAAAAGTAGCTTCTATAAAAACATGCTTTTTGGGTCCTTGTCTCTTTGTTGTCATTAAGATGAACAAACACACATAGAATTAGATCTATATAAGCAATAACCAGAAACTGGAAAACAGTCTCCAATTGATCTTCTGAGTAATAAGGCCGGAATCCAATTAGTATTTCCAGCCAGTGCAGTCCTTTTGAATCAATGGGATTTATGTAGGTGTTGGCACACCATTCAATTGCCTACTTTAGCTGGGTGAAGCAGCAGAACTAAGGCCTAATCTTCCAGGCAAAGCACTGGATTCTCTTCTAACTGATGCTACTTCTAACCATCTATAATTTTATTGTTTTTTAAAATTGTAATCCTATACATACCTAACTGGGAATAATTTATGTTGACTTCATTGATTTAGAAAGCCAACCTGTCTGGGACTACATTGTTAGTGTTTGTGTAATACCTTGATTTGATGCAGATTTATGCAGATTTATGCAGATTTATGCAGATTAGAACATCATCTCTGCTATATGATAGTCAAACCTCGCACAAAGAGTGCCTCGCTTAAAGAGTAACTCACTTAAAGAGCAGAATTTTCTCTGAATGGTCCCCTCACTTAACAAATAAAACCAACCAAAAACTCGCTTAGCAAATAAATTGGGGTTTGCAATGCTCCCCACCAGAAGTCACAATTGGTCATTTACAATGGTGTTTCGCTTAAAGAGCAAACTCGCTTAAAGAGCAATCCTGTGGAACTCTTCAAGCGAGGTACAACTGTACTTCATAATTAGCTTTGTACACAAAAAATCAAGTTGGGAACAGTATTATCACTCTCCTCTAATATAATTATACAGATTAAACAGCTCATCAAGTTATAAACTAAAATGCATGAACCAATATTTAAAGTTAGCTTTAAAATGAGTTCAAATAAACTATATTACATACTTATTTTGTATATATTACAGCAGGTCTGGGTAAAATTTTAAGCATGCTTACTAAGTCCTGAAACCAGTGAGACTTGCAATTTGTTGCTATGATTGCAATCTGAGATTCTCTTAAACATGCTAGTAAACCTTATTAACCTCAGAGGTCCTTGTTTCTTAGTAGAGATGTGTAGGATTAGGGTATTAATGCATGTATTTGGAAGTACCATTGCTTTTAATAGCTAAAATTCTGTTGCTTTTTTAATGTATGAGGAAAGCAAACAGTGTAACACTCACTTTTAGCTAGCAATTAAGGAGTCAGCACTGTAAATCTGCTGTGTGTAAGTGTTGTGTGTGTCTATACCCAGGAGCTTCCAGTTAATTCTAACTGGAGCTTGCTTCCAGTTAGAAGCTAATGACTATTATATTGTTTTCCACATGAGTTGGGGGAAACCAGAATGTATTCGTTATCTTCTAACTGAAAAAAATCATTCTTTTGCAACACTTCTGGTAAAAGTAAGGATTGAAGTTTTTGCATCTTAATTGCAGGTATTGTTGTTTATAGTTCAACAAACACAGAACATCCCCTCACAGCTTATTCCCTTGTGTCATGATACATATCCTTGCCTGAACCACAGCATCAACTGCTGCTCGTGCACCGATACACTTCTAAAGTTGAGGTACATGAGCGTGACCTTTACCTAAAACGGTATAGAGAATCTGACTGTAAACTCAAATGCCCTGAAAATTGTTCCATATAAGATGACAAATGCTTAGTCTTTAGCCTGTGTGAAATGGTATGAATTTGGCTTTAACATTCCTTCCTAGAAGGAATGTTTTGCAGTGAGACTCAATGGGGCTTGAATACTATGCAGATTTGAACTATGGGGCTTGAATACTCAATGGGGCTTGAATACTATGATACCAGAGGAAAACAAGCAAGTACCTCTGTGCTGATTTGCTTGGAACTGAGATGAGCTGTTCTTAAGATATGATATCCTCATCTTTGTTTCTTCCTCTGAAGACAGAGTAATGCAATGCAAATACCTTCGTGGCAATCATGAGACTGTTAAAAAGTAAAACACCTACAAATGAAGTGATTAAATATTTGAGGAATCACATTTCACCATAGGTGAAGAGTAAACTACAGTACTATAGGTGGATTGTTTCCCTTCTTCCATCCAACATCTAGTGATATCCAACCAAAAGAGAAAGTTGGAAATAGGACTCAACAGAGGTAACAATTCTTGTAATTTCAACCCAGCAGGCGTTGTTTTAGATTATATATTTGTTTGGTTAGTACAGTTCATTGCTATAGATCTGTGATGGCGAACCTTGGCACTCCAGGCGTTCTTGGACTTCAATTGTTAGAAGCCCAAGTGTCTGTGAATCTTCCATCACTGCTATAGATAAATCTTTCCTATGTATACATCCCTACTTGTGATCAGAGTTTGGGAAGATATGCTTCCAAAGTAGTTAATTATCATTCTAAAGGTCCCTCAAAATAGGTAGATACGGTGTCATAATTACATTTTAAAAGTAACAATTTCTTCATTATTCAAGAGTAACAAATATGTATTTCTGAGTTACTTTTTAAAATATCAAAATGCTAAGGTCCCGAATCACTGGGCCACAGACTCGTCCCGAAATCGCCCATGGGTGTGAGTGTTGCTGGGAGCCCCAATGGCAGCCTTCTGTCCTCAACATGCTCTGCCAGGTCTGCCAGGTGAATGGGGTGAAAGCATGGGCTTCAGACACAGCAGATAGGCAGGTGGCCAGGCCCTTCCTCCCCAAGCCTGTACACTTGCACCATCCAATCCCACCCCCACCCACTTACAGGTGTGGTGCAAAAAACATTGGAGACCTATGTGCTAAGGTATGCTGTCCTATGATACAAAACACAGTACATCTATATAGGGTAACTACACCCCGAGAACATCTGTCCATCCCACCAGAGAGGCTCTCTAGTCGTACCATCAGCTAGAGAGACTCATCTCTCTAGCACGAGAAGGAGGGCCTTTTCTGTGTCCGCTTCGGCTCTATGGAAAGTCCTGCCAAGTGAGTTGCATATCCAGACAGAGTTGCTACCCTTCAGGAAGGGGGTGAAGACCTTCCTGGCGGGGCATGTGTGGGGTGCAGGCCAGGTGGTCAGCTCGACTGGCTAGGCTCCTATGAATACCCCATCTCTCCCTGTTGTTGTTTTTTAAAAAGTTTTTAAACTTTTTAATCTTTTAACTTTTAATTATAATTTTTATTGTAAGTAATGTGTTTTGAATTGTTTTAAATTGTAAGCTGCCCTGAGTCCTTGGATAGGGCAGGGTAAAAATTTAAATAAATAAATAAATAAATCTGCAAGTAACAATGAAGTGGGGAAAAAGATTCCTCACACTAGTATAGGGCTTCTTTCTCCAAAACTGCACGAGAAAATAGATCAGAATTTATCTAGAATATATCAGAATAACTTGACACTGATCAGTTATAGCGAGGGTGTTTTGTCAACATCTAAAGAGAATCAGGCAGCCAACAGAAGCTAGTATAGAAAGGATATACTGTATATTAATTGCTCCAACAGTCAGTGTTGTTCCAGAAGTCGCCCTGTTGATAGGGAGACATTAGAAAATGAAGAGAAAGGGACCACTTCAGTGGAAAGGTAAACAGCGTTCCATACCACTCCAGTGTCCAGTCATGCCTGCCACGTGTCCACAGAAATGTCTGCAAATGCAGACAGTGCTGGTTCTTTGGCTATAAACAGAGATGAGCACTGAACCCTTGAGTTGCAATAACTGGAGTGTCTCTTACATGGCATCTCTCAATACAATTGTGAGGAAGGTATTTTATTTTATTATTAGCAAGAGCAGGTACAACAAGCATGTATGTTCTGCATTTGTTTACATCATTTAAAATCAGAGGAGATGGCATTGATAGCTATTTCTCACTTTCCCTTAGGGTGCTATGAGCCAGAATCTACAAACAGCTATCAGCAAGAGTGAAAGGGTCCACTCCTTCAGCTAGTTTAAGTTGAAGCATGTTTATTTCTTCCCACTTAATTCTCAGGCATTGTACAGGTGTTTTTGATGCTGTGGACCTAAAGTCCTCCACCCCACAACTTTTATTACAACATCATAAGAAGCAACATCTTAAAAATGTTTCTGCTCACAGAGCTGCTTTTCCTCAAAAGCAGCACGATAGGTTTTACTTCATGAATTGTGCCACTCCTTCTGTCAAACTCATCAGAGGTCCCTTTGTGTATAAGAAGTGTGGGACTATTGTGGTGTGCTGATGTAGCTGATCAGTACCTTGGCTGATCAGTGATTTGGGGAATTGACTTAGGCTTCTGTGAATTGAGGTCCAAAAAACAAAGGTTGGGAAACACTGCTCTACTACTTCATTGCTGTTGTGGTTCACATACAACCTTTTAATTAGTTACTATAGGTGACAGGAATTATATTTTATCAGAGTGAACATACTTCATTTACTAAGAAATACAATGAAAGTACAATTTTGCCAGTTAAGCGCAACACTCACAACGGTAGCTAGTTACTTATAGTAGATTATTTTCACCTACAGTGCCCATCAGCTTCAGCAAGTCTAGCTAATAGGCAAGGAAGTATAGGATTTCCAATCCAACAGCCTCTGCATCTCCACACCTTGGACCTACAGAAGGAAGATATTCAACATCGAGTTCTTCAACAATGATTAGTCATATTGTAATATTTATCTTGACCCTCCCTTCCTTCTCCCCAAGTAAATTTCACTACTTCAAGTGTCATATCCATTCCAAATTTTGGCTATCACCGTGATGGTGAACCTTGGCACTCCGGATGTTCTTGCTCTTCAATTCCCAGAAGCCCAAGCCCCCTGTGAATCCACACAGATGGGTTTACCGTGATTCATCCAGCCCACACAGCCCTCATCGCTCCCCGAAGCAGAAGTACTTCTGCTTCTGGGAGCAACAAGGGTTGCACAGGCTGGTATCATCATTTTTATTGTTAATTTTCGTGGATCAGGTCTGAAGAAGTAGACTTGATCCACGAAAGTTAACAATAAAAATATAGCAGTTAGTCTTTAAAGTGTTACAGTGTTTTTTATTTGGTTTATTTTGTTTTGTTTTCTGATATGGTCTTAAACAGTTCTTGTCTTTATCTATCAGACACAACATAATTAAAAGTAGAGACATCACCTTGCAAACAAAAATTTGCATAGTCAAAAGTATTCCCGGTGGTAATGTTTGGTTGTGAGAGCTGGACCATTAGGAAAGCTGAGCACAGAAGAATAGATGCCTTTGAAATGTGGTATTGGAGGAGAGTTTTGAGAGTACCCAGGACAGCGAGGAGAACAAATAGGTCAATCTTAGAAGAAATCAACCCTGACAGCTCATTAGAAGGTCAAACAGTAAAGATGAAGCTAAAGTACTTTGGACATCAAATGAGAAGAGAGAATTCACTTGAAAAAGCCTTGATACTGGGAAAGGTGGAGGGCAAAATAAAAAAGGAGCAGCCAAAAATGAGATGGCTAGATGGTATTATAGATGCAATGAGCACAGTGCTGGGTGGGTTGAGGAGAATGGTGGAGGACAGAGGTGCCTGGTGCAGAGACGTAGCATAGGATTTTTTGGGGGAAGCAAAATTTCACAATAAATAATAATATCTTGTAATCTTAACTAAAAATTTGACCATTTAATTTCATATTTTTGTCATACCTACAATTTGGACCGATTAAAATGACCACAGAACTTTTTATTATTTAATCTGTGATGGAACCAGAGAATCCCCTTTCTTTAAATGATTGTAGTCATCTCACTCATGCTAGCGACTGGAAACACCATCTGTACTAACCAGTTGCCTTGTGGTAATTACCCATGTTTTATTTTGTGTTCGGATTGTTCATGACAAAATTTAGTCTTGTCAAAAAGTTCTTTAGAATTTCTGTAAATTTTGGAGCCTTTTGGATTTAAATACCTAAATAAGGGGGCAGTGAATTTGGCCTATGTCCTGGGTGGCTGAAACCCACGTTACGCCACTGGCCTGGCGGGCAATGGTCCATACAGTCACAAAGGGTTGGAATCGACTGTGCAACTGAACAACAACAAGAACAGCAACAACCCATGATATCCTTAGCAGCCTTTTGTAGATCCACATTTTAAAAGTTTCAATTCTCTTTTCAGATGCTTTAATCAAGATCCAAGCTTTGATTTCACATAGCAACACTGGGAATATGTAACATCTCACTATTCGGATCTTTGTAGTGAGAGTAAGAGCTCTACGGGTAGAACGTAAATAATGAAGAGACTGGTAAAGCCTTAAAGTCTATCAAATTTTATTTGGCCTCAGCTTTTGCAGATTGCAGAATCTGATTAAGTGGGATGCAGTCCTTTAAACAATAAAGAGCAAATATAACTTCTTAGTCCGTGAGATGCCAAAGGCCTCTTGTTTTTTATTTATTTTGCTTTTACTCCTCTTGTTTTTTGTTTGTTTTGCTTTTAGTTCAATAGATTAATGTGCCTACCCCAGAAAAATCAAGACAGGAAATACATTATTTTAATAATAATGTTGTCATGAATAAAAGCACTGGGTTATTTTCCCTATATATTCTTAAGTGTCAACTGCATTTTCTTCGTAACGTTCTGCTACCACCCAGAAAAACAGTCTTGCTGCTTTTCTATATACTGTAGCTGTATATGGTAATGCTAAAACAAGTTTAAAATAAGTTTTATGGTATAGTGAAAAGATGGAGACATGGCTGAGGAATTCACGGAGTGGCAGCCCCAACAAGTAACTTTTCACATTCTTCCCTGTAGATCAGAAGAGGTTATTTATTTATTTATTTATTTTTGAGAGCTTCTAAAATATTTTTTTCAAATTTTATTTAATAGAAACAAACATCAACAAAAAACCACAGTTACACATAATACTGTATATGATTACAATACAGTGTAAACCCATCACCCAGGAGGCATTACCTCTTTTCTAAATCTATTACTTAATGCAACTATACAAGTTGCACAAATCTTTTAATTTTTCCCTATCTCCAAATTGTCATATACAGTCAAACCTCGCATGAAGAGCGTTTCGCTTAAAGAGTAACTCGCTTAAAGAGCAGAATTTTCTCTGAATGTTTATTTATATTTATTTATTTATATTTATATTTCACACTTGCTAACCCGCCCCAATCGGGCAAGCCCGACTCTGGGCGGCTTACAACCCAAGTTAAAACACATCAATAAAAAATTTAAAAATTCATAGACTAAAACAGTATCTGGGGGTGTCGTCAGAAGGGTAAAATCCTTAGACTAACCACCCCACATGGGATCCCACATCCCTGGAACCCCACACATGTCCTGCCAGCCAGGTCTTTAAGCTCTTCCGGAAGGACAGGAGCTCTGTCTGCATGCGCAGCTCAGTTGGGAGGAGGTTCCAGAGGGCCGGGGCGAACACGGAGAAGGCCCTCTTCCTGGTGCTAGCGAGGTGAGCCTCCCTAGCCGATGGTACAACAAGAGAGCCCCTCCGATCCGCCCTGGTGGGACGGACAGATGTTCTTAGGGTGACGCGGTCTCTTAGGTATCCTGGCCCACTACCATATAGGGCTTTAAAGGTAATGACCAGCACCTTGAATTGCACCCAGAGACAAACTGGCAACCAATGCAGCTCCCTAAGCAGTGGAGAGGCCCGAGCATAACGCCCGCGCCCCATCACTACCCGGGCTGCCGCATTTTGAACCAGCTGCAGTCTCTGAATGGTCACCAAGGGCAGCCCCATGTAGAGCGCATTACAGTAGTCAAGTCTGGAGGTGACCAAAGCGTGCGTGACCATAAGCAAGGCGTCCCGGTCGAGGAGCGGGCGTAACTGGCGTATTACACGAAGTTGTGCAAAAGCCCTCCTGGCCACGGCTGCCACCTGCTCATTGAACAGTAGCCGTGAGTCCAGGAGGACCCCCAGATTACGCACCGGGTCTGTTTGGGGCAAAACTGCCTCATCCAGAACCAAAGCTGGTAACTCCCGTGTCAACGCGGGGCCCCTTACCCATAGCCACTCAGTCTTACCGGGATTCAGCTGTAGCCCGTTTTCCCCCATCCAGACCTCAACAGCCTCCAGGCACCTGGAAAGGACTTCCACTGCACCGCTTGGGTCCCCACGGGCTGAGATGTACAACTGGGTATCATCAGCATACTGATGATACCGTACCCCGTGGGAACGGATGATCTCACCCAGCGGCTTCATGTAGATGTTAAATAGGAGAGGAGAGAGTACCGAGCCCTGAGGCACCCCATACTGCAGGGGCCTAGGGCTGGACTCCTCCTTCTCCAGGCACACCGACAGGGTCCTGTCCCTCAAGAATGAGGAAAACCAGGACAACACTGTGCCCTGGATCCCCAAACCCCGGAGCCTTCCCAGAAGGATGCCATGATCGACAGTGTCAAAAGCCGCTGAGAGATCGAGGAGAGCAAGGACAGACGGCTCCCCTCCATCCCGCTCTCTCCAGAGATCATCCACCAAAGCGACGAGTGCAGTTTCAGTACCATATCCGGGCCTGAATCCTGACTGAAACGGGTCCAGATAATCCGCTTCATCCAGGACATCCTGTAACTGCTGCGCCACAGCTTTTTCCAGGACCTTACCTAAAAAAGGTAGGTTAGACACTGGACGGTAGTTGGAAATTACCATAGGGTCGAGGGAAGGTTTTTTCAAGAGGGGGAGCACTAAAGCATGTTTAAATGGTGCTGGAAAATGCCCCTCTTTTAATGAAGCATTAATAATCGCTTCGACCCAGCCACCTGCCACAATCTTGGCAGCTTTAATTAACCAGGCAGGGCATGGGTCCAGTGCACAGGTCGTGGCGCGGACAGATACAAGAAGCCTGTCCACTTCCTCAGGGCCAACTGGCTCGAACTGATCCCAGATAGCATGGCTAGACTGTGCCTTGGTCAACCCCAGTTCAGTACCTTCCACGCCGGGATTAAACTTTGAGCGGATCTGAGCGACTTTCCCTGCTAGATAATCAGCAAAAACATCAGCAGACCCCTGCCAACCAGGGCCCGGCCCCTCCTTGCCAAGGAGGGACCTGGTCACCCGGAACAGGGCCGCTGGGCGATTATCTGCGGAGGCAATGAGGGCGGTGAAATATTGACGTTTCACCGACCCCATCGCCACTAGGTAGTCTTTAATAGCAGATCTAACCAGTGTTCGATCGGACTCGCTCCGGGTCTTCACCCAGCGGCGCTCTCGGCGTCTCTTAGCTCGTTTCAGCTCCCTTAGCTCTTCTGTAAACCAAGGGGCAGATCGACCCCCACGAGCGTGGAGAGGCCGTAGTGGCGCGATTACATCCAAAGCTGCGGTCGTTCTCCTATTCCAGGAATCGACAAGGGCTTCGGATGAACCACTTCGGAGGTCAAGAGGACAACACCCCAGTTCCCGTTGGAATCCTTCTGGATCCATTAGTCGCCGGGGGCGGGCCCATTTAATCGGCCCTGCCTCCCTACGGTGAAGTCTCGCCCCCAGGAAGTCCAGAGTCACCAGATAGTGATCTGACCATGGCACAGGAGTGATGTCTAAATTCTGTATTTTCAGATCACTCTGCCACGGCTCCGACAAAAAGATCAGATCTGGGGTGTAGCCACTGCTTATTTGTTTATTAACAAATAAAACCAACCAAAAACTCGCTTAACAAATAAATTGGGGTTTGCAATCCCCCCCACAATTGGTCACTTACAATGGTGTTTCGCTTAAAGAGCAAACTCACTTAAAGAGCAATCCTGTGGAACACATTATGCTCTTTAAGCGAGGTACAACTGTATTCATATCCAGGTTTAATTCCTTTAGATTTTCCCAATGCAAATTCAATAAATTCTCCCCAGATGTCAACAAATTCATTTTTCTTAATAATACAGTACCTTTTTCCACTTTTAATTCACATGTCAATTTATCATTAATCCCCATATTCCACAATTCTTTATATTACTCCTCCATCCCTAAGTATCTATACGTTTTCCAGTTTTTAGCTATTAAAATTCTTGCTGCTGTCATCATGATCATGATCATTATCATCATTATCATCATTATCATCATTATCATCATCTCTTTCTTGGATTTTCCTCCCAACTCATTAAACAAAGCAATCCTAGGACACATTTGAATTTTAAGTGACAATGTTTTGCTTACTTCTTCAAAAAGATATATACAAGTATTATGCACCTCTTTTCATTCCCACCATAAATGAAAATATGTCCCAGGATATTTATTGCATCTCTAGCAATCTTTCTTATAGCTAGAATCATAGTCATTTATTTGAATTGGGGTAGTATACCACCTCCATACTATCTTGTAACAATGTCCTTTGATTCTTACTGACGTGTTTTTCATAATTCTTTGGCTCCAAATTTTATTCCATTCTACCTCCATAACTCTGCTTTTCAAATCCACTTCCCATATTTCTTTCAGTGTTCTCTGGGTAGTTCCATGTTCCATTAAAATTGTATAAAGCTTGCTGATTATACCTTTAAGTGGAATTTTTTCCTGAAATAATTGATATATACAGTACATTCTTCAAGTTTTGTCTGTTCCCCATATTGTCTCTGTTTCAACACCCAATACTCTCTCCACTTCTCTATCTATATTTTTTCAAACCAATTCAAGTGACATTGTTTGTAAATCTCTTCTCTATCTTGCCTGTTCCTAAACTTTTCTGTCCAGTATTTTATAGTTTTCAATCCTCTTTCCTCCACTATATCCAGATCCTCACCTTTCAATTTAACTGGAAACTTCTCTAGCTCTCTAATATTTGCCAATAAAAAGACACCTGGGCATAAATTTGTCATGACTGCTTGCCATATTGTTAAAGTGTTTTTGCAAAATAGATTTTGCATTTTCTTCGTTACATTCCTTTCCTTAAGTAACCAACCTTGTTTTATATTTTTTTCTTGTATTCTATATCTTTCAATATTATCTCTTCTTCAAACATTATTCTTAATATATCCTTAATCTGTAAAGCTATATAAGAATTTTTAATATTTGGTATCCCTAATCCATCTTTTGAAAGATATACAACAAACTCTTATTTATTCTCGTTTTTTTTAATCCCCATTACAAAATTTATCTATCAAACTTTGCCATGTCTTTAAGTTCAAGGAGAGAGGAAAGAATTATACAGAAGCTTCCCTCCCCTAACAGACCATCATGACAACTCTGATTAAATATAAAATAAAATGAATTCTGTTTTGCCAAGTTGTTTTTCAGAAAAAGGCAATCCTTGAGCAAGAAGTTAATAGAACATCTGTTTAAATTAGGCTGGCTGAAAAAAGTTGGCTCAATTTAAATGTGTTTTGGAACAATACCGAACAAATGTATTTCCCCCTTGTTTCACTCCATGACATAACCATGCCTTTTTAAATATATTATAGTTGCTATTACTGTTTAATTTTCCTACTTTTTTTAATAAAAAAATCTCCATGTTAAAAAGCAGGAAAAAAATCAATAATGTTATTCAAAATCAAATATTATTCAGTAATAATAGCTATTATACTATTGGAGTGTTGGGGTGGGGGAGGAATATATGTATATGTGGTCTAGTAATTCTTGATATGCCTTATTGGCCAACATGAAAGATGAGTTTCTCAGGTTGGATATGACAGGAAAGCTTAATGTAAGCCAGGATCTTTATAGTGAAGCTGGCACGATGTATTGGAAAGGAGTTGAATGAAGAGTCACAACTACACTGAGTGTGCATCTATACCAGGGGTCCTCAAACTTAGCTCTCCAGATGTTCTTATACTTCAGTTCCCAGAAGGCCTGATCAACAGGTATGCTGACTTGGGCCTCTGGTAATTGAAGCCCAAGAATACCTGGAGAGCCAAGTTTGAGGGCCCCTGAGCTATACTATTGAAATAAATCAGGAGTTGGTTCATTATTTTTAAAAGTTGATTTAATGACAATTTCATGTCAGGTGGTCTTTGTGTTGGTGTGTGTGTTCCAATGGGATAACTTGTAATTTGGTTGAAAGCTGTGCAGTCTAGGGGGCTACACGGAATTTCAAATCACTGCTTTTGCAACTATTTTGGCAGTTCAGTGTCCCTTGGTGGGAGGGATAAAGAATGAGCAAGGCTCCCGCTTGCAATTTTCGGCACCAGAAGTACAACCCACAGATTCATGGCTCTGCTGCCTGAAATAGTCACTTCTGTGCTCCGATTATGTCCTTCCTCGTGTCCAAAAGGATATGGTCTCAATTGCCTGATTATCATTTCCCACAGCTCTTCCCCCACATCCCCTATTTTTTCTAACTGGCCCAGTGCAACAGCACTACTCTTAAAAGAGTGTATCTACAGTTCGAAAAACATTATCTTAGGAATGCAAACTTGCCAA
The DNA here is from genome assembly GCA_030440675.1 of Furcifer pardalis. Classification (NCBI taxonomy): domain Eukaryota; kingdom Metazoa; phylum Chordata; class Lepidosauria; order Squamata; family Chamaeleonidae; genus Furcifer; species Furcifer pardalis. Next base: position 92,275,129 of record CP126890.1, on the reverse strand, counting down.
ACCCCAAAGACAATTTTCCCTGACAGAGGTGATTGCAATTGCCGAAACGATTCAAAATAAACTGTGACCAGAATAGATTCAAAATAAACAATCCCTGTCGGGGTGTTTAACACCCCCTCCACTTGTTGGCAGAAATAATGCATGCTTAGTTGTACACCATGTAGTTCACGATCCTTAAACTGAAATGTAGCATGGAGAACGCAATGTAAGTAAAGGAGTACATTGACTTCTAAGATGAGCTATGCCTCATAAAGTTTGACCTAAGGCAGACGTTAATCATAGTTTGAGTTAATGACATTTTAGACATCCAGAATCCTACCCTTAGAGTGTTTTTCAAGTATCAGATGTGGATGCAATTCCACTGATCCCTATTGTACCCAACATCAGTCTGCATTAATTCATATTAACATCTGCAGTTCACTTGAAGAGATGACTATGCCTCTAGCCCCAAGAGTACAGTGCTTGGCAGGTATGAAATCCAAATATATTTCACCAATTTTATATACTTATTATGTTTAATATTTTAATCTGTTTTAGCTAGTTTAAATCTTTTGATTTAATAATTTTAAATTGGTTTTAGCTGTTATTGATGTTTTTGTTTTATCACAAAACAAAATAAAATAAAATAAAAAACTGTAGCACTTTAGAGACTAACTGCTATGTATTTATTGTTAGCTTTTGTGGATCAAGTCCACTTCTTCAGACAAGGAGTAAAACTTACAGGCATGGTTTTTATACACCAAATTCAGGGGGTTGAAGGGAGAATGGTGTGGTCAAGCAAGATGACAGACAAGCAAGCACAACAATACAGCTTCACACAGCCATTACGGTGGCAACAACAGATCATTCAGATTAGCTCTAAATGACTCCCTTTCAATCTCAAGGTTGCTGAGAAAGCCCATTCTGGTCTCTGATCAACCTTTGACCTGCATGTCAGAAAACAAACAAAAACACTGTACCCCTGGTTACTTTCTGTTTTGCTAAAGAGAATTGGCAGGAAAGTTGTAATATAATATATAAAATCATATAGCAATCTGTGTATCAAATTTGATAATGTTTCTGTTGTAATTCCCCTTGGCTCACTTCGGTGAGGAGGGTGATGAATTAGTTTGACTAATAAATAAATAAATAAATAAATAAAATTTCCAAAGATACACTTTAGTTTTATCCTTTCTGTTTTTGGGCAAAAACTGGACAGGCAGAGCCAGCTCTATCATAAAGAAGACCAAGTGAGCAACTCCAGACAACAAACACTGGTGGCCAAGGAGCAGTATCAATTTGTTGAATACGGTGGTGTGTCCCACATGATTTAACTCTTCAGTTGTAAGAAGATAATGTTTTTCTTTCAGCTATATTGAAAATAAAATTCAACTGTCAGTCTCCTCATTCTGTCAGGCAGCAAAATATTTTGAGTTGCCTCAGAAATAGAAGCAAGAGTGTTATAAATATAACATGTGATATTACAGAAGGATCATCTTATGAAGTCTCTCTCTCTCTTTCTTTCTGTCACTATATCTTCTCCTCTTCCCTCTTCTACTGCTGCACTTGGATGCACACTTGGAGACATTACAGCTCCAGATGTTTACTGTGAACTTTCAATTCTGCAGCTGCTTCAGAACAATGCTTCTGCACTAAAGAGGAATAATGATAAACATTCTCGGTATTGGTTTTTACTGTTTGTTTCAATTGTGCGTTGAATTCAGAAGATGTCAAAATACTTCATATATCTAAGTACTGTATAACGATTAGTAGCAAAGTCTCTTCTTTGTATGGCACAAAGAAGTACCTCAATAAATTGCAGCTCATCCTGGGTTAGAATTTGGGACAGCCTCGCACCCATTCTGCTTCTTTGTTTGTTGTTGTTGTGCATTTTGTCATACATATGAAAGGTGTATGCTCTCATCACTGTTGGCAGTTTCTTGGGTTCCTCTATGTGTGTGCAGAAATCAGGCATTGCTCCTGGCACTCTTTTCACGAGTGGATTTTGGTTGTCTTTCCAGGAAAATAATACTAGGGGCACGTTTGTCATTGTCAGGCTATTTTCGAATTTCCTTGTGTTGAGTACAGTTGTACCTCGCTTAAAGAGCATAATGTGTTCCACAATATTGCTCTTTAAGCGAGTTTGCTCTTTAAGTGAAACACCATTGTAAATGACCAGTTGTGGGGGGATTGTGATCCCTGATTTATTTGTTACACGAGTTTTTGGTTGGTTTTATTTGTTAAGCGAAGCAAACATTCAGAGAAAATTCTGCTCTTTAAGTGAGTTACTCTTTAAATGAGGTGCTCTTTATGCGAGGTTTGACTGTATTTGCCTTTCTTCTCCCAGGCTGAGTGGGTGCAGGATATGTGAGCTGTTTCATGCTGCCTTCCAAGCCAGCACAATTTATGGATAAGAATGTTTGGTACAAATCATTTCATGGAAGAGTTATTTTATGTGGATTTAGTTTTTAGTTGTGTAGTTTTAGATGTATGGTTGTGAGAGCTGGACCATAAGGAAAGCTGAGAGCAGAAGAATAGACACCTTGAGATGTGGTGCTGGAGGAAAATTTGAGAGTACCCTGGATAGCAAAGAGAACAAACAGGTTGATCTTAAAAGAAATCAACTGCTCCTTGGAAGGTCAAATATTGAAGATGAAGCTAAAGTACTTTGGACATCAAATGAGAAGAGAGATTCACTTGAGAAAGCCTTGATGCTGGGAAAGGTGGAGGGCAAAAGAAGAAGGGGCAGCCAAAAATGAGATGGCTAGATGGCATTGTTGATGAAATGGGCACAGAATGGTGGAGGATGGGGGTGCCTGGCATGTGGTGGTCCATGGGGTCACAAGGGGTCAGAATCGACTGTGTGACTGAACAACAAAAGTTTCAGCATCAAGATCTTCTTGCCTAGCAAAAATTTAACCTGTTGGTTTCTGTCATGTGTGCCATAAAATACCCCAGGAATTGTTGACAACTTTTTGTTTTGTGACTTTAGCAGTACAGAGTTTGAGAAGCTTCTTCTTCATTACTTTCTCTGTAGTACCACTTAATAGTGCTACCACTTAATAGTGTATAGATCATATTTTGACAGTGAGAAAGTAGGCTAAAATAAAACGAGATGTTTCCAACTACAATATTTTTAGTAAAAACTCTTCTGAGAATAATTATTCTCTCTCAAAAGATATTAGTCAGACTTCAAAGGCTTGTAGTTTGTTTTCCTACAGATGACAGCAGATGAGATTAGACAACCAGATTTGTGTTCCTGCAATTCCTTCTTTCCTTTAAAAACTGAAAATATGAAGACAAATAAAAATCGCATGCATTTTGATTATTCTGGCTCCTAGATGATAGGGTTAAACATCTGTTTCAAACTAAGTCCAAATCCATAACTGAAGTGGGCCGCTTACTTTTTGATACTGTGATTAGTGATGATTTGTGATAATGATATGTTGAAATGTTTTTGTATTATGATTATGTGTTACCTTGTACTATAATTGTAACTGTATATTTTGTATCTTTGTTAGCTGCCCAGAGTCGCTTTGTGAGGGGGGGGGCATACAAGTCGAACAACAACAACAACAACAATTCAGGTGTTGCCAATGCAGAACACTATATAGCCAAAATAACTCAACTGAAGCTGGTTTTGGGAGCCTATCTCAAATGGCACAGGGCTCATACAAATTTAAAAAATTATTGCCATATGTTTCACAAGGCAGTGAAAGATTAGGATAATATGGAGGCCTCCCTTTGGATCCCAAGTACTTCATCCTATGATGGCAGCATCCCACACCTGCCACATTAGCCAAGTTTTTAACACCAATACCTTATGCTTGCAATGTGAGATCACATATGCCGCCACCACCACTGGATGACCCGCTGCCACCGGACGCCCTTGGCCAGCCCCAGCCTGGAGGGAGGAGCGGCGAGGAGCAGCAGCTGCCGTAGGTTTTTACAGGAGAGAAAATCTGGAACTATTTTGAATGACTTCAATTAAAACATGAACACACCAATGAAGGGCGAGTCTGAATGAGGTGCCAGTAGTTTTCAAAAACATTTGTCAGAATATAAATGTTTCAGATTTTAGAATTTATTAGCTTGCTGTATCAGTGTATCCTAGTGTAGGCTGCTACCTATCATTAAAAGGGAACAACTGGATATTGCTGTCTGAATATAGTTTCCATACCCAACTGGAGTAGACACATGAATGGGATTTACATAAATGTTGAATCACTAGTTTCGTCTGTGAAATGCTGGAGGAAATTCTCAGGACTTGGGAGAGGAATTTCATTCCTTTATAGCAGGGATTCTCAACCTGCGGCCTGTGGGCTGGATGTATGCCACAGCACCATTTCATGTGGGCCTCCACTGCTTCCAATACACCAGGAAGTGCCATGTGGTGGAGGATGGGCAAAATGGCCATCCAGCCCCCAAAGCTGTCTGAGGGAGCATGACCCGGCCTCTGACTTTAACAGGTTGAGAACTTCTGCTTTATAGCCTGAAAGCATAAAGGAAATTGATCCCTGCCCTCCCTCATATTATACCACCCTTACCATCACCAAAGGCAGCTAGCTGGCATAACACAGGATATATGGTTGCTGAGTACTTCACAACTGTAATTAATTGTCATCTATTCAGGAAGGAGCACCAGTCTTGCAATTTCAGCACAGCATCTACAGGGGAGCTGCCCTCCCCAGGTGACCTCCATCCATTTTAAACCCCTTTATCCAATAAGTGGCCTGCCTAAATGTTGTCAAAACAAGATTAATTTTTTTCAGATGATCCAAGAGAGGTTCTGCCACTGAGCAATGCTAGACAGAGGAGTGTATGTCTGGCCAAACATTGCTTCTATGGCAGCAGACTGGTGGAATGCTCTCTTTCTGGAGCCATCTGGGTTCATGTGCTGATGAAGATCAGAAACCACAAAAGACAAAGGAGCCAAAACTGTAAGTGGAAGAGAGAAGGGACCAAAGCAACTGTAGCCACAGGAAAAACCTTGTAGGTCCAGAAATGAGAGTAGGGAGGGAGGTATGACTGAAGTAGGTGCCATTCAACAAGGAGCACAAGCATGGAGAGACCACAGTACCTCTTTTGCATATCAGAGTTTGCATCAAAATATATACACTATTTTGAATCACCATCACCACTTTTGAAAGTCACAAGAAAGGACATGGATGAAGTAAAACAATAGGAATGCAAGTTTCAAGGTCGTTGCTTGTACTGTTCTTTACCTGACTGTTTTTCCAAAGTAACTAAACAGATATTTTTGAGAGACTTTAAAAATATGTGAATGCTACTAGCACTGTCTCCCTCTCTAATTTGTTGCTGCCTCACCACGGGCAGCAGAATATGATGCTGCAAAATAATCTGTTCAAGAATTCTCCTGAATCTGTATAGGGCTAAGAGGTGCTGGGGACGTGAGAATAGCAATGAATAGCAATAGCAATTACACTTATATACCACCCCATAGTGCTTAGTGCACTCTCTGGGTGGTACACAAAATAATTAACATCCCTCTCCATCTGCTGAATATTCATTTTACTGACCTTGGAAGGATGGAAGGCTGAGTCAACCTAGATCCTCATCAGGATCAAACTCACAACCTTTTGGCTGCAGTACATCAGCAGTTTAACCACCGTGTCACCAGGGCTCATGTATGCCCTTCTGCCTTTGTCCTTACCCCACCAAAATTTCCCCCAAACTTTAGCATATTCAATATTAAGTGCTGCATAATGTTTGAACATGCTTAACAGTGTGCTCATGACCAGAACCCCCTAAATCTCTAAGTCAGGAGTTCTCAACTTTTAAGCTGGGGCCCAGGTCATGCTCCCGCAGACAACTTCAGGAACCAGATGGCCATATTGCCCTTTGGCACTTCCTGGTGTGGTGGAGGTGGTGGGGGCCACATGAAATGGTGCCATGGGCCGCATCCAGCCCACAGGCCAAAGGTTGAGAATCCCTGATCTAAGTCTCATGAGCATTACTACCATATTCTGCTGAAAGTACTCCCTGGCAACTTTGTAGGCTGTCATGTTGAATTCACAAATGTCTCAGAGACTTCCTCGGCAGGGATGGAAAGGCCATGGCTTACATTAACATCCACATCTCCACCATCCCTTTTGCCCTACACAGAATTGGTCACAATCCCTGGATAAGGTACAGCATGAGGCTCCAATTGAACTATGCATTACAGTAAAACCAGAAGTGTAGCGTGCCTTGGTGAGGCTCCGTATAAAAATTTGTTTGAGGGCCCTTAGGAAGGGTAAAGATTTCTCACAAAAGAAAAAAAAATGCATAAAATTAAAAGAAATATTTATTCATCGTATGTACATCGATTATTGTGGGATTCCCCCGTTGAAGTAAATGACTTAAACGGGGAAATTCCGCAGCCCATGATAACCGATGTAGGGTGTTGCCAACTTTTGAACGCACGCTTTACGCGGGAAAAAAAGAAATTGGTTTTTTTGACTTTTGTCATTTGTGAAATAAAAAAAATTGGGAAGTTTTTATTAATTTTTGCTTACGCACATTGGGGCCCCCCGTGGCCCGTGGCCCCCGTATAATTGATACGGCAGATACGGCGGTAGCTATGCCCCTGAGTAAAACCTTGCAGAAAGAGCACCTCGCTTAGAGATTAACTTGCTTAAAGAGCAGAATTTTCTCTGAATGGTTGCCTTGCTTAACAACTAAAAAAACAACCGAAAACTTGCTTAACAACTAAATTGGGGTTCACAATCCCCTCTGCCAGAAGTCACAATTGCTTAAAGAGCAAATTCGCTTAAAGAGCAATCCTGTGGAACGCATTATGTTCTTCAAGCGAGGTTCTACTGAATTTGTGTTCTGCCACTTAGTGAGGCCACCTTACAAAAACTGTAGCTCTTTGAGTTTAGAACAATAATGCAATATAGTTATACCTTCATTATTGGAGAAAACAATTAATTAGAATTAATCAATTATTCATAACTAACAGCTCCTAAAACCAATTGTATAGTACAACTAGAGCAGGCCCATGGAATCAATGGAAGTTACATCCATGTTGATTTATGAAATCCACACTTGATTCAAGGGGCCCACTCTAGCTGCAACTTACTATGGGGTTTCCACCACTGTGTTATTAATTCATTGGACACAGTGGTTATGTGGTTTAACTCGTACTACTATGTGCCATCCAACTGGAAACATCCATTGTTGTAAGTTACTGCAAAATAGAAACTCAAGTGCCAAAAAGAAACCATAGGCAGACAAAGGTCAATGAAAAGCCATGCAAGAAAGTGAACACCTTCTGACTTTGAGAAAAACAGAAGGATAATTTTGGACATTCTAAATCTTGACTTAGACAAAGGATAAGGTGGAAGAAAGAATGGGATGGGATACCCTGCAGCAAGGAAGAAAAACGAGGGGCCCTTATCCAAGGAAGAAACCAGGTAGGGAGATGTGGCTGTGTGATACAGGAGCAAGCAATGAGAAACATAACCAATAGCTTCTTCGTTTGACAAACCTGTTGCTATGGTAACAAATCCTACCAAATTTCAGGAAAAGCAGAGGGCTCACTCAGCAGCACTGTTCTGAGAAGGTGCGTACGCAGGAGCTTTGGGGGAAAGTGAATTTAAATACAGTGTAAACAATATTTGAGAGAAAACATATAGGAGATAATAAAATGGCTATAGGTTGTTAAAAAGAAAGAACTACATGATTCTAGGATTGTCGAGGAAGGAGGGGCGACTTGCTTGATTACTGTGGAGATTGAAGCTGTATGATTTTGAAAATCTGAGAGGGCCAAAGCTGCATATATCAGGGTGTATTGATTGACTGACTGGTTGATTCAGAAGCCCAAAAAGACTTACAAAGTAATGATGCAATAGCACTAGCAGCTAGAAGAATAAAAATAATGAACCAATAGAAGCAATAATATTTATTGAAGTAGTTGTGAGGGAAAAGAAGTGATGCAGCTACAGAACTAAATAGCATATGAAAATGGGTTATGGCAAAGTTACTTTTGGGGACAACAACTTCAGGAATCTTCATTTGGTATTCTAGCCTCCATAGTATGTTTTCTTAACTATCAGCCACTATGGGGGAAATCAGAAGAAACAAAACTTGTCTCTTAACTCTCCTTTCTCCCATAAGCAATTTTTCCTTCAAGAAGAAATCTTGTAGTATCTTTTGTGTAAGAAAGTAGCAAACTGAAGATGATGAGATACAGAAGGGCTTAGCTGGTGGTGACTGGAAGTTGTGCCCGTTACCCGTATGATTCAGAAGACACAAAGTGCTAATTGACAGAAACCTTACAACTCTTCTACAATTATTGGATCCAGTATGAGAGCAGAGCCACAAGAATTAAATTTGTAAACAGTTAATTGGTTGAGTGATTAAAATAAACTGAATTAAGTTGTTAAAATAAAAACAATATTCTCAGTATTATTCCAGTTAGCATGTTGGAACGGGAGAATGCTGAATGAGAGTGATCAGTCAGTGCTGGCCGGGGAGGGAAAGGCGAAGGACGAACACCTGTGCACTCCAGCGGCTTTGAAGCCAGCGCCTTCACCACTGATGCTCACCCCGATCAGTCTGGCCGGGGAGGGAAGGACAAACATCTGCATGGCCCGGCCAGCTTTAAAAATAATGCCGCTACCAGATGCTCATTTGGCCAGCTTAGCCTGGAGGGAAGTGATAATAGTTGGTTGGGGTAGATTTGGTTGAGGTTTTTAGCATATTGTTTTTGTGTATTCTGATGTGTTTTATGATGATTTGATGTTTTGCAACTATGATTGGGAAGGTTTTGAAATGTTTTGTGATGTGATATTTTGTACTGTGATTTTTTGCTTTGTTATTTTATATGCGATATTTTGATGCAATATTTTCTATTGTGATATTCTGCTTTTGTTATTGTATATTTTGTAACTTTGTTAGCTGCCCAGAGTCACTCGGTGAATGGGGCAGCAAAGAAGTCGAAAAATGAAATGCAATGAAAAATGGAATTGCAGCACAAATTATTAATTGTATTAAAAACAGTGGACATCACAGATGCTTTCAGTATTACATGCTGCACCTAGAAGACAACTGGGGCTAAAAGCCACTGTTTTGTAGCTGATATTAATAGCTATGTCCCCTTTCCTATCTGTCCTCCTTTTCATATTTATTATTAATATATTAGAAATTGTATAATTTATTTTTGCAAAATGCTTTCTTCACAAACAATGCATAATATATACTAACCAGTTAAATGTAAAAACAGCTCAGCAATCAGACTGGTATTAGCAATAACCTACTGCAGGACACCCCAAAAAGAAAAGAATAGCATACATTTCAAAAATAAAAAGCATAAACAAAAAAGCCACTGTATTGTGTATCAAAACATACAAACCATCCTGGACAATATGTTCCTTAAGTGATTTGACCCTGTTTTATAACCATCTCCCTGATATAAAATAAGCCATTTTCCAGCAGAAAACATCAACGCACAGGACAGATTTCTCAAGAAACGTAGATGCCAACACTATCTCCAGGCTAAACCTGGCTACATTATTATAGAAGCTAGTAACATCAAAAATGGCACAAGTGGTTCATTCATCTGATCATCTTCCAATATGATATATGTGACTATCTGTCAGCAATGTACAATTTGATCTCCCGGGACAATCCAGTCTTTCCTGCTGACCAGAAAGTTAACCTCCTCCAGCAATTAAATTTAAGATGGAGACATTGCAATTCATAACTATAATTTCTTATCAAATTTGGCTTGGACTTAGATAATGGTTTTCTATACCATTATAGATATTACAAAATGAAACAATACCAACCATAATGATTGCTATGAATGGTCACTTTGCTTATATAAAGCCTTACACATAATTTCACAAATGGTACTTTTTGCATTTAACTTCATTTATAATTCTTTCTTCACCTCTCTATAATAGTATAGGATAACATAGGATAACCATACATCTGATGAAATGGAACCTAGCTCACAAAATCTTATGGGTCTGTTATTCTTTACTGGGTCACATACTTCTGTGCTGGTTTTGCTTCTGAAAACCAGCCACAGCCACCACATGGAAGTTTCAAATAACATATACTTCTAGGATATATGGAAATCTTGGAGAAACCCCAAGAAAACTTTATAATTGCTGACTAGGCTTGAAGCTCTCAAATATCACAATGGTGGCCTCCCCTCTGCAATTTATGCTAAGTTAATAGAATCATACTTTATTTATTAGAGGCAATATCACACACCAGAGCTTTGCAATGAAGTCATTTTGGCCACACGGCAGTTAAAAAAAGAATAAAAAGAGTATTAAAATAAACCAGTTAAGAGTCTAAACTTTTTAGCCTCTCTAGGTACAAAGGAGTTAATCAGGCATTTCTCATTGCCACAACAATCTGCATTTTAATTTTCATAATGAACGGTCAAAAATCTCTGTCAACTTTCTACAAGTGAACTGAAGACTCATTATAATCAATTAGTGCTCATATGCATTCAGCATTTGTACCACTTGCACCACAGCCAACTACACATCCAGAAGAGTTATGGCTATCAACCAACCTTATGACTCTTCGATAAAGAACACCTCATTAAAACAATACATATTTCTGCACATACCAAAGCTGAGATTGAGAATATTGACCCCACTTACCTAGCATGCGAACACATTTGGCATTCTGCTCTGGGCTATCAAATGAGATTTCTCCACACCTCTGAAAAAAGACAGGAACATATTCAAAATAAGACCCTATGAGAGAAATACACGCTCAGTGAATATTAGCATTGTAACCTGGATTGATTCAGTTTTCCACATGTGCCGTCATTTGATTCAAATATTAGAAATTGCAGTGATAAGCGAAAGTCCTAAGACTGGATTTTATTAAGGCCTAAAAACCGCAGTATTTTTAAGTACAACATTTGGACAGGATGGTTGCTAATACCATCTCCCACCTCTCCAAACTATCATAAAATTGGCAGGATAATTAAATGGGTTGGTAATCGGCCCCAAACACTGCTTTAGTGTTTCTACAATCAAAACTGATGAGGGAATTAAGTTCTTTCCAACAATTCTCTGTAATTTATATTAATGATGAAAAGATTTGATGTCTTTCCAGTAGCTCCAACTTTGATTAACTGATTTCCTTGCTCCAGGAACTCTGTAGGTAAGTTACAGAGGAACACAGTGGCTTTATTGTCAGAAAGAGCACCCTCCACACATAAAGGCATGCTCCATAGCACACACAGGGAGCTCCAGTATGGAATTAGATGATGAGGCACGGGCAAGCCATCTTCATAGATGATGTTCAATCTATATGTAAACAAGGTTGCACTAACTTTCTCCTGGCATCCGTGCATACAGTATAAACATCTGTAGCGGTAAAGCTTTTTTGATCTATATGTGCCAGCTGGGAATCCCATAACAGCTTTATATAGAGCACACAGTAACCATGATTATATGTTGACTGAATGTATCTCTGCAATGTAGAAAACTACAGTTTTCTGTGAGAGCAAGATACTTAACAGATTATTTTCCTTATGCCTACCTGTAGGAATTTGAGATCTTCATGGGAAATTTTGTTTCCTACCAGCCCAAGAGATTAGATCAGGGGTGGCCCACCTTAGTGCTCCAGCTGTTCTTGGACTTCAGTTGCCAGAAGGCCTGATCAGCAGGTGTGCTTACTTCAGCTTCTGGGAATTGAAGTCTAAGAACACCTGAGACACCAAGGTGGGCCACCCCAAATTAGATTATGAGCAGGTCTTTTTTTGTAGCAGCCCTTTGGACATGGAAGTCCTTGGCCAAAGCTCCAACCCCACTGGACTTCCAGCAGATAATTAAGACTGTATTGTACTGAAAGGCCTTCTGTCTTTAAGATTGTTTCTAAAACTATACCCAAAAAATGTTTCTAATCTGTTTATAAAGATGTTTGTTTACATTTGTATTTTAAATAGCGTTTTAAATCAGTTTTTCCTTATTTTAATCAAAATAAGCACCTTAGGAGTCCTGGTAGACAAAAAATCAATAAACAAATAGTTTAATAAATGAATACACTATTATTTGCTTGTGACTACAACATTACTTCAAGTCTTTCACATCACATCATAACTATATGAAGAAACCTTTGTTGTCTGACCAGTTCATCTCTTTTTGGTCTTACTGACATCAGTCTTCAGCCAGAGAACCCAACTAGTCTATGGTTATCCAAGATCCATCCTCTGTATAATTAACCACTATTCTCTTGCACACAGCAGATTTTTCTTCCCACACATCCCTAAAAGTCTCTGCTAATATTCTCCCCCATCTTCTGTGAAATAATCCTGTGAATGTAAGTCGGGTTATTTTCTATCCAGTACATCTGTATACATTAGATTCATTTGTGTTTTATTTCTTTTTCTGTTGCAGTATTTTAGATGTAAGTTTTTCCCCTCCAAGTGTTCTTCCTACGTATGAATTCTGCCACTTACTCTGCTGAAGTTAAAATGGGAATATATAAGGAGCTCAATTGTCAGCCAGCTGTACTTTGGGCTTCCAGGCTATGCAAAGGTCAAAAGCGCAAAGTGTAGAAAAAGCTGCTCTATTTGTTTGTCAAGGGCAGAGAGGCAGGTCTGTAGTATTCGGAGAAGACTTGCTCAATCCAAAGTATTCCTGTCTGCCAGTGACTGCAGCCAATACATTACATCTCCCTCCCCTTCTATGCCTGAAGAGGGCACACATAGTCCTCAACTGCTTGCAGAGTAAAGGTGACTTTAAGATTTCAAATGTATCTTCCCTATTCCCATGTACTGTTGCTTCTTATAAGTACCACTTAGAGACCTTTCTGTCATTTCGGTGTGGTTGCTGATGCATTCCAGTTTTAAAGATGTCTTGTGTAATGTGTGACACTCATGGACACATGATGTCTTGTAGAGGAAAAAGAGAAAAGAGCTCTGAAAACTGTCACACACAAAATATGATATTGGAGAAAAAATACTCTTCGTTCACTAACTCTTCTGACAATTAAGAAATTGAAAATGGTGTCACTGTCAGTTTCTGCAAGTGAGGACTTTTCTTCTTGTTTAAATGATTTTAGTATCTACTTATATAAAGTTAATGATCCAGATTACATTCTAAATTAAACACCATTAGCAAGCACATACACAAAGGAAAACATGGAATCTAAAATTTATTGTTCAAATACAAGGCAACTTAGTGACATAGCAAAAACAATTTTTGTTCCAAAATATACTGAGTGTTCCAAGATGATTAAATTAGACTAAGATTTATATTTTAGCCATATGAATGGAAGTTTTCATTTTCATGAAAAATGGATTCATCCCTCGAGTATGTTTTAGGAGCTATGGCTATAAACTGGTGAGCTCATTGAATATTTTCCAGGAATGCAATCCATTTTACTCTGGTTTACCACAGGAGGAAATGGACTATACAGTATCACACTGTTGGTTAAGAAAATAATTTTTCCTTTCTTCATTTCACAGTATTGAACAGGACTTTTCACTCCTACAGATTTATTTTTTTTAATAGAGCAGAATATATTCCTCATTAAAAGATATTCAATGAAGTTAGTTGTACACAGTAAATACTAGTAGTAGATGTCTCCAGCTAATGGCCAGAGTGACTATGTGTTTTTTAGTGTAAAAAATAGCTAATGCCAATTTAATAATTTTCTGTTACTGTTGTATGCATGTAAATTCCATGTAAATAAGCCATTGGTAGCAGACATTGAAAAATTACTGAGTATCCTGGCTTAGGGATAAGTCCAAAACTCCATCCAAGCCTGATTTGTCAGGGGAAACAACATTTAGGTCAGGTTGAATCCCTATTCTCCAATCTGTCTTTCAATGGATCAGGAGCACTTCTGAATTAAATCTGAATCTTCATGCCCTCATCCAGTCCATTAAATATGATGGACACTGATTTTGAACAGCTTTAGAAAAAGTAGCTGTATTTGTTTATGTAAACATATTGAACAACACAAAAAAACCACATAACAAAAAAAAAAAAAAAAACAACTCAGAAGAGCCAAAAGAATGTGGCACCTTAAAGCACAACTGCTATATTTTAATGTGAGTCTTCATAGGTCAAGTCCACTTCCTCAAAAATTAGAATGAAACTATGCTAGTACAGTAATACCTCGTAACGTTTACCTCAGATAGCGCTAAAATCGCATAACGTTAAGTAATCTGGGGAGGAGAATTGGATCGAATAATGTTAAGGTCCTATGGGATGGATCGGATAACAACCGCTAAAGCCTGTGCGGTTACAATGTATCTCTATGGAGCTTTAACATTATCCGATACATCCCATAGGATTTTAACATGCATCGGATAACACTTAAAATCAGATAACACCAAGACTTGTGGAACCAAGTCTTAGCGTTATCCAAGATATTACTGTATATTTATGGATGGCCCCATGACCAGGTGAGGAAACATATAATGGACAAAATAGCATTGATTTATCAGTAAAGAAACAGGACTATCAGGCAGTAAAAAAAATCAGTTATGAGTCTACAAGGTAACAATAGCATTGTTGACACAAATGGCAAAATGTGGGAATCAATGTAGGATTTTACACTTGCTAATGATTGAGGAATCCTTAAATGGCATTCAGTCTTTTAAGTGTGCTGCCACATATTTATATGTAATTCATCTCAGTTTATTTTTCAAGTCTAATTCTATAATGGTTCCCCTCCTTAGAATTGTCACTTTTAGGTTACTCAAAAATATCCAGGTAGATTGAAATGTTCTGAAAAACAGATGTTTGCGTGTTGCAATTTCTGATGTCATTTTTACAACCATTAAGTCTTTTGCGCAGAGACTGTTCTGTTTGTCCTATGTAGAGTGCAGAACAGCATTGTTGGCAAAGGATAACATATTTCACATGAACAAAGTGAATGTGTCCCTGATGAACTGAGATAAGGTATGTATATAGATGCTGAAGGCACACTTGAATGTCAGAAGCACACAAAGGCACTTGCTGGGTTGAAAGGATTTTTGTGGAGGAACTCCACTCAGGGGACACTCGAATGAGGCTCCTTTCATGTCCCCAATATCTTTTCCCACTGAAGTGGTCCCTATTTATCTACTTGCAATGTCTTGCTTTCAAATTGCTAGGTTGGCAGAAGCTGGGACAGAGACGGGCACTCAATCCGTCATGCAGTACTTGGGTCTTGAACTGCTGACTTGTTGACCTTCCAGCTAACAAGGTGAACTTCTTAACTGCTGAGCCACTGCAATCTCTTAAGAAACACTTAAAATTTATTTATTTATTTTATTTAATCACATTTGTATTGCTGCCCTCTCACCTAGGTGACTCCGGGCAGCTTACACATATAAAAACACCACAAATATAAACTCTACAAAACAATGAGATAAAAAAATTAAAATATTAAATTATTTAAAATTTAAAAATTCCCTCCCCAAACAACCACATCATAAAATTCCTAAGACTGAAGGCTGGAAGCCCAGTGGCACTCATATAAACCAGCCTGAAGTGGCTATCTCCCCAGCCGCTCCACACACACACTGCGCCAGCCAGGTTTTAAGTTTTTTTCTGAATGGTAAAAGCTCTGCCTGGAGGTGAAGCTCAGTTAGCAGGAGGTTCCACAGGGCTGGAGCAGACACAGAGAAGGCCCTCCTTCTCATACTAGAGAGGCGAGCCTCTCTAGCCGATGGGACTATCAGGGAGCCCCCTCCGGTCTGTTCTAGTGGGGTGGGGACAGTGGTGGGCATCAGCAGGTTTGCACCAATTCGCCAAAACCGGTAGCAGAAATTCTGGCTGGCCCAGCCCATCCAAGTTTTGAAATAAAGTAATCCTAATTTGGGTGCAACACAGGGCTTTCCCCTGGCCACACCTACCATACCACATCCACAGTGTGGTAGTAATTTTTTTTGGAGCCAACCACTGGATGGGCAGATATCCTTGGGGTGACATGGTCTTTTAAGTATCCTGGTCCACTACCATGTAGGGCTTTAAAGGTAATTACCAGCACCTTGAATTGCACCCAGAGGTAGACCGGTAGCCAATGCAGCTCCCACAGAAGGGGTGAGGCTTGGGCATAATGCCCACACCCCATTACCATGTGGACGGCTGCAGTTTGAACCAGTTGAAGCCTCCAAATGGTCATCAAGGGCAGCCCCATGTAGAGCGCATTACAATAATCCAGTCTGGTGGTGACCTCAAGAGGGTTCCTAAGACATTTACTAACTGTAATTCTTAAAGTTTGCCACTAATGTCAACAATGTTATTGTTACCTAGTACTATATCACAATTATTCACAGTCTGATAGTCCTATTCTTTTATTGATGAGCCATTGTTACTTTGTCCATTACTGTATCTGTTTTCTCACCTGGTCACGGGGCATTGCATAAATATGACAGTCATATAGTTTCACTTCAATGTCTGAAGAACTGGACTTGATCCATGAAAGCTTATATTAAAATATACCAATTAGCCTTTAAGGTGCCATACTCTTTTTGCCTCTTGGTTTTGTTATTATTTTTGACATGAATTAGAATAGGAACAACTCTCTTGCAGTTAGTTGGGAAGGAGAAATAGAGCTAGGTATCATCTGCATAATGGTGGGATTGAACCCCCAAACTCAAGACACTCTCCCAACAGTTTCAGCTTTATAGTAAATAGTGTGTGGGGACAAGACAAAGCCCTAAAGGACACTACAGTCCAAGCTGTGGAACAAGAATCCTCGAGCACCATCTTCTGAGATCACCTTTTTACACAAAAAACCATGTTTTTACACAAAAAACCATCATAAAACCATGCCTTCAAGTCTCATCCCAGAGAGGTGACTCAGAAGGATAATCAGAGATCCAGCAGAATCAACAGAGATGTGCATACCACATCTAGTTCCCATGTAGGTCATCCTTCAAAGTGACCACAGCTGTCTCTATCCCATTATCCCATAACCAGGACAGTGGGTTGAGTGAAAAGAATCTATTCAGTCTTCTCATCTGGAAGACAGACTAGGAAGCCACAACTCACTCCAGCAACTTGCCAAATAATGGAACATTGGTGACTGGGCATAGTATCCATATATGCATATTTACATATTCTTTCACTCATTTATTACACTTCTAAGCCTCCCACTAACCAAAAGTCCTCTGGGTGGTATACAATGTTGGTATGCAAACATTTCAGCACCTCAAACCAAACTAAACATCAGCATCAGATTATGACTGCAAAGATGTAAAATTACTAAATTGCCTTAAATGCCTGAGAGAAAAGTACTTAATTCGGCATACTTTAGAGCACATTCATACATCACATGTTGTGGTCTGGAAACTGCTGTGATGTGGTAAGCTCCAGAATGGCTGCTTGGAAGGGCTCCACAAAGTTAATTAATTCCTCTTGCCACAGCAAGTACCCATTCCTTCTTCTGGCGAAGAAGCAGAGCTACAGCCGTCCTCTTACTCTCTTATGTACCTTCAAAGTATAGTGCAATGGCAGAGACAATCCAGTACCCAATAACCCTGGACTATTTTATAGCGCAGAAGAATAGACACCTTTGAACTGTGGTGTTGGAGAAGACTCTTGAGAGTTCTCTGGACTCCCAAAAAATCAAATCAGGTCAATCCTGAAGGAAATCAACCCTGACTACACCTTGGACAAATACTGAAGCTCAAGTACTTTGGCCAGCAAATGAGAAGAGAGAACTCACTGGAGTAGGCCCGGCTGCTGGAAAAGATTGAAGATAAAAGGAGAAGGGGGTGGCAGTGAATGTGATGGCTAGATGGCATCGAACATGATGGGTGTAGATCTGGGCGGGGCTACAGAGGATGGCAGATGACAGAGAAGCCTGGAGTGCAGTGGTCCATGGGCTCACAAATGGTTGGACTCGACTGTGTGACTGAACAACAACATTTTATAGTGCAATGGCATGCTTTTGAGGTACTCTTATGGATGGTGGGAAAAGTACTGATATATTTGTTAACAAACCAGGTACTTTACAGGGGATGGGGGAATGATGTATCTAGAAGAGTCCTTTAGGAAGCACAGTATAAGCACAACACAAATTAGACCTGTCCTGAGTTTGGGACTGGAAAATCAGAGAGGTTGTCTCACCCAGTGCTTTGGCCTTGTGACATGTAGCACTGAAGTCCTTTCTGACATCAGAGACAAAACCCTTCACCTGTAGCTGAAATATAGCGGCCCAATGACCACAAGTTTTGAGAAGTTGCCAAAAGCAATAAAATATATAAATTCTTAGCTATCTTCAGAGTACCCAGTATCTGAGCATGACAGTTTAGTTCCTTTCTATACCATGCACGTAAGGCACGGCTGGTGTTGACAGTACCTAGATTGTTGCTTCTTCTTCTTCTTCTTTCATGTCCTGTTCAAACCTTGGACTGCCAAAATGAAGCCATTCTCTTTGCTTTGTCATTGCCCAAACCCAAGTCCTCATTGCTGCATGCCTCTGGCAGCCATCAGCAGACCAGTAAAAGAGTTGGATTCTGTATCTCTCTACATTCACACCGTATGTTGTCTGCCAGCAGCCCTCACTTGAGCATGTTGGTCTTGCATTTAGGAACGCCAGCCCTCAGCCTATTCAGGGTTCTCCACATGATGTAGAGGAGATTGAGATCCTCAGCTATATCCTCCTTTAATGTTGTTTCTTGTCTAGTGAGCTCCTTCCTCCATCTTCTAATTTGGTTTTGCTCTTGTGTACCCTCAAGAGTGTTTGTTCTTGCCATGAAGCTCTTCCTGGATCTAAGCTGGTGGACTTGAGGCTCATATCTGTTCAGAGCATGTCAAAGGTTGTTCTCTTGCTTAGTTCTCTCATTGTTTGCTTCTACTTCTCTCCTGATCTTAGGTGGTGCAATACCAACAAGGAGGTATATTTTATCAACTGGTTTAGGTTTGAAGCAACCTGTCACTATAGACATGCTTTATTAACAGCAATGTCAACTTGTTTTGTGTGTGTTCATGCACTCCATACTGGAGCAGCATACTCTGCTCAGTAGCGTTGTGTGTGGGGGGGGGGGAGCTGGGGGGAGCCGACTTCCCCTGGGCAGCACTTTTTGGGTATATGGGAGTTCTTGGACTACAATTCCCAGAAGTCCTAGTGGGAGTGGGAGGCAGCATCCACCAGGGGCAGCAAATTTGGCTTAAGCCCTGGGCGACTGAAATCCACACGACACTACTGACTCTGCTGCAGAGATGCTGAGGGCCAAAGCTGATATGCGCAGCATGGATTGTTGGTTAATACCTAAGTTATCAGGTTTCAGGAACTGGTGTAGGTACAGTCAATATTTCAATACACATAATGTAAGGATTTGTAATCCATTTAGGATTTTTACATTAGAATTCTGTTATTCCCTATTGTACTAAGTGACAAATTTGCAATTTTGTTGAATAGAATGCATTGGAAAGCAATATACAATTAAATTCAGTGTTATCTTTCAGAGAGAGAGAGAGAGGCAAACAATACACAAACATTTCAAAATTGGCTATTACCACCCTCATCCATACTGACAAATTGCATGTATGCAATACAGAACTAACAGCAAAGACTCATACAGTCAAACAAAGAGCACCTCACTTAAAGAGTAACTTGTTTAAAGAGCAGAATTTTCTCTGAATGTTCACTTTGCTTAACAAATAAAACCAACTAAAAACTCGCTTAACAAATAAATCAGGGTTCTCAATCCCTCCCATCAGAAGTCACAATTGGTCACTTACAATGGTGTTTTGCTTAAAGAGCTAACTTGCTTAAAGCGCGATATTGTGGAACACATTATGCTCTTTAAGTGAGGTACAACCGTAGTACAGCAAGCCTCATTAACTTGTAAACACTGAACTGTGAAACATGAGCTATGTCTAGCCTAATTTCACACTACCTTCTTCTTGCCTTTTATTCTGATTGCATTTACAGAGATTCCTTTGCTCATTTGCCCAGGGCCAACAATTTAGCACAAACTTCTATAAATAACAAAAGCTCAACATACTGCATAGAGTAGCATCTATAAGAAATCCAGATCTTCTCTACAAATAACCACTATTCAAATATTTGTGGGTTGTCTCCTCAGCATGTGACCAGTTGGGTAATTTACATTGCACAGAAGGGCATTTGTAAAGGGCTTGTTGCCTCTTCAGGCATATGGAACCAACAATTAAATGTTATTTTACTCCCTTCATTTTTCAAAATGGTAAACCAGGCCATGGAACAAAGAAATCTCAACGAAAATGAAGTCCAGACCTCTAAGTATAATATGTTCCTAAAAGTACGTCTGCAGCAGCAAAAGAGCAAGCAATGTTTTGCTAAAAACAAAAAGGGAAAGGAAGTTTCCATTTTCCAGCACTGAAAATGAACATCTGAGTATATTTAGCAAATCTACACCAAATAATGTTGGGATAAAAACAACCTTGCAAGCTATAACATTGGATATCGGTAGCAGGAAGCTTTACAGCCTGTTGTGATTCTCTCTTACCACTAATTGATTGGTGAAGTTATTTTCCCACCTCTGGTATTTGAGGCAAACCCCTCATCCCCTCTGCCTGCTTGTTTTCTTTCATCCTTTGCTTCATTGATAATCCTCCTTCTTTCTCTGATCTGTGACCAAGCAACAAGCATGAAGGTTCTTTCCATGCACTGGAAACTCCATTTCTCTATCTGACTGTAACTATGGGTGGTAATTGTAGATACTATATCTTTTTCTATTTAAAATGCTTCTAGAGTACTTTTATCAGGCAAAGTATGAGTTTGTCTGGAAAAAAGAGACCAAAAGGCGGGTAAGGGCTGCAACTGAGCTGATCTCTCCATGTTTCTGTGTTGTTGTTTATGGTGGGTTTTTTAAACTCATACTGTGCTAACTAAGAGGAATATCTCAAACTTCTCCAAAAATTCCTACAACATTGAAGAACACATTCATGTTTTCAAGCAGACTGTAAATCAGTGATGTTATTTCAGAAATATATGGCATACAGATTAATTTAACAAACAAGCAAACCTTTTTTTTTTTGCTTATCTCAGTCATGATCTCCTCATATATTAGGTTCCCTAAACTAGTTTGGAGTATTACAGGTAGTGGTGGAAATACTATCAGGAAAACAAATGCAAACATATCAACCTTCAGTCTTCACCTCTTACATTCCTCACATGATCAATTTCTTTGAAGCAAGGGTAGCACTTGTAGTAGATTTAACACTACCTACCACATTAAACCTACTGTCAACCTAGCAATTTGAAACAATTAATTGCAAGTAGATATATAGTAGGTGCCACTTTGACAGGAAAGGTATTAGCATTCCGTGTGCTCTGGTGTCTAGTCATGTTTGCCACATGACCATGGGAAAATCTGCAGATGCAGACAGCACTGGCTCTTTGGTTGAAAACGGAGATGAGCACTGCACCCTAAAGTAGGATATGACTGGCTTTCGAGCAAGGACAACCTTTACCTACCTGTAAAATGGTCATTCATCTATTATTCTAGCTGAAAATGGTAAGATCTGCCAAAATCTATGTATGATTGAACTGGCTTAATCATCAGCTTTAGAAGAGACTTTTCACAGCGTGAAAGCAGAGGAACCTTGACATGTGTGTCATATCTCCAGGGATAGCCTTGGGCAATGGAACTGACTATGGTGCTAAGTGTACTCCACACATTCATACAAGTATTCTTCAGACTTTAATGTAGGAAGGGATAAGTGGAGATTAATCTTTTATCCCAGGATATCGGTACATGTATCAACTGTACTAATCTGACAATGTACAGTTAATCACAGTTTGAAGGATGAACCTACACAGGGCTCTCTCTGTGGGAAACTAAACCAATGGTCACACAAGGTTCATTCTCTAGGTTTTGTGTTTTGGACCTAAAATCTTGTGGAATGGGATACTACTAACCTGGAAATCCTAGATTTCAGAGTTCACTCTCAAGGTTACATGACATGTCATTTAGATATACTGTACTCAGAACCTATTTTCATGCTCTAAAACTGCTGATGCTGAAACCCACATTTTCACATTCATGAGCATTATTGAATCTTCATTTCTCTCTCTCTCTCTCTCTCACACACACACACCTGTGACACCACAAGAGCCCCTCCCCCTCCCCCAGTAATATTACCTCCAATCTTCAGTTTTGGCCATAAAATCTCAGGGAATAGAGTGCTGTCTACTTGGCAACCCTGCACCTAATCTGAATCTTAGGGCACTTAGCTTTAGCCTGCTTGGTGGATCTCTCAGGGTTAGTTTCACTTCCAGTGGCCATACGTCATGGATCCTAGAGCACCCATATCTTACTCCAAGCTGTATTTCCATTAAACACTTCCCCTGCTCTTCTGCAGAAGAGCAGGGAAATTGTAATTATCCCCCCTTCTTTCATGCTAAATCAGTTAGAAGATTTTTAAAAATAAGATTTTTTTCATTTTTCCTTCTAAAGTCAATTGAGAAACTACTCAGAGCTTCAGTCTTGATCAACAATACAGGGAGAAATGAAGATTTTTTTTTACCCTTTTAACTGATCTAGTACTGCAATGATGAGCTAGGAGAGGGAAAAAATAATTACCCTTTCCCTGCCCTTCCACAGAGAAGGGAGTGTTTCATCTGTTTGTATGGTCAGGTCTGGGGAATGGATGGATCAATTTCCCCAGCTGGCTGGATGGTTTGACACCCAGTGCATCCTAGCTACAATACCTAGCTATAATGCCTAGTTTTTAATGCTAAGTTTTTAAGCTTCTTTTAAAACTTTTAATTTCTGAACTGGTTTTAAATTGTTATAAATATGCTGTTGTGTTGGGAATCGCCCTGGGTCCCTTTGGGGAGGAGGGCGATAAACAAATTTAAATAAATAAATAAATAATTAATAAAGTGATTCACCAGCCACTTTGCCATATGGGTAAAGGTTGCTTGCATTGTTTAGACGAGAGCAGTGTGCTAAATGTGATTTAGCCCCTACTCCTGCCACAAAGGGCAGTCTGTTGTGCTTCTGCCTGCGCTGCAGAGCAGACTGGCTAGCAGCCACTGCACAGGGAGTATGGTTAAGAGGCAGCGTCTTAATCCAGAGGATAGAGCAGAGTTGTTAGTTAGGAAAAGCCAAGGTCAGAAGCTGGTTGTTAAAGAACTGAGATAGAAGGTTGATCCAGAAGAATAGTCGGGTTTCCAGGCAGAGGGTCTGGTGTTCAGGGTCAGCAAGCATGAAAAAGGTACAGGTTCAAGAGATGCAGAGTCAGGGTACACAAGGATTGCTTCAACAAAGGCTTCTGTTAGCATGGGCATCTTATTAAGAGGACTCAGGACTCACAGCTGGGGATGGTCTCTGCAGACAAGCCCTTGCCCTTCTCCTTTGCACCTGTAGATTGTTCCTTAATCACAGCCTCCTCATCACTGGCACCTGGTGCCTCAGCATGTGCTCCTGTTAAGTCTTGATCAGTTTGATCAACTTGACAGTTCTGAGCTGACAAAAGGCTGATAAAAAGTCTTCCTCTTGGTCAAGAGAAGGCAGTTCTGAACTGACAACAGGCTAAGGAGCTGGCAGCAGGTCTTCCTCCTCAAATTCAGGGCCAGGGCCAGGGCCAGGGCCACAACACAGTCTAGATGTGCTCTCTGCTTGTGCCTAAGGGGCAGAGGTAGCTTAACCATGCATGAGAGTCTCTTCATCCTCTGAACATCTGAAGAGGGCTGTGCATAGATACAAAACAAATGTCTCTTTGCCTGCCACAAGCAAATTTTGTTTGGGGAAAGCTGACTTTCACAAATGGAGCCACTGCCTATTTGCGACCAAAAAAAAAAGCTGCAGGTAGGAATGCCTACATATCCCAAGCAATTTCTTGACTCTTTGAACTTGTTTCCCCATTAAAACAACCAACAGGTTATTGTTACACAGATATTTACCCAGTGACTACTCAGCAAGTGAACAGGTGAGCAGTTTCACTGAAGTTACAAAAGGGCCAGTGAATCTAGGCAACATGAGACTAGTCAGGAGTGACTGTGCTTGCCATGGCTAATCCTTGCCAACTCTGTGCTATCTTCTGTACCATTTAAGCCATGAATTGCTACATGCCTAGCATGGTTGCTAGACTTATATCTGTTTGAAAAACAGTATTTATTTAAACTTGGAAACTTGATGATAAACAATGTGAGCAATTCCCTGTGTTAGCATCAGTATTTTTACTACATAAGAGGAGGTGGTAATACTAGTGCTACGGCTAAAGCACTGTGTGGTCTTGGTTTTGCTCACTTCTGAAGGGCTGGACCCAGTCGGTGTGGTTGGAGAGTGAGAAATCCAGCCCTAGGCTGCTCCAATATGGGGTGTCTCAGGGCTCGGCGCTCTCACCTCTCCTATTTAACATCTACATGAAACCACTGGGTGAGATCATCCATTCCCACAGAGTGAGATATCATCAATATGCAGATGATACCCAGCTGTATATAGGCCCATGGGGACCCTAGCGATACAGTGGAAGTCCTTTCCAGGTGCCTGGAGGCTGTTAGGGTCTGGATGGGGGACAATGGGCTTCAACTGAATCCTGGCAAGACTGAGTGGCTGTGGGTCACGGGTCCTGCTGTATCTTGAGAGTTACCATCTTTTGTTCTGGATGGGACAGTTTTGCTCCAAATAGACCCGGTGTGTAATCTGGGGGTCCTCCTGGACTCACGACTCCTGCTCAAAGAGCAGGTGGCAGTTGTGGCTAGGAGGGCTTTTGCACAACTGTGTGTTGTGTGTCGGTTACGCCCGCTCCTTGATCGGGACTCCTTGCTCATGATCACACACACTTTGGTCACGTCCAGACATGATTATTGTAGTGCGCTCTACATAGGGCTGCCCTTGGTGACCATTCGGAGGCTGCAGCTGGTCTAGAATGCGGCTGCTTGGGTTGTGATGGGGTGCGGGCATTATGCTGATGCCTCACAGCTTCTCTGAGAGCTGCACTGGCCTCCAGTATGCCTCCGGGTGCAATTCAGGATGCTGGTTATTACCTTTAAAGCCCTACATGGTAGTGGGCCAGGATACTTAAGAGACCGCATCATCCCAAGAACATCTGTCCATCCTACCAGAGCAGGACTCTGGTCGTAGCATCAGCTAGAGAGGCTCATCTCTCTAGCACGAGAAAGAGGGCCTTCTCTGTGTCTGCTCCAGCCCTATGGAACCTTCTGCCAAGTGAGTTGCATCTCCAGACAGAGCTGCTGCCTTTGAGAAAGGGGGTGAAGACCTGGCTGGTGGGGCATGTGTGGGGTATGGGCAAGATGGTCAGCTCGGTCAGCTGGTTACTTTGAACACCCCACTTCTCTCCCTGTTGTGGTTTTTAACTTTTAACTTTTTAATCTTCTTAATCTCTTAACCTGGTGTGTTTTAACTGTTTTAAACTGTAAGCCGCCCTAAGTCTTCGGATGAGGGTGGGGTATAAATGTAAATAAATAAATAAATAAATAAATAAATAATAAGGCTGAAAAGGTGCCTTGCTTAAGCCCAGCCAATAAACTCAGGATTAAATCATGACCTTAAAGGCTTTTTGTTGAGAAAAAAGTACCACTGAATACTGTAGGACAGGGGTTGGCAACCTATGGCCCACAGGCTGGATCTGGCACATGGTGCCAAATGATCCAGCCTGCACCCTTGCTACAGCTACTGCTGCCACCAGAATCAGCCTTGGATTATTTTATGACAGCCATAAACACATTTATGACAGCCGTGGATGAGTTTACGGCAGCCATAAATGTCAGGGGGACCACCAGTCTGAAGGAGCATGACCTGGTCCCTGACTTAAAAAGGTGGCAACCTCTGCTGTAGGATTTACATCTGAGAATTCATACATGCCATGACACTGTAAGGCAGCATTCTGAACAAGCAGCTTCTAGCTTAACAACTCACACTCTTAGCGACTGCATAACTCAATAATGAAGCAAAACCATACCAATGGATGTCTTTTTTTAAAATTTAATTCATTTTCCAGATGTTTACAGAAGGATATAAATTTGTTCCTGCTTCCTGCAGTGGCTTCTAGGCAAGCAGTCCTGGTTTTTCATACAGAAAGAGCAAGCATATTGTTTTGCCTCTCCCATTTGGTTAGACAGTGTTTGGAAATAATGTGTTAACATTAATACTTTAATGAGAACTGTTATTTTTTCCATCCAGTAGCACAGAAACATCAACGTATCCAAAAGCTTTAAAAATAATGCTTTAAAATTATGTTAACACATTTTCTATGAGTTTAAATACTCATTTTTTGTCTCTGCGCCAGAGTTTATCCCGATGTTATGAAGTAGACTGTAGCTTATTGTGCAGTGATTAGATTTGTTAGGCTACAATCCTAAATACAGTTAGTAACTAGGAAGCAAATGTGTACATATTTTTTTCATGTAGTTTTGTTGATGGCTAGTCTTTTCTTGGAAGCTCTTTTTGACTTTTTATACTTTTAAGTGGCTTTCAAAAACCATTTAAATTTTGTTCTTGTGCTTGTTTTAATGTGAAAACTGATTTAATCATTTTTATACCTTATTGGTTAGGCTGGGGGTGAGAGGCCAGAGAAGTTATGGTTCTACCAATACTGGACAGCTGACCAATGGGTTCTGCTGTTATCCAGAAGGTCAGCCTGCTTCCCTCCCAGTTCCACTGACTGAAGGAAATCCAACATGAGACATACTCCCTTGGATGGCTACCTCAATACTCATAGCCCAACAGAGGAAGTCTGGCATCTGAATTGCCTCTGGTTTGGATTTTCAATAGGCATATATAGCACCAATTAATGAAACCTGAATGATGACCTGTCACCCATCAATGGTCCAATTTTAACATTTCTCTCTCATCTGACTAGCTGTTCTTGCTTGCAGCTAATTAAAACAAAGTGGATCTGCAGTAGAAAATGATAACATTGCCTTTAAGAGGCATCACATAATTTTATGTCTTGACTGAATGCATCATCAAAACATCAGACATTTAAAAGAAGTCTGTAATTATGACAGAAAAACAACAATCCACCAACATTAAGAAACCTCTTAGTAAAACTGTGTTTGCCATCTGGATGTAATATAGTCCAGTGAAAGGATAACAAAGTTATGCTTTGGTTTTATAATGTTTTCTTTAGTGTTTTATGTGGTCTTTCACAACCCATCAGGGCCTCCTCAGCTAGTACATTAGGAAACATTCACTACAATATTAACTTTCCTGTGTGGAAAAAAAAATCACAATTTGCTAGAAATGTGACTGTTTTGAAGGAAGATCCCTGTTTAACTAAGGTGGATCTTTAGTTTCATTAATAATAATAATTTCAAGGATTTTTGCTGGAGAAACTCCACTCAGAGGATGCCCAAATGAGGCTCCTTTCATGTCCCCAAATGCAACTCTCGGGTATCGAAACCCGACTTTCTAGTTTACAGCTCAGCGTCTTAACCTAAGCCATTTAGAAATACTTTAACTAATGGCCTGACTAAATCATTTCTGAAATAAAAATCAATTTTAAAATGAAATCTTTTAAAAGTGATAACAATTGCTCAATATTAATATATTCCAAAAGCTATCAGAGAGTAAACAAAAATAAAACACTGTAGCACCTTGAAGACTAAATGTTATATTTTAATGTTAGGTTTTGATTGGTTTTTGGAGGGGGGGGGACTGTTTTGATTTTTCGAGGGTGGGGACTTTTTCTTTATCCCTATGGGAATGCCTTGAGTTACAAACAAATTTGACTTATGAACAAGGGCATGGAACTGATTTTATTCATAACTCGAGATTTTACTGTAATGTAATATGGATGGACAACATCAGCCTCTGAATAGTATTCATATCTCCATTCTCTCTCAGCAAGTTAGCTACATGTGGCTGTATTTGTCCATGAAAGTCTGGCTTCATTGGTTTGGTAATAGGGTCAGGTCCTTCTTTCCAAGAAACCAGCAAAAAAAGAAAGGCTCCGTACAAGTAATGTGTTTTTTTTTAATTCTAAAAAAGGTGACACACATATTTATTAAACATCTCCTGCTCTTATTTTGGCTCAACATTGATAACTACCATTGATCAAATTAAAGAAACATAACCTAGATTAAGAGGATCTAACAAACTAGCCTGTATAAAGTTGCTTAGAGGAATTCAAGGCTAACAACATTTTTGTGCCAAAGATACTGAGCACTGGCTAAATTCAAGGTTCCCTTCATAATGAAGATTGATTATG
Organism: Furcifer pardalis; assembly: GCA_030440675.1. Classification (NCBI taxonomy): domain Eukaryota; kingdom Metazoa; phylum Chordata; class Lepidosauria; order Squamata; family Chamaeleonidae; genus Furcifer; species Furcifer pardalis. Next base: position 92,247,056 of record CP126890.1, on the reverse strand, counting down.
AAAAAGTTCCCAACCTTCTGCTAAAGGGACAAGACACAGCATTCTGTTCACCAGGTTATATTGCCAAGGCTGTTCACAATGCAATCCCTTTTGAAATCGACTCAGACTGATAGTTATTCTGTGGAATTCAGTAGGGTGTCTTTCAAGTTCTACAACTTGCAAAGAAATACAAAAAGCTTAAAAAACATTTCCTAAGATTATCTGAGTGTTGAGTCCTTACCTAACTAATTTCATCACAAACTAACTGAAGAGCACTTAAGAGCCAGTGAAGTCTTAGCAAAGGGTAATTGAAAATTAACTGAAAACAAATTCACTGTTTTCTATACATAGGAAATAAACATTGCACTCTCTGATTCCATCACCCTTTAATGAAGAACAACACCAGTAGTGGAGACCTGTGGATTCAGAACCAAACAAATGGAGTGCTCTGAGTTTGGATGCTCTGATCTGTTCAAAAACCCTGCTGGCCTCTTGCTGGAAGGGTAGAAGGAATGATGGTGGTAGAAGTCTCTTTTGCCAGTTTCAGTGGAGATTAGGGAACTCCTATAGAAATCAGTCTGGTGACTGCAAGGTAGAATCACAGTAGCTTCCAATTTTCCACCCCATGTACCTAACCATAGGCTGTTTCTCTTGCCACAAAACTAGAAGTGCTCAAAAGTCTACTTCCTGTTTTCCAACCCCCCCCCCCCCCCTTAATTTGAGGGATGGGTGATACAAAACAAGGTGAAGTGCCTGGTTTAAAAGGAGAATAGCTACTCCCAGACTGACAATTCCCGCTTTCAGCTTGTCTTTTCCTCTAATGGAGAATGTCTGAGGAGATATGAAAAGGGCTCAAGGAACAGAGAGAGACTGTATATAGCCTGCATGCTGTGCATTTCCCACACCAGATCTAAAACACTGGACAGTCTTTGATTTGATTAAGTCAAATTGGTCATGGAAGGAGGACTCACTGCTAATAATAGGATCGCACTATCAAACTAGAATAATCAAATCAAAGTACAGTTTACTTCGCTTAAAGAGCATAATGCGTTCCACAAGATTGCTCTTTAAGCGAGTTTGCTCTTTAAGTGAAACACTATTGTAAGTGACCATAAAAGGTAGGTTAAGCGAGTTTTTGTTTGCTTTTAGTTGTTAAGCGAGGTGAACATACAGAGAAAATTCTGCTCTTTGAGTAAGTCTCTAAGCGAGGCGCTCTTTATGCAAGGTTTTACTGTAATTGATTGATGACACTGCCTTTCTCCTAAGACTTGGATCCAAGATCCAACAGTGAAATCCTCAACTCCCAATCAGTTATGTGTTTTTTGTTGTTCAGTGGCATAGGCGATTCCGACCCTTTGTGACCCCATGGATCACTGCCTGCCTCCACCATCCTCCTCAACCCACCCAGTTCTGTGCCCATTGCATCTACGACACCATCTACGCTTCTCGTTATTTGCTGCCCCCTTCTTCTTTTGCCCTCCACCTTTCCCAGCACCAAGGCCTTCTCAAGCGAATCCTCTCTCCTCATTTGATGTCCAAAGTACTTTACCTTTATCTTCACTAATTGACCTTCCAAGGAGCAGTCAGGGTTTATTTCTTCTAATATCAACCTATTTGTTCTCTTCGCTGTCCAGGGTACTCTCAAAACTCTCCTCCAATACTCTAATTGAATTATCGATATATCTAGATGTAGCCATGATTAGAGCATATATGTTGATTTCAGGAGGTCTTCTCTAAGTGTGACTAATATTAGACCCACAACAATATTTTCAGTTGAAATATGCCTGCATATATGGGCATCAGCAGTCCAAGACATGTGCAACAGAAAAGATGTGGAATTTGTTATGTTATGTTCTGACTTCCCAGCGAACAGGTAATAAGCACCAGAATGTTAGGTGTAGTTCCAAAAAGAGTTGGGGAAAACACATATACACATTTCTTCTCTTTACTGCTGCTGCTGGTCAAACAGGTTTTGAAATATGCAAAACATGTTTACCAGAGGCATAAATGAGACTCTAAATGAACATCCCTGTATCACACTGTTCTTCTCAAGCTTAATTCAATCCTGCCGGACAGTCTCTTTGCCAAATATCAAATGTTTTGTTAAGGTTTGAAATAAGATGGTTTCCATTCCCTTTCCTACTACAGAAAGGCAGAGGGTTCTGAACATGGACATCACTCCAAACTGCATGCATCACACTAGATTTCCTCTTCAGTCAGTGTTGTCTCCTATTTGAACATGCTATATAGAATGTTAAAACACAAGGAGCACCAATCAGCATGATTAATGAGACTGTGTAACTATATGTTTATTACATGCTTACACAGGCTGTCTCCTAGGCACAGTGTAGAACTGAATTCTCAGCTCACTGAGCTATCCAGCTAGCTACAATTGATGGTTTAAGAAGTGGGGATGGTGGAGAGAAGAGGTTACATCAGTTTTTACTTATCTTCAAGGAACTCCGAGAGATATGTATATTCATTTCCCTTTTCTTCTTCTTCACAGCAGTCCACTGAGGACCATGACAACCATACTTGTCTTTAATTATTATTAAAATTAGAAAATAATCTTGTGTTACTTTAGGGCAGTGTAGAAGAACCTATGGCACGTGTGCCAGAGGTAGCATGCATAGGGCTCTCTGTGGGCACTTGCGTCTTCATGGGCAAGCCCTGTCCTGTTCCATCCTGCGCTGCCTCCACGCAGGGCAGGGTGGTGCTTCCCTGTGGTGGGATGGTGTGGGTTGTGGGGGCTTGCCCAGAGTGGGGCAGCAGTTCCCCATAGCAGGGCACATGCACATGCACCTACTTGATATCACCAGAGATGCACCTTGAGGAGTGCACATGCATGTGACATCACATGAGTGTGTGGGCATGCGTGGTGCCTGCCTGCATGCCGTCGCCACTTCCTTGGGTACTTGGTCTCTTAAAGGTTCACCATCACCGCCTTAGGGTTAAATCCAGCATTAGAGTAGACCCACTGCAATGAACTTGACTTATTAATTACCTGTCTAATTAAGCACCGTTCACTTCAAAGAGTCTCTTCAAATGACTATGTTAGGATCTGGCATTTAGGACTAATGACATTATTGTTCAAGGTGTCACAAAATTCTTTGTTATTTTTGTTAAAACAAATTTACATGGCTATCCTCCTGGAAATACTAGCTACAGCAAGAAAACCAGTGGTGAGATTCAAATTTTTGTACTACCTGCTCTGTGGGTGTGGTATGGTGGGTATGGCCAGGGGGAAAGCCCTGTGTTGCACCCAGATTAGGACTACTGTACTTTGCCCCCACATGCCCGCACAAAAGAGACTGACCACAGTATTGTTGGTATAAAAATTGGGCCACTTTATTTAATATCAACTTGGTTAACTTTAACCATCTTAACCAATAACTTTCTGCAGCAAGGCTGCAGTAGCACTGGTGAGGTACACGATATCCGCTCATATATTAACTTGGATATCGGACAACCACATCCACACATCAATTAACTGTCCCGGTCAGAAGTAACCAGTTGTTCTCTCCTTCTGACCCCGATCCGGGTGAACTCAAATATTGGGGCTGCCTGCTGCCAAGCTGGGCAGTTCCCAAGTTCACGGTCCACATTTTGATCAGGCTCACAGAGTGACCAATCAAAACACGTTCCTACCCAGTTCTCCTGGGACCCAATTTATTCCACACCAGTGCTACCCGCCCCCAAAAGTGACCAAAAAACCCAATCCAGATCAACCTGAGTCTGCAGTGTGGGATGGGCGAAAACGCCAAGAGACCCACCGGCCAATTAAGGTCTCAAGCAAAAATTCCCATCCGGCCCCGAAGCGACCAAAAACAGTCACACTGCTTCCAGGGAGGGAGGGCGGGGCTCGCGTCGCCTGTCAAAATGGGACTGGCGACAAGCACGGGGAGCGCGCCGCCCTTATAAGGGCAGCGCTCAGCCACGCCCCCCGTGCTCGTCCCCAGGCCCGTCTCTTTGACAGGCACTGGGGCAAAGCGGGCGGCCGCAGCATTTGTCGCGGCCGCCCGACCATTATTTCAAAACTTGGATGGGCAAGGCCAGTCAGAATTTCTGCTAGCAGTTGTGGCAAACTGGTGTGTACCTGCTGAATCCCACCACTGAAAAAGTACCCCATCTACAGATGGCTAAAATAAGACGTCCTAAATTGGTGGAGGTTTAGACATCCACCAACAAGAGCAAACCATTTCCATGGGTGTTTTTGAAAGCTATTAAATATATATTTGAATAATAAGATAAGACATAACTGTGAAGACAGGCAGTTGTGACTTAGTACTAATTACTTAACCGATGTTACAGCCTTAGTTGAACAACAATTGTGATAATAACATGCTGTCTGGGAAAATATCAGGTCTCTCTCTTCCACTCAACAACAGCTTGGAAAAGTTCATTTTAGATTTCTGCTTCTAGAATACTCCACAGTTTCAAGCAACTATCCTTCCTGAAGATGTTGGGAAGCAAAATTGGGTTACTTGGCAAACAGCATAAATGCTTTGCTGTTGAGCTACAGGATTTCTTCTCCATATCATCTGAGAAAAATAGAGTCACATGGGAAAGTTTGGTTTCTGAGCTACACTGGATGGGAAAAGTACACAGACCTTGACAAGAGAAAAATATCTCTTTTTCACCTCAGTAAATTCCCTATTTAAAATACATCTGAATCGAAACAATTGTTGATTTTGGAAAGGACATGCTAGAGTTATACAGTAAAACCTCATATAACACTGAAACCTGGTTCCACAAGTCTTGGTGTTATATGATTTTTAGTGTTATCTGATGCATGCTAAAATCCTATGGGATCCATAGAGATACACTGTAACCACACAGGCTTTAGCGGTTGTTATCTGAAGCATCCCATAGGATCTTAATGTTATCTGATGCAATTCTTCCCCCCAGATTCCTTAATGTTATGTGATTTTAGTGTTATTCAATACTAATGTTATATGAGGTATTACTTGTATAGCAACTGGAAGAACAAAATGGTAGTGAGACTTATATATGCTCTGTATGTTTAGTTTGTTGCACAAATGGATTCTGCTGACATGAACACATAAAGCGTTTTAAGATTGGAATGTGTTTTCTTAGAAAAATAAAGCTAATTTCTGTTCCTTATGATACACAGAAAGAGCCTCCTCGAAGACTGTGGTATTTTTGAACCACAATCAGGTGTACCCTGGCAATGGCAACCTTGTTGTGCCAACTACTCTTTCTCACACTAGGCCAAGTGAAAGAAAATACGAAATGAATACACCAAAAGGCGACTTAGTTTTGACAGTTTAAAAGTCTGACCTAGACACGAAAGAAAAACTGATAGAAGCTTAAGTACAACTCCGTACTGTATTTTCTTTTCTCATTCTTTTCTACAAACATTTTAATGTAACCTGAGCTTTTAAAAAAAGATCTGAAGTATGGAAGGAACATTTATTATTCACAGCTAACATAAACACACTGGGTGAGATGTATTGGCTTTCTGGTTGGCTTTTGATGCGAAATGTAGACTAGGAACAAGCAGAACTTCTGATATTTTGCTCTTCATCCTTTCTAAGGCAAAAATCCTTCTATAACTTAAGAAAATCCCACCCAAGACTAACAAAAAATAGTAATAAGTAAACATAAGTTGCCACATGAACAAGTAAAATTTATAAGTTGTAATGCTGCTTCACAAAAATGGACAACACGATGTCCTCATTATCTCCTAAAGTAACTTGTCACAGCTAATGTTGCTGCTTGTAATATGTTACACTTATAAACTAATTATGCAGAGCAGCTGCTGAAAAATATTTCTGTATCCATTCCATGTACATCCAACTTAGCACAACAAATTCTTTGTTGTTATGAAATTAGGTATCCACTCATAGACACACACACATAGAGCAGTGTAATTAATAGTCCAGTCATGTTTTGGTCTGTGCAATTTCTCGCTGCACATGATAATAAAAGAGAATTTGTGTCCTTTGAAACCAGCAAGACTAGTGAGCCAGCACTGCAGGAGGTGGCTGGATCCTATTGTTTGAAGTCTTTGTACCCTGTTCATTGGCAGAGGCCCAAGAAGTCTGACATTGTTTTAGATGGAGGGTCAGAGGGAGGGCTGCAGTTTACAGCCAAGTTTTTCAGATACAGCTGAGAAATAAAAATACACTGCAAGTTATATGATGGATCAACAGAGGAAAATCTCTCTTCATGGGAGAATTGTGCAAATGAAGCCGCATGGGAATCCCTACAGAGTATATTGTATCAGAGATAAATGATAGGTGAATTACAAGAAGAAACAGAGGCAAGTCATATTAAGAGCAGAGGTAGTAAAATAACTTGGCGAAATAAATCAAAAGCTTAGAAATCAAAAGCTGTTGCCAATGTGTACCTATATTGTGATAAAGAAGACCCCTTCTTACTCCTAGGATAAGCTGGTTTATCCCATCATTTTATTTAGATATTGGGGTACACAGAAAGAGCCTCCTTTAAGATTATGGTGTTTTTGATCCACAGTTGGGCATACCCTGGTAACAACAACCTCATGTGCTTGGCTAACCTTTCTCAAACTAGGTCAGGGGAAAGGAACTGCAGAATGAATTCACCAAAAGGTGCCTTCATTTTGGCAGTTTCACATCTGGCCTGGATATGGAAGAATAATAATTTAGATATTAGTTTCAAGCATTTTCTGTAGCAGCCACAAGCTCTCTGTTTAAGTGGGAACACTATTAGGAAGAAGATGACAACCTAGATCCCCCCCCCATCCATTTTAAGTGGGATTTTTAAAAGAACAGAAGCAGTCTGAGACTGAAGAATACAAGAAGGCAGGAGATAACGACCTCAAGTAAGAGCACATCCACCCGTTCTATTTACTTCTATTTAAGAAGGTGTTTAGTTGCCTATTAATTCAGATCAGTTGAAGAACTCCACATGACATTAGTGCAAACTTGAACCAAGCTCTTCTAAATCCTTTCCATTTCAATGTTATTTTGCCTTGCTGGCAAACTGGTTTGTTTGTTTTTTAAATTGCTGCTGGGGTTCTTCCATGTCTCTAATTCCTTTCATCTGGAAGAAGTGTGGGTTCCATGGGGACATGCATGTGCAATTAGAATTTCCTCTGACGTGAGCTGTGATGTCATCTGGGGCAGGGTTTTCCTCAAAACAGAGCATGGCTGCCTTTAGTTGCCTCACTAAATTGGGAGTGGGGGTGGAGTTGTTCTCACCACTGCACAAATGCTCCTCCACTCTGCTTCATGCCTGGTATGCTTTACCCTGCAAAAATAAAGAGCTAACAGCCGTTGCCTACCATTAGATGGTAAATTAATTGGGTTTTATTCTGAACTGACCTGGCATTAATCAGCAGAAGGGTAGGAGGGTAGGGATGGCCACACTGGTTACCTTATACCTAGGGAACAGATACAAGACGTCCAGGTCATGCTCCTCTACAATCAGTGGTGGGTTGTTGCCGGTTTGCACCGGTTCGCCTGAACTGGTAGCAACAATCCCGGGTGGTTCTCTGGGGGGGGGGGGTTAGTAACCACCCAGGATTTTTAATTTTTGTTTTAGGCTTCCGGTTCGGACACCACACCAGTAAAAAAATAATAAATCAAAATTGGAGGCAAAATGGCTCCCTGGAACTGGGTGTGCAAACCGCTGCAATGACACGGTGGCCTGGCAGCACGGCGCGCATGGCTAGCTGAGAAAAGGCTGCCACCGCCACCACTTTTTCAGATGCTGCCTGCGCCCTTTCTTTCCCGGCAGCCAAAATGGCTGCCAGGAACTGCACATGTGTCAAACCTCTATTTGATGCATGCACACTTCTATTTTTTACTGCGCATGCATCAAATGGAGGTTTGACACATGCACAGTTCCTGGCAACCATTTTGGCTGCCGGGAAAGGCAAGGTCCAAGCAGCCCCTGAAGAAGCGGCTGTGGCAGTGGTGGCCTTTCCTCGCTGGGCCACGCGCGCCATGCTGCCAGGCCACCACGCCATTGCAGCGGTTTGCCGCAGTGGCGGTTTGCTGCTGCGCCACCGCCCCTGCTGCTCCCCGACGAGTCGACCCAGGGTAAGTGACCCAGGGTTTGTGTTTGGGGTAGGTGGGTGGGTTGATTTGTGTTTGGGGTAGGTGGGTGTATTTTTATGTAAATTTTATTTTATTTATTTATTTCTGGGTTTGTGTTGTGTGTGGGTGGGTTGAGGGGTGTGTATGTGTTTATTTTTATTTTATTTTATTTATTCTTTTATTCTTTCTTTGGCTCTGCCCACACTGTGATGACATCACGGTGTGGTAGCAAATTTTTTGACAACCCACCACTGCCTACAATGAGAGTGCGGTGGTTGGACACATGTGTATGTGTCTATCTGTCTCTGGCTAACTTTTAATCAGGTGAAACAAGAGCAGGTATGACTCTAGAGGGGGAGGTAGTGTTTAAGGCTGCCTATCTCTACATGGCTCAGGGCAGCCAAAGTTGGTGAAGAAGGCAAATTAGATTCTGGTATTCCCAGAAAGGTTCTAACTGTCTTGATCTTCTTCCCACTCAATGTCCCACCAAAAATAACTACTCCCAAGATGTTGAACTGATATCAATCCTTCTTTACATTTTCAGCCATTGGGTATTGGTCACAGGTTTAACTCACAGGAAGTCCCACCTCTGCGGGTATAACAACAGCTTGTTTAACTGCAGCAGAAATTGGGACAGAACTGGTGCAAGATATTTTGATGCTTCTTTTAAGCACCTGCTCATCCAGGTCCAATGCTAGACACTCAATTTATTTTGGCACAAGTGGCAGAAAATTCCACAAACACATTTTCCCGTTCTTGGCAGTAAAAGCACAACAGCCATGTTAAAATCTAATAATTCACTGCCTTTCTACATGGCCATAATCTGTTGCTTCTGGTAACTGCCTCACTTTGGTTAATGCTTGGGCTGGCCTTTGCTGAGGGGTGCTAGGTAGGGGGCCGTAAAAGTTGAGCAGCAATAAGCACATACTGTTTGAAATACCTGGCAATGTATATACAGATGCCACTAACACTTTATTAAGGTCATATGGTGAATCTTGAAAACTATTTGCTTATCAGAGTATAGATCAACAACTATTTTTATTTTCTGGGCCAGGCAAAAGTTTTGTTTTGTTCTGTTTTAAACAGAAAATTGCACATGCAGACTATTCATAATCAACATAGATTGATTATAAACCCAGATTCTCTGAAGAATGAAAATCAAACTCTTAGATTCACATTTGTGCTTCTCTAAAATACCTTGCATGCTTTTCCTAATGGTTCTACTCTTCTCATATATGCTCTCTTAGTCTTCCACCTCCAATTAGATAAGCAATTATAAATAATTACAGTGGCAGAATATATTGGTGGCTTCCCCTCTTCCTGTCCTGCGGCAATTGGCACAGACACTTTGTTTACCAGAACATAAAGTTCGGTAGAAATCCCACAGTGACGTCATCTCACAGATGGAACCTTCTCACCATGGCTTTTTTGGGATGGTTTCAAAACTTGTGATTCATTTCCTTAAAATGGAAAATGGCACTGTCTAAGGCATACTGTATCCTCAGGAGAGATCATAGCTCAATAATTTGAGTCATGGTCATGTAATCCAATTATGCAGGGATCCAGAGCATGAGGGTAGAGGTGAGTGTGTGGATGGAATTAAATGTGTATGCTTGCACTTATGCATGTTTGATAACCAAGGATGGCACTATAATTAGGCAGAATGAGGCGCTTATTTTATACAATGGGTATCATGAAAGAGGAACAAACATTTGGTTATGAGGTTTTTTTATTGCTTTATTCTTAATTTGAGGACAAGAGAGAGGTATTCAACAGATTTTTCTCCCATATGTGTAAAAGCAACTTGTCTTGCTTTAGGAATCATGTTTCTTGACATCACTTGGGGTGTTACTTCCTATGCCACAAGTAGCAAAATATCTTAGGTAGTCAATTAATAGCTGTTGGATAATTCATGGAGCTAGCACTTGGAGAAGGGGTCAGGAGTTTAATTCCTCACATTTCAATCTCAGCAGAAGAAGCAGATTGTGTAGCCTTGTGCAAGTCACACCTTACCAGACCACTCCTAGAAAAAGGGATTGGTAAACTACCATGGAATACTTTATAATAGGTACTCATTTTGCTGACCATGGAAGCATGGAAGACTTAAGTCCTGGCAGGATCGAACTCAGATTGTAAATAGAGTTTGGACTGCATTACTGCAGTTTAACCAATGTGCTATGAGGGCTCTTGAAAAATAAAGATGGGGATGGCTTCTGTAAATCATTAATTTGACATCCAAAGAGGGCTATATGTGCACTTCCCTAAAAGAAACAGCTATCTGCCCATTCCCCAAAAAGAGTAATGATTCTACAGATGACTTTAACAACTATAAACCAGGGATGGATGTAACAGGTTCACACCAGTTCGCCAGAAACACTGGTAACTTTTCCCAGTGTCCCGGAGAACCTGTAGCAGCTTTTGGGGGGAACCACCTTCGGAGCTTACCTTTTCACTGGTTCCCCAACTGCGCATGCATGCCAAGCACTTGGTGTGCATACACGCCTACAGTGCTTGGCGTGTATGCACAGCCTCCTTGCTGTCCTCCCAAGCGGGGAGGAGGAAGAGAAGCTGCTAGCCTGAAGCTCCCTATAGCCTGCTCCCCAGGTGTGTGTGTGTGTGTGTGTGTGTGAGTGAGTGTTTATTTTTATTTTATTATATTATTATTTTATTTTATTTGGCCCCGACCACAACATCATGATGTCATAATGTTGGCTCTGCACATGTCATGATGTCATGATGTCAGCTCCACCCACACTGTGATGACATCATGGTGGGGTAGTAAAAATTTTGACATCCCATCACTGCTATAAACCTATAGTTAACCTACCTTTTATGGGAAAGATAGTAGACCAGTAGCAGGCATTCTAAGATGAAATCTACTGACTGGATCAGTTCTAGTTGGGATCATGGCACCGAAACCATTTTGGTCACCCTAAACTATTACCTTATCTCAGAATGTGATGGGGGGCTTCTTCCTTCCTGCCTCTTCTGAATCTCTCAGTGGTTCTTGATTTCATTGACCATGGTATCCTATTGGATTGGCTTTGGTGTTAGGGGTTAGAGGTACTGTTTGGCAGTGGCTCTGGTCGTTCCTCAACAAGTGGATTCAGAGAGTTGAACTCCTGGAGACTGCTTGAGCTAGACGGACACTGCATTGTGAAGTACCCTAGGGGTTGATCATCTCCCACAAACCACAGAGGAGGTAATTTGGAGATGTAGAGTACATTGTCATCAATATGCTGATGTCATGCAACCTAACTCTCCTTTATATCTTCTGAAGTGGACATGGTCCAGAGGCGTAGCTACCACCGTATCTGCCGTATCAATTATACGGGGCCCCTGGGTCATGGGGGCCCCCAACGTGCGTAAACAAAACAAATCTTTACCCTTCCTAAGGGCCCCCAAAAGATTTTTATACGGGGCCCCGCCAAGGCACGCTACTCTTCTGACATGGTCTGATATCTTGAGGACTGTCTGGTATCAGTTATGGAATGGGGAAAAGGAAACAAGCCGAATCTGAGTCTCTACAAGACAAAGGTCCTGTTATTGAAAGGGTGACCTATACAAATTATTGACCTAGTTCTCTCGCAGGCAAGGGTGGTCCTGCTTTGAAGAGATCAGGTCCTGCTTTGAAGAGAGAATGTGGGTATTATTATAGATTTGCCCTTCAGGTTGGTGTACCAGTTTGAGACTTTATCTAAATCTGGATTTTTTTCAACTTTGACAGATTTCCCGGCTGCACATATTTTTGGACAGATAATCAGTGACAACAGTGGTCTATGCAGTGTAGTCTCAAAGATTGACTACTTCAAGCTCTTTACATGGGGCTGCCCTTGTGCTTAGTGCGGAAATTGCAACAGGTTCAGAATGCTGTGGCCAGATTAATTTCCCAGATGAAGAAATATGATCAAATCTCCCCAGTCTGGGCCCTTTTGCACTGGCTTCTGGTTCCCTTCTGTGTTGGACTTTATTATTATTATTATTATTATTATTATTATTATTATTATTATTATTATTATTATTATTATTATTATTATTATTATTATTATTATTATTATTATTATTATTATTATTATTATTATTAATAATAATAATAATAATAATAATAATAATAATAATAATAATAATAATAATAATAATAATAATAATAATATATTCCCCACTGAACTCAATGATATTTCTTTCTGAACAAGCACACTTTGTGTGAATTACACTTGCACACTATAAAACCTGAAATGTAGAATGGCATGAAGTTTTCAGTAAAAACAGATCACATTGGCATGCTAAAAATCTCACGTTTCCATCTTAAACAAACAAAATATTTAGTTGCATAAATGTCTCACATTTCAAATACCGGAGGAATGGTGTTTTTACTGTTGATGCAACCACAGTAAAATAGCAAATAATATGGATATACAGGCATTTGTTTGACATTTCTACATAAAAAAATGTTTTTTAAAACTATGAGAAGAAGCATTTATTATCTATGCAGAGCTCTTTCACAAAGTAGAAAATTATTAAAAACACAATAAAGTATGCCGGACATTTATTTTGAAATGGCTTGTGTAACACTGAAATACTGAGGAGACATGTTGCTTTTTTTAAAATCAGCCTGACACTGTTTTAAATGAGGGTGTTTTTTTCTTGCTTCCCTGGATAGATGCACTCCTAATAGTGCACTAGCAATATGATTCTATTCTCAGGATTTCTGAAGTAATTTTAGAAAGTAAAATACATGAAACAGCTGTATGTTGAAAGAAAAAAAGCCTGTGGAACTCTGTTCATAAATACTGCAGTCAAGGGATGTCCATAAATACTTACTTAGGACAAGATCCAGCCAAATTAACCTCTGTAAAATCCATTTGTTTTCAATGAGAAATATCCTAGCAAGCATTTACCCCCTCTGACTGATTTAAATGGGCAAAGAAATAGTTTATGTTGAAACTAATTCCTCTTGTACCGAATTAAATTGAAACAGACCTCCATCAGGTTTGACAGACGTTTATTGTGTTCTTACAGGACATTTAATGTTCATCAATGGGCGTGAAATCCTTTCACAACTGTGATAACTGCAGCTTACGGTTGGTCCATGTCAGCAATCTCCATGACAGTTTACACAGGCCAGGCTCAATACCCAGTGACTTTCTACTCTAGAGGAACAGGTTGAGAGTGTTGCACAATCTGGTGATAGTTGCCAATCTCTTTATCAAAATACACTGTACAGTGGCTTCAAAACTCCAGCACAGAACTTTTGACATTTTTGGAGTCAAATGATGCATGACGGCAAGTTCCTTGAAAGGACACACTGAGCTCCCCCACTGCCTTTTTGGCCACAACTTAAAAGCAGCTTGAATGTAGGGGCGGGAATAATCAGAAAACCTTGAAGGTATCCATCTCAGAGAGCTTCCTGCTCTCTGAGATTTCAGGGCCAGAATCTGAGATGAGGAGTAGAAGCCCATGTGAAGGGACAGGAAGTGGGTCATTGTGAAACAACTACAAAATAATGTGTGTGCAGGAGTGAGAATGCAAGAGTATGTGTAAGGTAAGGTAAAGGTCATCCTCGCTTGAAAGGCAGTCGTATCCTAGTCTAGGGTTCGGTGCTCATCTCGGTTCATCACCAAAGAGCCAGTGCTGTCTGCGTCTGAGATGTTTCCGTAGTCATGTGGCAGGCATGACTAGACATCGGAAGATGGAACACTGCTACCTTTAACGCTGAAACAGCACATACTTATCTACTTGCAGTTTCTTGCTTTCCAACTGCTAGGTTGGCAGGAACTGGGTCAGAGGTGGGAGCTCACTCCATCGTGCAGCACTTGGGTCTCAAACTGCTGACCTGCCAACCTTCCAGTCATTAAGTTCAGTGTCTTAATCACTAAGCCATCGCATTACCAAAAGCAGATGTAACAGCACGTAATTAACATGGCTCTCCTACAACAGATCTTAAACAAATATTATATGCACAACAAGCATACAGACACTGCTAGCCTGCACCATGGAGGTCCAGGAGACTGGGGTAACCACTGTGGGCCACTGGGGTTTGGGGGGAGATGGGGACCTATAGATTAAACTTGCAACATTTTCCCAAACTTTGGCTTTTGAACTTCAATTCCCAGAAGCCTAAGTCAATTCCCTCAAAGCACTGATCAGCCAATGTACTCAGGCTCCTGGGAGAGTCCACCCATGTTCCATGGAACATAGTTTGGGAAACGCTGGTTAAAGACACAAGACAGAATCAGTTGAAACTCTCCCTACTTTTAGTTTGCTCACCCTGAGATTTCTGTCCCTCCATGGAGATTTAGGGAAACACAGGAATTTTGTGCTCTGAAACCTGGCAACCCTTTTATTCGTCTGCCAGCTCCATCGGTCACATTCAGCACTGCTAGTGATAAAGGACTATGGCAGCTGTAGCCTAAAGGTTCTGTCTACCTGCCCTAAGGATACAGAACCATAAACAAAACCAAGGTAAATGACAGAGGTCTCTTTGTGTGTAGAGAGAATCTGTTTTAAAGTTGTTAATATGATTTATTTACACCATACCTCTAGGTCAAAAAGGCACTCAAGGTGGAATTCACTCACATCTCATGTGATTTGTCCTTAAGTAAATGCCTTCACTTATGCACCTGGGTATATTTATCAATTAATAAAATATTAATGAATTGCCTTTCCCCCAGAAATCAACAACTTTAAAAGCAGTTTTGGAAAACAAACTAAAAATGGAGTAAAACCAGTGGTGGGCATGGGCCGGTTCACCAGTGTTACAATCCCGGGTAGTCTCCCGGGGTGGTGGTGGTAGTAACCTTCCCAGGAGACCACCTGAGGTGGTTACCCTTTTTTTGAGGTGACCGGTTCGGTCGCCTCACCGGCTACCTGACTCTGTAACCCCCAATGGCTGCTGATGAGTGTGCATGCATCAAAATACCAATTGATGCATGCACACCTCCAGTACTCAGCCTGACACCCCCAGCCAGCCTGATCTTAAAAGAGGCAGCCAGCCTGGGCTCTCTGCTTTAACATCGGGCTGGCTGGGGGTATCAGGCACCTCTGGCTGGCCTGTACTGTGTTTTTATGTTTTTTTAAACTTTGGCTCCACCCACATCATTGGCTCCACCCATGACATCATGACATTGGCTCCACCCATGACATTGGTTCCACCCACAGTGTGGTAGTAAAATTTTTGGCTGCCCATCACTGAGTAAAACATTATTAAAATATCCACAGAATAGAAGAAAACTATCTGAAACCCACCAAAAGGCATGTTAAACAGAACAATCTTTATGATCCACCCATAGTCAGGCAGAAGTGGGACCAATCTGACCTTTTGAGGGCTACTGTACCATAAGCACAGTGTGACTACAGAAAAGATTCTCTCTTGTCTTCCTTCCAACCTGAATTCTGTTGCTGGTGGAACACATAACAGAGATCCTGAAGGAGTTGTGTTATGAGCCAGTTGATACAAGATAGGTACTGTTTCAAGAGGAAGATTTTTTCCTTGGGTTAAATTTGAAAGAGTTTCGTGTTCTTACTGGCCATATGGAGATGATTGTCATTTGAACAAGATGACACCTTTCTTCAAACAGAATTTCCAGATGATCAACAATAAATCCTGGTTAACTTAACTTATTTTGCATTGTACTCTTATCTTCCTCATGCTTGTTGATCTTTATGGCTGCAAAAGTCTCTGAAGTGTTTTTTTTTTAAAGAATTTGTTAGGGCAGTAAAGGACCCCGTTCCCCTGCAACATTAATTGTGGTTTGTCTTCTAAAATTGAGAGCATTTAGACCAGGCACTGCAAAGCAACTGATATAAATGGCAAACTAGCAGCATATGGTATTGTTTGATTCCATACCACAACTCTTTCCTACATATGAGATCACTTCTAAAAGCAAAAACAAAGTATTATTGGGAACAAAGGGGACAAAACTGATATTTAATTTCTCCTGCTGAATTCCTAGCTCCCAGAGGTAAGATTTGTGATTTGGTTAGACAGTGATTTATGTTGCTTTTTGAGAACACCTGGCTTAGAGCATGGTCTGGATCTGTTTTCTCGTGATTAAATAATGTTCACAAACCAGCCTGACCCCTTTCCCTGCCTAGTCTGGATCTTTTTGGTCCAGCATCAGAGCCACTCAATTTTAGGAGCTGGGCTTGCACAATTGGTACTGGATCATATGTGGATAGAAAAGTCACTTTAATGGGCTACTTTTGAGCAAGGGAAACCTTTACCTTTACTAAACACTGCACCTAACAAAGTGACCATTTTCAATGTGATCCAAGCTGGTCTTATTTTATCCTGTTAGGTAGCTCGTCAACCAAGGTGAGGGTCATTGTCAAGCTCCCATCTGGTAGCAATCCCCCTCCCTGTAGTTTAAATACAGGGAGGGGGGAAGAGAGAGATGTGACTGGTTCTCTCTCTCTTCCCTCCCTGCATGTAGTTTAAATACAGGGAGGGAGGGAAGAGAGAGAGACCCAATCACGTATCTCTCTTTCCCCCTCCCTGTAGTTTAAATACAGGGAGGGAAAGAGACACAAGCAGTCTCCGCGACTGCAGAAGGGTCGGGGGAAAGGTGCGTGCTTTTCCCCGACCCTACTGCAGTCGCAGAGACCGCTGCGGGGGGATTGGGCAGTTCTACCCAAACCACCCCACACCTGCAGACCATTGCCTCGGATACCGCTAAGAATCATTATCCAGAATCGTTATCCGATGCAAGTTTTCCCCAAGAAACTTGCATCGTTATCCGATTCTAGCATTATCCGATACAATCGTTATCCAGGGTATTACTGTAGTTGGAAAGAAATAAAAGAAGAATTTGGAGTTTGCAGGTCTTATTTCTTAAGGCAGTAGTGTTTGGCTGAGAATCATGTTTCTGGAACACCAACAAATTCTCTAATGTAGTAGATTAAATGTAATGTATAGTTCAGTCCTAAGATGGAACTTAAAGACAGTTTCTAAGAAGCTGCTTTGTGGCTGTGGTCTCACAAAAACACACTTGTATTGAGACTGGTCTTATTATGACTTCTGTATGGTTGGGGTTTTTTTTTTTTTGGTATGCTTTAATTCAAGGGTTGTGTTTTACACTACATCCAGTGGACAATAAAAACTTAATGAGTGGTAATATCTTTCCAACCTTTGAGAAGACACCCATCAGAGTTTGAGGGCAGGACAATTTGAAGCTGTTTGTATTTTAATAAAATAGCTGGGATTGAAACAACAATAAAATCAGTTGCTCTCTGGGAATTTGAGAAAGAATTAGCAAAGAACTATAATCTGCCCACTTCAAAAATAAAGAGGAAACGATTTTTAGTAACATCTATGATGTAACATCTATGATGGATTATGGTGCATTTGAATCTTACGCCTAGTTTTCAGTGCTTTCTATTGGGAGTCTATGCCAATTTTCATTTGTCTCCTTTTGAAATGAGTAGGATAGGACTGACTTCAAAGTAAATTTTTATGATTAAAATTCAGGACCAATGATGTCACAGATTTGTAGCAAGCTTTTTCAGTTCTGTCACCTTGAGACATTAACTTTGAAATATTTTTAGCATTTTTCTAATTATCTAAGAGCTGTGCACTACAAAAGTCATTACTTTGGGGAAAATAAGGAATTGATAAAATAGTACATTCATTTTACTTCTAGGTATCAGATTACCTTCAATGCCCGAAGCTTTGATGTTTGAATTTAAAACTACCATATTTTGAAAAGCAATCCCTTGTCCAAATGAGGGACAACATAACATTTTGTTTTGTAACCCTAAGAATTTAGTCCAGCTACAAAGGCTTTTTGCTTCAACAGCAGAAACGTAAGATAGGACAGTGCTCAAGAGAAAGTGTAACACAAATGACCTCAGCCCGTAACATTAGTCTACGCTGACATTCCTCCATATGTCACCAAACTCACGTCAGCTCCAAGAATAGTATGGGATAAAATAAGCCAATGTGTCAGCAAAGCAAGAGCAATCACTACGTCAGCAAATATTCAGAACTATCCATACGCCTAAGACCACGTGAGACCTCTGAAATCACTTGTCCTTGATCATGATATGTGCTTGGAATATGATGAGACAAACAGAAACACACACACACACAGGGTGGAATAAGGACAGAGGAAGAATAAAGGCAAAATTATTCTTCCTCCATGGTTGCCATCCTCAACCTACCCACAAGAATGACTTGTTGATTTGAATGGGACTTGCTTCCAAGTAACACATGCGTAGCAGCATAGCAGCAGGAGACTGATATCGCATTGCCTAGGTCCAGTACAATAATGTTTCCATGGGAGTCTTAGAAACATATGTACCCCTGTGGTCCAGCTCCGTTAAAAACATGTCCTTCAAAGTCAAAAATCAGTCACATGCATGAGATTTTAATACAATAACCATTATTTGAAGTAAAACACAGCCTAGAACCATGATGGCGAACCTTGGCACTCCAGATGTTCTTGGACTTCAGTTCCCAGAAGCCCAAGCCCCCGTGAATCCACACAAATGGATTTAGTGCCATTCATCTGGTACACGCCACCCTCATTGCTCCTGAAAGCAGAAGTAAAACACGCAGGCGCAGGCCAGATGAATCGCAGTAAACCCATTCATGTGGATTCACAGGGGCTTGGGCTTCTGGGAATTGAAGTCCAAGAACACCTGGAGTGCCAAGGTTCGCCATCATGAGCCTAGAACATGGCTGACAACTGGGGAAAGCAGTAGGCTTCTTAAAGACACATTTAAATATACCACATCCACCAGGTAGATTGAAATCAAACATACATTGTATTGCATCCAGCTAGTCCAGCTGGACTAAGACAGTTTCCATCAATTAAATAAGATGTGCCCCTTCCTTATTCCTAGCTCCAACCATATTTGGTCAGGGATCCTGCACAGAGAAGGGAAACTTCTTATTGTAACAGTACAAGGATGACCTTTCAAATTGACAGTATTGAACCAAAATAATGGTGAGAAGCAACAGGCTATATTTGACAGAAAAGGCCAGTGAAAATTTTAAATAAACACTCTAGAGTCTAGTGCAGTGTTCCCCAACCTTTGGTTTTTGGACTTCAATTTCCAAAAGCCTAAGTCAATCCCCCAAAATATTGATCAGTCACTGTACTGACAGACTTCTGGGAATTGATGTCCCTCATGGGGCCTGGGCCCCACATTGGGAACCACTGCTCTAGTGCCCATTAACCTCAGTAATCATGGCAAATGGTAATAATTGGTGGAAATTAGAATCCAACATCTGGAAAACCACAGATTCCCTGCTCTTTATTAATACAATTAATTACAGGTATTAATTATCCAAACCCTATCCCACATTTAGGGAACATGGAGTTGTTGAACTCCACTTCCTATCAGCCTTAGTCTTTGGGCCAACGGTAATGGCTGATGCAAATAGCAGTCATTCATCAGCACCTTGTTATGATTACTGGTGTCTCCATCTTCCCTTCCATTCTTCCTCTATAGTAGGAAAGCGCCAATCTAAGACTACCAAATTCCCTCTTATAGTTCATGTAGAATTACATGAAAACTTGCTCCTTTACTCACTGTGCTAAATAGATCTTTGACATGAAGCTTTAAAAGAATTAACCTGCTTTCTTTCTTAACAAACTGTTCAAGGTTGTCCCTTATTCTGCAGCACAAACATGATCACAAACATAATTGTCTTCTGACACTGCTCTGTTCCTTAGGACAACTATCTCTGAAATTTATATGGGATATACTGCTGAACTGAACTGGTCTTTGTGGATATGGAACTCCAGGTGGATTACTGAACACTTCCAATAGTCCACATGTATAATTCTGCCTGTAGTTTTAAAATGCCAACTCTGCTCATATAAAAAATTGTACTTTGTTGACTCTATTTTAGTTTGAATAGAAATATCTTAACTCCCACAAAACCAATCTGGAATATTGTAAATGGCAAGGATATGTAAATATGTGGCTTTGACACATGAGACATTTTCAAATGTTTGGATCATTTATCTTCAGCCCTTTTAATTTTGCAAAATGGTTTAACTTCGCAAAACTGGGCTTGCTTTTTCTGAGTATCCATACATACTTCTAGAATTTTGAGGAAATAAAATAAAAAATATAATAAAGTACAAAAGACAGTCACTTAGAA
Organism: Furcifer pardalis; assembly: GCA_030440675.1. Lineage (NCBI taxonomy): Eukaryota > Metazoa > Chordata > Lepidosauria > Squamata > Chamaeleonidae > Furcifer > Furcifer pardalis. The sequence continues at coordinate 92,226,920 of CP126890.1, read as the reverse complement.
GTCATTGATCCATATTATTCTGTATTGATTACTGTCATCTGGGCTTTTCCCCACAGGTGTTGAATAATACTTTATCATAAAAATAATTTATAATATAACAAAAATAGTAATGTGACCAGTCTTCATATGTGGTGTACACTAAAGCATGAATGGAACTCAATAGAAACTAAAAATAACATCATAAACGTCTTCAGTTATGTTTCAAGTAAGAGAAAGAAGAAGGAAATTATCATTCCATTGCATGAAAGAGATGGAGGAAAGGATTGAGATACAAAGCAATATACAGTATATGTATATCACTACTTTATTCAAATTGTTCACATTAATATGGTATTTCAGTTTTCTCATAACACAAATACATAAAACACCGTAGTGTACTAACGCTACGTCCTTGAATCTACCAGTTGTCTTCTATTAACTTAATTATTCTGCTAAAGACTCATTACCTCAGGTACAGGTTTGTCTCCTTTATTTTTTTCTAATGTGTATTGCAGAAATGGTTTCCAAATGTCCCAAAACCTGTTTTGTTTCAAAATCCTTTTTTTACATATTTAAATCCCATGTGAGTTTTTCATTAAGTGCCATGTCCCAAATATCAACATACCACTTAGATCTAGATTCAAACTATCTTTCCAATTTTTGGCAACCTGTTGCCTTGCTAATGTTAATAAAATAGCTAGTAAATCCTGTATATTTTCATCCAAATTCAAATCTTCCAAATCAGACAACAGTACAATTTTCCCATTCAATTTCAAATTAATATCCAAAATTTTAGCTGTTTCTTGGTCAATTTTGTGCCAAAAATCAGAAACAAATGGTTATGAGAACTGATGTATGGAAATGCTCAATTCACATTTTTCTATGTACTGTTGCTTTTCTTTTTACTATTATGTTTATGTAACTTTTGTTTTTTTCTTTTTAAAATTTAATTAAAAATTTTTTTTAAAAAAAGCAATAATGAATGACAGAGAGATGGTAGAACTGCCTAAATCACATTTCTGAGACACTAAGATATTTCATTATCTAATAATGGTCTATTTACAATGTATAATTTGTACTGTAACTTAATAACTTGTGTAACTTTTCTGTCAATTGTGTGGTTCTTCTAACAAAGCCTATTCACTTGGTTTCTCCTGTGTACATCTATTTTCTTCTTAATTTGGAATTAAATGCTGATCCCTGGATTTGGATGCATGAAGGACATACACATCCTGGATTGTGTTTCCCATCACAACCATAATCACAGTAGCTTGCTGGGAGCACAATTCTGTTGAAAAACAAGGTACATTTGCTTCCCACATACCATCTTTATTAGAAGTCTAGGAGGTGAAGACTCAGATCACCTGTGCACTATAGTATTAGCTTCATGCCTTTGAAGAGTCATTGCAAACATCACCTTTGGGAACAAGCCTTGGAGAGCTCTGTAAATTTATAGAGTTGCTAAGGAAGCTGGCTTGATACTCAACATCAAGAAAACCAAGATCATGGCAACAGGCCCTATCAGTCCATGGAAAATAGATGGGGAAGAAGTACAGGCAGTGACAGATTTTACTTTCCTAGGATCAAAGCTCACTGCAGATGGTGATTGCAGCCATGAAATAAAAAGGTGACTGATTCTTGGGAGGCAAGCGATGAGAAACCTGGGGAGCATAGTGAAAAGTAGAGACATTAAATTGCAAACAAAGATTTGCATAGTCAGGGCAATGGTATTCCCTGTGGCAATGTATGGTTGTGAGAGCTGGACCATTAGGAAAACGGAGCACAGAAAAATAGACACCTTTGAGATGTGGTGTTGGAGAAGGGTTTTGAGAGTACTCTGGACAGTGAGGAGAACAAATAGGTCGATCTTAGAAGAAATCAACCCTGACTGCTCCTTAGAAGGTCAAATAATAAAGATGAAGCTAAAGTACTTTGGACATCAAATGAGAAGAGAGGATTCACTTGAGAAAGCCTTGATGCTTGGAAGGATAGAGGGCAAAAGAAGAAGGGGACGCCCCAAGATGAGATGGCTAGATGGTATTGTAGAGATAATGGGCACAGAGCTGAGCGAGTTGAGGGAGATGGTGGAGGACAGGAGTGCCTGGAGGACAGTGGTCCATGGGGTCGCAGAGGGTCGGAATCGACTGTGCGACTGAACAACAACAAAAAGGAAGTCTTAATAATGTAAACCCTAGTCTGAATGTGGCTTCACACAGTGCAAGCCCAGTCATTTACTCAGATGTAAATCCTGTTAAATTAAGGGGGTGGGGTTTTCCTATCAAACAAATTGGTACAAAATTAGGTGGTTTTAAAAAAAATGTTATATCTCAGCAAGCAAAAATATTAATTGTGATATTAACAAAACTGAAAGTTAGTTTTCTTGTGTTACTGGCAAAGTCCTAGACCAGAGGTTCCTAACCTAGGGCCCCTGGGTCAGATATGGCCCATGGCACCATTTCATGTGGCCTCCCACCTCTCCAAGGGCATTTGAGAAACAAAATGGCCACCATTTGAAGCTGTTGGGACAAAATGGCCACCCCCATCATGCAGGCAGGGCAAAATGGCTGTCCATCCCTCGAAGTTGACTGAGAGAGCGTGACCAGTTTGAAAAGGTTAGGAACCCTTGTCCTAGGCAATGTCAGCCTTCTCATCTATTCAGCATTAAAAGGAAGGTTACTGACAGAGGTATAACAATGGGTGAACAGATAGCAGATGAGTTAAATTCTCCATTCATTTTTGTTCTAAGGAAACTTCACAAATTTATTTCTACTGAGATGTTCACAGTTGTGTATGTTGTCCTGGCTATGTTTCCCTATATATATTCACATATTTTTACTGCATCCTTAAAGACACTATGAATTTGTATAAAGACATTTTAGAATTTTTCTACAGCTATTTTAGGAAAACAGTGTAAACAATCAGATAGATTATTGTTCAAAATTGACTTTGGAATTTAAATTGCATGTCTAGGCATCTTTTGAATGTGAAGTTTAGAAATGCCAGATAGATGCATGCAGTGGTGAGCTCCAAAAATTTTTACTACCTCACTGTGGGTGTGATATAGTGGGCGTGGCCAGAGGGAAAGTCCTGTGTTGCACCTGAATTAGGACTATTTTATTGAAAAACCTGGGTGGGTGGAGCCAGCCAGAATTTCTGCTACCAGTTCTCGCAAAATGGTGCGAACCTGCTGATGCCCACCACTGAATACATGTGATGTAAAAATGTGCATAATTTATAACCAGGTTCCATTTGTTTTACAACTATTCATTTATTTTATTTGCTCATAATAAGCAAGGAAATGGAATACTGTTCTTCTTGATCATTAACATTTAAAAATTGTCCAAGTGACATACACACACAGAGTGGAGGAGTTTAAGCTTCCAGGAGGAAAATATTAAAAGTACAGTCATACCTCGCATAACAAATTTAATTCATTCTGCAAGGCTGCTCGCTATGCGAGTTTTTTGCTATGCGAGTTAGACTCGTATAACGAATTTTTTGCTATGTGAGTCAGACTTTCCCTGTGGGAAAACTCGCATAACGAGCGTTTCAAGGGGAAAAACTCGCATAGCGAAAATTTTTCACTATGTGACTTTTCCCCATAGAAATGCTCGTTATGCGAGTTTTTCCATAGGGAAAAGTCCGAATCGCATAGCGAAAAAATTGTTAGGCGAGTCGGACCATTTAGCAAAAAACTTGCTTGTTATGTGAGTTTTTCACTAAGTGAAACGCTCCTTATGTGAGGTTTGACTGTATTAGCTGCCATCTTTAGTGTCAAGGTTATGTCTGATTCCGTGCCCCAATCCTTCTACATCCAACAATGTACATCTCAGAAAAAAGCTAAGTGTACAAAAGTTTATTATGAAAGCTTCACAGCTACAACATTGTTCTTGATTAACCCCATTTTCCTATAATGTTTCTCATATTCATCTTCTAGCTCTTGAAAATACTGCTTTTGGAATATTCAACTCTATTTTTCAGATTTGGGTGGCCCCACAAAGAGCAAAATAATATATACTTATTTGTCCAAAAGTATGATATCATACTTTTATTATTTTAAAAACATCATTAAATTTGCCCTGAATACGGAAAAAACAAGCTATTCATTACATATGGGTAAAGTCCAGAAATGCTTTAACCAAGTTATAGGTCACAAAGACTGGAGGAACTACTGAATTAAGAAACATTCCCTCTTAACAAAGATTATAAGAGGATCAAATCACAGAGACAGGTTCAGCAACTTATTTCTTCCAGTAAGGAATCAGGTAGAGCACCTATTAAGTAGAAAGAGTTTGGTGTGGGGGAGGACTCCCAAAGCACAAATATATATATTGCATAGGAGTCATCACAGTGGAACCAGAAGCATTTCTTTAGCCCTATAGCAACTCTCTTTTGAAAACAATGCAGGCCTGCCAAATCTGTCAGATATTTAGGATCAATTTCTCAGTGGCAGGTAAGCTTTTGCTGCCAAGAGGTGGGAAGCCAGTGGAAACCTGGAAAAATCTAGCAACTGAACAAAGTGTTCTTTCAGCTTGGTCACCTTTACTCAGCATAACTCTGGGCAAGTTTACTGACTACATCTATAACCTTGGTAGTACTCACCATCACTCACACCCCTTTTCAACTGGTGTGGTCCAGGAGACTGATTATTCCTTGGTGCAGAACTCTTTATGGTTTTTCCCCAGTGAACTTTTGTTTTTTAGTTTGGTTATGTCATATGCCAAGTATTGTATGGGACCCAATAGGTTTACAGAGTTATTTTTAAAAAAAATCAACAACAACACAGTAACACTGAAGCCCAGAAAGGTGAAAGACATCTGAAAACATCTAAAGGAAAACATTATTTTTATAATAACAAAAGAAATATTTCTGCCTTGGTACCGCATGAGGACTGGAAACAAAACATTGCACTGGCATGAGGAGCTGAAATCACACTTGGAACATGACCTTCCTGCCCCCCTCCCAAGCCTTACTGGAAAGAACAGGGAGTTGCAGTAAAATTTTATTTTGTAAAAATTCCACATAATTGATATTTCTTTTAGTCTCAGTAATCTCAGTCCTTTCCTAGGCATCAGAATTTTAGTCTTTTTATTTTGGAAGAAGTAGCAGTTGCTGTGAGGCCTATATCAATTGCTGCCACTCTCACTCTTTTTCCCATGGTAGTTAATAAAAATAATGACATACATGCTCTCCAGATTTTATTTTATGATAGATTTAGAACTCCTGTTGTTAATAGTACAATCAACTGGACCATAAGAATGGATGTTCTAGACGTACTTTATTTCTACAACTAGGTACTGGTAACACTTCTGGGCTTTCCCCTCTGGCTTCATTTCTTTTACATGTGAGGAACATTGCAGTTTCTGTGTTCATTTATTTGTTGGCCAGAATCGATAACGAACTCCATTTTGAATTGAATTGGCTCATATTTGAGCTAATTAAAAGCCTCTCATAAGGATATAGTCCTGTTTACCTCCTACACAACTGAAATCCAGACCGCTTTCTTCATAAGGTATCCCTTATCACACACAGTCTTTCTAATTCTTGAACACAGCCATCTCCATCTTCTTTCCTTCCCCCTCTCACCTTACTGATTTCCCAAAATTCTTGCACAGACAGCAAGTAGTGGTAAATGGGTAAAGGGGAGAAGAAGTTTTCTTCCCCACTTCCTAGTCTCCAGTGCCAGATGTACTGGTTTGTGTGGCTTTGCACCACTGTCAGCACCTGGGACAGGTAATTTCACAAAGAACAACTACTAAGCAGAACATTCAACTAAAATTCGGTCCTCAGCATTCTGTCAGTTGCTAAAGTTCTGCCTTAGTGAAAATGTCTATATCTACTGAGAGAAAAACAAAATGGAAGGAGCCACCCTAACCAACCTTGGTAAGGAAATTCCCTTGAGTGGCCACAGGGAAGGCACTCTCTCTCTCAGAGGCTGTCTACACTGGCCCATATCTCGTACTTCTGGGCATTTTTGTGGTGAATTAGTCTGATTTTTCTTCCAGTATTTACACCTGTTGGAGTGAAGCAACTTGCCACAAAGCACTGTTTTTTGAGACCCCGTGAGGGGTTCTAATATTTTGCAGTGCTCTCTTTTATTCCATCCCCATTGTATGTAGACACATGGAATGGGATAAAAGAGAAAGAAACAATGGTCAGAACTGTTCCCAGTGTAAAGATCTGATATGGTTCAGTGGCTGACAAGCTGGTGTTCAATTACAGTAATTAAACACTTTCTCTGATTATCTGGGAATTATCAGGCAAGGAAACAATTATATATATGGGGATCATCAAGGGATGGATAATTTATTTATTTTCTTAAGTTTGCTAGATGATCACTGTCCTGCTGAAGTGATGATCTACCAAACTTAAAGGGGGAGGGATTACATTTCTCCTGATTATCCCCAATCAAAAGAAGTCTTTACTTTGCCACAAATGTAGGCGATAGTGGTGAAGTAAGACATTATTGTTGCAGCATTTTGATCATAGCAGGTTAAACACTTCCCGATTATCTGGGGGCAGTCAGGGGAAGTATAATTTAAATGCGCAAAATGCCATTAGGAATTGTGCCAAGCAGCATTTTGCTGTTCCCATTCACCCTTTTGTCCTGTACTACGTCACTCTAAAATTGGATAGTGTAGACAGGCACTAAGGTGGCAACTGTTTCATTGCCAAAAAAGAGGACCTGGAAGAAAAGGAACACTCAAAAGCAGAAATTCTTCATATACTGTACAAATATTACCTTCCCCCCCCCCATTAAATTTGCAAAGGGTCCTGGGGGCTCAGTGGTTAAATTGCTGTACTGCAAACAAAAAATTGTGAGTTTGATCCTGACAACGATCAAGGTTGATTTCAGCCTTCCATCCTTCCAAAATGGGTACCCAACATGTTGGGAGCAAAATGTTGATTAACTTGTGAATCGGGCCAGAGATTGCACTAAGTGCTATGGGGAGTGTATAAGTGTAATTGCTATTGCTAGGCATATCAGAAAACAAAACAAAATAAATAAAATAAAATAAAAATAAAATAAAAAACACTGTAGCACTTTAAAGAATAACTGCTATATTATTATTGTTAGCTTTCGTGGATCAAGTCCACTTCTTCAGGCCTTAATCCACGAAAGCTAACAATAAAAATATAGCAGTTAGTCTTTAAAGTGCTACAGTGTTTTTTATTTTTATTTTATTTTGTTTATTTTATTTTGTTTTCTGATATGCCTGAACCACAGACTAACACAGATACTATTCCAAAAAATTCAAGTATGAAGAGTGCTATTGCTAGATATCACTGCTATAATTTAAGTGGAAATACTGCTCACCATGTTGCACACGATTGTGAAAGTAGTTATCTTAAGAAAAATGTAGGACTTAATCAAATAAATAAATGAATAAATAAATAAATAAATAAATAAGGCATAGTATCCAATAGCATTTCTGAAATGCCTCTTGCTTTATATTTTCCAAAGCTTGCTGAAAATAAATATGTAGAGGAAGAAAATAAACATAAGTCACTGTAGATTGAGTGAAATGTCTGGCTAGACAACAATCAGTTCTTTCAGAGGAAGAGTCTGATCAGTGGTTTCAGAATGTCCACTCTTGTGATCGATGTCACATCTGAAGTTCATACAGAATGGACATGGCATGCTGTATCCTTCCTGTCATTCACCCACAGTTGTATCAGTGTGTGTGTGCTTTGTGTCTTCTTTTTCTTTTACAAAATGCCTTCCTACATTCACAGGACCATTTTATTTTTAAAATGAGACAGGCCTGATAAGATGCTTTTACCAATCAAGGAAAGATAGCCATGTGGTCCTTACACAATACAAATGCAGAAGAAAGTGATACCTTTTTTGGCTCACTAGGGGAGAAATAAAACATTATATGAGCTTTCGTGATTCAAGATCACTTCTTCAGGCACACATCAATTTCTTGTGGATAGTGCAGGAAAATTGTCAATCAGAGCTCCCAAAGTGCATAGCAAGGTGTTCCAAGCTTTGTTTTTAGAAGGAAAAAAATCAACAGGCTGGATCTGATATTCCTCCCATTCCACAAATATAGGAAACCAGCTACCTGCTTATTGACCCTTCAGGGCAAGTTCTTCACAATGACATTCACTGAAAAACTGTCTGTGTCAGAGTTTTGACACTATTGCTGCCACCTTTTATGTTTGTTTCTTGTCCGTCCTTTGCAATTTTAAGTGTTTCTTCTGTCGTCCATCTAGGGTTCTCTTTTGTCTACAGAAATTCTGTTTTTGCATTTTCTTCCCTAATAACATACATTATTTCGTTTCAATCCACAGCTCTTCTGGTTCAAAGTAAATTGAATTTAGTAATGCAAATCTATTCTTTATGTGAACTTTAAATTTGTTAGAAATGTTTAAACTATATTTTGGTATTATGATTCTTTTTTGTTCTTTCCCAGCTTTATTCTAATGCTGGATATTAACAGTTCTCGGTGACTTCCACAATCTGTCCCTGTTCTGTTTTGATAGAGAGAATACAGCTTCTCCATCTTCCAATCATATGCTGTAGTCTATTTGATTTATATATTGACCATCTTGTGATGTCCACATGACCCTTGTAGGAATCCAGGTTCACAACCTAACCTCCTGACATTGTCCTCAACTTCACTGACACACCCAAATCCATGTTCACCATGTTAAGATGTACATCCAAAAGGGGGATTATAAATCATAGCATCACTAATTCTCTCCACCTCTTTGTGTCTCCACCTGGCCAGGAAAGGAGTGAAATCTACATCTAAAATCAAATGCGTAAGGACAAGTAGCATTAAGAAATCTGACTCCTTTTTTATTGTTGTTGAGACTGGTTGCCTTGAGTGGCACATCTTACTGACAGTTCATTAAGTCCCCTGAAATTTCCCGCCTTCTCTACTAGAATGACACAATGATTTTACAAAAATATATATTCAAGATCCTGGGATTTATGAAACATGTCTTGACACAAAACTAGATCTTATTGCTTTTTGAAGCATACCAGAGAAGAATCAGCTGACTGATCAAAAGGACACATTCCTTGTGCCTTCCCTATCATGGCTATTGCATAAGGACATGCACCAAATGATACTGGTCAAGGCACAAGAGAAGAAACCTTGTGTTGGATCATACCAAAGGTGCATCTTGTTGGATATTTTCTTCCTGGAACAATGATGAAAAAAGTTGCTCATTTTTTGACTATAATCTCCAGAATCCCATAACCAGCATGAGTAGAGACTACAGTATGTTTGCTATGAGATTCAAGTGTTGTAGTCTAGATAAGTGAAAAAATTTTATTTCTGTACCGGAACGACCAACCAGATAGCTATAGGAATCTCACACAAGGGGCATGGGCACTATAGCATCCTGTGTGCTTTGCATGTCTCCATGTGACTGGCAAGTATACTGCCTCAGACATTGGAAATAATAGGCAGCCATCCTTACTAGCAATTCAAGGTGCTGGTTATTACATTTAAAGCCCTATATGGTAGTGGGCCAGGATACCTAAGAGACCGCATCGCCCTAAGAACATCTGCCCGTCCCACCAGAGTGGACTGGAGAGGCTCTCTAGTTGTTCCATCAGCCAGAGAGGCGCGTCTCTCTGGCACAAGACAGAGGGCCTTCTCGGTGTCCACCCTGGCCCTATGGAACCTCCTGCCAATGAAGTTACGTCTCCAGACGAAGTTGCTGCCCTTTAGGAAAAATTTAAAAACATGGCTGGCAGGGTAGGCTTGGGGTGCGGGAGGGACTATGACCCCAGCCCGCTGGCTGATTTAAGCCCTGCTTGCCCTCAATTAGTTTTTAGATTTTGATTTTAAAGTTTTAAATTGAGGGTTTTTAGGAATTTTTTTAACAGTGTTTTATTGGGTTTTTAAAAAATGAATTGTGAGCTGCCCTGGGTCACCTTGGTGAGGAGGGCGGTTGATAATTGTGACTAATAATAACTACTGATGTCTTTGGTCCCCTGTTTTGTTTCCCAAAAGCAGCTGCTCATTACTAAAATGGGAAACTGAAGAACAACCTCTCTCACTGGATTCTGATGAGGGTGAATGAGAAAATGATCACAAATCACTCACAGTTAGTGGGGATTGTTAACTCATCTATAATGATTTTGATACAGGTATCTTAATTCTGGAAATCAATGTAGTAGATGAATTCACTGTGATCCTATCACGTGCTTTGCACAGAGATGGTTAAGAACAAAACTCCAGAACAACAGCAAAAGCTTGGTGAGGAAAAATGTAAGCAGACTATTTTTATTGTCTTCTAACGAACAATGCAAAAGAAATATATTTTGACATTTAAAAAAACCTCCCATTAAAAATGCATTATGAAATGACACTGACAAAAAAGGCAGATGAAAACAACTTAACATTTCTTTTAAATCTCATTCATTAATGTGTATTGCCTGGATTCATTAATGTTCATTATAATTTGCAATGACACATTGCTGTTTCTCTATTTATAATAGTTGGTTTAAAAAAAAGATGTTATACAACTTAGGCAATCTTTGTTTGAAAATCATTTTTAAATTGTGTCAACAAATGATAAACAAGTATATAATTTCACTTGCAGATACTTATCTATTCAGTGTCCTTGTTTTTCTATGCTGTATTGGCTATGGCAACATTTGGAATGGATAGAATTCTCTTGTGTGACCATAAACTGCTTTTAAGTTCAGAGATCTATGAGTAGAAGGATGTTTCCTCACCTCTGAATTAATGATGTTGATAAAGAAATTTGCAAATTTTGGTAAAATCTTAACAAAAATGAACAAAATGAATTTCAACACTGACAGAGGTATTCAATTTCCCCCACCTGTTGTTCTTCACATGCTTATAACTATAAGTCTTAAAAGACCCCAGATAGAAAAGCTAGCTAGAGGAAAAATTGAGTGCATGCCTGTGGTGGGTGTTAAGTGGTGGAATATATGTAAAGATAAATGTTGCCCTTGCTTGAAAGCCAGTTGTATCTGACTAAAGGGTATGATGCTCATCTCCATTTATAATTAACATGGATCTTCTGCAGCAGATCTTAAACAAACATTATACAGTATGCACAATAAGCATACAAACACTGTCGTGCAGCGCTCGGGTCTCAAACTGCTGAGGTATGACTAAAAACCTGTTAATGTAATCCCAAATCTATTTCTTTGCTTAAGCAAAACCTTTCAACCAATGCTTGTAAATGGCATTGTAACAAATGCAATATAAGCAGCTTAAAATGGGCCAGTAAATAAACAAATATTTCCACCAAATCGCTGTTCACTTTAGGATTATTTACATTTCGGTCTTTTATGGAGACAAAGCATGTTTTAAACTCTTGCAACCTTTCTCTGTTCTTGCGCAGTCAAAACGGCCATTGGGAATAAGAATGGAATGATAATGTAAGATTTGGCCGGAAAGCAACAGCACCTTCAATTGGTTTTTAATCAGTTTAAGGTTGTTTATATAGCAATACACGACACAAAAAGAACATTTGTACCATTAGATAATTATTTCCATATTGACAGCTTCTAAAAATCTTGTCCCTCAATAAGCACTCTGTTCACTCTTTATATTGTGTTTGGAAGCAACACTGCATTGGAATTACTGCCACAGCATTAACAATAGAGAATTGTGCAGAACCTTAAAAATTACCACACATGTGATAAAAGTGGGCTATAGTCTATGCAAATATACATCAACTGAAAGGGCTTACACTTCAAGGAATTGCAGGATTCTTTGTTGTTTTTGCTGACATGGATACATACTTGAAATGCAGTCTAGACATTGTATTTTAATAAACTCTGTCCGCCATTCTCTCTTTTTTGAACCACATGTTTTTTCATATTTTTGAACCACAATCGGGTGCACCCTGGTAATGGCAACCTTGTGTTTCTGGCTAATCTTTCTCACATTAGATCAGGCAAAAGGAACTGCAGAACAAACTCACCAAAAATGCCTTGATTTTGGCAGTTTCATGTCTGGGCTAGCCATGGAAAAAGTCTACAATGACAACAACTAGGCCCAATCTAGACACTACCATGAACACAACTATCTCTAGCCTACTCCTCCATCTGTGTAATTCCTGTCCTACAGGAGGGGTGATTACATGAGTAAACTGTTACATGAATCACAGTTTGGAAATTGCATTTTGTAATGCTTGCATTTTTCTGGTGATAGATATAACTACATTAAATAGCCCTGTAATTTTACAATTGGTAAGTTATCTGAAGCAGTCATATTAAGACCCATTTCCTAGCTTACAAATAATTCTGTTGGACAGCCTTGCGAAATTTGCCTCCTACATTCCCTTCTTTCTGAGTCCTATTAGTGTTTCCTTTGGACACAGAAAAAGCATTAGTGGAGACAACTAACTGTGCTTGTTTTATACTGTAATTCAGGGGTGTCCAAACTTTGGCCTAGTGGCTGGATCTGGCCCCTGATGCCAATTCATCCAGCCTGTGAAGCCCTCGTCGCTCCTGGAAGCGAAAGTAAAACTCACCCATATGGGCATGTTTTACTTCCGCTTCCAGGAGCGACGAGGGCTTTGTGGGCCGGATGAATTGGCATCAGGGGCTGGATCCAGCCCCCAAGCCATAGTGACCAGCTCCCTGAACCACATGACCAGCCCGTGGCCTGAAATGTTTGTGCACCCCTGATGTAACCAGAAGCTGAACTTAGTAGCTAATTTCTTGCTTATGCATCACTTTGCCAAGTAAAATAATAAATTTCGTGTCAGAAATTACTCTGGGTTGAAAGGATTTTTGCTGGAGAAACTCCACTCAGGGGATGCCCAAATGAGGCTCCTTTCATGTCCTCAAGATCTGTCATGGAGCACTAAGGTATTGAACCCCGACTTTCCAGTCTTCAAGCGCAGCATCTTAACAACTAAGCCAACACAGTGCTGCACTTTGCCAACTGAAAAGGTAGAATGAGGTGACCATCCAGTCACTTTGTGAAGAGATTTAGGATCTTGGTCCTCCTCCCCCCATCCCGTGTGCAACATACAAGGTTTTGCACATGCCAATTAAAGTACTTTTGAGGATTTTCTTGCTTTTCATAGGCATGGGTGAAGGGCAACTCTCAGTGTGTTTGTACTGGATTTTATGGCTGTGCAGAAAGGCAGACCTACATGCGAAAATACATATTGTTCTTTTTTTAATTCTCTATCCATTACTTTTCCCAGCCCACACATATATGTGTCCACATTTAAGAATACTATTTTTATATGCAAATTGCTTGTCCTTTGCCTTGTAGCAAAGGGTTGGAGGAAAATGATTTTGGCTGAATGTATTTTTAAAATCATTTTCAGATCCGCTGTGGTGAAAAGAACAAGGTTGAGGAAGGACTGTTTAGTTTCACCAGTACTAATTTCCCTAAACGTTGTCTGTCACTGAAATTGACGAACCTGGAAAAAGCTCTGTCATTTACAGTGATACTGGAGAAATCATTCCCGACCAGTCTTTTTCTCTGCCATAACAGTGGGAGAGTAAGAGGGGTTTCCTTTGTTAAAGATATGTGTATTATGAGCACAGTCATTATGTTTAGAAAAATCTCCTTTTTTGTACTACATCTTGCCTAATCCCATAATCTAATAATTTCCCTGGACTCTCCAGCCCCTCTTTCACCAAGAAAGAATGAAAGAAATCTTGTCAAGGTGGCAATGAAAATATACATGGCTGGAAGTAAGATTACAGAGGAGGAATGAGTTAAGATATGGAAACAAAGAATTATCCAGATTCACCTCGTGCAGAGCCACTGCTGCCCCACCGGACTCCGCGCCTCTCTCGCCCGGCCTTGGACCGGGGAGAGTAAGAACGGCTGCGCCAGGGCCAATGGCATTGAAAATAGCTGCCGCCTTCCCCACTGGACTCCCCGCCTCTCTCGCCCAGCCTCGGACCAGGAAGAATGGGAACAACCTCCTCCTCTACCACCAATATGGACTCTTGCCCAGCCAGCTTGACTGAGGGGAAAAGAAGCAGTAGGGAATCAGATTTAGTGAGTGGGGTAGGGTTCTGACTTTTGTGAACTGTTTGAAGTGTTTCTGAAATGTTTTTATGATGTCTTAATTTTGTCATTGTGATGGGGGATTTTCTGAAATGTATGTGATATGTGATACTTTGATATGTTACTGATACCTGTATGTGATACTTTGATATATGATACTTTGATATATGATACTTTGATATGTTTGGTTATGTGATACTCTATTTTGTGATTTATGCTGTTAGCCGCTCTGAATTGCCTCGGCGAATAGAGCGGCATATAAATACAACTACTAATTATGAAGAATATGTCTGTTCGAATTAAAGAGAACTGTTATAAAACAATATGGAAATGGTATACATGACTCCAATACGTTTAAGTCATTCTGATATTTATTTATTTTGTCATTCATTCAAATTTATACTCCGCCCTTTTGGTGCAAGCACCACTCAGGGCAGTATTATCACTTTAAAAAGAGTCCAAGGTCAACATTGCACAGTTCTAATGATCTTATAGACCTTCAAAGGCTTGCTGACACTGGTAGGTCTTAAGTGATTTACAGAATGTTAATAAAGTAGGAGCAGTTCTAATCTCTACTGGCAATTCATTCCAGAGGGTGGGAGCTGCTGCTACAGTAGTCAGACTAATGGTAGTTAAAAATGGAAAGAAGACCTTGGTTTTGAACTTAATCATTGGTTCAAAGAGATATGGAATATGACTTAGTGAAAGGGAAAGAAACAAAGCCACAGGTGAACTATTGTAATGTAGGAATATAGAAAATAATCATATGTTAATAGTTATAAATCCCACAGCTGGAAAGAACATGTAGATCAGGGGTCCCCAAACTTTTTAAGCTAGGGGTCGGTTCCAGTGATGGGATGTCCCCGGTTCCAGACGGTTCCCTGGAACCGGTAGGACCAATTCCGGAGGGTTCTTCGGGAGGGGAGTCCACTTTTGGGGCGTCCGGTTCCGGACGCCTCACCGTAAGAAATTTTTTTTTTAAATCGGAGCTAAAATGGCTCCAATTGACTGCGCATGCGCAGAAACTCAATCTGACACATTGCGCATGCGTCAGATTGAGTTTCTGCACATGCGCAGTCAATTGGAGCCATTTTAGCTCCAATTTTAAAAAAAATTGTTTAAAGCTTTCAGGACGGCGGCGGTGGAGGCGGCACCAGCCCTCTGAGAAGGGCACCTCCCCCGCGGCACGTTGAGGCCTGCCTGGGCCGTCCGCTGCCGACAAGCCCCATGCCCTGGGGACACCCAGCGCGGCGCACCGCTGACGCCTCCTCCTCCGCCGGGCGCTGGCCTGTGGGCTGGGTGCCTGCAACCGCCGCCTGCCGCGGCCGAAGCTGCCGTTGGCTGCATTCCTGTGGCCTCCTCCTTGGGCCGGTCCCTTTTTAGCCCGGTTGCGGCGCCTGGCGGAGGAGGAATGCAGGCGGCGGTGGTGCGGCATGGGGACGGCCCAGGGAGGCTCGGCAGCCGCGGCTGGAGCCACTGCTGCCCGCCGCCCCTGGCCATGGCCGGAGCCAGGCTAAAAAGGTACCGGCAGCCCGAGGAGGAGGCCACATGGGTGCAGGCAGCTCCGGTGGCGGCGGCGGCGGCGGCTGTGGACGCAGTCGGGGTGCCGGGTCCCAAGAAAGGTAAGCGAGGGGTAATTTATTTGTGTTTTGGGTGGGTGGTTGTTTTTATTTTATTTATTTATTTGTGTCTGGGTGGGTGGGCTGAGAGGGAGGGGTGTGTGTGTGTATGTTTATTTTTATTTTTTATTTATTTTTATTTTTGGCCCCGCCCACAGCGTCATGACGTCATGACGTCGGCTTCGGCCATGACGTCATGACGTCATGACATTGGCCACGCCCATGACGTCCGTGACATCATGGCGTGGTAGTAGAATTGTTGTCATCCCATCACTGGTCGGTTCACAGCTCCTCAGACTGTTGAGAGGCTGGACTGGCATTGGTGATCAGCCTGAGTCACTCCGCCCCGCCCCGCCCCGCCCCGCCCCCCCTTCCCTGCTTCCTGGTCTGGAGGAGCTGCATGGAGTGGGTGGAGGGGTCCAGGCTGTCCTTCCTGCCTGTGGCCACTGGGAAAGCCATGTTCAGTCAGAGTGGCCCCCAGGAAAGATGCACGCGGCCACCTGTATCTGCTGGGAAAGCTGTGCTTGGCCAGAGTGGCCCGCAGGAAAGACGCCTGCTTCTGCTGCTTCCACCTCTATCCTTGTCCCCTCCAGTTTGCTTGGCATTTCCATAATGGCACTCCATAGCAGGGCAGATGTCGTAAGCCTTACAACATCTGCTCTGCTACAGAGCACTGGTAGGGACATGCTAAGCCAAGCAGAGGTGACAAGGTTTGAGGTGGCAGTGCAGGAGGTGGCAGAAGTGGTGGCTGGTGTGAGAGAGCAAGCCAGGTGATTTAGTGCCATGGGCCAGATCTGGCCTGCAGGCCATAGTTTGGGGACCCCTGATGTAGAAAATAATGGTATGTATATGTTCTTTATTGGGGTTTTTTGTTTGTAATTGTTTTATATATCATTTTGGTGATGTTTTTTCTTTTTGTTTGTAATTTTGATATTAAAAAATAAAAAATCTGAAGAAAAAAATAAACGTTTCCTAAATCTTCAAATTAATAGGTTTTGCGAGAAAGTAGAAGGTGCAGTTGTGAAGGAAATGGCAGGGAGACTGACTGGAATGACCCCTTGTGGCATTGTAGCTGTTTAGTTACAGCGCAAAGTAGACCAAGATCTGAAGTTGTCAGGTGATGAAGAATCTTCTTGAAAACTTGTAGAGATAGTAAAATTTAAACATGGAGGTAATATCCATTGACTCAAGAGGAGGAAACATCCACAAATTACCATGATGATGTACTTTAAAATATGTGTGTGATTTCAGTCAAATAACTGTCTGTGTATACTCAACACCACTTATTTGGCTACATTCAGATGACAGCACAGTTTGTCACTCAGGCATGCCTGGAAGTCAATGCTGCTCATTCTGTATGAAAAACAGCCTTATGAGGAAGATCTCTGCAGGAGGTCACCATAAATTCAGTAAATATTAGAGTTTACCATAAGACAAGATGTTTTGCAGAATGTTAAGCATTACTACCTGTACCTGTCAGTTTTAGTCTAGGTGTGTTTGTTTGTAGCTATGATGGTGGAGGATGGGGTGTCTCGTGTGTTGTGGTCCATGGGGTCGCAAAGCTTTGGACTTGACTGTATGACTGGACAACAACATGAAAGAACTAGGAAAGTAGAATGACCTTTCATTGAAATTTGAGGTCAAGATAATCCATGTTATGATATTCCCAGATACTACATAGAGTGTGAAAGCTAGATAGTGAAGAAAGCTGAGCGGGGGAGGGGGGGAGGAGAGATCTATTCATTCCAAGAATTTGCTTTATTGAAACCACTGACCACTAGAAATACAAATAAAATGGATTCTAAGTCATTTATAGCCTAAATACTTACTATAAGTTAAAATGACTAAATTGAGGATGTCATACTTTGGACAGACTGTATCATGAGAATACAAGACTTATTTAAAAATACAATAATGCTAGACAACAAATGACATTAAGAAAAGAGAAAAACTTAACGTGAGATGGACTAACTCAGTAAAACAGTCTAATCTATGGTCTTCAGTTTACAAGACATTATGGAGTTTCAATCCCATAATTAAGTGAGACCTCCTCAAGTCAAATTATGGGAGTGAAAACCCTTAGACCCTCCTTCTCACCTCCCCCCTGTTCCCATGCTGCTTCTAGGGGGGAGGGGCTTTTACACTGTGGCAGTCATGAGGACTTTCTGTGACTAATAAAGGTGCATGAGAGTGCAAGTTCCACTGGTGGCTGCTGTCATATAATTAAACCAGTTCAAAGGCTTTTCTTTCTTGAGTCTGGAAGGTTCTTGCTGAATGATGGAAATGGAAATCCTTAAAATACAAAAGTCCTAACTTGCACAGAGTTGTTATAAGTTGAAAGTGAACCTCTTCTTCTTTACTTCCTCTTTGACCCCTCCTGGTGTAGAAGAGGATAAAAGTTTCTGGTTCTGGCACCTCTAATGATCTAGCAAAAGGGACTTCGGTGAAGTTGTGACAGGCCCAGTAATCCAACAATGGATAGTATATTGCTATAGACATCCAAATACTAATGGAAATGAATTGATGACATATAATAACAATTATCCCCATCTTGAGTTATCAAAGATCTAGCCTGGGAACAGAGATGGAGAAAGTTACATGTTTGGACTACAGCATGCAACATACTTGTGATACTGGCTTTGATACTCTGGAGTTGTAATTAAAAAAAGATACTTTCCTAATCTTTCTAGCAATTATAGTAAAACCTCAAATAAAGAGCACCTCACTTAAAGAGTAACTCACTTAAAGAGGAGAATTTTCTCTGAACAGTTGCTTTGCTTAACAAATAAAACCAACCAAAAACTCACTTAACAACTAAATCTGGGTTCGCAACCCCCCCCCCCGCCAGAAGTCACAATTGGTCACTTACAATGGCATTTCACTTAAAGAGCAACTGAACTGTATTGTTGAATTAATTATTGTGCTCCTGATTAGGTTGAAAGAAGAAAGTGAAAAAGCTGGCTTGAGACTCAATATAAAGAAAACCAAGATCATGGCAACAGGCCCTATCAGTCCCTGGAAAATAGATGGGGAAGAAGTAGAAGCAGTGACAGATTTTACTTTCCTAGGATCAAAGCTCACTGCAGATGGTGATTGCAGCCATGAAATAAAAAGGCGACTGATTCTTGGGAGGCAAGCGATGAGAAACCTGGGGAGCATAGTGAAAAGTAGAGACATCACATTGCAAACAAAGATTCGCATATGGTCTGCAAATAGTGGCTCTCCAGGTGTTTTGGACTTCAATTCCCAGAAGCCCAAGTCAGCACTACTGTTGATTGAGGCTTCTGGGAATTGAAGTCCAAAACACCTGGAGAGCCACTATCTGCAGACCAAGGGAAGCAATGGCATTCCCTGTGGCAATGTATGGTTGTGAGAGCTGGACCATTAGGAAAGCTGAGCGCAGAAAAATAGACGCCTTTGAGATGTGGTGTTGGAGAAGCGTTTTGAGAGTACCCTGGACAGCGAGGAGAAAAAATAGGTCAATCTTAGAAGAAATCAACCCTGACTGCTCCTTAGAAGGTCAAATAGTAAAGATGAAGCTAAAGTACTTTGGACATCAAATGAGAAGAGAGGATTCACTTGAGAAAGCCTTGATGCTTGGGAGGGTAGAGGGCAAAAGAAGAAGGGCACGGCCCAAGATGAGATGGCTAGATGGTATTGTAGAGATAATGGGCACAGGGCTGAGCGAGTTGAGGGGGATGGTGGAGGACAGGAGTGCCTGGAGGACAGTGGTCCATGGGGTCTCAGAGGGTCGGAATCGACTGTGCAACTGAACAACAACAAAACGTTTTCTGTATCGAGGACTGTGCTTATGGTTTTGACATTGTATAATCGCTGTGTTGTGCTGACTACATTGTGTATCTGTATAATGGCTTGTATTATTGTGTATTGTATTGTTATTTGTATTATTATTATTATTTGTATTATTTATATATGCCTGTAAGCTGCCCTGAGTCAGGTCCCCCCTGATTGGGCGGCCTATAAATTAAATTAAATTAAATTAAATTAAATTAAATTAAATTAAATTAAATTAAATTAAATTAAATTAAACCCGCTTAAAGAGCAATCCCGTGGAACACATTATGCTCTTTAAGTGAGGTACAACTGTATATAAGATGTGGTTAGATGCCTCCTCCTTCTGATCAAGAGTGAGGTTAAAATTGCAAAGATACTTCCTAAGCAAAAACAGATGCCTGTTTATAGTTAGAAAAATATTTTGGAGGAACTTTCTTACCCCATGCTATCAGCCATGCTGACCAAGATGTAAAGCAGAGCAGGCTTAGCTAGACTACTCACCTTTCAATAACTGTGCAGTGTCTTTTGGCTGCAGCACTTGATATCCCAACTATGATAAAAGACACATGAGTAACTCATGTATCTTCTATCACTACTGTTTTGTCCATGACTTGTTGGTCTAAAAGGTAGTTTTACCTTAATGTATTCTGAAAGTCGGAAGATAAACAAAAGAGCTGATGCCTTGCTGACAGTGTAAGAAATCAGTCCAATGCTCATCACACGTTTTGAACATATTAGTGACAAGGTAACTTTATTAAGAGAAACATTAAAGCCATAAAAGATTATTTTATTGACTTTAATTTTTAGAGTGATTAAGGAGTCAAGTTAATGGATTAAGAATTAATGAGCACACAACAAAGTCATGAATGAGAACAAGACAAGGTTTGTGTGATTGTCCATGTATTTGTGGGAGAAGGCAGGGTATAATCTTGACACACTTGTTCAAACCATTGCAGTGGCTCAAGTGGCTAAGACGCTGACTGGAAGGCGGCAGGTCAGCAGTTCGATTCCTAAGTACTGCCGGATGGAATGAGCTCCCGTCTTTGTCCCAGCTCCTGCCAACTTAGCAGTTCGAAAGCAAGAAACTACAAGTAGATAAATAGGGACCACTTTGGTGGGAAGTAAACAGTGTTGCATGTGCTCCGGTGTCTAGTCAAGCCTGCCACATGAACACAGAAATGTCTGCAGAAGCAGACAGCACTGCCTCTTTGGCTTTGAAACAGAGATGAGCACTGAATCCTAGAGTCAGATATGACTGGCTTTCGAGAAAGGGAAACCTTTGCTATGTAGAATCATCTAACCTGTGTTAGACTAATAACAATTTTGTGTGCACACACAAACACATGCATAGGTGCATGCATGCAAGCAAACTAATACAGTAAAAGAGTTGTGCCTGAATGATTTTTTCCTGCAAGTATTTTTAATGTTTTTCATCCTACATTTGGCCCTGAGTCAAGCTTCACTGAGGTTGAAACAAACACATGTGAGAAAACAACAGAAGCTGTTTCTGAAAGAGAACTGGCACAAATATGTACAAACTTCAATATATAGAGAAAGGAGTATGGCTGTCCATATGGGTCTGTTTAAGTATTTATACTGAATGCTGATCAAATTGGAAATGGGAACCTTTTGGACAAAGCAAAGCTGCAACTCAAACCCCAGATGCCAGGCAACTCATTGGATCCTGACCTCATCCTCGACTGAATGCTTTCTAACGTAAGGTTTCCTTTCCTGAGATTCTTTTGGGACTTTCCTTCTATGGAAGTCAACCAAAGTCTTAGGTTGTGTAATTTTGATAGCATAATAGAATGTCTTTAATCTAGGCTAGTATTTATTGGCATGGGGTAATCCAGGGGTGCCCAAAATTTTTGGGCTGCAGGCTGGTCATGTGGTTCAGCGGGCTGATCACGTGGTTCCTCCCACCGGAAGCCAAAGTAAAACACACCTTGCAATCTGTTTTGCAACAAGATGAGATAGATTTTAAGCTGCCATTTTCTCTGCTTAAAGCAGGGGTGCTTAAACTATGGCCTGGTTGGGGGCCAGATCCAACCTCTGATGGCAATTCATCCAGCCTGTGCCGCCCTTGTTGCTCCGGGAAGCGGAAGTAAAACACATCCGTATGGCTTAGTTTTATTTCTACTTTCAGGAGTGATGCAGGCAGCATGGGCCAGATGAATTGGCATCAGGGGTCGGATCTGGACCACGGGCTGTAGTTTGGACACCCCTGGGTTAATCAGTCAGGAGCTGGATATTTTAACATTTTAAGATGTTAATGAAACATTGTGAGCTATCTTGAACATCTGGGATGCAGTGGGGCAAAAATGTAAATAAATGAATGATTAAAACACTTTTAAAGGTACTATCAAGGAACCAACTTTCTATGTGCCAATAATCTGTTACCTTTATTTAATTGTTTTCTTTTTCCTGTATTCAGTATGTATATTAAGAAGTTTGACATGAAAATATTGCTGCTCTCTAATGCACAGCCTCCTTTCCCACTGAAATTTGGAAGATGTATACCATAACTTAAAATCTACTGAAATCAGCTGGGCAAAGCAAAACTCCATATTACAAGAACGTAATGTTTAGCATAGATAACTAACTTGTTGCTGAACACAGTATCCCTATAATAAAATATTTCCCATATCTCCAAGGGAAGCCAAAGTCTTAATACTGCCTGAGATGCAGAGCAAAAGTCATCTTCTCAGACAAGTCACAATGAATGGTACCCAAAGCCAGGCACTTAATTCTGACATCTGAGGCAGAAAATCTCACAAGCATCTCTTATGTCCCTGGCAGTAAAAATATTCTAATAACAAATTATGTAACTAACACTCTACAACTCTTGGATGATGCCCACAATCTCTTGCTTGATCTGTCAGCTCATGCTATCGAATACCATGTAATGTGGTATACCATATAACTCATGATACGGCATTGCCGTATGACGCAGTATACCATTATTTGCTTGTCTCCATGTTAAATCATTGGCAATAAAAGAGACAGGAAACATAAAATAGCATATTGTGCAGCAAATATTATTCTATGTTATGGTAGGTCAGAAGACATTTAATATAGAACATGTGTTTTGCCAGTAACTTCTCAACTTCAAATACATGTAGCTTCTGCATTAGTCTTGACCAAAGTTTCATTCATTTCCATAAGATAACATACAATTATAATTTTTTAAAATAAAGACACAGACTTCTGGTAAATCGAGCTATTTGGTTATCGGGTGTATGTGTGTGTAATGTGGTCCATTTCCTTTTACAATTTTCACCACTAGCTTGGTGTAGTCTCAGTGTTAACTACCAGACACCAACTAAAGTTGCAGAAGTGACATTAATCTTCCATATGACGCTGTAGCAAGCTTAAGGCCTCAGAAACCAAAATCTTCAAAATGTTGAGAAAGTTTCAGGACTTCTACCCTTCACATTCTTTTCCATGCTACAAAGTGATCATTCACAATGAATAGTGCACAATTTATAAACAGAAGCAAAAAAAGCTATTCTTTCTTGGGGGAGGGAACAACAACAGATGTTTGAATTTCTGGAGCTAGCTAATATTTTCACTAGTGTGGTCGAAAAAAGGAATCAATAAAATGCTGGGACAGAGGAACAAATATCTTTTAGCTAATAAGAATGATCGTGGGCTTGTAGAAAAGCAAGCAGGATGCTTTAGCACAAATATGTCAGATGTGTGATTGAGCAATTTATTAATGACAGCAAACTCTTTGTTCTTGCAGCCTTCAGTGAAGATACAGCAAAGGAAATGGAGGAGCTGCAGTTATGCATTTGTAACACACAAAAGTCCTTGTTTTTCCCATCAGGCACTGCAGAATAGCAATTGTCCATTCATAGCACATAGCAGATAGTCTTATATTTTGCCTTTCCTAAGCTGGTGCTTATGATTCAACTGTAGTTAATTGTTTTCTTCTCCTACTCCCATCTCACCTTAACCCTTGATAGGCTACAGACATGGTTGAGAAAAGAAAAATCAGTTTGAAATGAAGAAGATTTTTTAAAGGAAAGAATAAGGAAAGAATGCAAAAGCAACTGTCTGCCCACAAGAGCTCAGAAGTTCCTCTGGTTAGTTAAACCCTTCAGCCTTTGCAATAGAGAGTCCTCCACTCTGCCACTGTTTCATGAAAACAGCCCATCTCTCCCAGTTCTAAACATCTCCCTCTCTAAATCAGCAGCTTCTCCAAACGGATGTTCCAGCCACACTCTTGAACACAATGTAAGGTCTGTTTTGAACTATTGCTTGTGCTTCCTGCAGTGCATACAGGTCACTTTAACACGGCAACAGTCAACCCAAGTGAAGACTACAAACTGCTGTTTGATGACCATTTGAACACACATGCAACCGAGCAGTCCACTGCTCAGTTTCTTTCGGAGTATCATCTTATACATTTTCTTTACAGCTAGCTGTTAAAGTCGTCAGAAGAGATATGAAATATTAAGACAAGCAATCTCCCCTTTGGTGATGTTACGGCATTTCTGATTTTACTATCTGAGATAACAGCTAGCTAAAGCACCCAAAAACTAATCATTTCCAACACACATTACCAAGCAAAATTTTTGGTATAAATAGCCATACATTCCCCCAATATGTTTACTACCAGTTTTAAATATATATCTTTAGCAATCTGCACCTACACATTAGTCATCTATAAAGACTGTCTTCGTCAAGCCACTGAAGTACTCAAGAACTGAAGACAGATAATGGGGGGAAATATCTTCTCACCCTTGTGATGGTCATAATTGTATCAGAATCTTTCCATTATATTTTAACATTCAATGCAGTTATGATTCGCACAGGTTTCCTGGTTTTCTAAGGTTAGGAACAATGCAGGTAAAAACATTTTTTTAAAGCCCACAAAACAGTTTTCATTGACCATTAGTCTTTTCTTCTGCATATGGATATAATTTCCTTCATTAACTTTGGCAACTGCAGCTCTACCTTTTTAAAACAACAACAAACAACAACAAAAGTATATTGCTTTTTTTTTGATTTGCTATACATACCTCAACCATTAAACAAGACATTTAACCATAGTGGCAGTTCTGTGACCTTTGAATGCCGTGAAATCTGTGAGCGGTGCAGCTTGTTCATGAAGACTTGTGCTGCAGGATCCAGAAACGGCATCCAGGATGAGCCAAATAATTAAGTGAGATGCAGAAGGGGACAGAGAAAGGTGCGCATGAACATGTATCAAAGGGTGGTAAGAAGAGGAAGAAATGCCCAGAAGAGACAGGGCACAATGAAGTGGCAGGGAGATTGAGAGAGAAAGAAAGAAAGAGAGGCAGAGAGACTAGTCTAGCAGAAGACTGCACTTTTCTATCAGGCAACTGCTGGGATTGAACACTCGTCTGTGCTTTTGCTGCAGTCTCTGAGTGGCTGAGCTTAGCTAAGCAGCAAGTCGAAGGCTGTGCCGTGCCTGGCTGGGAGGTGCTGTCAACTGCCACAAGCACAGCAAAGCCGGCCAATCAGCTTAAAGTCTTGAGAGCTCGACAGAGTGAAGCCTTTTCTGTTTATGTTTCCTCGTTTCAAGAGTGACGTCAAAGGGGTTTAGTTTTTCCTCTGCATGTGCTATTAATTTTAAAGGACTACTATGGGAAGAATGTAGCAGTGATTTCAGCAGGCTACCACTCTCAGGAAAAGAAGAAACCGGGGCTGCCATGGGGAGGTGGGATGATTGTTGTTGTTACTGTTGTCTTAAATTAGATGAGGCACTCACTTGAAAATATATATATTCTGATAGATATAGGTTTTAGATTTCTAGAATGAGCGGGTATCAATTAAAAAAGAGAAAAAGGTCAATATACAAGGCTATCTCAACATGAATGTAGAACTGTATGTTAGGAGCTTGAGGTAAGTACAGTAATACCTCATATAACATTAGTATCGAATAACACTAAAATCGCATAACATTAAGCAATCCGGGGGGAAGAATTGCATCGAATAACATTAAGATCCTTTGGGATGCATCAGATAACAACCGCTAAAGCCTGTGTGGTTACAATGTATCTCTATGGATCCCATAGGATTTTAACATGCATCGGATAACACTAAAAATCATATAACACCAAGACTTGTGGAACCAGGTTTTAGTGTTATCTGAGGTTTTACTGTAATTTAAATCAAAATACTTTTTTACTGAAGTCAATTAATTTTCTGATTTCTATTTCAGGCATGATTTTGCCAAGGGAAACGAGGAATACTCTACTAAATCTCATTTTAGATTATATTCCTCCACTTGCCAGGTTTTGTTGGATGAACATCACCTAGAGTAGTGAGGTTAGTAAAGGTAAAGGTCACCCTTGCTTGAAAGCCAGTCGTATTCGACTCTAGGGTTCAGTGCTCATCTCTGTTTCATAGCCGAAAAGCCAGTGCTGTCTGCTTCTGTGGACGTTTCAGTGGTTGAACTGCTAGGCTGGCAGGAGCTGGGACAAAGATGGGACCTCATTCAGAAAAAGATGACATTTCTAATGGTCATTTTCATATGCTAATGGATATGTATGCATTCAAAATTAAAAGTAATTATTGCAATTTAATTGGAAGAACATGCAATGTACCAATTGAGGGAAAATGAATAAATGATTTGCCTGCTTATCCTCCTGTCTGTGTGGTCACTATTAATGGGGAATGTCCTGCCCTCCTTCATTACTTATCTGAATCATTAAAATAGACTTGGTCTGGAGACCCCTTCAAAAAGAGGACTCTTCTCTGATTCCATTTCAAAAGGAGGATTGTTCTACAGACTGTAACATGCATGGCTACATTATAGCTAGCACCTCAATAAGGAATAAATCTTGTTATGATACTGAGGATTTTTTTTAAAAAAAAATAAACCACTTGTAATCAGCATTGGACTTTCTTAATGCTTCTTTAACACAGATACATTTAGCATCAGACCATTGGGAAGAAAAAGATTTTTTAAAAAAAATAATGAACTCTACATTTACTGTACTTTTAACACTGGAGGAGTCTTCAAAAGGCAAACTAATTCCTCATAGGCTTTCACAACTTCAGTTAAAGTGCCCAGCTGCCACTCTGATCTGAGAGGAATATGAGGGAAGACCAGTGATGGAGAGCCTTGCAACTCCAGGTGTTCTTGGACTTCAATTACCAGAAGCCCAAGTCAGCACTCCTGCTGATCTGGGCTTCTGGGAATTGAAGGTCAAGAACATCTGGAGCGCCAAGGTTTGCCATCACTGGGCTAGACCCCAATATCAGAACCCACAACATATGCAAGTGGCATGGTTAGTTCAGCTGATCTGTTCTGACCCACTTTACCAAATGGCACTAAAAATATCCATGTACCCAGGGGTGTGCTGGGCACCTTGGGAGGGTGGTGTACAGGATTGGGAGGGTGGTGTACAGTATTGAGGAGGGCAGTTACTGGGGTGCACCGGGATAAGTCCCTATATCCCTGTGGGCCAGCACACCACTGCATGTACCACACCAGCCTTCTCCAACACATTACCTTCAATATTTGTTGTACTTCAATGCCACAGTCTCCAGCTGGAGAATGATAGCAGTCCAACACTTGAGAGAACACTAGCCTGGGGGGGGGGGGGGAGGAAATGTTGCAGAAAAAATATTTTTCCATGTGTTACAATTTTGATTTCCATTTGTTTTCCTTTCCCTTGTTTGTGCAATTGTACTTTTCTAGCATTTTTTTTTTACTATTGCATGTTTCTTTCTAAGAAATGTATCTCTGAGCATACCCAGACAGGACTTATAGCCCACTTGTTGAAGCTCTCATGGATCACTCCTCATTATGGCATCCATATGTTATGGATACTGGAGTGCAGCAACTTGTCTCCTGAGCACTTATTTTTGAACTTCCATCAGGGAGTTCTGCTTTTTGGGTGCACTCAATTTTGTTCCATTCACAGCAAATGGGGTCACTGAGAATGGGCTAAAAGTGAGCCCTGCAACTGTCAAGGGCTACTTCCTGTGTAAACCTCCAGTATGTTGGAAAGTGTAGATCAGGGGTTCTCAACCTACAGCCCACAGTGCCATTTTATGTGGCCCACTGCCTTCATTCCCGCCATCACCAGAAGCAGCGGAAATAGCCATAAATGCATCTGTGGCTGTCATAAATGCATTTACGACAGCTGTGGATGTGTTTTACGGCAACGTTTACAGCAGAGGAACCACCAGTCCAGTCCATTCAACTGTCTGAAGGAGGGTGACCCAGCCTACAGCTTGAAAAGGTTGAGAACCCCTGGTGTAGTTTATTAGCATAAGTGGGGTTTTTAAAAACATTTTAGAGATCATTGCTAAAGTGATGCATCAGGTCAAGTAAAATATTTTTCTTTTTGTGTGTGTGAATGCACGTGCTTTTTCAGACACACAAGCTGATTAGTCTGGACATGCTCTCTGCTTATCAGTTTGTCAGTGGATATGACTCTGACAAAGAAGCAAAGTTCCTGTCAGATATAATAGGAACCCAATGAACAACAATAACAAAAGTGTCTTTGCATACAATCCAAGAGTAGTATAAAATAATAGGAAGTCAGACTGACATAATGATATGCAGTCCTCATCCTTCCAAGGCTGGTAAAATGAGTACCCAGCATGTTGGGGGGTAAAATGTTACTTACCTTGTGAACTGCTCAGAGAATGCACTAAGCACTATTGGGGGGAGGTATATAAGTGTAATTGCTATTTCAATTTATTATCTCCATATTAGACCTGTAAATCAACTAGTCATGTGTAGACAAATCCTCACTATGAAAACATGAATTAACTCCCATTTACATTTCAGAGGTAAAGTCAAGCCTTTCTTTGAAAAACTGCAATTATAAATGAGAAGGCAGAGATTGTCCCTCTGAGGAAAGGACCGCTGGGAGTGGACTGTGGGGGGGGGGGGACCATTAAAAAAAAGTCTTTAACCACAGCCAATCTTTTGACAAAAGAGTTAATAAGTACATACCTGAAGGAAAAAGAATGCTACTCCTGCTCTCTATCCTAGGCCAATGCCTGTCTAGAGCTATTTCTGAAAAGAAAAATCAACTATGTATGTGGGGCAGAGCCACACAATGAGAAATTCTGAAAAAACAGGGTTTCAAATCACACAGAGGTTTTCCATAAATACAGAAGGATCTCATCTTCAGATTTAGCTTTAAACACACAGAGAGAGCTATGATGGAACCAGCAGGATGCAGCATCTAACTTCCTCAGGTCTCCTGTGAACCCCTTATTTGAACATCTAATAAGCAAGCTACTGCAGTTATCACAAATTTCTTTTAAAGATGACAGGACTTGAAAAAGACCTTTTACAAAATGTCCCACAACATTTAGTAAAACATTACTTCACATAAGTGTCATCCAGAAAAGAATAATAAAGTTTCTCTGCTGGTCAAATTTTAAAGCAAACTTTTCTGGAACAGCTTTTTTTTAAATTGAGTTATAGGAATATATTATAAACATATAATCTGGCATATTCAGTTAGAAATGTAACCAGGTAATATCCATTAACATTATTTTTTCAGTACAATATAATTTTGTAACAAAACAAACAACAGCCAGATAGTATATACCTGTGATGGTGAACCTTAGCACTCCAGATATTCTTGGACTTCAATTCCCAGAAACCCAAGCCCCCGTGAATCCACACAAATGGGTTTACTGTGATTCATCTGGCCCACGCCACCCTCGTCGCTCCCAGAAGTGGAAGTAAAACGTGCCCTCACTGTCTTATCAGTGAGCGGGATTAGCTGGATACAATACAATGTATGTTTGATCTGGATCTACCTGGTGGATGTAGTATATTTGAATGTATCTTTAAAAAGCCTACTGCTTTCCCCAGTTGTCAGCCATCTTCTAGGCCTGTGATGGTGAACCTTGGCACTCCAGATATTCTTGGACTTCAATTCCCAGAAGCCCAAGCTCCCATGAATACAATAATGGGTTTACTGTGATTCATCCAGCCTGCGCCGTCCTTGTTGCTCCCGAAAGCACATTTTACTTTAGCTTCCGGGAGCGACGAAGGCAGTGTGGGCTAGATGAATTGCAGTAAACCCATTCATGTGGATTCACGGGGGGTTGGGCTTCTGTGAATTAAAGTCCAAGAACATCTGGAGTGCCAAGGCTCGCCATCATGGGTATATACAGCAGAACATAACAGGAGACCTATGGATATTCTACTTATGGAACGACCAAAGTAATGTTTCCTCACAGTTAACTCTCATACTTACACATTACTTCTTACATAGAAAAATTATGCTGTGTATATAAGCAGAGCTCTAAAAGAAAACCCTCATGAAACCTTTTTCCAGCATAATGTGTAAATAGATTTGAAGCTGCACATTAAAAATGGCCCGGGTTGCACTGCCAGTGGGGCTTTTTTGGCCTCCAGATAACATCACCTCAGTAATGGCCTTACTTTCATACCCTCTACATGAAAGTGGAACCTGAAAGGTCACTTGTTGCAAGTCCTGTCATGAAGAGCCACTCCCAGGTAAGGGAACACCATTGAACTTCCAGCTTACTTCATTAGCTCAGTAGTTTATTATTACATGACTTTGTGAGGCAATACAGACAGAATACCCACTGCTCCTAAAAGACAGCAGGAATACAACTCATTGGAACCAAGATATTTAATTAGCTGATTATTAATAAATGAAAGGGCATTAACTTGAAACTGAAGCTGCAGTCCTGTGACCTATGTGTTCATGGAACTGAGCACATGGTTAAAACCTGCCATGACAAACAGACTAAACATTTTTAGAAAGTAACTGTACAAGCATGTGAGCTAACTTTCCTCCATGAACAGCTCATGATTTTCATTTGGGAAATCAGATTTCCTGCTTTTCCATTCGGTCAGCAACACCCTGAAAATCTGCTCCAGGAGATCGCTGGGCCCTTGATAATGCTGTAGAACAGAGATGAGAAGGATTTTACTTTGCTTTCTCCCATATTTGCATTTTTAATGCTTCTAGTTCTTTCATCCTTTCTGTTATGTGCTGACAAGTCAGAAGCAATTTACCAATCCCACTCTTCCAGTGAGTTTCCATGGCTGAGGAGGGATTCGAACCCAATCCTCCTTAGGTCCTTTCCAGCACTCTGGTTACTACATCACATTGGTTATCTCTGTTTTTCTGCAACTAAGTGAATTTGTCAAATGGAAACAAAATTCTCCCCATTTGTCCTGGCTAAATTACTGTACAGCTATTCCCAGCAGGCAGACAGCAAACCAACACTAACATGTAATGTGTTGATAACAAGCAGGTCTCAAATGATAAAATAATGTGACAATCCTAATTCAATACTAATGTTTAGGAATGCACACAATTCAAACCCAGACTTTTCATATGTTGACAAAATCAAAAGTGAGGAAGGGATAGAAAATGGCAAATGGATTTCTTTCAGTGTGAGTACTCATGGAGCAAAGGTGGCAAAGGAGAGGTTTAGGTGTGTACCATCTGTGTACTGGTGATAGTGAACCTTAAGTCTCTGGATGACCTCATCTAGCAGCCTCACAGAGATGCTAAACAACATGAAGAAATAGCTTAACCTTGTGGGACTCCATGCTGTTGGATCCAAGGATCTGACACTATCCCCTCCTTCCCATTACAGTATCAGGACCAGTGGTGGGCATCAGCAGGTTCACACCAGTTCACCAGAACCAGTGGCAGAAATTCTGGCTGGCTGTGCCTATCCAGGTTTTGAAATAAAGTAGTGCTAATTCGGGTGCAACACAGGTCTTTTCCCCCTGGCCACACCCACCATACCATGCCCACAGCATGGTAGTAAACAAATTTTGAGCCCACCACTGATCAGGACACAGGTGGTGAAAAAGCACTGGAACTAGGCCACTGCTGAGCCTCCATGGGCATGGTGGCCTGAAGCCTGACTGGAAAGAATCGAGGGGATTCATTTTTTCTAGGAATGCCCACAGCTAATTCACCACTGCCCACTCAATTATTTAACAATGTTTTCACCCAAGCAAACCAGCCATGTGCCAGTTTGTATCTATGGAGGGAAATCTATGATGTCTCTGTGTTGTCGCTATGCTGCTGTTTCCTCTTACCTACTTATTGCTTCTTGGCAACTCATGCCTGGTATCTGTATTGGTGTGTGGTATGTGTGACTCTCTCTTGCCTCCTTATATTTGTATTTCTTCAATTTTGTTTACATCTTCCTTGCACCTGCTGTAGCAGGAAACTGGTTCCACAGTGTGTTATTTGGGCACAGTTTGATAATATGAGCAAAATATCAAAAACATAAAGTGTTGGTGGAACAAATTTGGTCAGGTGCTAATTTGCTTCATTCATGTTTTAGAACTCTAGGAAATCTAAGGTCTAGGGGGAAAATTCTGATCTTAACGTTTTTCTCAATGTTATGTTTTCATTTTCGGAAACAAGTCTTTGTAAAGCAATGTTATTTTACATTTACCTTGCTCTCCCTGTAATGGCTCTGAATGGAGAATTTGGTTACGGTTTTATTTAAGAAACTACTTAAGGCAGCCCTTAAGAATACATCCTCAAATGATGTTAATTTCAATGTTTGAATTTTAGGTTTTCCTGGCAGGTGGCTAAGAACATTGCCCCCTCCTTTGGGCCCACACTAACAGCCAGAGGGGAGTTAGTCTGTGTTCTGCTTTGGTTGTTTTGTGTGGTTGTATTTTACGATTGTTATTGTCCTGTTGCTGTTTTGACTGTAAGCCATCCTGATCGCCTCGGCGGCTGGGCGGCAATATAAATCTGAACAAATAAGTAAGTAAGTAAGTAAATAAATAAATAAATCACTGCCTCCAAATTGATTATACAGTCAAACCTCGCATAAAGAGCGTTTCGCTTAAAAAGTAACTCGCTTAAAGAGCAGAATTTTCTCTGAATGTTCGCTTTGCTTAACAAATAAAACCAACCAAAAACTCGCTTAACAAATAAATTGGGGTTTGCAATACCCCCCCCAATTGATCATTTACAATGGTGTTTCGCTTAAAGAGCAAACTCACTTAAAGAGCAATCCTGTGGAACGCATTATGCTTTTTAAGCGAGGTACCACTGTAATGCCATTTGATTATTTTGTTATAGGAATGTAATGAGTGGGAGAGTGGGAGCTGTCTGTCTTGTATGACTTCCAAAGTAGTATCTACTCACTTAAGCAAGCAAGCAAGCATACTGTTGCCTATGGCAAACCCAACAATAGGATATGGTGCAGTTGCCCCTTCTGTCTTGCCATCACTAGCTGACATACAGAGACATAATAATAATAATTCTGACATATGGCGGCTCTTTCCAGGGTTCTCTATATAGAGATAATAAATACAAGTGATTTATCATTCCCTATCACAGTAGTGATTGTTGGTAACTATCACTGTCAGGGAATTCAAAAGTTCATTACAAATCCTTTGAATTACTTTTTAATGCATTAATTTATTCTGTAATTACAGTCAGATTTCTGTAGGTTGAGAAAGCCTAATTCTCAGAGAAAGCAAGGGAAAGTGACATTCCTCAATACACAGACTCAGATACCAGAGTCATCAATATAAGAAGGACACCTGCAAGGCTTTTCAAGCATGCACAATTAGCCCTTGAAAGGAAATGACCCGGATAAATCCCTAGGTCATTAGCGAACATTCACACCTTCTAAGGAGGGAAGGATGACAGCTTAGTTCTGAAGGAAGGAAAACTTCACCTGTTACATTTTAACTCTGACACTGACTTTTTACACTTTCACATCAAATCCTCAGAAGGGGAAAGGTAAGAAGTCATCACAAAGCATTCTGGTGCCCGCTCAGGAGCAGCGCACCTGTATGGAAAACATGACATCAATCTTACATCATGGGGGAGAAATGATGTGTGGGGGAAAGTCTAAAGTTCCCACATAAATCTCATTCCAAAAGGGTGGGGAGTAGACAAATATTGTATTTAAGACCCCAACATTGGGAACTTAGAGGGGACCTTACCCAGATCCTGTGGGGTTACCCAGATTTGGAAATGAAAGCCTAGCAAGAAGTTATGGGGGCCATTAGGCCCAACTTATTTTCTAAGACTTGCCAAAAGCAATCCAAGGCAAAAATGTCTTAGTCTCTGAGAAGTGAAAGCATTTCTTTTTCTTAGAAAGTTAGTTCTTTTCTGAATTTATTAGATTGTTAAAATATAGTGTAGGATAAGGGTCCTACCAATGGACATTGATAGTGTAGTCAGAACAAAAGTTATTTTAGCTAGATTTTGTGCATCTCTTTTTATTATTCTTTGTATCTGGACATTACTTCTGCTTCTATGAAATAAACTTCTCAAAAACATCATCTTTGGACAAAGAAGGGAGGATTTTCAGAGCCAAGCCATTGTATAGATAAGAAAGGAACAGGACTACAGACGGGTAAAAGAGAGGGTGTAGGATCAGAGTGAGAATAATAATATTTCTTCCTAAAAGCAAGATAAGGGGTTGCTAGGGTGATTCTGGAGGAGTTAAACCTGCACCCTTAGTTTGAGGCTTGGGGAAGAATTGACTGATTGTTTCCCATAATCTTCAAAGATTAAAATAAACTTGAAGCAGTTTCCCAAAAAGCTACCTGTTCCACTTTGTATCTCTACTAAGGAAGGTGGCATTTAAAAAAGGGGAGTGTTAGTGCCAGCTAGCTACCACATATCATAGCGAAAAGCTTCCTAAGAAGTATTGCCATCCTTCCAAAGCCCTGGAACCCTGAACTAAGTGAAGGGTCCTCCTTAAAAAAAAAAACCCTAAAGCCCCATAAAAAGACTTCTACAATCACTACTGGCAATGCATTCCAGTTTATTTAAGTGCTGGGTGAACAATTACAGTAATACCTCATATAACATTAGTATCGAATAACACGAAAATCGCATAACATCAAGGAATCTGGGGGGAAGAATTGCATCAGATAACATTAAGATCCTATGGGATGCTTCAGATAACAACCGCGAAAGCCTGTGTGGTTACAATGTATCTCTATGGATCCCATAGAGGATCAGATAACACGAAAAATCATATAACACGAAGACTTGTGGAACCAGGTTTTAGTGTTATATGAGGTTTTACTGTACTTGCTTTTATATGACCCACAATGTGGCTTCAGTAAATGAACCTATGTACTAGCATGGGAACTGCTTTTCCATGTGGTGATGGTAAAATGCAGAAGGGCTCAGAACAGAACCATGAATACATAACCTTCTCTCTTTGCCATACTGGTGTCTATGCTGCACTAGATGTAGTAAGAAGTAATGCCAGATTTAAGCAGAAGCAAAGAAAATTACAGTTTAGGATTTCAGATAATGAGAGGCCTCTAAATTTAAAAACATTACAAAAGATTCCAATAATTATACTAGGACTTATTTTCCAGTGATGCCATGAGGCTTCATGAAATTCACAGTTTATGGTTGTCAGCATTTCATAATCCGGTATTCGTCATAAGATAAACATATTTCAGGTATAGTAAAAGAAGCAGTAACATGTATTTCTCAAGAAAGAGGTTTTTAAACTATAGAATATATCACAAATTATTACAGACGGTGAAGCAGGAACCAGATTTACTAAAGAGACTGTTGTTACCCAGGGAAAGTTCTGGCCAGATCTGGAATAGCTTTATTGTTTTTCAGTTGGGCTTCCTGACTTGAAGGAATCACCCCAGGACCCAAAAATTTCTTACAGCTAAGGATGAACTTTAGAATTGCTGTTTGCCCATTTAAACAACAAGTATTCTAAATGTCCTGTCAAGTTCCTATGCATTTAACCATGTAGGTCCAAACTAATTTTGATGTTCTCTCCTCAAGAGACTTCTTATCATCTCCATCAAAGTTACATAGACAATGGTCTTCTTCATTCTGGAAGTCATTGTAGGTATTAAACGTGGCCAGTGTAGATGCAGGCAAAAATGTTGTATCAATATACATTTGAATTTATCAAAATTTACAAAATTCTTCATGTTCAAAATGGCATCGAAATAATTTTCATTAAAAAAAAAACCCTACCTCTCTATCTGATGCAAGTGCCCAGGAAGGAGAGAAGTTCTAGAAAGAGACCTCTATCTATCTTCCACACAAAGACTTGCTAATTCATGGGGCTTGGAAAATGTAGGCCAAGGGTACCCAAAGTTTCCAGGCTGTGGACCAGTCATGTGGTCACATGGTTCCTCCCACTGGAAGTGGAAATAAAACACACTTTGCAATCTGTTTTGCAACAGATATGTTTTGCAACAGGATGAGATAGATTTCAGACTGCCATTTTCTCTGCTTAAACCAGGAGTGACAAAACTACGGCCCATGGGCTGGATCCGGCCCACGGGCTGTAGTTTGGGCACTCCTGATTTAGGCCTTCAGTAAAGATGAAACGTGTGTTGCTGACAGACCAACTTGCAACCTCTGAGCCTTCATAGGCTTTTCTGATCACAAAAAGATAATGGGGCCACCTGGTGGCTCTCCCTGTAAGGTATCAGAGCATGAGATCAGGCATCTGGTGTGCAGAAAGAAAAACCAAATATAACCACTGAGGTAATTATAAATTCCTAATCATCTCATTTCTGCCCAGGACAGCATAGGGATTCCCCTTGTGAAAGTGACCTGTACCTATCCTGAGAGAAGGAATATGAAGGGTCAAACCAAATCAGAAGATTCTCACTCCTACCTTGTTAAGGGAGAGAAATGGAAAGCTTCATTTTGTCAAGTTTCTAACTCTGTATAAACTATTTCCTGAATGATTTTTTTTTAAAAAAAATAGCCACCTATGTCCTTCTCAACAATCATAAGATAGATTGTTGTTAATAAATTCCATTTTACTTGCCACAACATTTTTCTTTCTGCTCAGCAACAGATGTTCACAATTCTATTGCCTTATAAAGGAGTTGGCATTGTTTCTTTTGACATAATTTCTGTAGAAGAATTGGGATGCTAGTACAAATGCCACCATCTCTTCACAAGCTTGGAGAGAGCAGAACATTTTGGTGGAACAGCCTGTAGACTGGGACACCCTATTCATTGATATTACAAGGTTGCCATGGGAAACTGCTAAATGCAAATTCCAAGTGTGTTGAGTAAGAAAAGAAAAACTGACGTCAATTTTGCCTGTTATTTATTTTTACATTGTGAGAAAATGGCTGAAATTGAATGCATTATAAAATTAGTTTATTAGAACAATGAATACGGTACACTGGCTTGGAGATATATAGAACATGGATAATTATGGACATGAGTAGTGTCAGGGATTGTCTGAAGTTAAATCCATGGGAACTTCACTGCCTGGATGGGACACTGCTTGGTATGCACTCTGCCCTTTGTGTTTACCAGAAAGGGTTTAAAAATAAAATAAAATCTTAAACAAAACATACAAATGGATTTCACAGTGTCATAATCCATTGTATACATCAAATGGCCATAAAGTTTACACTGTAACAACACCCTCAGTTCTTCTATTGAGCAATTTAAATGTTTATACTTATTACACATTGGGCTAAATTAAAGCACAGCAAAACCAAAGCGGTTCTCCCACTGTTTAAAAAACTGTGGGATGAAAGTAAAAAAGGGGAAGGATGGGGTGCTTCAATACAAAACAAGCAAGGTAAAGGTCGCCCTTGCTCGAAAGCCAGTCGTATCTGACTCTAGGGTTCAGTGCTCAGCTCTGTTAATAGCCAAAGAGCCAGCGCTGTCTGCATCTGCAGACGTTTCCATGGATATGAGCAGGCATGCCTAGACACAGAGTGCACGGAATGCTGTTTACCTTCCCACCAAAGTGGTACCTATTTATCTACTTGCAATTTCTTCCTTTTGAACTGCTAAGTTGGCAGGAGCTGGAACAGAGACAAAAGTTCATTCTGTTGTGCAGCACTCAGGTCTCAAACTGTTGACCTGCAAACCTTCCAGTCATCAAGTTCAGCATCTTAACCACTAAGCCACTGCAATCCCTACAAAACAAGTACAGTCAAACCTTGCATAAAGAGCGTTTTGTTTAAAGAGTAACTCGCTTAAAGAGCAGAATTTTCTCTGAACGTTCGCTTCGCTTAACAAATAAAACCAACCAAACACTTGCTTAACAAATAAATCGGGGTTTGCAATCCCCCCCACAACTGGTCACATACAATGGTGTTTCGCCTAAAGAGCAAACTCGCTTAAAGAGCAATCCTGTGGAACGCATTATGCTCTTTAAGCGAGGTACAACTGTACAAACTCAAAATTTGAATAGACCCACATTGTGACAAAAATGACCAAAATTGCAGGATAAAGGCGAGTGCAGACTGGCTGTAAATTACAAAACAAGGTAAAAAGGTAAGTCTTTTTACAACTGCTTGAAGGCTTGTAAATGATGGGTCCTGCAGGAAGCAGTAGACACAGAGTCCCATAAACAGTGGGACAACAAGTCAAAGACCCTATCACTGGTATCAAACTATGCCTCTTAAAATAAGGAAGAAATCCCTTTAATAAAACCTGTAAATAGCAAGCCAACTAGTAAGCATATAATGTATGCAGATTTCATAAGAAATGCTGACATATTTTCTCTCTTTATTTTTCTGCTTTTGTCAATATTGTTCCAAGTGACTAACTGTGGTAGAAGCTTTGCCTGAAAAATATTTCCAGACAGTTTTCTTACTTTAATCTACAGTGAAAATAGAATTTGAAACTAAATATATATTCCTCCTATCAAGACTTCAATAGTACAACATGTTGCTGTTGAAAAGACAATATATATTCATGCAAGTGTTTCAGAGTCCTTGTAAGATTATGAATGGAATTCAGGTTCAGCTTCATTTATTTGAACCTTCTGTCCTGCCCTGCAACCAAAACTGATGACAGTGAAATTAAACACATTATTTATGTGAAGTTAAATCATTAGTGATAACAGCTGTGTCTGGTTATTAAGAACAGAGAAACTTTTTTCAGTGGAAATAACTTCCTTTGTTTTTGCCCATAGGGAAGGAAAAACAGAATTTCTAAAATCTGGCAAAACATGGTTCTGGAGTATTTTCAGATTACTCAATCCATCTTTCATTTCAGCATTATTATTATTATTATTATTATTATTATTATTATTATTATTATTATTATTATTATTATTATTATTATTATTATTATTATTATTATTATTATTATTATTATTATTATTATTATTATTATTATTATTATTATCATTATTATTATTATTATTAGTTCGATTTATATGCCGCCCTACTTTGTGAAAACCAACTCAGGGCGGCTTACAACATAAAATCGAATACAACACAATATAACACATCAACAATACAAAATCACAGCATCCCAAAATGCAGTGCAACAACATAAATATAAATACTATATAATCAAAATACAGTCCATAAACAGTATACAATACCGAATGGACAATAAACAATATACAGTAAAACCTCATATAACACTAAAACCTGGTTCCACAAGTCTTGGTGTTATATGATTTTTAGTGTTATCTGATCCTCTATGGGATCCATAGAGATACATTGTAACCACACAGGCTTTCGCGGTTGTTATCTGAAGCATCCCATAGGATCTTAATGTTATCTGATGCAATTCTTCCCCCCAGATTCCTTGATGTTATGCGATTTTAGTGTTATTCGATACTAATGTTATATGAGGTATTACTGTATTCACAATACAGTTCATATCCAATACAAAAAATAAATAAAAATAACCATACAGTAATCAATTCAATATTGTACAATACAAAACACCATCCTACTACCCATACACATCCCCCCTCCCCAACACACATGCCATCCAGTCCTGGTACGGTTGCGGCGAACACCCACCCCCTACCCCAAGTAGACTCTAGGCACCAGCAGGGCAAAGTCAACTACCCCAGACAGGGGTTCAATCTAATGTAGTCTAGATAACACCTCTAAATTTCTATTCCTTTCTTTTAGTGGTACTGATAATTTCATGTTAGAAAAACACCCAAGGCAAATCTTATCTTCCTGCCTGCCTAGGCAGGGAGATATGAAAAGATCAGTAAAGATCAACAATCAAAAAAGGAACTGAAGGGATCTCTAAAGAAGCCCAAAGCTAATTTTATGTTTGGACTGAATGCAGTTTCAGCCACTAGAACCAAGGATGTTCATCATCTACACAGGAGAATACATAATTCAATAGGGATGTTGTTTCCAAATGCTAGTTAGGCAAGCCAAAATGTTTGATTTGCCTTGAATTTGCTTGCTTTACAGATACAGAGCGATATCAGTGAACCAGTGATTTGGTTCAAGTCTGAAGTGATACCTGTCAGTCTGGACTTTAATTGCCCTCCAGGTACTTGCTCACCTTGTCTGCTACAAAGACCTGCAATTACTTCCAATGTACATACCTTTTTGCCTTGTACATCCCTAAACACACTTACCAGCCACTATGCCTCAATGGAACTGAGTGGACTTGCATCCACTTATGCTGCATCAACTGCTTTAATATATGTTATCCCGACAAATGACTTTACTCTTACTTAACAAGACCTGCTGCCAGTTGTGCTTGTGATGAAAGAGAAAGCACTAAGTCTGCTTTCCAATGGCAGGCAAATGGGAAGTCACCTTTTCATGTACATCTGCTGTCCTGCCTAATTCTTTCTTCCCTGAACTGATCTTATGGAGCTCGTGATGTTATTTATATGATGATTTTAGCAGATAATAGCTTTGGAGCATGTTAAAAACGTTTGCAGTAGAGTACATTTTGATGAGAATTTCCAACTATATAAAAACCTGTTAAAGGAAGAGCTACAAGTCCCAGAAAGTGTAATTTTTTCTTGAAGTGTACAGTGTTAATTTTCCAAGAAGCTTCTAATGACTTCTGGATAAGGTACACTTGAGATGAGGCATATGGCTTTTTAGCTACCTTCTTTCACTGCTCCATCTTACAACATAACACCTGACAGAGCAGCTGAAAAGCATGGCCAGATACTGTGCATCCCCTCCTGAGCTGCATTAACTGAGATATGGTAAGAAGTTTAAAAAAAGTGAGGCACCAACAGCAACAACTCTCTTGTATTAAAGAGTTGCATGTTTGGGGATGCTGTGTGTTTTGGATGTGACACAGACATCTGATTGGAAGGTTGCCTAATGTACTGTTACAGACTTACAATCAACAAATGGAACTCTGGGTCATAGCTCTCTGATGAAGTGAACACAAGGCCAACTTTCCTTTGGAGATTTGACCAGGCCATTAAGTTTAAAAATCCAGAGTGAGAATAAAATTGCTTCCTTTATTTTGAGTAAGAGCAGCTTAACTAGAGAGAGGAGAAACCTTCTCTGCTGCAATATCTAGGAACAAAACAGAGCGTTCTTAAAAAGGAAGGCAGAAGAGTAAAAAGTCACATGAAAAACAACTTACTGGGGTATCAAAGAAGACCTAAAGGTGACAGCTGGTATATAACAGTCTACCCTACTAAGCAGGCAATGACCAGCTCATAATGTTAAGGCAACCCAAAATTATAGCTGAAAGCATATTAATTTTGAATGGTGCTGACTTAGGCCATCTTTCAATATTTTCAAAACCAATCTTCAAAGGAATCCTGTCATTAAGCCCTGAAGATTAATGAGCTGACAAAAGCAAAGCAAAGCAATCACATTTCCCCACAGCACTTAGTGCTCTCTCTAGGCAGTTCACAAGTTACCGTAATTAGCATTTTGCCTTCAACATGCTGGGTATTCATTTCACCAACCTCAGAAGGATGGAAGGTTGAGTCAAGCTTGATCCATGGTCAGGAGCAAACTCGCCACCTTTTGGCTACAGCACAGCAGCTTAACTGCTTGTCCAAGCAAATGAATTGCATAATCTTAAAGGGTAAGTAAGATAAACTCATGTTATCAAACTCAGAGAATTAGTTAAGAATTTCCCTCTTCCTACCACATGTCAGTTCTAATGTGTTTGTTTCTGGCCATGGTGACTCCCAGAAACTCACTTATATCATCACCCATGTTCAAATGGACATTTCGAAATTGTTGAATTAATATGACTTTCCCCCAATCGTTCTCTCCCCCACACCCCCATCTCCCAATATTTAGTTAATCGTAATCAAAATATTTGGATTCATTTTTATAAGAACTCAGGCCTGGTTTTAGGGCAGAAAAAGTCTTCATTGTCTTCATAGAGGGAATCTACATCCTTGTTCATTTTGCTGGACTTCTGAATTGCATTTGTTGCTCATAATACTCTTCTCAGTCATTTGGATGATATGGGATCTGGGAATACAGATGTTATAATGCCAGTCCTTTTTAGATTAGTGCATCTAGAAGCTGATGCTGAGGAAGCACTATTGAGCCTCATTAACATTAACATGTGGGGCTCCTCAAGGCTCAGCATTATCCCCACTGCTTTTCTGTATTTAAATGACGTCCTCCAGGGAGAAAATAGTTGTCCTTCAGGTACTTGCTCTCCATGTCTGCTACGAAGCCCTACAATTACTTTGGGGTTTGGTCATACCTAGCTATACTAATGATACCCAGCAAGATCTCTTTTTATCTGTGAACACCAAAGATCCATACAAGTCCTGAATTGCCTAGATGCAACGAGACATTGGAAGTGGAGGGATACATTGAAACTCAGGACAGAAGTAATGTTGATTAAAAAAGACAGAGATCATCCGTTCCCATGCGGTGAGGTATCATCAATATGCAGATGATACCCAGTTGTATATCTCGCCCTGTTGGGACCCTAGTGATGCAGTGGAAGTCCTTTCCAGGTGCCTGGAGGCTGTGAGGGTCTGGATGGGGGACAACAGGCTACAACTGATTGCAACCTCTTCTGTATGAGGCTGTACTCCTTTTGAAAGAACAGGTTGTTAGACTGGGGGTGGTTTTGGGCTCAGTATTGCTCTTGAAAGGTGAGGTGGCTGCTGTCAGCAAGACTGCCTTTGCCCCACTTTGGCTGGAGTGCCAACGGTGCCCCTTTTTAGGAAAGATGGAGCCTGTGGAGTGGACACCAAGAACTAACATCTGCTTGGCATAATAGGTCCACCCTGGGACCAGGGCTCAGAGGATCGCTGCAGCTGTGTACGGCAGGATTTTGTCATCAGTAGAGAGACCTTGGTATTGTTGTATTGATGTTCTTCCTATGTATTTTTGAAATGTTTTATATGATACTGTGTTTCTTTTTGACTCCTGTTCATTTTGTATTTGTGGCTGGGGATTCTTTGATGTTTTGTTATCTGCTATTGTGTTATTAATTCTGTAACTATTATATATTGTTTCATTGTAAGCCGCTCAGAGTTGCTATAAGCGAGTGGGGTGGCATAAAAATCCAACAGCAACAGCAATAATAATAATAATAATAATAATAATAATAATAATAATAATAATAATAATAATAATAATAATAATAATAATAATAATAATAATAATAATAATAATAATAATA
Source organism: Furcifer pardalis (assembly GCA_030440675.1). NCBI lineage: Eukaryota > Metazoa > Chordata > Lepidosauria > Squamata > Chamaeleonidae > Furcifer > Furcifer pardalis. The sequence goes on along the minus strand of CP126890.1, from coordinate 92,184,227 downwards.
ATAATAATAATATAGCTACAATGATTCATGCCTTAACTAATTCCTGATCAAACTACAGTATTGTGACACACTGTATGAGAAAAGCTACATTTAAAAAGTGTTCAGAAGCTGGTTCAAAAATTTACTGCCAGCCTGTTGCTTGACATGCACTTTAGAGCAGGGGTTCCCAAACTATGGCGTGTGACACGATTTCATGTGGCCCACGGCAGCCCTCACCACTCCCAGAGGTGGAAGCAGATGTGTTTACACCGGCTGTAAAATGTGTCCATGCATGCGTAAATGTGTCTGTGCCTGTCATAAATGCAGAAGTAGGCACATTTACAGTGTCCTAAATGCACCCGCTTCTTCTTCCAGGGGGCATGGCTAGGCTCACTCAGCTGCCCAGGAGGTGTGGTCAGGCCCACTGTGTAAAAAGGTTGAGAACCCATGCATTTGGGGACTGCAGAACCAGGTGCTTTGACTTCCAATTTGTTTCTGAGCACAGCTAAGGCAATACTTTTGATTTATAAAGCCTTGCACAGCTTGACATCTAAAAAACCACCTCTTTTTGTACATAGTCCTAGGAACCAGAGATCCTCAGCAGAGACCCTGTACTGTTTCAGTACTTTCCCGTTCTTTTGCAATTTGTCATGTATTATTTAACCAAAAAGGGAAAGTTCCTTCATTCCACTAATGGTGGCTGAGAGAGAAGGTGATGAAGGGGCAAGGAAGGTGTCAATAATCAAATGGGGCACAAATTCAAGTGATCCAAAGTTCAGTGGATAAATAAGATGAGAATCAGTAAAGAGAAGACTAAGGTAATGGCAATTGGAAAGAAACAGCATACATTAAATGCAAGGTAATATAGGGTACAAGTATAAAACAGGTGGCAGAGTTCAAATACCTAGGAACAACGTTAACTGAAGATGGTAAAGTGGAGATAGAAATTAACATACAATACAGTGTAGCAGGGGAAAAATATTGGGACAGTTAGCTCTGCTCTTACAACATAAGGCAATACTGACTAGCACAGAAAAACACCTCACACAAAGCATATTCATTTCCACCTTATGTTACCAGGGGTAAACATGGACACTTACAACAAAACATAAGCAAAACTTGGGCACCATGGAAATGAGATGTCTGACGAAGGCTGCTAGAGTGACAAGAAGGGATAAAATGAAGAATGAGATTTTAAGGGAAAGAACTGGAATAGAAATTTTAAACTATATCCAGAGATAACACATAAAGTAGTTAGCTCATTTGGAGATAATGTCTTGGAATTCTGAATCATACAAGGCATCTACAAAGAAAGGAGAAGGACAAAGACCAAGAGGCAAACCCAAAGGAAGGTGGAGAGACAACATAAAATACATACTGAAACAACACTAAATAACACCAGTGGGGGCTACTATAAGTGCAAGAACAAGAACTTTACATCTCCCTCGACACCCAAAGTGGTAAAAGAGGAAGTAAAGAAGAAGACATTCCAGTGTGGACCCATGTCATGGGGGAAAAAACTTAAGAGCAGTGTGGATGGAAAGATGACTCAAATGAAAGAGAAAATAGATCACACTAAAAATAAAACCCTTTTAAGCACAAAGCAGAGCGCTCCAAATTCCTTCATGTAGATAGACTCTACGTTTAATTGCTCAAAAAACCATTCCAGAATGTCTGAGAAACAGGCTTCACTGTTACTTCTTCCTCACTAAAACCTAGTCTTTTGCTTTCTAATCTCAAGGAGTAAATGAGACTCTGAATATTAGGAATTATTATTACAGATACTTGGACCTATGTACTATTTGGATGTATTCAGACCTATCTGCATATGGCATTACTCTGTGAATTCCATATACAGTAATACCTCATATAACATTAGTATCGAATAACACTAAAATCGCATAACATTAAGGAATCTGGGGGGAAGAACATTAAGATCCTATGGGATGCTTCAGATAACAACCGCTAAAGCCTGTGTGGTTACAATGTATCTCTATGGATCCCATAGGATTTTAATATGCATCAGATAACACTAAAAATCATATAACACCAAGACTTGTGGAACCAGGTTTTAGTGTTATATGAAGTTTTACTGTACAGTAATACCTCGGATAATGTTTACCTCGGATAAGGCTAAAATCGCATAACGTTAAGTAATCCGGGGGGGGGGGGGGAGAATTGCATCGAATAACATTAAGATCCTATGAGATGCATCGGATAACAACCGCTAAAACCTGTGCAGTTACAATGTATCTCTATGGAGCTTTAACGTTATCCGATCCATCCCATAGGATTTTAACATGGATCGGATAACACTAAAAATCGGATAACACCAAAACTTGTGGAACCAAGTCTTAGCGTTATCCAAGGTTTTTCTGTATTTCCTAATGCATATGCACTACTAAGAAGTGATATTGTGATGTATTCAAACCAGTATCCAAAGTTAAGTTCCTCCATTTCATTCTCTATTTGCTTTACTTTGAATGAGCAGCTTTAAAAATCTGTACTTTTCATTTTCCAGTACATCAATGAAACAGTCTAACATTTGCATTTTATGATTTTTATTTGGTCGTCTGTGTACGTCTTTTGTTGGTCATCCTCCCTATCTATGAACAGGATAGATGGCATGCAGACAAAGAGCAAAAGAACTAAAAATGAGAAAACTGGCTCCTTTACTCTATGTGGGGTTTGTTCAGCTGCTACCAACAAAGTTATTACTTCATTATTCTCTAAACAGGGATAGAGGCTTTGTAACTTCTGAAAATGTTTTTTCTTTTTAAGGACAGAGTTCATCTTCTGTGCTATGTGTTTTTGATCTGAAAGAAGCAGAGAACAGCAAATCCCTTTTTCTACAAACAAAATGTACTACTTCAATGCTTTCAGTAATTTCAATGAACTTTCCTAAACTGTTCGAAGTGTTAAAGGCACAGTAGAAGCCAAAGAACTTGACTTGGAAAACATAATATGCTTATATGCATATATTTTGATTGGATAAATGGAATGTTGTTCAAAGAGTGCTGACAGTTTGTCATGCTGCAATAAATCACTCTCTTCTCCACTATCCCTTTTTCTTTTCGTCAGCTTGCCACACACAGTGTTCCAGTGGGATCCCCATCCAGATTCAAGGCATTGTAGAGTTGGAAAAGTGCTTGCTTGGGCCACCTCTTAAATAAATCCAACAAAAATAATCTGGAAACTCTCATGGATTTGCAAAACATGGTTGTGATGGCTCAGCAGTATTTCTGTACAGCCATGTGTGTGCTTAAATATGAGTATTGCTTGGGAACTCATGATAGCAGTTGCAAACTCGTAGTTATCTTCTCAACACTTCCTATGAATTTAATTCTAACTCCTATGAATTTAATTATAATTTAAAGTGCCACCTCTTCATCAATTCCAGATTCCTGTTACTTTAAAGGAGGTTTTGTGTGGTCTTAAAAATATCATGTTTAAATTATATTTAAACCAGAGCACATGCTTTCTGCCGTCCCCGTCCCCCCCCCCCCCAAAAAAAATCCCCTTTAGTCTACAAAGTCAACGGGGGACTGTAGATGATGGAGCAAATACAGAGATGAAGTGTTAGTCCTACAAAAGTTGGGACTGATTTTTGAAAGAGATATTTGGGCAGATCCAGAAAAAGAACAACTTTGACATCATCCCCAGGACCTTGGGGGAAAGGGTAGTGATGTGTTTTCCTCAAAGTCAGAACTGTCATACTATAAAAGTGTATAAAGTGACCTAAGCCAAACAATCTTGTACCAACAAGACTAAATTTAAAACTAAACACAAAACATGTAACTCAAAGCAGTTGAAGATAGCCATAGGGAAAGTATGAAATTATGTACCTATGAAGAGGTCAAGGGTTCATAATAATTAAAAGTTGTAAATAGTTAAAGAATGGGTATCACCATTATAGAAGAAACATTGTCATGTATTGTAAGTGCCTGAATAGCCATAAGGAAGAGATGACAATTTAAGATGTCTAGCCAACTAAAAGCAACTGATTGTCACTATGTTTCATGATTACCCTTTGTATTACCTCATTGTATTATTTGTTATATTAAATATACCAACTAACTATAGTCTCTAGGAAATATCTAGAGTGGTTATAAAATGAATTAGGATGAAGTCACAGGTAAATCTAATTAGATTATGAACTCGGTCATGAACATGGTAAAGTTCACCTTTGATAAGAGTGGAAATACTTATAATATGAAAGTATTTTATTGAGTTACCTGTACATTACCTGTATTGTAGAAGCTTCCTTAATTAACTAATTACTTTGTTTCTACTTCTGTAAATCACAATTAAACAATGATCTAACCTGGCTGCATTCCAGAAAGTATGGTATAAAAGAGCCTTGCAAAGCTATGGTTTTCATTCAGATCTTTGGAACTGTATTATTTCTGAATCCTATTAACATTACAAAAACTTGTCATGTTACTAGTAAGACCTTTGCTATTTCTTTCACCGATCCTCTGTCTGTTTATTTCCTTGAAGCAGAAGCAGCCACTTCACCTACAGCATATACAGTAATACCTCGGATAACGCTAAAACTTGGTTCCACAAGTCTTGGTGTTATCCGAATTTTAGTGTTATCTGATGCATGTTAAAATCCTATGGGATGGATCGGATAATGTTAAAGCTCTATACATTGTAACCGCACAGGCTTTAGCGGTTGTTATCCGATCCATCCCATAGGATCTTAACATTTTTCGATCCAATTCTCCTCCCCAGATTACTTAACGTTATGCGATTTTAGCGTTAACCGAGGTAAACGTTATCCGAGGTATTACTGTATATTGGATGATCAGAGCCCCTCTCTCCCTCTACTTTTTAATTAGTAAGAGTAGTAAGATGTAGCATTTGGTGTGCTTTTAATCTTTTTATATTTAAATTTTAAATTTAAATTTTAACAGTTTTGTATTTGAGGTTTTTAGATAGTGTGTGTGTTTTATTGTGATGTTTTTTATTACTTGTAAACCACCCTGAATCACTTTGGTGAGAAGGGCGGTGGAGAAATATGAATAAATAAATAAATAAATTAATTAACATGGGGAGGATGTTTCAGCAGATTTATTTGAAACAATTGTAAAGAACGCCTTTGTATTTTTTGTTCATACATTGTATGCCACTCTATAGCTGACTAAATAACTCAGTGGTTTAGGTATCTGGCTACCAAACCAGAGATTGAGAGTTTGATATCCAATTGTGCATCTCGGAAGAACCAGTCCAAACAGTCTTGGGCAAACTGCACAAACCCAGAATATGTCTAGCAGAATGGAATAGTAAATTACTTCTGAATACTGCCAACATAGAAAACCCTGAAAAGGGTCATTGTAAGTCAGAATTGACTTGATGGCACTCTGTTGGTGTTGTTATGCCACTCTATACAGAGTCTCTGCATTGCACTGTAAAAAATTCTAATACTGTACCTTCTATTTTTGTAAGCCATTTTGAAATTTTTGTAATAAATAAAATGCAAATAAACAATGCTATAAATAGAGACTGCTACAGTGGTGGGCAGCCAAAATTTTTACTACCATACTGTGGGTGGAGCGAACATTGTGGATGGAGCCAATGTCATGACATCTTGGGTGGAGCCAACGTCATGACATCATGGGCGGAGCCAATGTAAAAAAACCCATAAAAATAAGTATACATAAAAATACAAATTAAATAGACATAAAAATACACATAAAAACGCATAAAATACACATTAAAATAAATACACATTAAATAGACATAAAACACATAAAAATACAGTAAAACCTCATATAACACTAAAACCTGGTTCCACAAGTCTTGGTGTTATATGATTTTTAGTGTTATCTGATCCTCTATGGGATCCATAGAGATACATTGTAACCACACAGGCTTTTGCGGTTGTTATCTGAAGCATCCCATAGGATCTTAATGTTATTTGATGCAATTCTTCCCCCCAGATTCCTTAATGTTATGCGATTTTAGTGTTATTCGATACTAATGTTATATGAGGTATTACTTGTACACATTAAATACACATTAAATAGACATAAAACACATAAAAATACACATTAAATACATATTAAATAGACATAAAACACATAAAAATACACATTAAAAATAAATACACATTAAATACACATTGAAATACACCCACCACCCCACACCCAAAGGTGAATCACTTGCCCTGGGGAGCAGGCTATTGGGAGCTTCAGGCTAGCAGCTTCTCTTCCTCTTCCCCGCTTGGGAGGACAGCAAGGAGGCCGTGCATGCATGCCAAGTGCTGTAGGCACACATGCACAGTGGGGGAACCAGTGAAAAGGTAAACCCCCGAGGTGGTTCCTCCCCAAAAGCCACTACCAGTTCTCTAGGACACCGGGAAAAGTTACTACCGGTTCTGGTGAATTGGTGCAAACCTGTTGCTGCCCATCACTGGGCTGCTACCTTATTGCCAAAAGCCATGGGCCCAGAGACTTGAGCATCTAAGAATGGCATCCTTTGATTGGCAATAGCTGTTTCCTGTGGAGTATAATCTGCCTATTGTTATGGATTTCCTCTTCCATGGCATGGGATTGGTGGAATATAATACATGATCCCTACCTTCTCTTAGAATTGCTTTGGCGACTGGATATCCAGCACCAATGTTTCTCAGGAAGTTTAGCCTGCTCTGGACATGGGCTAGTAGCTTCTGTGCTGGATATCTACAATGCATAAACATCACCTGTGGTTATGTTACATTGAGAAGTGAATTCACATAGCAGCCTGGATCTGATTGTGTCAAACTATTTGTATGGATGATGCAGTGGTTAAAGCTGCTGTACTGCAGCCAAAACATTGTGAGTTTGACCCTGATGGGCACCAAGGTTGACTCAGACTTCTATCCTTCTGAGGTTGGTAAAATGAGTATTTTGGGGGCAAAATTCTAATTACTTTGTGAACCGCCCAGAGAGTGCACTAAGCGCTATGGAGCAGTACATAAGGGTGATTGCTATTGGTACTGAACACTGTGGCATGAGTGGCATTTTTCTCTTTGTCCAGTGAGACATCCAATACCATGTTACACAAGCAGAAGTCATTCTTTCCTGATGGCTGTCTCTGTTTGTGTAAGCAGCAGTGATCTTTTGTCACTAGACAGGCAAAGTTCATTTGCTCAGTCATCATTTGGATTTTTAGAGTAAAGAATTAAGAGGCATTTCATTGGGCAGGACAAGAAAAATCATTAGAATTGATTGTTATTAGGAAATTCAAGCTCTGATATCTTGAACATGTAATTCATTACAATAGATATAATGTACTGTACTGCAATTCATCACTGAAGGGAAAAGTGAGAGAGGTAGAAAACAGGCTTCTTGGTGAGTAACATCAGAGACCAGCAGGACAACTAATAAAGAACTAATCTACTTAGTGAAAGATAGGTTATCTACACTGTGATGGTAGTCAACTTCAGCTACTAAGACAGCACCTGGAGAGAGATTGAGAGATCATTTGTTAGGATCTACTCTAGCATTCTGAGCCTACTAAAGAGAAAGTCAGCAACATTTAAACTTGTAATGTGTATATCTACTAGTTTGGCTTTCTCTTAAATTTGAATTTTGTACATTTCATACTTTTCAGGGAGGGGAAATTGAATTTTTTTTGCCCATCCCAACAAATGGTCAAACCTGTCCATTTTGCTCTTTCCCACATCCAGGTACTGTGGACTTCGAAATGAAACTAAAAACAAATAGTCATCTCTCCCTGGTTTTTGAACTCATTTCCTCTTTTACACTTTCCATCTGCTCTTGAGGCTGCCCAGCCACCCTTCCCCTCAAACCTATCCCTGCCTTCTACCCATGATGTGAAAACCATGTGGAACTCTGGTTTTATGCTGCTTTTTATGTTTGATGGTGGTTGTAATTGTATTATGGTTCTATATTTATATGATGGAATTTGTCAGGAGTTGGCTTTAAGAGGTGGCAATAAACAAACAAACAAATGTGCGCACGTGCGCGCACACAATTGTGCACCTGCTCCCTAATCTTGGTCTGATGTACAATTATTTAGCTCTATTTAGCTTGCAAGTATATGACACATTTCCCCCTTTTCTCCATGAAGTAAAATTAAAAGCTTTTAATCCCCTGCTGTTAAAATATTTTTTTACAAAAGAAAAACACACTTCATATCTGGTAAATTTAAGATTGCTTATTTACTGCTAAAGGCAGTTGAAAAGAAGACTCACACTTCATTGGTCTTTCCTCCTCTTGGCCTGTCTTCACTATGTAAGCATATCCTCTTCGATTCAGTCAAGTTTTGTTTGTTTAAATTGCTTCTCTCACAGATATTCTTCATATTACATTTCAAACTGATAAAACATGTGTTGCTTTTAACATGATGGAGCACTTGAATTGTGATCACAATTCTGTAATGAGGTAGCAAGAAAGCTAGAAGGCAGAATCTGCCACCATGTAGACTAGCTCTTTTTTCAGTCGCACAGCTTTTAGGAGTTATCATTTTCCTATTTATGAATACTGTACTATATATACTATATTTTCCTATGTCTATTTGTTCTATGATTGTAAACTTCCCAGAGTGGAAATTCCTCCCACATGGGTGGTATATAAATGTATTAAGCTAATAAATATTAAGTATATGCTGAATGCATGATAGGCAGCCATCACTTTTCAAAATTAATTATAGGCTTCTCCTAGGCAAAGGCATCAGAAAGGGAGTATTTTTGTTTCTTGTCTGTTCTCCCTATATGCAGAATATATTATATTAGAAGCTTAATTAGATCAAAATGAAGGACAAGAGAAAATTGGAGAAAGAAATAACAAATATTTAAGACATGCAGATGACACCATATAACCAGCAGAAAGCAACAATTACTTGAAATAATTACTTAGGAAGATTAAAGAAGAAAATCACAAATATGGAAGAATTACGTAACATTAACATCGAAAAGGGCAATATTAGAACCTCTTGTTGGTTATTAAATGCATACAATTGCAAAGCTGGAAACAACATTAACAGCATGGAAGAAGAAGGAAGGAAAAATGAAGAAGGAAAAGAAGATGAAAGAAGGAAGCAAGGAAGAAGAAGAAAGAAGAAGAGCAACACAAGGAAGAGATATGAAGGACCTTTTCAAAAATAAAAATTGAGTATAATGAACACAAGAAAAGCTGAAATGATATTACCTCCTCCTCTTTTTTTCCTCTTCTCTTTTATTAATATACGATCACTTACCAATCTGCAAAAACCCTTTGGGAAAAGCCAAGGGTCTATTAATTTATATTATGTACTGAGAAGACTGTTATCAGACAACTGGGAACAATTCAATGTTTCATTGTGAGTGATGGTAAACTTCCTTCCTCTACACTTATATTTAAGCTCTGACTAATGTTTGACACTTCATAGTCCAGTAGAGGAAATGAAGAAGTCTTATGGAGTGGATGGGAAAAGGTTGAGAAAAAGCATGGCAGCCTGTTGTATTGCTTGCCCCACCAGTTTGAATATGCTGTCAAATTGCTTCTAATTTGTAGCAATCTTATCTGTGTTTCTAAAGGAGGGCTTCTCAACCTTTTCAAGCTGGGGGACAGGTCACGCTGTCTCAGTCAGCTTCGAGAGCTGGATGGCATTTTGCCCTGTCTGCATGATGGGGACAGCCATTTGGTCCCAACAGCTTAAGAGGGGGCACATGAAATGGCACAGTGGGCCGGATCCAGCCAGTGGGCCTTAGGTTGGGAACCCCTGTTCTAAAGTATATGAGGTGTTCAAGGAATGATTTATCATTGCCACATACTCATGTTGATTTTCCATGGCCAAGTAGAGATTTGGATCCAATTCTCCTGAATCCTAGTCTGATACTCTATCCCAGGGATGCTCAACCTGCGGCTCATGGGCTGGATGCAGCCCATGCCGCCATTTCATGTGACCCACCTCCACCACACCAGGAAGTGCCATGCGGTGAAGGAAGGACAACATGGCTGTCCAGCCCCTGAAGCTGTCTGAGGGAGCATAACCTGGCTCCCGGCTCTTTATTACCAGCCTAAATTATGCAACATTGTTAATTCTAGAAGTGCTAAAGCCCAGGTCACAAGGCACCTTGCTATTCTCTGTCTGCAGCACGGGTTAGTAAATTGTCCCCCAGGAGAGCAAGGAAATTCTTCAGATTGTCCATTTTCACTGTGGGGGAAAACTAGTGCCTTTACAAGAAGAGGCAAAATGTAAATGGCAAATATTTTGAAGACTTATCAGACCATTATTCTGCTTTTTTAACAAACAAGTTTTGTGGTAGCATAGGGTTCCAAGTTTCAGGAGAAAGATGACAATATCTCTCAGTCCCTCAAAGGTACCCACACCTGGCCTATAGCACCCCTATTGCATTGTTGTATCAATATCCTGCAAGAACACGAGATAGGATGAATAAACTATAGGTGACAAAAAGGAGACAATGCCAAGAATGTACATCAGAGGTGAGCAACCTGGAACTTGAAAGCTGAAGGTAGCACTTCCATGTCATCCTGGGCCTAATTTAAAAGCTCTCTGTGTGTGATCAATTCAGGTCTGTGTAAAAATGAGCCACCTCTCTTCCTCTTATGTGGGAAGAAAATAGGAGAGCTTCCCCTACCAGTCGTTTGTTTCATCCAGTGCCAATATTTGCCCACTCCTCATTTCCAGCAGCATTACATTGTGGAGCCATGCAATAAGAGATATCATTCAGTGAAAACATTTTTTTGGTGGGTGGGTGGGAATGCAGTTATGTAAAGATTTACAGTGATCACAACAGAACCTTTTTACCAAAACAAGATGGATTCTACTGTTGCTAGTTTTCAAAAACTAGCCTGAAAGACTAAACATAATCATGTGGAGAATTGGGAGATACAGTACAATGCAGTGGCCAGTTGTGAAATAGTCAACAACTTTACATGTCACCTTTCAACATGTGTTTCAAATAACACAGCATTTCAGCACTCTGACTTCTTGTAACCCAAATACTTCAAAAGTCTATAGAAGATTAATTCAATGCAGCATTAACAATTGAAGTGAAGCTGGGGAGGGGGTTATTATAATGCTTCATCATACTCTATCCATTCTTGAGGGGCTGAAGCAGGAACAGATAAAACAACCAAAGCAAACATGGAGTCCTTGGAGCACTTTTTGAAATGTCATGGCAATCACCTTTTACCTCTGGTGCTTACCCACAGTTTGCAATCTTCTTTAGAGGTCCTGTTTTTTATCCTACTGTGTCCCAGTACACTACCACCAAAAGAAAGGAGACTGGTAAAACACAGGAGATGACCTTTTGTAGGATGAGGAGATGGTCCCTGCCTTTGTTCCCTTTTAGACATGCACTGGAGATATATTTCATCCATTTGGCTTCCATAGTTTGATATGGAGATGCTTCTGCTCTGTAAGATGTTATTTTTAATTCCATGTGCTTTTGTTCACTTTGTACGCTATGCGGCCTCATCTTTTCTGAGAAAGGTGGCTTATAAATATTTCAATAGCTAAAATAGAAGAAAATAAATATTTCTCTTTGCTTTGTTTTTCAACTGCAGCTGCTGAGCAGTTTCTCCTTCTCCAGACAACAGATATGATTATGTACTAAAGCTTGCTCACTTAGAGACCCTGGCTGAGTTCTGCAAATAGTCAAAGCAGAATAGTTAGCCAAAAACTGGGAGATAACTTGCCAAATTCATTTCCTACTTTGACATTGATGTCAGTTTCTTTAGAATGGATAAGTAAGCTATCGTCCATTCTGTAAATGGCATAATAACAGCCACGTTACCCCAGATTCTAAAGACAATACAGGACAAATGCTTGTAGAATGGAATCAACAGGTCCAGCCAAAAAATAATAATCGGCATGTCAGAAAGAAAATCCATCACCACCAACCATTATAAGCATATAATAATTCATTAAAAAGCAGAACATCTATTGTACCCCAAGGGATCAGCCATCTTAGGCATTTACTTCTGCCTAATAATGTCTATTTTGCTGCCATAACTGCTATTAAATGGAAAAGAATCTCATTACAAAAACACCACAAAATCCAATGTACTGTAGCTTACCTGTAATGTAGACAACATGAGAAGCCTTTTTCTAGAGTTCCTCTGACCTTGATAAAAACAAATCCCTCTCAGAAATCAAATTTTTATCATCTACCAGGTGCTTTCAAATCCAGCCCCCAATCACGTTTACTTGAAAGTGAAATCTCACTGATTTAGAAAGAGTACAATTCCAAGCAGGTGTGATAGTATCACAGCCTTGGGCACAGCTAAAACATTGACAGTGACGTGAGAGAACAATCCAAGCGAACCTCCATCTGCAACATCCATTTGCTTGCTGGGGTGTTTAACTGGGATGCCCCTATACTTCTTGCTGCTGCGGACAGTTTTCAAACTGATTTTGCCTCTTGGCAAATACTTTGATAAATAAATAAATAAATGCTTGCATCTAACAATAAACATATAAACGTTGTTTGACCACTCTACAGTATTGACACACAGAGAGAATTATTCTTTACAGCGTTACATGCAAGCATATTTTCACCTACAAAATTCACTTTGGGGCCAGGAAGTTTTTTTTTTTTTAATAAAAGTGGGGGGGGGGAGATGAAAGGAAAGGAAAGTCACCACAAAGAAACAATTAGCCTAGTCCCACATTATAGGCAGCTACCCCTTTGTGTCCATTCCATTATGTTTTTTTATCTTTCCTTTCTCTTTTGGTTCCAGAACACTTAGGAAAGAGTGGGGTGGTGGATCTGGACAGCTGCCTATAAATCACCTCCACCCCAAGTACCATATGCCATGATATAGCAAACTGCTCCACAAACTTAAAATCTGCCTTTTTCCATACCTTTTCCCTCACACTCGCCAGCTCTAGCCAAACTGAGGCCTTAGAAAGAGATGCTGCCACAAGCAGCCGCTTTGGAGGCGCATGCTGTAGCAGCCCTGTTCTGACATTTGCTAAGCACCAGAGTCCCTCATGAGACTGGGAGCGAAGCCATTGACGTCACTGAACAATAGGCAAAATATTTCCTCCTCCTCCACCTCCTCCTCTTCCTCCTCCATAGTCCTGAACTGTAAACACCAAGACTGCACACAGCAGGCAGAACATTTGGGGAGAAACAGAATGTGAGAGTGACGCTCTCCAGCAATGCCGCCTGAAAATAAGCAGCTGCTACTGCTGCTTCCTTGCCTCCTTGAAAAAAATAATTGTTGTGTGTGTGTGTGTGTGTGTGTGTGTTTTGCTATATTGTGAGAAAGTTAGTGTTGCCTAAGAGGAAGCCAATGTCGTTCACAATCTTTTTCTCTTTCTCCAAATCCATCTATCTTGTCTAGGTTAGCCACAGGCACATCTTCCCAAAGGGAATTGTTTTCCTGTTGAGCCACTGGCTGTAAGAAAATTATGATGAAAGCTGGAGCAGGGGAACAAAAGGGCAGAAAGCAGAACGGGAAGGAAAGAGGGAGTAAAGGAAAAGAAGGGAAGGGTCTCCTTCTTCAAAATAGCCTGTGTGTTTGACTTTGACAGGCAAATTTATACCTGCCTGACCTTTTTAAACTTTTTCATGGCCCTTACTTCCATTCCTCTGGAAGTGTTAGTGATGGCTTATCTCCTATGGTGCAGCTCCTCCGGTGGCTTAGTGGTTAAGATGCTGAGTTTGGAGACTTGAAGGTCAGGTTTTGATACCAGAGGGCTGTAATTAGGGACATGAGCTTCATTCGGGCGTCCCCTGAGCAGAGTTTCTCCAGCAGAAATCCTTTCAACCCAGAGTAATCTCTGACATAAAATTATTATTATCTTTGATGGTTTCACTAACTCCCCCAGGAATAGCTCCACAAGGCATAAATTGGTCATATTTTATTTGTTGGAAAAGCCCACCCACCTGACTACTAGATAGGTAACTGGATAGCTAGTGTATATTTTCCCTTGCTTGTCCTTTCTAGGTTTACATATAGATTGGTAATCTTCCATTTTTCCATGAGATCCCTTCATGCTTCAGTTCCTTTCTTTCTTTAGTTAGAGAAATGGCTATCTACAAGCCTCCACATACAAAAGTCAGCCCTAGAGGATTTGATAAGTTTAAATAGTTATTTTCTTCTCCTTTGCCCTGATTTTAGGTTTTTTTTAATAACAATGTATTTCCTCCTTCCTCCCTCCCCTTTTAATTACGTGCCTCCAGAGCAGTTTGTTGTTGTTGTTCAGTCGCACAGTCGATTCTGACCCTTTGTGACCCCATGGACCACTGTCCGCCAGGCACTTCTGGCCTCCACCATCCTCCTCAACTTGCTCAGCTCTCTTTCAATAGTTACAATCACACCACTACTAGGCTACTAAACTCTAGTAGTAAATACACCAGATAATCCAGACATTTTAGAGTGGAGAAAGAATTGCACTACATGGCATTTTCCCATTTTTATCTCTCCTAGAGCCTGCATGAATACTCATGTGCACTGCTGGGGAACCTCTGGCCTTCCAGATATTGTTGAATTCTACTTCCCAGCAACACTATCTAGTCCTATCAAAAGTGACACATAGGGACTGCAGTGGCTCAGTTGGTAAGAAACTCGTCTTGTAGCTGGAAGGCCAGCAAGTTGGCAGTTCAAGACCTGTGTACTGCATGACGGATTGAGCGTCCGTCTCTGTCCCAGCTCCTGCCAACATAGGGTGTTTAGGAAGGGTACGGGGAAGATCCCCGCACCCTTCCCAAATGCCCAGCTAACGCGCACCGTGCGTCTGCAGGGTGTTTTGGAATGCAGTGAGGAGTCCCCCGTCCGCATTTCAAAACACCCTGTAGCTGAGCCACCTGTCAGCTGGACGTTTTGGAACACAGACAGGGGACTCCTTGCTGGGTTCCAAAACACCCAGCCGGCATGCTCTAGTCTGCGGGGTGTTTTGGAACACGGCGGGGTGTCCCCCGTCACATTCCGAAACACCCCACAAATGTGAAGCTTCTCGTTAAGTGAGTTTTTTCTCATTCAACGAAGCAGACCTTTTGGGGAAAGGTCTGCTCGTTAAGCGAGTTACTCGCTATACGAGATGCTCGCTATGCAAGGCATTACTGTATGTATGCATCTAGGCCAGATGTGAAACTGCTAAAATGAAGCCACTTATTGGTGAGTTTATTCTACAGTTCCTTTCATCTGACATAGTATGAGAAAGATTAGTTGGCAATACAAGGTTGCCATTACCAGGGAACACCCGGCTGTGGCTCAAAAATACCACAGTCTTTGAGAAGGCTCTTTCTGTGTTGTTTTGCTACCAGCTGTCAACTTTCTACAGATGTATCCTTCAACCCCCATTCACTTCAGATCTCTCTTAATATTCTTTCTCTACTGTCTCTGACATTCACATTTTGTTGATGGCTGTTGCTTTGATAGATTTGAAAAGATCATGTTGTACCACAACAACATTCCATGAAAAGTGCAATTTCTAATCTCTAATCTAATGTTGCCTCCACAAAGATCAGAGCTGACAGAAGTTAATTTTTTGGACTACAGTTTCCAGAACCCCACAGGCTATGTGACCACTGGCCTCATGCCATCCTCCAATCTAAAGATTTGAACAAATTCAGCTTTAATCAATCACAATCTTCTGCACAGTTTGGCAAAGGCTTGGGAAAACTATTCTGCTGATGGTAAGACAAAACTCAACCTCTCTAGGATGTGTTTTTTTATTCCTTCTCCTCCTGTTCCCAGAGTTTTATTCAGTTTCTCTTTGAAAAGTTGTAAATTGTGACATCTGTGCAAAGCAAGATCTCTTAGCAGAGTAAATATCAGTGGTGTCCCTGTAGCATTTAAACTCACCTTATTGTTCTATTGGTCTATTCTCTGGAACAATAAGGCTAAGACAAAGATTATTGGGTTTGTTTATTTTGAAAAACATTTTATAGAAAAATCTAGCCTGTCCTCAAGACCTGCATATAAGGCTCAGAGAGAATTGTTTAGCCCATGAGTTCTCAACTTTTTAAAGCCAGGGACTAGGTCACACTCCCTCAAACAACTTGAGGGGCCGGACAGCCATTTTGCCCTTCCTCCACCACATGGCACTCCCTGGTGTGGTGGAGGCGGTAGGGGGCCTCATGAAATGGTGCCATGGGCCACATTCGGCCCACAGGCCACAGGTTGAGAATCACTGGTTTAGCCCACTCTCAAGAAATATTTGCTAACATCTTGAGAGTTAGAAAGGACTGAGAGGAGAAGACATGTATCTTTGACTCCATAGGAGCAGCAATAGGACAGTGAGAGATAGCCAATGAAAGAAATGTTTACACCCTACTCTTACATCTAGAATGCTCCTATTGAACATCCATGAGGAGAAGTGGGAAAGAGGTGATGTTCTGGAAGATTCTTTTGAGAAAAAAGATAGTTACATATTAGCAGTCAGTTATAAGAAGGTGGGGATTGTGGTGGCTTAGTGGCTAAGATGCTGAACTTGATGACTGGAAGGTTGGAAGGTCAGCAGTCTGTGAGCAGAGTACTGAACGATGGAGTGACCTCCTGTCCCTGTCCCAGCTCCTGCCAACCTAGCAGTTTGAAAGCAAGAAATTGCAAGTAGATAAATAGGTACCGCTTTGGTGGGAGGTAAATAGCATTCTGTGCATTCTGGTGTCTAGTCATGCCTGCCACATGTTCATGGAAATGTCTGCAGAGACAGACAGTGTTGGCTCTTGGGCTATAAAAAGAGATGAACACTGAACCCTAGAGTCAGATACAATTGGCTTTCGAGCAAGGGAGACCTTTACCTAATAAGAAGGTTCTAAATTAAGAGAAGAATGTAGCACATTAAACTACTGTCCCACCTGTTGGCTGAGGGTCTAGTTAAGAAATGAACATTTCTACTCTCTCGTACAGAGCCACATTGCCATGTGATGTGTTTTGAATCACACATGTACAATGTAACAGTTGCACAGTCACGTGACAAAACCAAACAATGACAGCTACTGGTGCCTAGTGTGAATGGCAGGCATGTGATGTAGTGAGTGCCTGTCACATGTAATAGCTTCTGGATAGAATCATTGCCTCACAGAAACATTTTCAACATGTTGTGCTTTTAACTTTTTAAATTGACATGAGGATGAACATAACTTTTAGAATTTGATTGCTTGAAATGTGGTCAATAATAATAACTGGCACATAAAACACACTTGTGGGTGTTGGGCAATCTTTGCAGAGTGGTACAACTAGTGTGCCCCAAGGGCTTAAGGTTGAATGTATTGAAATGCAAATTTCCCCTTTTCTTTCATCTTAGTTCCAAAAGTACAAATACTCAGGCACAGATTTTTTTAAAAAGAGAATGTTCTCTTCAGGTATCATCTTTTCTTTGAATTGCTTGGTTTCTTGACAGATGAGGCATCAGTGATATACTTATACAGAAAAAAATCCACTTTCCCTGCTGTCTGCCAAGAAGGAGAAATGGTTAATTTGCTAATAGATGCTAATAAACCACTTAACAACATTGCCTATGGAATGGAAGAACTTAAATAGAGCAACCTAATCAATCCATGCTAGATTGGTCCTGAATTCTCCTGTAGTTGTACCCTCTGCTTCTCATAGAAAGACTTCAGCCCTTTTTATTTCTATCTCTAACAAATTTGTGCCAGAGAAATGATTTTTTAAAAGGCTAGATTGAACCTCCTAGTTTAGCCTATAAATACAGAAAACCTCATTGTCCTTGGGCCCAATCTCTCCGGGAAGATGAGCCAAACTGTATGTACATACTACCTGTTTCTTGTCTCTTTAACGGTAAAGGCTCTTGCTCAGTCTCTCTCTTCTTCATCTTCCCTCTCCTTCCAAAATGGCAGCTCTTTTACAAGCATTGTACCCAATAAAACAGGGATAAGCAACCTACGGCCCATGGGCCGGATGTGGCCCATGGGCCGGATGTGGCCCATGGTGCCAAATTAAGTGGCTTGTTCCCTCACTCCAGCAGCCACCGGAATTGGTCCCAAACTCATTTATGGCTGTTGTAAATGGCTGGACTTGAGGCAGCGGCACTGAGGGGACCACCAGTCCAGCCCATCAACTGTCTGTGGGAGCGTGATTTGGTCCCCGACTTCAAAAGTTTGGCAACTCCTACAGTAAAACAAAGCATGTAGAGCAGACAGTAGCTAATAATGTGGGGAAATAGAGCAGTATCAACTTGCACAACTGATTCTTGGTATGCTAAAATCAAATTAGTTTAACTCTCTCCCACATTCAGTTTCTTTGTATTGCATTTGTGGAACTGCTGGAGTTTGGTAACTTCTGAAGAGGGAGAGAAAGGATGAAAGAAAATTCTCAGCTATTCCTGCTGACCTAGTTCTACAGATGCAGCTATTCTCAGTGTGGAGTGTGTTGTTTTGTGCGCGTTAAATATTAAGAGCCTAATTTTAGGAATGTTGTCCTCTTCTTTGCGAAAAGGATCCCAGGAATGCGTTTGAAGAAAAAGGGTGGCAATCCTGAATCAGCATGCGAAACATGATTGAATGAAGTGTTTGCATTCAAAGAGCTCAGCGCTCAACATGTTCTCCCTGGGTTGACAAATTGGTCCATTTGTTTCCTCCCGTGTTTGATTTTTTAAAAACAAGAATGTTCTTCCCATTAAATTTAGGGAAGAATTTTCAAAAGTACTTAGCAATATCCAAATGACGCAAAAGCCCTTATTCTTACCATCCCTGTTCCATAACATTCCTTGACCACACTCTGTACGTTCAGATCAGTGATTCCTTTGGATGCATTAGCCAAGATAGCCAATAAAACTAAAAGCTTGCTAAAAGGAATGCATGATAGTACTAGCAATAATTCACAACCTTCAAAAGCATATAACCCAACAGCAATAGAAGCATCTTAACTGCACCACAAACATATGGTAGCCAATTAAAATGCTATCTGTTTAAGAATGTCTTGTCATTCCAAAAGCCTCTGCCATCCAGTAGTTAGTTGGGGCTGCGGTGGCTCAGTGGTTAAGAAGCTCGCCTTGTTAGCTAGAAGGACGGCAAGTCAGCAGTTCAAGATCCAGGTACTGCATGATGGATTGAGTGCCCATCTCTGTCCCAGCTCCTGCCAACCTAGCAGATCGAAAGCAAGAAATTGCAAGTAAATAAATAAGGATTGCTTTGGTTGGGAAAAGATCTTGGGGACAAGAAAGGAGCCTCATTTGGGCATCCCGTGAGCAGAGTTTCTCCAGCAAAAATCCTGTCAGCCCAGAATAATTTCTGACATGAAATTATTATTATCCAGTAGTGATGGGGAAAATCTCTCTCAATTGTGATGAATTTACGTATTTGAACTCCACCTTACTTTTTCTTGCTGTCTCTTTAAAGCATCAGCTCAAGAAGACTTTCTCTCCCATTTCTGTATCAAAACTGGTAATGTTTTTATACATTTTCAAAACATGCACATTTATGCATTTCCCTTTGACTGAATGCCTTCATTCATGTTCTTTCAAATGTGTGCATTTTAACTGGTTCCTTTTTTTTAACTGTAGGGTACTGTAGTGGCTTAGTGGTTAAGATGCTGAACTTGATGACTGGAAGGCTGGCTGGTCAGCAGTTTAGGAGTGTGCTCCTGTCGCTGTCCCAGCTCCTGCCAACCTAGCCATCTGAAAGCAAGAAATTGTAAGTAGATAAATAGGTACCACGGGAAAGGTAATGGCATTCTCTGCCTACCACATGAAGGCAGAAATGTCTGCAGACACAGACAGTGTTGGCTACGAACTCTAGAGTGGGATAGGACTGGCTTTCAAGGAAGGGTGATCTTGACCTAATTTAAACATGCTCATAATTTTGTGTATCCCTCCAAGCTCTTCTCCTCAGAAATATAGCATTCTGAAGGTAAAATGAGGTACAGTTCTTCTTGCAATCAATCTTGGAGAATGGGAGAACACAAAAAGCTATCCTGGTGTCTAATTAACCGCCTTGTGAATGCCAGAATGATTGTATATTCTACCATGCCTGCTAGACCTTTAAATACAAAAGTGCTTGTGTGTTTGTTTGTTTTTTTAGCAAGTGGAGAGAAGTTTTGGGAGGAACATTTAAGCAGAATGTATGTTTTCTGCATCTGTTATTACATAGCACATTCTTCCTCTTTCAGCTGAATTGTTGCCCACTGTCAAACAGGAGGCTTGTTATATAACAGAAACACTATTCCCTGTATATTTAACTATACAAGAATCAAGAAACAGTTTTGGAGTACATCATAGTCTCATTGCATAAGCCCTCTTTCTTACAAGTCTACTGTGGAACAACTTAGTGTTTTCATCTTAACAGCTGCAATGTGTTGTTCCATGATATTACGAAGACTTATGGCACAATTTTAGACACTGCTGTGCCAGCAGAAATACTCACAAGACAACATTATGGTATCCCATAGTCAGAGAAAAGTCACAATTTGTAACTTTTCCTTTTGTGATCCGAGTCATCATCCTGCCTGGGAATGCATTAACTGATATTAGAAGATGATGGGGGGGGGGGATGTGAGATATGATGTAGTGTTAATATATGGTGATCATTATTGCAAACTATGTTCTAACTCAAATAGAGACAAATGCATAATATTTATAAGAATTACAGGAGTCCAACTACCTCATCAAGCTACAAGTCCTAGATTCTACAGTATAGAGCAGTGGTGGCAAACCTTGGCACTCCAGGTGTTCTTGGACTTCAGTGACCAGAAGCCAAGTCAGACCCCCCCCCCCCGATCAGGACATTTTGGAATTGAAGTTCAAGAACAGCTGGAGTGGCAAGGTTTGCCACCACTGGTATAGAGCTATGGCAGTAAAAAGTGGTATCAGGTTGCTATAACTGTGTATTGCTGGTATGTCTCTACTGTCCCCAGTGGAGCTCAGCCACAAATAAGTGTGCATAGGATTGCGGCCTGACGAGCAAACAGCTTTTCATCCACAAGTCCAAATGGCTTTGCAGTTATCGTCCAGCTACAGTAATGGAATAGACCATACAACCAGGAACTCAATGCCAAGTGTTGGGTGGTGGTAAATAACCAGGCTCCTCAAAGGGGCCAATGGCTACAGGCAGTTGAGCCCCTTTGGGTGGGGTAATGGTCCCCTCAGTGGAGGAAATGCCACTGGAAACCATCATATTGGGCCCAATGGCAAAATGAGCAGAGGAAGAACCACTTTATTATTCTGATTCCTAATGGTCATGGAGGCAGAAGAGGCCATGCCAGATGGACTGGCTGTAAAGGCACACCTTGTCCATATCTTCAAGGCTGCAGCAGTCCATTGCAGTCCTGGTGTTAGATCTTGCATGTCTCATTTCATATGAGCCACAGGAGATGGCTCCGAGAAGATCATAGTGTGTAGGTCACTTCATGGCAAGCTGGGATCCACCTTAAACAAATTCATGCCAATGACATTTTTCCCGTTTGCCTTGGAGGGCGAAGACAGCCCAGAGCTAGCCAGATTCCAAGACCAGGCCTCTCGGTGCCCTGGGGCAGGAAGAACATATACAGTCAAACCTCACATAAAGAGTGTTTCGCTTAAAGAGTAACTCGCTTAAAGAGCAGAATTTTCTCTGAATGTTCGCTTCGCTTAACAAATAAAACCAACCAAAAACTCGCTTAACAAATAAATCGGGGTTCACAATTCCCCCCACAATTGGTCATTTACAATGGTGTTTCACTTAAAGAGCAAACTCGCTTAAAGAGCAATCCTGTGGAATGCATTATGCTCTTTAAGCGAGGTACAACTGTACAGTATTTGGGTCCAGTTGCAGCTGCCTCCACCACCTATGTATATTAAGGAGAATTTATTTTACAAACATTGAGTCCAGTAAGATATTTAATTAAGGAAGATCATTGAATCCAGGGCTGGTCCTACCGTTATGGAGAATGGGCACCTGATATTGGCTATCATGAAAGCACAGCAAATTGTTGTTTCATTTGTTACTGCATTCCTACTTGCAAAGGAGAAGTACTTGTCTGATTTTTCTGTGTCAAGAGAAAATGGGGCTCTTCTCCATGTAACATCATCTAGTTATGTAATGTTGATAAGAGACAGATGACCTGAGAGTTGCTGACTTTGACAAAAGCAAGAGCACAAAGAGATGACTTGCATGGGTGGGAAGGGTGGGGTTGTTGAGACAACATCATTCTACATGAGACATTTCATTTCCCCCCCCCCCAAGTAACCCACAAAGCTTTTGGGATGTTGCTGGGTTGTCAGGTTTCCACACTGACTCTTCATTGTTTTCCTTACAATCACCATTCCAAGCCATCTTGCTGATCAAGACCAAGGATTCAGTGGCATCCCTCTCTATTCCATGTGATGTACATGTGTTTCTCATGGTCTCTTTTCTCTTCCAAACAGAGGGAGGGAGACAGAACCCATTTCTAAGTGTATGTTTATTTTGACCAAGCTAGATCATACAGGTGAGCTTTTGGTCATTAAAGATCAGAACATATCACACAGAAACAAAGGAAAAGCTGCCAATATAGATATATACTTTTTCCTTATCAGAACATACACATGCAAATTAACTCATTGTGCAAGGCACAGAACACATTCCTAAGATTCTTAACACCCAGGCAGCTATGGTACGTGACACCCCCCTCCCCCATTTCTGCCTCATGGCCTCTGCACAAGCTTGGTTACATAAGCAAAAATAAGGCAAAAAGCTGACTTTTTTTAGAAAACAAAACAAATTGTTAGGATCACTAATGTAAGTGATGGCTGATATTGACAGATAAACAACTAGATTAGAGGTGGTCCCAACCCAGTCAACTGGAATGAAACCTTCAGTATTGGCAACAACAAAGGGTCCTTACCTTACATCACACCGGTAGTGTAGACTAGTTGCAAGAAAGATGAACAGGCAGAAAGCTCAAGAGAAACTCTGGGAAGGGGCTGCCATGGGTTACCCACCACCATCAGCATTTGCCTCCTGTCTTACTTTTCCTAATGGTAGGGCTGACTTGTATTTTCTGAATACTGTATGTGTTTTCCTGGCTGCCACTATTTTAAGTCTTCTACAGCAGTGCTATAAGTTTGATCGAGGAACAGTGGAACAAAATAGGCAGCTGAATAATAAGAAAAAATAACAATGCAAGTTTTAATAACATATTTTAAAAGTAACAGGATTCATTATCTCCATTTTCAAGTTTCCTAAAATGTCTGCAACAACATGAGTTTGCCATATTGGCACAAGAACTGTGGCTCTGAGTTAAAAGTATCATGAGAAACAAATGGCTTCTTGTACACATCCAATTAATCCATACTTCTCTTTGAATTTTAGGTTATTCTCTCACAGAGGCCAGCATATTTTCCCAGATATGGAGAGCTTCTGCATCCTGGAAAAATCAGAGGATGAGTCAAAGTTGTTCCAGTGGTTTTGTCCCTTTATTGAGCAGTCTGGAAGTAATTTTCTCAAGTATTGCCATTTATCCATCGTCGTCGTGTGGTTCTGGAAGAGCTGTGATCTGCAACAAAGACCTGCTCTTCCTTGTGCTCTCCATGCAGTACTACCAACCAGGCTCAAGCCCTGCCAAAAAACAAAACACAAACAGAAATGTCTCAAAACAATTTTTTACAAAAACTTTACTCAGTCCATTAGTGTACCACTGTTTTGACCCTGTGAGTTTGTCTTTCTAAAATGAGTATCACAAACACAATTAACTTTGCAGGAGCTTGACATTTTGTATCCGCTAACAGGAAAACCAAAGACAACAACTCAATCAGAAGCCAAACCTGAATGTTACCTAACTAGAGACCTCCTGGTTTCCATATGCTACTTAGGCACTGCTAGGAGGATCTGTTTGGACAAGAAGCCCCACAAAGTCTCTCTAAGCTCCAAAGTCAGGGAATCAGGCTGTGAATATAATTGCTTCACAGCACATCTTGCACCTTAAGGCCTGAGATGTGCATCAGTCATCAAAACATTTCCCAACAGGCAGTCAATGTTTCTTTTTGTTTGTTTGTACCATCTTTTTTCTCCCATGAATTCTTGTACCTTTTTGTCACTTGCAAACCACTGCACTCGTTTTTGTGTCCGTGTCCTGTTTTGTACTGAAGCAGAGTTTAGTGCTATTGTCCATCCCTTCTACTTTAGTGTCCTGGTGTTTTTCTCATTCCCTGCATTTTTAAAAAGTAATTGTAAAACTGCAGAGCTGGAAGATCATCCAGTCCAGCCCTTGTCAAGGAAGGAAGTCCATAGTGGGGAATTGGATTCCCAGCCTCAGGCTCCATAGCCAGACACTTAAACTACTGAGCTATCAAGCATTTCATTGCATAGAAAATAATTAAAACCTGTTCAGCATTCTTAATAAAGAGGCTTTTTCTTTCTTATTTTTGGTTGACTGCAGGCAGGGAAATCCCATTGGAGGGGACATTGCTCTGCAGGAATGGTCACTACATGCTTAACAGAAAATATGTGTGTGTTGTGTGAATGTATGTGGATATAGCAGTATAAACTTGACAGGCCTTATTATATGCTGGCAGCATATAACAACATACAAAGCTAACATTAAAATATCTAAAACAAAAAGGAATTTAAAGGACTAGATGATATCTGCCCAATATTGGGCCACCTCAACAGCATTTCCTCTTGCCAACATAAGGTCCTCCTCAGTGCACACTGAAGGGCATCATGCGCAGTGATGGGATGTAATAGGTTCTCACCAGTTCTCCAGAACCGGTAGTAACTTTTCCCAGTGTCTCAGAGAACCAGTAGCAGCTTTTGGGGGGGAACCACCTTCGGGGCTTACCTTTTCACTGGTGTGCATGCATGCCTACAGTGCTTGGCGCATATGCACGGCCTCCTTGCTGTCCTCTCAAGTGGGGAGGAGGAAGAGAAGCTGCTAGCCTGAAGCTCCCTATAGCCTTCTCCCCAGGGTAAGTGACTCACCTTTGGATGTGGTGTGTCTGTGTGTATTTCAATGTGTATTTAATACCTTTACCTATATTGACGTACTACCACAGTTCCTAAAAAGGCCTGGCAGCCTGGCTTGGGGTTTTTAAGCAAAGTCTTGGAGTTACCTCATCAATAAGCTACACCTGTGCTGTTCCAATTGGAGAATCCTTAAGGAGGTGCAGCTGTTTTACATTTAAATTAAGGCATGTTATCCTAGAGAACTGGTACGATGACCATATCCATCTATTGTGCTGCTCAGGCACTTATACTAACAGGTAAGTGATGGGTTTGTGTTTGGGGTGTGTGTGTATTTTAATGTAATTTTTATTTATTTATTTATTTATTTATTTATTTATGGGTTTGTGTGGTGGGTGGGTGGGTGGGTGGGTTGAGGTGTGTGTGTGTGTGCTTATTTTTATTTTATTTTTTATTTGGCCCCGCCCACACCATGACATCATGACGTTAGCTCCACCCACACTGTGATGACATCACAGTGGGGTAGTAAAATTTTTGACATCCCACCACTGATCATGAGCATTGTATCATATGGGTAATTGTTTGTTCTTCTCTGCATTCACACAGGCTACCGTCTACAGGGAAACCCCAGTTTTTCAGATTAGCCCTTGATCTTCCTACCCCAGCACACAGTCTGTTTAAAGGTTTCTGCACAGGCCATGGTTGTTCGTGGCCAGGTGGTAGAGAATCATGTGGTTCTGCCCAGTTATCTGGTAGCTCCTCACTTGCCTTCCAAAGTGCTGGGGTGGTCTGTGAGGGCTGGTTGTTCAGGGGAGCAGAAGTTATGAGGAAGCAGTGCCTTGATTTCAGTCTCTGCTTGGGTTGTTGGTGATCAAATAGCAGGTGTGTTTCCGAGGATCTTGCTCTTACCCACTCTTTCTGAGCAGCACTTTCTCACTGAAATGTTGGTGGAGAGATGCCAGCTAAGTAATGCACTTTTTGTACTGGGGCTGGGTTTAGGCATCCTGTGACCAATCTCACTGTTTCATTTAGGGCCACATCCACCTGCTTTGCATGCGTTGATCTGCACCACACTGGACTCCTGCAGAGTAACATAAAGCTAGTACAGAAGTTCTTAATGTGTGTGGTTGGGCACCCTAACTTGTGCCTGTTATTTTCTTCAAAATGTTGTTCCTGGAAAAAATCTTCTGTTTAGTGTTTAGGCATTACGGAATGTAGTTTCTTGACATCTAGAGAGCTGAATTATGGCTCCAGTGATCATGGTTTATCTATTATAATGGAAATTTGTTTCCCCCCACCACCACCACCAATGTAATTTCTTTCTTTCTTTCTTTTCTTTTCCAAATGTGAACATGTCACCATGCACCATTACATTCCTTTTGTCTGTAACAAAGGACCCATCTCTCCCTGTTACTTCTGTGCATTTGGCTAACATCAGTGGTGGGCTCCAAAAAAATTTACTACCACACTGTGGGCATGGTATGGTGGGTTTGGCCAGGGGGGAAGCCCAGCATTGCACCCGAATTAGGACTACTTTTTTTCAAAATTTGGATGGGCGGGGCCAGCCAGAATTTTTGCTACTGGTTCTGGCAAACTGGTGCAACCCTGCTGATGCTTACCACTGGTTAACATGCTAAATTCTAGAGCAGATATATGGTCAGAAAACTGCTAGAGTGGTTGCA
The DNA here is from genome assembly GCA_030440675.1 of Furcifer pardalis. Lineage (NCBI taxonomy): Eukaryota > Metazoa > Chordata > Lepidosauria > Squamata > Chamaeleonidae > Furcifer > Furcifer pardalis. The sequence continues at coordinate 92,157,779 of CP126890.1, read as the reverse complement.
TCCTTATGGTCAAACAGATAAGAGTCTGAGACACACAACGAATAACTTCCTCATGTGCTACATTTATTTCCACACTTAATTATCTTGTGCAAGATATTATTTCCTGAACATGGACAAAAGGTGTTGTATAGAGATATGTATCCCAATAAAAATTATTGATTGTCAAAGATTGAATAGCTTCTTGTAGCACTAATGTTTTTGCTAATAGAATACAGTAATACCTCATATAACATTAGTATCGAATAACACGAAAATCGCATAACATTAAGGAATCTGGGGGGAAGAATTGCATCGGATAACATTAAGATCCTATGGGATGCTTCAGATAACAACCGCTAAAGCCTGTGTGGTTACAATGTATCTCTATGGCTCCCATAGGATTTTAACATGCATCGAATAACACTAAAAATCATATAACATCAAGACTTGTGGAACCAGGTTTTAGTGTTATATGAGGTTTGACTGTACCTCTGTGTCTAATGCATATAACTGATTATATTTACACAGAAGAACAGTTGAAACTACCTATTAACTTAATTTGCCAGCAAGGCATAAATATACCAACTAGCTTTCTTCCAAATACTGCATTTAGCACAGTTCAAAAATCATTTGACAAGAAATATTTCAAACACCTCTTCCAAAGCATAAACACCACGAAAGTAACATATTTGCCGGCGTACAAGACGACTGGCCGTATAAGACGACCCCCCAACATTTCCACTCAAAATATAGTTTGTTATATACTCGCTGTATAAGACTACTCCCTCTTCTGCACACCTTCCACACACCAAATAAAACATAAAAGAACATCAGATTTGATTTCAACATGTTAATTTATATTCAAATGCTTATGACATACAGAAAAACTGTCACAAGGCTGTATGTTATCAGACATATACAGTAAACATAAAGCAGTGCAAGTTTATTAAACGTAATTCACCAAAGACAATTCACTAAAGTTGAATGGAACAATAAACCTATGGGAGCTGCCATGCTGTTTGTTTTCTAATTTGTTAACCAAACTGGAACTGTCAATGATAGAAGGAAGATAACAAATAGAGGGAGAGAGCAAGTGCCAGGCAAGTCCCTAGCAAGTTTGCTGGCGTGACAGTTTCCCTTTAAAAGCCTTCTAACTCCTGTTCGTCATCTGATATTAAAAGTTGTTATCTGATCCATCCCATAGGACCTTAATGTTATTCAATGCATTTCTCCTCCCCAGATTGTTTAACATTATGCAAGGTAAACGTTATCCGAGGTAAACGTTATCCAAGGTAAACATTATCCAAGGTATTACTGTATTTTATTCAACTGAAGTGTACCCGGCGTACAAGACAGCCCCCCACTTTTCAGGCATGTTTTTCAGGGGTAAAAAGTCGTCTTATATGCCAGCAAATACAGTATCTGTTTTCTTCACAAAGTTTTAAACAGCATGGCAATTGTATAGTGAAGCCAATAAATATAACCTTATTGGCCATGTTAGAGTTGTAGTAGCTATGAAGTAACTGAGTAATAGCTAGAAAAATAAATTTGGCTAATAATTGTGATGATGAATTAATACGATTTTTCTCTTATTTCCTTTTTTAATTGAAGATGCCATAATTTTACAGGTTTTGCTCTTGAGATCCCAATATTGGCCCAATCTATTAAAATAAAACACTGTTGATTCAGAATTTGGTTGTTATTTGCATTGGCTTTTCCCCTTCAACCAAGAATTCATACTGATCAGATATCTTGTGTTAATTAGATAACCTAGTGTCTAACCCCAGTCAGAAATGATTAAATTGGCCATCTCTTTCCTATGGGTTGGCATTTCAACAATGTCAAATATGTAAGATTCTTTGAAAAGAAATGGTTAATGCTTCTAAATTATTATAGAAGAAACGTCACCTAAACTTTTGTCACCAGTTTTAGTTTTCAACATGTCTAACTTGAGACTAATGCATTTGACAATAAACCTGCTTCTTTATTAACAGAACGTCAACATCAATCACCTCTCAGTGTGGTCTTGGGGACGAGAAGGCTGAACTTCAGATTTGAACAGCAGATTGACACGAGCCTTTGATAAAATGACAGGTACTCCCTGGCCTTTGGCTTGAAAATTGACTTAACATATTGCCAATAACCTTTCAGTTAAGATCTACTGAGTTTTTCTGATCAGGTAAATTACATAGGAATTGAAATGTCACATTTCTTCATTTCTTCTATGGGCTAACATTTTCAGAAACCTGTGTGTTTCTGTTTCCAACAAATCTCTCCACATACACCTTCAAATTTACAGATAAAAGTAAATTCTGATTTATTTATTTTTTGCTTACAAACTTAAACTTGACAATTAGTTAATGGATTTTCTGATTAACAGGTGTTTCTTGATGTCTTGCAACATGTTTTCCTCACTTTTTTGCTTTTAGAAATTTATCTGCTTAAAACAATGGGTGTATTTTAATGAATGTAACTAAGGTGTTTTCATTTCACAAGAGCCATGGTGGTCTATTCTTATGATAAAAGTACTTCCACCAAGATCTCTCCCTGTATGTGTCCCCTTCATCATAAGCTCCACTCAACATATAAGATTTGGTTCTGCTTTCATAGAAATGGATTACAATCTCCAAATGGAATGCTAAAAAAGATACAGTAAAACCTCGGATAACGCTAAAACTTGGTCCCACAAGTCTTGGTATTATCCGATTTTTAGTGTTATCCAATGCATGTTAAAATCCTATGGGATGGATTGGATAACGTTAAAGCTCCATAGAGATACATTGTAACTGCACAGGCTTTAGCGATTGTTATCCGATGCATCCCATAGGACCTTAATGTTATTCGATCCAATTCTCCCACTAGATTACTTAACGTTATGCGATTTTAGCATTATCCAAGGTAAACGTTATCCAAGGTATTACTGTATGTTAGTCTTAAAGGCATTAGAAGACCTGGAAATGTAATAGATCTGTAGAATAGCAAAGCTCTTCTTGGGGCAAGTAAAGGTGGTGTGTTGAAAATTTCAGTCCATTTTAACTAAGATACTGAACCTAAGTTGGGATTTAGAAATCTGAATGTATTGACTATCATTGAGGGGGCAGGGGACAGGAAAATTAGGCATAACTCTCCATCTCTTTTGTCTAACTTTAATAGAATTTTCAGATAGACTTGCTCCTGAGAAGCGAATTGTGACTGCAAAATTTCTTCCTAATGTGCAGGGTTTCATGTGCTACATGCCTTTAAAGTTTCATTTTTAACAAATGCTAATAGCTTCTTTATTTCAAGACAGAACTTGAATCAATTAGTCATCACATTAGATTAATCTGAGGGGGTTAAGTAGGTCATTCTTCAAATGAATAGGTCTGGGATTTTCATTCAAGAACAAACTGTATTTAGGAAAGTCAAAGTTACTTTTTGTTTATTGCCTATACCACTCTAAAATTTGACTTGTTTAATTCTGAACCTTGCAATCACATTTAATTTGCCAAAGGTAGGTTTTCAGGGTCTAATCAGGGTCGTCGTCAGGAGCCCAAGGTCAAAGCCGGTCAATAGCAACTGTAGGCTCAAGGGGTTTTCCGGAGGCGTCATCAAGGTCACATGCATGGGTTCAAGGTTCCAAGGGTTTCAATCCAGGTTTCTCAGTATCAACATCCAAGTAGGGAAAGATTCGTCCAAAAAAGAGCTTGCCGGCACGCCCTAGCTTTAAGGAGAGTCAGACCCAAAGCTGAGGGCTGGTTCAAGAGGTGTGTCCGGGCACTCCTTCTCCTCAGCTGTCTTAACAAGGCCCTACTCAGAGGCATACTCTTCATTATCCTGATTGCTGGCACCTGGCTAGCTCCAATTGTCTGGGCTGGCTTAGCCTGAGGGACCAGCTCCAAAGTGACAGCTGGTGCCAGATCCATGTCCTCCTGCTCGGCATCCTGATCTGGGCTTGCCATGGCCTGAGGGACCAGCAACAGGTCCTCCTCAGGCTCAGTCTCCAGATCGAAGCAGGCATCAGGCAACTTGGCTGGCTGACTGTCCTCCTCCTCCTTGCACCAGGACCCCAAGTCACAACAGATACACTATAGTGTAGGGAACAGAATGTTAGACTATCACTCAGGAGACTTGAGTTTAAATCCCCACTCAGCCAGGACACTCACTGGGGGATGGAACCGATTATAAAAACACTTGTTAAATATCTCATGTACCTTGGAAGCATTCTAAGGCCTGCTGCAAGTTGAAATTGACTAGATGGCACAGAACGATGAAAATTAGTGTTCAGACCAAAATGTCCATTCAACAAACTATCTTGCGGCAACTAGTCTAGCTTTCTGGATGTGTCCAAAATTTAATATGATGGCCTGGAAGATTGCTTACCTTTGCAATTCCTTTTTTGTTTGTAACAGATGCAGCTGTAGCCAGAATTTTTACCAAAGGATTCTTGTCCTCTAACCTCCTTCTCAGGAACAATATAACTCTTTAGAACATTCTGAGTCTGGCAGATTGCCCAAGGTTACACAGGTTGCCTTTACTTATTGGATACCCTGTTCAAAACATTTCTTCCAATTTTGTTCTGAAGGAGATTGACAGATGAAAAGGCTGTAGTATTTCTGTCTTAATGTGTCTTCTGTGCTTTTAATTACACTTTTCTAATTTAAGCTTTTAAATAGTGTTTTTGTCATAACCTTTGCTTTTTTATGTTTTGATGATATTACTTTTTACTTGTAAAAACAAGGAAATATCTTGCAGCATGCTAAAAAATCTAACAAATTTTATCTGGCCTAATTTTTCATGGACATCAGGCTACTTCTTTAGATGCAAGTGGACTGCAGTCCCTGCATGCTTGTGCAAGGTAAAACCTAAGTCACAAGATTATTTGTTTCTTCTGCAACAAACCAGACATTGGCATGGCTATTTGTCTTCAAATAATTGTTGTTACCGGTAGTATTTAGAATACACTGCACACACTGGCTTCATGGTTTTGGCAGGCCAGTAATATGAATGAGGGACTGCGGTGGCTCAAGTGGTTAAGATGCTGACTGGAAGGCGGCAGGTCAGCAGTTCAAGACCTGATTACTGCATGATGGAATGAGCTCCTGTCTCTTTCCCAGCTCCTGCCAACCTGTCAGTTCGAAAGCAAGAAATTGCAAGTAGATAAATAGGTACCACTTCGGTCGGAAGGTAAACAACAGTCCATGCACTCCGGTGTCTGGGCATGCCTGCCACATGTCCACAGAAACATCTGCAGATGCAGGTAGTGCTGGCTCTTTGTCTGTAAACAAAGATAAGCACTGAACCCTAGAGTTGGATATGACTGATTTTCAAGCAAGGACAACCTTTAACTTTATTAATATGAATGATTGTTGATAAATAAATGAATGAATGAGGTTAGATCTGATGTGGTTCATTTCATTGTGTAAAAATACACAAAGAACTATGACTATCACCCAGTTAATTAACCCAGGATGTAGTTGATTATGTAATTGCATGTGAATAATTTGACATATCAATAAAATCAATTGGTCTGGAGCTAGCAGCTGTTTGTCTGTAGTTTCTAATGATGTGTTCATGTGTCAGAGCAAAACAATAATGCAGAACAGAAATGTTATCTTCTGAGAGAGGAAAGAGAGAAATATTTCCCTTAGGAAACTGCATCCTGTCTGCAGTTTTTAGAACTACAGCTATTTAAAGGTGCATGTTTAAAATTTGTTTCTTGAATAATTGGGTGCATCTATTTAGATAATGCAAAGAGTTTTTTTTAATAGTCCAGCCAGTAAATCAGTGATATACTTCAAGACTCTCAATGTGGTTTCCATATTTCCCAAGGCACAATGGACATGATTTTCTGTGCAAGACAACGTCAGGAAAAATGCTGAGAGCAACAGAATCCACTCTTCTTAGTATTTTATGCCCTGGAAAAGGCTTTTGATTCTTTTCTGAGACCTGCTATGTGGGCTGTGCTGAGATGATTTGGTTGCCCCGAGCATTTTGTAGATCTGGTCCCGGTGCTCCATAATGGCATGTCTGGGGGGAGGGGGGTTCTCCATCAAAACAGCATATTAGATGCCTTCCCAATCACCCACAGATTGAAGCCCTTTACTTGGCTGCTATGAAATATGAAACTCCTAATAACAATACAGGTGAAGAGAATAAATACCACTTCAATGGAGGACTCTTTAATTTGGCTAGACTACGCCACCGAAAACTAACCAGTGCTAACAGGATAATGGAAATGCAATATGCCAATGATACAGCATTGCCTGCTTTCACACCTGAGGAGCTGCAACAGTCAGTCAATTGTTTCAAGAATGCATGTGCTTGTTTTCGCCTCACCATAAATGCTCAGAAATCCAAGGTACTTGCACAACCTGGCCCAAGGACAGACCTTCTAGAGTTCAGTATCATTATCTCAGATTCAGCACTGGAACAGGTAAACCAGTTTTCTTACCTTGGTAGCATCCTGTCTAAAATCTGCACCTGGAAACAGGATGAGGTGAAGAGAATCAGTGTTGCCCAGGTATATCACACCGGGTCTTCATGAACAAAAATTTAACAACCCAGACCAAACTCATGGTATACCAAGCTGTTGATATCTCAACATTACTGTATGGCTATGAAACATGGACCCTCTACTGCCAAGACATCAAAAAGCTTGAGTGCTTTCACCAACAGAAGCTAAGATCCATCTTGAACATCAAGTGGGATGACTATGTCACCTACATCGCATTCCTCAAGAAGGCAAATCTAAAGAGCATTGAAGCTTCCATAAAATTCCACCAAATTCTTTTGTACACATAGTAGGGCATAGGTTGCATGCACATAAATGGTCCATTGATTGGATTTCTTCACATTCACAGAAAATGTGTCCTGTATCTAAGTAGCCCCATTTTACTTGATTATTCTTTTATCTTATTTCAGATCAAAGTCTATTAAGTGACTTCCAGATCAGACAACAATGCTTTGTTCTTGCTCAAAAGGATGCAATATTGTGTGAGTGGACAAATGCCTCTACAGCAGGCCTTCTCCTTTTCTTTTTAATTGCAACTCCCCAGTCCCAATGCTCAGAAGCCAGCCAACTGGTTGATTTCTTGTATTTGCCTACAAAGTAATTTTCTTGTGTTCTGCTCCGCTTCCCAAATTGTTCTATGGATTATTTGACTTTCTGGAGAAGATTTTGAGAGTTTTCTAGGGGGCTCTAGAGGTAGGGGGGGAATTATTACCCTATTCTTCTGACAAAAGCCAGTCCAGCTGCAAAAGTTATTTGGATGCCAAATTCTTTTTCCAGTTTTTCTCCTCACGATTTTGCACAGGCTGTTCATTTAGTTAGTTAGTTTTGGCACTATGGGGACAGTGTGCTTGTCCTCTGCAGGGCATACTTTAGGTCTCAAATTTCCTCACTGCAGTACAGTGCTTTGACTCTTGGTATATGGGGATGGAGTCTGTTGCATCATATGGTTCATTCAAGGACAGCACAAGCAGAGGGGAAGCAACATCCTGTTGCTCAAAGGGCAAGCATCTTATGCTTGTACGTTGGCATGGCCAAAAAAGAAGTCCCTGTCTTTTTTGGGGAGCCATGCATTGAACTGAATGCATCTGAGAGGCTGGCTAACCTGGCAGTGGATGTGAAAATAAATTAGTGGAACAAGGGAAATCAGAAGCACTTAACTCCTTCCTATAGCCATTTAAAAATGGATGATGTTGTGACCTTTGAGGTATTATCTCATGCACCAAATGGGAGAATAGCAACATGTAGAAAAACAAGCATGACTTATGGAGAAGGTGCAGCATGTTGCAAAGGAAGGGGACATCTACAAGGGACCCGTTGAAATGTGCTGCATTGACAGTTTGCTGGCTGAAGCATGAAAATGGATGTTAGATACATTGCAAGGAAGAAAGGAGAATAATAATATTAATGTCAGAAATTATTCTGGGTAGAAAGGATTTTTGCTGGAGAAACTCCACTCAGGGGATGCCTGAATGAGGCTCCTTTCATGTCCCCAAGAGGTGGGACAGAAGACAGGCGCTCAATCTGTCATGCAGTACCCAGGTCTCGAACTGCCAACTTGCGATCTTCCTGATAACAAGGCGAGCTTCTTAACCACTGAGCCACTGCAGCCCCACAAAAGAGAAGAGAAACAGCCTGAACACAAAAAGAATGTCTCATAAAAGTGATCTATTGGCTGCTGAGCTCATCTTCAGAGGTTCTTTGAGAGCAAACCAAAGTCACATTATTCCCCACCCCACCCCGTGTGCATCTGAAATACAGATTCAGCAGGAAAAAGGCGTGGAGCTTCATCATTTAATATGATTTTGTTTTGCCATGTATGTGGATTCACACAATTTTATAGTTCCATGTGCAATAGAAGGAAATTCCTTCATTAAGTGGAGGTACATGCAAGGGATGCCTATCAACTGGGGCAAAAGTTTGCTTGCAATGAGCAGTCTGCAGTCTACTTTGGCTGACATTAACTTGTAGGCAGAGGTTGGAAAAGTTATTTTTGGACTGTATATCCCAATTTAAAATGCAATAAAAGCAACAGCAGTCTCAAAAACCAGACTTTTCCAGCCTGTGCTTTTGGGCTACATTTTGTGTTTCACTTCTTATTTATTGTACATATGAAATGCATATCTAGCAAATAAGTATCTGGTTACTTTTGAGATGGTAAATGTAACCAATATAATTGTCAACATTAATTATCTATTTCAATGTTCAGGTTGCTTCTAGTAAAAGAGATAAAATTCTGGACAGAATTATTCTCTCTACAGTCTTGCTGCAAAACATTTTGCTGTCGTAAAAAGAGAGCTTATATATTTTATTTTATTTTATTTTATTTTATTTTATTTTATTTTATTTTATTTTATTTGTCTCAGCACAGATTGACCTAAGTGTTATTACCAAAGGCTGCACAAAGTAGCATTTAGGATTTTATATCCCACCACATATGTGCATTATCCATCCACACTATCCTTTGAAACCCATTTTATGAGCATTTGCCAGCTGAGCTCATGGGAAGTGCAGACAATCTTACTGAGGCTTACTCATTTTGCCCACAAAACCTTCATGTGGCAGCCTTAATTAAAAGACTGGGGAAAGTACAATATGTTCTTTGGTGACACACTCCAACAGGATGATGTGAACTGAGGAAAACATATTGATTACAAAACCCCTCAAATTAAATCCTATAGAATTTTAATGTGGGGGTGGGGGAATGGTTTCCACTTACACTTTTTTTCTGCTTTATTTTGAAACAAATCTACTCATACCTAAGTAATTACGGAAGAAAAAAGTAAGAGGTCTACTTCTCATCAAAATGATGATCTCATGGAAAGTTGTTGACAAACATTCATGACATCAGTGTAGGAAGGAAACTGTGGCAAACTGGAAATGGAAACTTAATTACAAAGTCTAGAAATAAAATACTGGGAAAATTGAGAATTTTTAATTCCTTGTTTAAAAAAACTACTGTAGGTAGCTTGGAACTGCAAAACACCAAACAGATCTAAAGAGCAAAATTTTGAAAGCATTTTTACTTACTCCAAGATTAGTTGTTTGCTTTGATTGCTGGTTGGTATAAAATGCTTTCCCCTTTGAATGGAAAATGTTAGTTGAAGAAGACATGGAATAATTATGTACAAGTAACATAATTATTAGGGGGCATTTGTATATAAACATTTGTATGTAACAATGTTGGAGGAGAATTTTGAGAGTACCCTGGGCAGCAAAGAGAACAAATAGGTTGATCTTAAAAGAAATCAACCCAGCTTGCTCCTTGGAAGGTCAAATATTGAAGTTAAAGTACTTTGGACATCAAATAAGAAGAGAGGATTCACTTGAGAAAAACTTGATGCTGGGAAAGGTGGAGGCAGAGGCGTAGCTACCGCCGTATCTGCCGTATCAATTATACGGGGGCCCCGGGCTACAGGGGCCCCCAACGTGCGTAAGCAAAACAAATCTTTACCCTTCCTAAGGGCCCCCAAACAAATTTTTATACGGAGCCCTGCCAAGGCACGCTACTCTTCTGGGTGGAGGGCAAAAGAAGAAGGGGATGGCAGAGAATGAGATAGCTAGATGGTATTGTTGGCACAGTGGTCACATAGCTGGGCGGGTTGAGGAGGATGGTAGAGGATAGGGGTGCCAGGCACGCGATGGTCCATGGGGTCACAATGGGTCGGACTTGACAGGGCAACTGAAAAACATATAACAATTTAGAATAATATTAATGACATTTTATCTTGGAAAGACTTTCCATTGTCACTGTCCTGGCATGCCTGTTTACCTATTCCAAACTACCTCTCCATTTTACTCAGTTCTCTACCAAAGCCTTTCAGGGTCTGTAGCTGCGCTTCTAAGTCCTGCAGGATTGGAGCTCTCAGCCTCAAAACAGCCGTTCTAAATCCTGCAGTAGCTGTGAAGCCTCACCTGAGAGCCTTGGGAAAGGTTTTGGACTTTCATAAGCTCCACCTGGACACCCTGGGTAACTTAACTATATACAAACCCACCCTTCCTATGACAGACTGCTTTCAGCAATGAAGATCAGACTTGCAATTGCTTGGCTCTTCAGTCTCTTGTCCTGTTCCTGTGGACGGTTTTTGTGCCTGGCCTAGATCTTTCAACTCTGTTCTTGCCTTGCCCCTGAAGATACTCTGCCTCATCTGTGCTCTGAGTCACCTGACTTCTGGCTTGCTTAGACTATGCTTTTGTCATCTGGACTAATCCTGTATCTCTGGCTTGGTTTTGGATGTGGACTATTGACTGAAATGTGACTGATCTGTTACCTGGTTCTCCTTGGTTCTAGTATTTGTGTCATCTGATAAGTATGACTAATAATAATAATAACAATAATAATCTGCCAGCTATGACCTGGACCCTGACAAAACTTGTCTATGGCAGTACAATTAATAGTATGGGCACTGTTGTTCAAGTACTTCTTTACTCCTCAAACTTTACTTCACTTTCATATTCAAATTTATGTTTCTAATTTTTTGTAGCCTCAATCATTTGTCCACTAAATGTAGTCACTACTTCCTGATATTTTCTGAAACCTGCAGATGTTATTTATTATATTTCACAAATCTGATTATTTTCTTGAGAACTCTTGTAAAGCACAATGAGCTTTCAGGGGAGAAGGGTATTGATTTGTTTTGTCCTGTTATAGAGTCCAGAGTTTACCAGCTATGGATCACTTTTTGGAGCAAATACAATAATTTTGTGCCGTTAGAAAAGCCTATTAATAATAAAGAGGCAGAGAACAAACGGATTGTTGTCTGTTCTAAACTCTTTCCTGTTTTTATTTTCCATTTCATTTTTATTAACTCAAGCGGAATGCAAAACCGTTAACTGGTTCAAAGTGATGAAATCCATTTCATTAGACCTTTTCTACATTCTTCCACATAAAATAAAGAAACAAAGTATATACAGCTGTAGCAAGTCTTATTTTGAGGGAAAATGCATATACCGTACAAGGTACTGTGAAAGATCTAAACGACAGACATGTGGGTGGAAATTGGGTAGATAATGTATGAAGAAAATTACTTTAGACAACATTATTTCCAAGTAATGTGTACTTAGTCAAAGTTTATTTCTTTCTTTTTTGCTTTGCCTTGACATTATGTATTTTTAAAAGTTAGTCAGGAAACTTTCCAAAGTTGTGATTAGTGATTTGAAGAGCAATCAGAAGAGGGCAGGGCCAGATTTTCCTATAGGCTATCTAGGCTTCAGCCTAGGGCCTCAAGATCAAGAGGGGCCTATATATTGATATATATAACAGGAATGATGTATTTTATTATCTCTCATGTAATTTACAAACTTAAAAATGGGAGGTGAGAGAGCCACAGAAGTGTAATAGTCTTGAAAACCAAAATTCATACGGTAACTTGAAACATGGTTTCCCATAGGAATGCACTGACATCCAATTTATCTGTTCCAGAAAAATTTGTAACTTGAGCCATTATTTTCAGTTGATTTTCATTCATATTGTGAAAATTTTGTAACTTGAACCATTTGTAACTCGAGGTACCACTGAACTGTCCTAGACATCCAATATGAAGACTTACCCTTCTATTAGGACTCCTGGTGTGATATACTTTCAACATACTAAGAAAAATGAGCTTAATTTAGTTTCCTCCTTCCTATGTTTTAATCAGTGGGTTTATATCACTCATTTCAGCCACACAAACAGAAATTGTTTCAGTACAGCCAGACACGAATCTTTTCATATCTATTTTTCAGGAAAAAATAGTGCCTTGTTCATTGAAAAATGTATAGGATTCCATTCAACAACATTGGGACTGATGTTCTGTCAAATAAAACATGTTATATAGGATGTCAAAAGAATGTACAGTACTCCTTTTAGCAGACATTGGTCAGGAGAAGTGAGTACATGTCAACCAAGTGTTTACTCCTCTTTAGTTAGGCTCTCATAGCCACATACAACCTGTGTAGTACAGTACATAAATCATTGGGCTGGATTCAAGTCCTAGCTTGGCCATGGGAACTCACTGGAGGTAGCACTGGTAAAACCACTTCTTAAATACAGCACATACCTTAACAACTATGGACCTTAACAGTGCCACAGACACACAGAGCACTTAGCTTAATGAAAATGTTTCCTTCCTTTAATGTTTCCATGCCACCAGCTGATCATTGTGGAGGGTTAGAAGACTGGAGCCTGAGATTGCAGGACCACAAGTTAAGGTGTTACATAACCTTCTTTAGAAGAAGAGTAAGTAGAAGTAAATTGAAGCTGCAGTTTGCTTGAAATTGCTCCATAATTTGCAAGTATTTTGTCTTGCAATGTCTCTTATTTACAGCAGTCAGAAACAATGGCTTTTCCAAAAATATTCTATGATCATCAGAAACCTTATCAGGACAAAGATGACTGCTTCTAGCTGCAGTGAAACAAGGGGGAGGGGCTAAACACACTGAAGAACTTTTAGTTTAGGAAGCATGTAACCCTCGATACTGTTTTAATTTTTATGAATTTTTATGAATTTTTTTAAAAAATTTAAATATTGATATGTTTTTATCCTATGCTGTAAGCCGCCCAGAGTCGGGTTTCCCTGATTGGGGTGGGATAGCAAATATGAGTAGTAAAGTAAAGTAAAGTAAAGTAAAGTAAAGTAAAGTAATGTTCCAATTAATTCATGGGACAATTTAACATGTTGCCTACTCTAAGAAAGCCACTTACTGGGTTATTAAAATATCTCAGACTTTTCTAGCACAACTGTCTTATGTAGAGTAGTGGGATATAGATGTTAATTATTGTATTTGTTTATATACTCAAGGAAACATGAATTTTTATAAGTAACTAAGCAAGGAATTTGGTCCTACAACTGATTCCTACTGTTTTAGTATAGATGTATGGTGGGTCCTGCCATGATCATACTTTTGTTGTTCAGTCACACAGTCAATTATGACCATTTGTGACCCTATGGACCATTGCCCACCAGGCACCTCTGTCCTCCCCCATCCTCCTCAGCCCGCCCAGCTCTGTGCCCATTGCAGTGGTGGGCAGCAAAAAAATTCACTACCACACGATGGGCGGAGCCTACATCATGGGTGGAGCCTACGTCATAGGCGATCTAGTCATGCCTGCCATATGGCCATGTATACATCTGCAAACACAGGCAGCACTGGTTCTTTGGCTGTAAATGGAGATGAGCACTGCACCCTAGAGTCGGATATGACTGGCTTTTGAGCAAGGGAGACCTTGAACCACTTGTAGGGACAAAACCTGATGGGGCAGGGCATGACCACCCAATTTTGCTACACCCCTGCCCGAAGGCCAACCAATTTCACCACCACCCTGCCCACAGGCCAATCAATTTTGTAACCCCCCCCTCCCGGAGGGGGATGAGAACCTGTTGCTGCCCACCACTGTCTAAAATACCATCTAGCCATCTCATCGTTGGCCGCCCCCTTCTTCTTTTGCCCTCCACCCTTCCCAGCATCAAGGCTTTCTCAAGTGAATCCTCTCTTCTCATTTGATGTCCAAAGTATATTAGCTTCGTCTTTATTATTTTACCTTCTAATGAGCAGGGTTGATTTCTTTTAGGATCGATTTATTTTTTCCCCTCACTGTCCAGGGTATGTTCCCACATGTTGCAGTGTCCAGAAAAACACAATGCATGTATCATGCAAGCTGCAGATTGGCTGGCAACCTGAAGAAGCTGTAGATGTGGTGGCAAAGCAGCAGGGATGAACAAGATTAAAAAGCATCCAAGATTCTCCATGGTGATTGGAAAACAAGATCCTTGAGTGAGCAAATAAGTTCCTGGAGTTCTCCAGTGAGAGGAAGAAGATACGGGCCCTGTATGAAGGCAATCCAGAATATGAACGTAATGAGGTTTGCTCTGGTGTTGGAAAGATTAGCTAGCAAGTTTCCCCCACCACCTGGGTACATCCGATTGTATTCACAATCTTCAAGGAGGCTCTGTGTACCATTAAACAAGAGAATGACCCTCAACATCCTCTGAATGGATATGTGCCTGAAGTCCACCAGCTCAGATTCAGGAAGGGTTCTTTGGCAAGTTGCGGGTACACATGAGCAAAATCAAATTAGAAGATGGAGGAAGGAGCTAACTGGACAAGGAACAACATTAAAGGAGGATATAGATGAAGAACTCAACCTCCCCTATGTCACTTGGAGGACCGTGAATAGGCTGAGGGTGGAGTTCCTAAATGCAAGACCAAGATGCTCAAGTGGGGCTGCTGTCAGGCAACAACACCCTGTGTGAATGTGAATTGATATAGAATCTAGCTCATTTACTGGTCTGCCGATGACTGTCACAAACATGCACTGATGAGGACTTAGGTCTGCCCGATGACAAAGCTAAGAAAGTGGCTTCATTCTGGCAGTTCAGGGTTTGATCAGGACACAAAAGAAGAACGCAGGATGGTCCTGGTTATTCAGCAATACTTGCATAAACCACCTGTGTCTTACATAGAAGCTGAGTTGAGAATGGATTTGCTGTTCTCTAAGCCAGCAGGATGCACTAAAGTATAACCTCTGCTTTCTTGTCAGCTATTCCTAGTGGTGTCATGTGGCACATATGCCGAAAAATAAGGCTATGAAAGAACAGAGGAGAAAATAAAATAAAAGGCTGTGGACAAAGCAAAGAAGGAGATGAGATGAAGCTATTTTATGAGATACATATTTCTGAAACAAGCTTTTTTTATTTTATTTTTTGCACAGCACCCACACCTTTTTCCTGTTCAAACTTAAAGCTAAGCATTTTCAGAGCAAAAATGTTCACATTCATTTTGGGTTCATACAGAGCTTTTCTATTTTATTTTATGTTTTTTGTGCATTTATGATTTTATTTAACATGAAAGTGACGGCCTTTGGGGCTGGAAGGATGAAATTTCCAACTAGTCAAAAAAAGAAGAAGCCCTAAAACCTGTAGAGATTACAGTATTCCAAAAGCAGAAGCAAGGAAGCAGAGAATCAACCTACTCCAAAAGTAAGCAACAATACATAAGGGAAATCATCATGTAGACACCTACACAGCCCAATGGTTCACTGGCAGAGTTACAAATCCCCATCCACCTTCTGCCATTTCCCCAAGAAACAAAAAAACAGTTCCCCAATGCCTTCAAAATAAACACATTAGCAGAATAAAAAACACAAGATAATTATCAAATAATTTTAAAAATCAGTCAAACAGGGAAAGAACCCACTGTAGAGAGGAGAAAGTTGGGGTTTGCGGTCCATAATTTCCCATCAGTCCAGACTCGGAGTTCATTATGCATAGGTCCCCTATAGATTGGGGTACGAAGGACTCCGGAAGGGCCAGCTGTTTCCTTGCACAGCAAGGAGAAGAGAGGGAAGAAGTGCAAAATGAGGCAGAAAAGAAAGCACAAGAGATGGAAGAAGTTTGAGATGATGACAGTGGGCTAGGGACAGGGATTAAATAGAGCCCTGATAGAAGTGACAGAAAAGAATGGGTCAAAGAAGCTGTGAGATAGGAGAGAGAGAAGCTAATGAGGAAGGGGGAGGGCAGAAGCCGGACAAAAAGATGGAGAGGTAGTCAGTTGGAGATAGAACAGGAGGACAACTGAAAGAAGTTGGGGGGGGGGCGGCGGACTCTGTGCCACAACTACTCATGGGTTATATTTTCCTCTTCAAGAAGGACCCCTGGAAGAAGTGGTCCCCTTGCCCCTAAAGGAGGATGAATGGCAAGTACAGGAAAGGAGACCACAAGAAACCCTCCTATTTGGAATGCCACCAAATGCAAAAGAGAGCAAGAAGCCAGTGCTGAGGTGTCTCCAAGGAATCCATCCATCAAGATGGTTGTGGAGCTACTTGTCCTTATTATAAATGGCAGGTGATTTTGACTGGAGAATGAGACAACTGGAAACAAATCCATAAAGAAGAGACCCATGAAGGAATGTGATCTCTTGGGAGAAACTCGGCAACTTGCCTATGTTAATGAATGTTGGAAGTTTATTCATGTGAAAGATGTGGGTCTTCGCATTGTATGGAGTGGATTCTGTTTGGCAACCATGGAAGAAGGCCAAAGGGCTAACATCCACCAATCCACCCAGTCACTGGGGGAAAATATCAAAATAAAATAGAGACAGAGAGCTCTTCCAAAATCCACTGCAAGCAGGCAAGAATAAAGTAAAAATATAAATAAATCCAAAGCTCTATGTCAAGGGTGCCCAAACTATGGCCCATGGGCCAGATATGGCCCCAATGCCAATTCATCCAGCCCATGCTGCCCTCGTCACTCCTGGAAGTGTTGGCATCCATTTTGGTCCTGCTTCTATCCATGTTAGCCAGGGGTGCCCAAACTATGGCCTATGGGGTGGATCTAGCCAATGACACCAGAAGCGGAAGTAAAACTCACCCAGCTTCTGGGGGTGGCGATGGTGTAACGGGCCAGATGAATTGGTGTCAGGGCCAGATCTGGTGCACAGGCTGTAGTTTGGGCACCCATGAACCACGTGACTGGCCCGTGGCCTGAAAAGTTTGGGCATCCTTGCTGTTCACAGGGCTTGTGGGCCAGATCTGGCCCATGACACCAATTGATTCCTGTGCACATGGCTCCAGATTGCACGTTGGTAAATGTTGGCATCCATTTGGGACTTCTATCCCTCTTAGTTTTTAAATTAGAGTCAGGAGATATTGAAAGAGTCCTTCCTCCCATGTCTGCTTTTGCTTTGCTTTGCTTTGCTAAATTAGTCAGACTGGTTTGGCAAGCTTTTGTAATGTATTTACCCTTTAGACAAAGGTTCCAGCATGTTTCTTTGACTTTCCCTTGAAGTCTGTGTTGTTTATCTCTATGGAGTTAACGTTATCTGATGCATCTGAATAGGATTTTAACGTTATCTGATGCACGCATCAGATAAGGCTAAAATTCAGATAATGTTAAGACTTGTGGAACCAAGTCTTAAAGTTATCCGAGGTATTACTGTATATACTTCCTATAGTCCTAGTCAACCATACTATCAATCACTCATCTGGTATATAAATTCTCAAATTTAAAAAGATTACAAGCATTTACAAATATGAAATATTTTGGCATAAAATGGCAGCTTGATTATGTCAAAATGCTGAACTTAAAAACCAAGCATCACCAAGATAGTTCTGAGTTAGTTATAAGGTTATTATAGATATTATTGCCCCATTAGTTTAGAACAGAATGGTGTCTTTATTTATTTATTTATTTTCAATCAGGTTTCTACCACCCGCCCACCCCAACATCGAGGTGACTCCAGGCAGCTTACACATATAAAACATCACAAATGAAAACTTTACAAAAACAAAAAGATAAAAAATGTTAAAATTCTAAATTGTTTGAAATTGAAACATTTAAAATGCCCTCCCCAATGCCACATCATCAGATATCTAAAGCCAACACTAAAACTAACACTAAAAACTGGAAGCCCAGGCAATACTTATACTAACCAGCCCAGAGTGGCTATCTCCCCAGCCACCGCCTACCCTCCGGTTGCGCCAGCCAGGTTTTGAGGTTTTTACAAAAGGATAAAAACTCTGCCTGGAGACAAAGATCACTTGGCAAGAGGTTCCACGGGGCCAGAGCAGACACAGAGGAAGCCCTCCTTCTTGTGCTAGAGAGGCGATTGTCTCTAGCAGATGGCACAATAAGAAAGCCCCTCCAGTCTGCTCTAGTGGGACGGGCAGTTGTCCTTGGGGTGATGCGGTCTCTTAGGTACCCTGGCCCACTTCCATGTAGGCAGTGGTGAGCAGCCAAAAATTTTACTACCACACTGCAGGCGGAGCCAATGTTGTGGGTGGAGACAACATTGTGGGCGGAGCCAATGTCATGACATCTTGGGCGGAGCCAACATAAAAAAACCCATAAAAATAAGTACACATAAAAATACAAATTAAATAGACATAAAAATACACATAAACATAAAATACACATTAAAATAAATACACATTAAATAGACATAAAAACACATAAAATACACCCACCCACCCCACACCCAAAGGTGAGTCACTTACCCTGGGGAGCAGGCTAAAGGAAGCTTCAGGCTAGCAGCTTCTCTTCCTCCTCCCCGCTTGGGAGGACAGCAAGGAGGAGGTGCGTGCACGCCAAGCACTGTAGGCACACATGCACACCAAGCGCTTGGCGCACATGCACAGTGGCGGAACCGTTGGAAAGGTAAGTGCCTGAGGTGGTTCTCCCCAAAAGCCATTATTGGTTCTCCAGGACACTGGGGGAAGTTACTACCGGTTCTGGGGAACTGGTGCGAACCTGTTGCTGCCCATCACTGCATGCAGGGCTTTAAAGGTCATCACCAGCACCTTGAATTGCACCTGGAGGCACACTGGTAACCAATTCATCTTCTCCCACAGCAGGGGTGAGGCATGGGCATAACGCCGACACTGCATCACCATGCGGGCAGCCTCATTTTGAACCAGTTGAAGCCTCCGAATGGTCATCAAAGGCAGCCCTGTGTACAGCGCATTACAATAATCCAGTCTGGAGGTGACCAGTGCATGAGTGACCATAAGTAAGGAGTTGTCTATGGAGGCTGACCATGCTTATAGTTCCATAACATCTGGCATTCTGATGCTGTGTCATTCAATTGCCATACTCAAATGTCTGTGCAGAACATCTGTATTAGCCAGTGTGGTATTATTGTGAAACAGCCTGATATCATTATAGCAGGCTGAACATTCAAAAGTAATTTAAGAGCCTGTGTAGCATAGCAGGTATAGTTTGAGTCTAGAATGTGCAAGATCTGAGTCATGAATGTCACTGGGTAACTTTAGAACAGCCATGTTTGTTCAACCTGACCAACCTCAAAGGTTTCTTGTGAGAAGAATGTGGGACAACCATATAAGCTAAATGCAGGAAAAATATAAATTTCATTTTAGAAATGTCATAATTATATTTTCAAAATTTCATTAGTCCTGCAGTTGTAACTCATAAGAACGGGGCATACCTATGAACATCAGAGAAACATTCTTCAGTATTAGAGCATCCTGTCTTTTTTCACCATTCTGAATACTATATTTAAAACTCACTTGCAAAGTTTGCTCAGATATGATCATAGAGATCTGGTTAACCTTGGTAATTTGAAGGAATTTGTACATGGCATCTCAGCCCATGCCATTCATTTTTCTGCATATCTCTTCAATAAAGTTTCCTCTGAAAGTCTTCAACTACAAGGACTTTCATAAAAGATCACAGTTCAGAGTCTCCTTAAAATAGGAGTCCATCAGCTGCTGACCAGATTAATCAACTGGGAACTGGCCCAACACCTGCTGGGCTGTTGCAGATCTCATGGTTATATGTATATACACATAACCCATCTTTTCCCTCTGCTGACTTCCAAGTGATGGCATCACGCAATGATTATGGAAACTATTTTGAGCATGGAGGCTTTTAATAGGCATGGGGAGGCTTCAGTGCAAATAAGACTGTAGAACAACTTGGGGAGTCAGCAAGAGATTCCAATTAGAGGGACAATAAAAAATTTATCTTGGTGTCTGTGATGATATAGGTTGTTCTGCTTTCCTTTCTTGGTTTCACTCCTGGCATCTGAAGATCAATAGAGCTAGATGGATGAAAAATCTGAACTGGTGCAGACATTGATGCAAAGAGATGAGACCCAAATTCCTTAGCTGAAACAAATGAGCACCAAATGTTATAGTACAGTATAGTGAACTAAGGCTGAAAACATAAAAGCTGCACTGGAACATGGAGACAGATTTTGATTTAGCTGATAGGTGAAGTTTGTTTGAAAGAGGGGCTACTGTTTATGCTGTTCACATCCATTCCACTTTCACCCCTGGTAAATATGTTGAACAGGTCCTGAATTCTGGATGTGGAGAAGACAGAACTATGCAGGTACCATGGCGGGGGGGGGGGGGGGGAGGGGGAGAGAGACTTCTCTCTCTAAAACTGAATTCTATCTCCAAACTTACACTGACACCTCCCCGGTTTCCTGAGTCTTTGTCTCTTTCAATACAAAAACATCACTGATATAAATTAACATTTTAAAATTCACCTAGACTATAAGGAATAGGATATGTTGTGGTGGCTTTTCCTTTTTGACAACTGATAAATGTCATGTGGCTGCCTGGAAATCATTCATTAACAATAAAATATATGCTCATCCAGTTAATTTATTCCAGGAAATCCTTCTATTCAGACACAATCTCCAGAGATGGGCAAAGTTGGGTGTGGATGACAGCTAGCTGATCTTGCAAAGATTTTCTGTACTCCCCAAGTCGAACTCACATGAAAACCTTTGGACAGGAGATTCTAAAAATATATGCTTCTATTTTATGAACATAGCTTCTCTAGTGACTTCCTTTCCTCTGTGACGAATATCTTTAAAAAGCAGAAACATATATCTAAATGAGGTATGTGAGTTTAGTATGCTCCACTGAGTTTTCATACTACATAAACTTCAGAAGGGTAAAGTGGGAAATGAATAAAGCTGCTGGAAAGAAAGGTTTGTTCTTAAATAAACCTCACCATCTGACATCACTGGAAAGTAAGCAGCCTTTGAAAACTAATGGTAGTAAGACATTGTGACAATTTAATCCCATTCTTCTCAACAGCCTCTACCAATTTATTGAAATTTTTGAAATGGTAGCCATGTTAGTCCATGTTTCAAGCATATCAGAGTAAACAAAAGGAAAAAATGTTGTGGCACTTTAAAGACTGCTACATTTTAATGTTAGCTTTTGTGGATCAAGTGTCTGACAAAGTAGACTTGATCCACAAAAGCTAACATTAAAATACAGCAGTTAGTCTTTGAAGTGCCACAATGGTTTTTTCTCTTTTTGTTTTGTTCACTCTCTTTCAATTTATTATTTATCTCTAGACTGATCACTTTATTTATT
This sequence comes from Furcifer pardalis, assembly GCA_030440675.1. Taxonomy (NCBI): domain Eukaryota; kingdom Metazoa; phylum Chordata; class Lepidosauria; order Squamata; family Chamaeleonidae; genus Furcifer; species Furcifer pardalis. The sequence continues at coordinate 92,136,483 of CP126890.1, read as the reverse complement.
TCATTTATTTATTTATTTAGATTTATTATCCCGCCCCAATCAGGCAAACCCGACTCTAGGCGGCTTACAACATGAGTGCAAAGCAACTAAACAATGCAACTTTAATCTTGCTCTTTAATTGACAAGGGTCTGGGTGGGGGACAATAGGCTACAACTGAATCCTGGCAAGACTGAGTGGCTATGGGTCAGGGCCTCTGCGTTATCTTGGGAGCTACCATCTCTGGTTCTGTATGGGTCTATTTTGCCCCAAACAGACCCGGTGCATAATCTGCAGGTCCTCCTGGACTCACAACTCCTGCTTGATGAGCAGGTGGCAGTCATGACCAGGAGAGCTTTTGCACAACTTTGTGTCATACACCAATTATGCCTGCTCCTAGATCAGAAATCCTGGCTCATGGTCACACATGCTCTGGTCATCTCCAGACAGGACTATTGTAATGCGCTCTACATTGAGCTGTCGTTGATGACCATTCAGAGGCTGCAAATGGTCCAGAAAGAGGCTACACAGGTGGTGATGGGGTGCAGGCATTATGCCCATGTCTCGCCACTGCTTCAGGAGCTGCACTGGCTACCGGCGTGCCTCCAGGTACAATTCAAAGTGATGGTAATGATCTTTAAAGCCCTACATGGTAGTGGGCCAGGATACAAGAGACTGCATCACCCTCAGAACATCTGTCCGTCCCACCAGAGCAGACCAGAGGGTCTCTCTTATTGTGCCATCTGCTAGAGAGGCTCACCTCTCTAGCACCAGAAGGAGAGCCTTCTCTGTGTCTGCTCCAGCTCTATGGAATCTCCTGCTAATCAAGTTACGACTCCAGATAGAGTTGCTGCCCTTCAGGAAAGAACTAAAAACCTGGCTGGCAAAGCAGGTGTGGGGCACCAGTGATGTGGTGCCCCCCCCCACACACACACACCTACTGGCTAATATAGCAATATCGCTCCCTCATTCTTTTAATTCTTGTAGTATTTTTAATTGGGTTTTTTAAATGGGCATTAATGTTTTAGACTGTTATGTTGATTTTAATGTTGTGAGGTGCCCAGAGTCATTCGAGTTGGGCAGCTATATAAATTGGATAGATAGATAAATAAATAAATAAATAAGGTTTCCATTCCAGCTGACATAAGAATAAAAGAAGAATAGCAGATTATTAAAATAGTTCAAGTTGGCATTGCTGTTAATGAAGCCATTAGTATAGTGACAGGATGCCTCAAACCTACACCAGTTGAGAAAATATACCCTCTTGTTGGTATTACTCCACCTAAGATTAGGAAAGAAGTAGCAATGGATGCCAAGAACTAAGCGAACTAAGCTAGAGAATGACCCTCAACATCCTCTGAATGGATATGTGCCTCATGTCTGACAGCACAGATCCAGGAAGAGCTTTTATGACAAGAACAAACATTCTTGAGGGTACACAAGAGCAAAACCAAAATACTGTATATGGAGGAAGGAGCTCACTGGACAAGAAATAACATTAAAGGAGGATATAGCTGAAAAACTCAAACTCCCTTGCATCACTTAGAGGACTCTGAATAGACTGAGGGTTGGAGTCCCTAATTTAATTTAATTTTCATACTTATATGCCGCCTCATTCGCTGAAGCGACTCAAGGCAGCTAACAGGTTATAAAAAGTACTGTATAACAAAGCCCAAATTCAAACAACATAACCCAAACAACAAAACCCAGAATGTCCCTGATGGAGCCTGGGCTCAACTTCTCCGATGGAGCCCAGGGCTTAATGACCTCAGTGGATCCCAGGATTCAACGTCATCCTCAGCCAGTAAATTGAGCGTGTGGGTGCTTCCGGCAACACCGGCGGCAATGACATTGTAGTTTTTTAAAGCCCGATGGTCTGCCAGGTGTCCCTCCTTCTGTCCTCAGCCGGGCAGGCTGGAGCGCGTTCAGCAAATGTAAGACCAACATGCTCAAAAGGAGGCCGCTGGCAGACAACAACATGCTGTGTGAATCTGGAGAGATACAGAATCTGGCTCATTTACTGATCTGCCGATTACTGCCAGAAACATGGACTGACGAGGACTTAAATTTGACCAACGACAAAGCCAAGAAAGAGGCTTCATTTTGGCAGTTCAGGGTTTGATTGGGACACAAAAGGAGGAGGAATTAAAATTGTAAACTATTTAAAGATTGTGATATTTCTGCTTTTCTTGTAGGGCAACTTGTTGAAGTGTTCTGTGTTGTACTGGTGGGTGGAGGAACACTGACATAGCTAAGTTAAGATGCAGCAGATGGAGAAGGCAACAATGGGTGTTCACTTTATTGGCTTTTTATGACTCATATGGTGTAGGAAGCCTTATGTCACACTATAGGGAGAAGAGCAATAGCACAGGAGTAGAGAATGCAGAAGCAGATGCTTCAAAATTCACTACAGTACTTTGTAGTATGTACTACTACAGTTTCTCCCTGCCCCCATCCCCATTTTTTCTCTATACAGTAGTTATAAAAACTGTTCAATGGTCCAAGGTTATTTTTATAATTCCCTTCTTGTTAGTATTCCTCCTGAGTTCAACCTATCTCCTGCCAATGTATCTTGAATTTTCTCCTGTTCTTCATACTTCTTTTTTCCCCCTTAGGATCATACTAGATGATGGCTGAAATTCTGTTCATGCATAATTCCATTGCATAAAGCTATGCCATTAGCTGGGGCAATTTTGTGGACATTAAACATTTCCTCCTCGCATACAGAGGCCCCAATGGGTCCCAAGCAAACTCTTTATTTGTTAGGAAACCTATGGGGAGAGGAAATGAAACGGGAGGGGAAAGTTATTAGTTACTGAAAACCATCATCACCAATAATATACATGTCTTACATGTTAATTCCTTAACCTCCTCAAAGATTGTGGTATTGTTGAACCACAATCGGGCATGCCTTGGAAACAGCAACCTTGTGTTACCGGCTAATCTTTCTCGCACTCAGTCAGGGAAAGGGAACTGCAAAATTAACTCACCAAAAGGTGCCTTCATTTTGGCAGTTTCACATTTGGCCTAGACACAGAAGAAGTAGTATTATTCATTCCCCAGAGCACTTTGCTTCTTTGGCATTTTGTTTTATTATAGCCCACTGATGGCCAACCTTGGCACTCCATATGTTATTGGACTCCTGCTGATCAGAGCTTCTGAAAATTGAACTCCAAGAACATCTGGAGTGCCATAGTTCACCATCACTGTTATTGACCATACACAATTTACATGACTAGTTCACAGCCTGTAGGTCACAATCCCCAAGGGGTCGACAAAGTGTTTTCTGGGGTGACTGCTGTGGTTATGCTACAGGAGGAAGGAGTTGACAGGGAGCTTAGAGAGATGCTACCATTTTGTGAGATAAGTTGTGCAGCAAACCAGCTCTAGGAGTTATATAAAAATCTGTGTTTAATGTGTTTTCTTTATTCCATTAAAATGCCTTTTTATGCAAATGTGGTAGGACAGTCATGAGTTACTTGGTTATTACAAAAGAGAGGATAATGAGTCAAAAAAGTTGGGAAACACTGACTTACATGCTTGCTTTGAATTTTCCCTACTATACATTGAAAAATTTAAAACAATTACCTGAAGTTCAGGTAATTAGCTTCCTGAAATTCAAATGCTGGTGGTTTTGAAAATATGTCACCTTACTTGTGAAGGTTTAGGACCTCACACCTAATTTTTAGGCTTGAAATCTCAGCAATGATTAGAAAGAAAAAGTGCAGTGTAATAATAGTATTCATAAAAAACATATACAAATTGTAAAAAAAACAATTGCTAGGGGACTCTCTGGATGGCTTCCCAGCCACAGCGCTGCGAGCTGCTCTCTATCCCTGGGCTTTGGGGCAGAGATCAATGTCGGGGAATTTGAGGCAAACATTTGCATCACACAACGTTGTGTGATGCAGATGTTTGCCTCAAATTTCCTGATGTTATCCGATTTTAGCATTATCTGAGACAAACGTTACCTGATGTACCACTGTAGTTCCTAAAGGAAATTACAGGCTTATGTTTACAAGAGCTGTTCAGGACAGTACATAAGGACATAGGGTCACCACAAATGACAGCACATAACAACAAGATATCAACAGTTTCATCCAGATATACCTTGCTGAGTCTTGCAATGTAACCTGAATCCTTAAATTAAGAGACAACAGAACAATTTCTAAGAAATTGTAGTACTGTACTGTACTTTAAACAGTATTTCTTTCTTTATCCATAGTATTTAAAACTCTCACTACCAAGTCTCTGGTACAGGTATTTGTGGAGAAGTCACAAAAGAAGCCTCATTTACATAGCAAGTCTCTACAGCAAACCATGTCCACAGCCAGGTGAAAATAACAGGCTTCTGAAATCTTATACTGCATAAACTGCTAAAAAAAACACAACTTACAGGCAAGGCAGAGAAAGTTCTGGTGGGAAATCTGAGAGACAAAATGTTCTGTTCTCCTCAAATGTTCACCTGAAGGGAGATGTTCTCTATAAAAATTGTTTTTAACTGTTTTGTTTTCCAGCTAGTCTTGAAAAGGCCTGTGGCAACTATGCAATTTGATATAATTTCTTGCATCAATTTGTGTTTGCTTTCAAGAGAAAGTTGCAATTTCCAGTTCAGCAAAAATGCCCTTAATTTTCCTGCATTCTATATTCAGAAGATGTTTAATAATTTATTATTAAGTCAGCTAACTCTTATACTTCAGCAAGAATTTTCTGTCATGAAATATTGTGCAAATATATATTTTAAAACGGTGAGAACTACATAGCCTTTTAATTACAATCAATGAATTGTTTTAAATAGATTAGCATAATGCTTATATTGAACAGACATACAGTACGTGAAGTGCAATATGATACAGTTTCAAGAAATAATTTTTCCCTAGTATTGTATTTCTGGCTGATCAAAAACAGGAAATAACAGAAATCTCATGAGAATGGTTGTCTCAAAATATTTCCAAGCCAATATTATATTATGTGAATGTAGCTGAATCTTATTCACCATAGGGGTCTGCCCACTAAGAGTGTAAATTCTGAAAAAACACCACAGGTTGTATATCCATATAAATAGGGTACATATTTTCTTGGGATTACTAGACCAGTTGCTCAGTGGGAGATCATGCTACTGCATCAGTAATTTTGCTCAGTTACATAACTTTTCAGAAAGCTAGTTCAGCCTCACAAAGTCCATGCCCAGAAAACTTAATATATTTGTGTGCCACCAAGTTAATTCTAATTTATAGTGACTCTTCCCTGCAGCTTGCCCATGAATGCACAGGTTGGCTCTGTTCCAGGAAGGCACAGTGAGGAATCAACCTCTGGCTTCATAATCATATACCTAGCTCACTGAGCTAACCAAGCATTCAAAGAGCAACCTAACATCCATGTGTCTGTACTAGTTTATCTTTCCATATATACTGTTTGTGGTGTGTGTACTACCTGAAGGGAACACATGCTCTCTTTCAAATGAAAATTTTCCCTCTAGTTGGTCAACTAGAAATTGTTCATATTTTACAATAGAAAAAATTATTCTGGAAAATCAAGGCGAGGACACTTTATTTTTTTTATTTTTTTTTATAATTTTATTAGGTATTAAAAAAATGTATACAAAATTACAAAAATACAAACAAAGACAATACAAGAATATAAAAGTTTGCGAAGATCATGTAACATACTTTTGTACACATTACTATTACCTTCACCCCCCTTTTTTTTTGATACATAATCTTCTTCCCAATCTTTTCTGTTACATCATTAATATCTCCCTTGTGCTATATACAAGTCCGGGGGGTTCTATACCTTCACATTTTCCAAAAGTCATTATAATCTTGTACAGGAGGTATGCCCTTCTTTTTCCTTAAAGTATAATTTATAAAAGGTTCCCAGATCCTCCAGAATTGATTACTATTAGCTTTCCCTTTCCTACAATTTATTTCCCATGTAAGTTTTTCATTTAGGGCCAAATCCCACATTTGTGCATACCAATCTTGAAGATTTATTTGTTCGCTACTTTTCCACTTTTTAGCAATTCCTTGTCTTGCAACAGTCAACATTATGGCCAATAACTCTTTATTGTCTTTATTCATGTCCTGATCTTCTATGTCCATTAACAAAATTGTTTCTGACCCCAGTCCAATCTGTATATCTAGTATATTCTCTATTTCCTTTTTTATTCCTTCCCAAAAACTTTTGAGTACCACGCAACTGCACCACATATGTTCATATGTTCCTTTTGTTTTTCTACACCTCCAACATATATCACTCAAATTATTATACATTTTATCCAAACCGACTGGGGTCCTATACCATTTCCATACTAATTTGTAATTATGTTCTTTGATTCTTACAGACATAGTTCTCATTATCTTTCTTTTCCACATCTTATGCCATTTTGTTGCTGTTATCCTTATATCTAATTCCTGTTCCCATCTTTGTCTCAACACCTCTTGTATAATTTGGTTTTTATTTAAAATTTTATAAACTTTGCTGACTACTCCCTTCTCCGTGTCCGCCCCGACCCTCTGGAACCTCCTGCCCACCGAACTGCGCCTTCAGACGGAGCTCTTACCATTCCGGAAAGGCGTAAAAACCTGGCTGGCAGGACAGGTTTGGGGACCTGGGAACGTGGGTTCCCACACTAAGTGGCTTACATAAGAACTGCCTCCCTGGGTTGGAATATGGGAATACTGATGTGTATCCCTGCGTCGTCTTAATTTGGTGCTGATTTTTAATTCTGATGTTTTAATTCTGATGTTTTTAGTGACATGGAGTTGGGTTTTATTTCTGTTTTTACTAGATTGTAAGCCGCCCAGAGTCGGGTCCCCCCGATTGGAGCGGGGTATTAAATTTAATAAATAATAATAATAATAATAATTAATTCCCGTTTCTCCATTTCTAATTTTAGCCAACAGTGTCTCAAATTCCATACATTCTCTATTTAAACCATGTTCCCGTAAGAATCTCTTATTCCAATTGTTTATCTGGAGGATCTTGAACCAATCCAACTGAAGTTGCAAATACTGTACAGCTCTTGTCTTTTCTCCCGATCTTTGCAAGCGTTGACCCAGCCTTTCAATAGCAATACTTTATTTTCCGCCAAAATATCTCTGACCTTTGTATCTATTTTTATCGGAAAATCCTGAAAATCTTCCAACTCTAAGATTGGAGATATCCCTGAAACAAGTTCTTTCCTCACTCTGTTCCATGTCTCTATTGTTGATTTTAACATCAAAAGCTGAGCCATCTTCTTTCCTTTTTCTTTTCCCTCAAATAAAAATTGTGCCTTACCCAACTTCGATAAGCCTTTCCTATCCAATTTTTCCCACACTGTTTCTTCCCTGTTTAAAATTTTTATAACATTTCTTATTTGGAAGGCTCTGTAATACTTTATAACGTTTGGGATTCCCAGTCCTCCCTCCTTTTGTGAAACATACCATAATGATTTAGCTATTCTGGCTCCTCTATTCCCATTACAAAACCGATTAATCATATTTTGATACTCATTCAGCTCTTTATCAGTGTGTCTTAACGGCAAAACATCAAACAGAAAGTTCAATTTGGGTAATAACATCATTTTGCATATAGCTATTCTTCCAAACCATGACAGATTTAATTTGCTGTACTGTACTATTTTCTCTTTTATTTCCTTCTTTTGTCTGTCATAGTTTATACCTTTAAGTTCCCCAGTTTTACATGATAACGTTACTCCCAGATATCTCATTCTCTGAGTTATTTGTACATTATAATTCCTCTTTATTGCCTCTTCTTCCTCTTTCTTCCCATTAATTAAAATCATTTCTGTTTTATCCCAATTGACTTTCAAACCCGATACCGCCTCAAAATCTTTCAAATGTTTATTTATTTTTGCCACACTTTCCACTGGATGCTTCACCGTTAACAATGTGTCATCTGCATAGAGACTTACTTTGATTCCTTCGATCCCTATTATTTCCTTATCTTGACGAATTGTGTTCGCTAAGAATTCCATAGCCAATATAAACAACGATGGCGACAGTGGACAACCCTGCCTTGTACCCGCCTCTAGTCTTATATCACTTGTATAACTCTCATTAAATTTGATTCTTGCTGACCCTCTTTTATACAGTTTCCCAATAACGCCTTGAAATTTTTCCCCAAATCCATATAATTTAATCATCTCATGAATCGTTGTCCATTGTAATGAGTCAAAGGCTTTAAAAATATCTAATCCTAAAAAGCCCATTTTTTCCTTTCTTTTTTCCACTATATCTAATATATCCACTACTCTTCTTATGAGATCTGCCATATGTCTATTTTTAACAAATCCAGCTTGGTCCTCGTTGATATAATTGGCTATGAAACCATTTAATCTGTTAGCTAGGATCGTTGTGAAAATTTTCGCGTCTTGATTGATCAGAGATATTGGCCTATAAGATTCAATTTTTTCTAAATTTTTGCCCGGCTTGGGAATTAAAGCAATTATCGATCTATTCCAGGACTCTGGAGTCGCATCTCCCCCTAGAATCCCATTATATAACTTGTGCAATCTCGGGGCAATCCATGGCATAAAATCTTTATAAAACTCAGCTGGTAACCCATCCTCCCCAGGTGCTTTCTCTTTTTAAATTTTCTTATTACTTCTTCTATTTCCCTAATCGATATTGTTTCCTCCATTTTATTCCTATGTTCCTCTGCAGTGATGGGATGTCACCGGTTCCAGACGGATCTCTGGAACCGGTAAGACCAATCCCGGAGGGTTCTCCGTGAGGGGAAGTCCACTTTTGGGGCGTCCAGTTCCGGACGCCTGACCGAAAGAAAAAAAAAATTAAAATCGGAGCGAAAATGGCTCTAATTGACTGCGCATGCGCAGAAACTCAATCTGACGCATTGCACATGCGTCAGATTGAGTTTCTGCGCATGCGCAGTCAATTAGAGCCATTTTCGCTCCGATTTTCAAAACATTTAGAACTTTCAGGGCAGCGGCGGCGGCAGCAGCCCTCTGAGGGGGGCGCCTCCCCGCGGCACGTTGAGGGCTGCCTCGGCCGTCCGCTGCTGACAAGCCCCATGCCCTGGGGACGCCCGGCGGGGTACACCGCTGTCACCGCCTCCGCCGGGCGCCTGTGGGCCGGGTGCCTGCACCCGCCGTCCACAGCCGCCGCCCGCCGCCGCCGGAGCTGCCGCTGCCTGAATCCCTGTGGGCTCCTTCTTGGGTCGGTCCCTTTTGAGCTCGGCTGCCGCGCGCTGCGGAGGAGGAAGCTGTAGGCGGCGGCGGTGCGGCATGGGGACGGCCCAGGGAGGCGCGGCAGCCACGGCTGCCCCTCGCCCCTCGCCATGGCCGGAGCCGGGCTAAAAAGGTACCGGCCCAAGGAGGACGCCACAGGGGTGCAGGCAGCTCTGGCGGCGGCTGTGGACAGCAATCGGGGTGCCGGGTCCCAAGAAAGGTAAGCGAGGGGTTTTTATTTGGGGTGGGTGGGTAATTTATTTGTGTTTTGGGTGGGTGGTTGTTTTTATTTTATTTATTTATTTGTGTCTGGGTGGGTGGGCTGAGAGGGAGGGGTGTGTGTGTATGTTTATTTTTATTTTTTATTTATTTTTATTTTGGCCCCGCCCACAACGTCATGACGTCATGACGTCGGCCGTGACGTCATGACGTCATGCCATTGGCCACGCCCATGACGTCCGTGACGTCATGGCGTGGTAGTAGAATTTTTGCCATCCCATCACTGTTCCTCTGTGATCTTCTTAATTTGTTGCTGATCAAAATATTCTCGCAATTTACTTAAATTTATGTCCTTTTTTGAATACAACTTTCTATAAAAAATTTCAATCAGCTCTGCTTTCTCTTTCTTTTTATTGCATCTTTTCCCATTTTTATCTACCAATACACCTACTTGTCCTTTATTTTTTTTATCCCTTGCTGCTTTTGCCAATAACTTAGAGTTTTTATTGCCGTATTCAAAATATTCCCTTTTAAGGAAAATCAAATCTTTCTTTACTTTTTCAATATCCTTCCCGTCCAACTCTTTCTTGATTTTTTTTATCTCTTGAAGTGTTACCTGATCCTTCTTTTTAGCATATTCAGAGTGAAGATATTTTAACTGCCTTTCCAGCTCCTGGTTCCAATTTCTAATTTGCCTATTCCTAATACTTTTTAATTTTATCGATTCCCCTCTGAAAATTGCTTTCATTGTGTCCCAAACTCCTCCCCCACTGATCTCATTATTTTCATTGAATTTCCAACTTTCCTCCCATTTTTCCATAACTTGTTTCCTTGTCAATTCATTCCCGTATAGCTTCGCATCATATCTCCAAATGTATCCTCTTTTTTCATCCTCTATAAAATTTATGTTTACTGTTATTTTTGCATGGTCAGATTCTCTAAATGTCCCAGTCTTTATATCCTCAATTGCTTTTACCAACTCTCCTGTTACAAATATGTAGTCTATTCTTGAGTACATATCATGCACATGGGAATAATATGTATATTCTTTTTCCTGGGCTTTTAGCTCTCTCCAGACATCCTTTATCCCCATTAACTTCCTCCATTCCTCTAAAATGTACTTTTTACCTTTCTTTTTTGCGCTTGTACTATCTATGTCTGAACACATCATATTAAAATCTCCGCCTATGACCATGTTCTTAGTCCCTTCCTCCTTCAATATTTTCCCCAGTTTATCTAAAAACTCCTGTTGTTTGTCATTTGGAGCATAGATGTTAGCCAATGTTATCTCTTCTTCCTCAATTCTTCCTTTAATTATTAAATATCTTCCTTCTGGATCAGCTATGGTCTTATTCACCGTAAACCCCAATTTCTCCGAAATCAGAGTTGCGACTCCCCTGGCTTTAGATGTCCTATATGCTTTTTCGTATATATCAATTCCCTTCACCGTCAAATTATTTACATTTGCAGATTTTTGGTGGGTCTCTTGCAAAAAAATTACATCAGCCCTGTCTTTATTGAGCGATATTTGCAACTTCTTTCTTTTCAGTGCATTCCCTGCCCCCTTCACATTCCACGTTACAACTTTCAATGACTTAACCATTTATATTTAAATCCACTTCCCATCGTTCTTTTGCCTCCCCGGACGTGCTCCCTAGTAAACCCCCAATTTCCCCACAAATAAAAAAGTTAACCAAAATAAGATACAATAAAACAAGAATACTATTTAACCTAAGTAAAAAATAACAAAAAAAACTTACCTATTCTTCTCACTTCTTCAACCCTCCCCACATCTACCTTTCCGATGTCACCTTTGTTTTCCAAAGAGGGGAGGGGGGGACCGGAGAAAAAAGGCATATAGTTCTTCTATTAACCTCCTCCCTCTGACTTTAATTAAATTTATGATTGTATTCACCCTACCTATTCCCCACTTGTCCCTGGAACGTCCACACCTCCCACTGCTCCCTCCTCCTCCCGGCCCACTAACGATCCCATCACACCCACCTTGGCCAGCTCTGATCTCATTAATATCCAATCCGAGTCAGCTTCCTTAATCAAACCAATTTGTGTTAAATACAACAATGCATCCATATTCGCATCCAAGACATGCCATTTTTTATCGTAGAAAAATCTCAATTGTTGTGGAAATCGCCAAACATACTTAACACCTTTTGCAATCAATATTTTTGTAACAGGTTTCATCATGTACTTCCACTTCCTCTCTTGGGGCGCTATGTCGTTATAGACCTCCACATCCACTCCATCTATTTTTAGGACGCCAGACCCAGCTTGTCTAATGAAAGACATCACTTTCAATTTATCTGCCCAATTTGCGAATTTAACTAAAACATTCCTGGGTGTCTTCTTATCTCTCCTTCCACCCACCCTGTACACAGCACCAATATCATCTGAACCAAATTCTTTACCCATTTTGAGTGAGTTCAGCCATTCCACTACCCTCTCTTTCAGCTTGTCTGGCGTCCTTTCAATCATATGACGAATCACTATATTAAATTTTCTCCACCCCTCTTCCATCATCATCATTCTTTGTTCCTGCGCCACCATCTTATCTTCCAAAATATGCTCTTGAATGAAAAGTTCATTTACTGATATGATGGCATGCTTAACTTCCTAATTCATGGTCTTTGTAATCTCGTCAATCCTTTGTGTATTCACTGTCACGTCCTTCTTCACGTCAGTAAGGGATTTCGCCAGGCTTTCATATTGTAGCCTGGCTAATTCCCTATCTTTCTTCATTTCCTCGCTGTTGGCCTCCACAGCTTTATTCAATTTAGTTTGATTTTCATCCAACTTTTGCATTGTTGCCTGCAGTTGTTGGAGAATTGTAGTCATGTTGTCCATTCTTTGGGCCAGGTCAAGGGAGCCCACCTGCTCCGCAGCTGTGGAACTCATGACTGTCTCTTGAGCCTCCGTATTAGGTGATGGAGTGTGCCTCTCTTCCTCTTCCTGTTCTTTACCCTTTTTACCTTTCCGACCTTTTGGTTTAACAACTTCCTCCATCTCCTCTCCCTCCCTACCCAACAAACACCCCAGTATAACAAATAAAATATGTAATAAGGGGAGGGAGTAGGGAATAGGAAAGTACTCGGTTCACCAAAATTGAGTCTTAGCTCTTTCTGAGGCTGTTTTTAATGAAAGTACTGAAAAAATTGTGAACAGGACAGCTTCTTTGAAAACAAGAATCACCAACAACGTATATCGTGCACCAAAAATGTACTCCTCAAGAAGATTGGACCTTTACTTTTTGTGTAACAATTATTTATAATTCTCCAGCAAGAGCCATAGCAGAAACGAACACAGGGTGGGGAGGTGAATCTGCTGATCTCGTTCAAAAGGCTCCTTTACTCAGTATTTTTTACTGCGCAATTCCTGAGACAAAGAGACGACCTCGTCCCCGCCCCCTTAAAGCCTTAAACTTTTTCTTAATCCGCCATTACAGCCCCGACAGTTGGAAGAGAAAAAGTTTTTTAAGTCAGCTCCACGTCGCAGTATATTCAATAAAAAATAAACAAGCCACCAATCGCCGACCTACTTCAGCTGCAGCTTTACATTCCACAGTTAGTTCCACGGTTAGTTCTCCCAATCTCCTTCAGCCAGATCAGACTTGAATGCCCGAATGCAACTTCCCCTCCTGCGCTCGTCCTCCACCTCCACCTCCTCCGACTCCTTCCAGCTCCCCCCGAGGGTCCCGGCGGGGCTCACGAAAGGTGAGACAAGCCTCGCTCGCCACTCAGAGCCCCCGCCTCCGATCCCCGCTCACCAAACTCCACTCGCCGATCTCCGTCTGTCGTCCACGTCGCCCTCCAAACAGCTCCAAACAGCTCCAAACAGCTCTGCTGCGTCCAAAAAGCTCCACCACTTATCTCTTTACCTCCACTCCTCAGCAAAGGCGAACTCCAGCACCCGAACACTCCTTTCTTTATTTTTGTTTTTAAAAGAGCTCCACGGACTGTGGTAGGGGCTGAATCCTCCGATCCCCCCCCCCGCCGTCCGGAGCTCGTTCTTCGTGCCTCGCTCAACCTCCGCTCTCCTTTATCTCCACAGCAATCTCCACAGCAATCTTCTTGTATCAACACAACCTCCAGGTAATCCAGCATTAATTTTTTTCCTCACAATCCCATTGTTACCGCATTTATAAGACAGAGAGAACGAGAAGCGTTGTTCTCTCTACGCCATCTTAACTCCGCCCCCCGGTGAGGACACTTTAAAGAGCATTTGCTGTAATGTTCACTAAACGAGGCAAGGCAATAGCATGATAATATTCTTCTTCTGCCATACCCAAATCTGAATATTGGTGATCGTCATGGCGATCAGTCATGAAGACTGTCCTGAGAATATAATGCTGTGGCCTTTCATCTGCCTTTTGCATCACAGCATGATCCAATTTTGCAAGTCGCTTTCTGGTCCTGAGCCCTTTTGGCATGCAAAGTCCTCATCGGCCCCAGGGCAGTATTGATGAAGCTGCTGCCCTCCATCAAGATGGATTCAAGTGGGATTTAATCCACTTGGGGAATATCACCCTTACCTGTGGACTTCAGCACTCAAGCCGTTAGTCCTCATGGTTGTCAGGTTAGTCAACTGCCACGTGATGATCAGCATTGAGCCACTGGCAGTATGGTCTACTCTATTACCATAGCAGGATAACCTGGCCAGACAATACGAATAGCCTTATACAAAAGCAGACTCCATCTTAAGTACAGTTTGGTCTACAAGGTTTTCACTGTTTCAATGTAGCCATTGAACCACATGCAAAAAAAGTAAAGCAAAAGCGCACGCTCACTCACACTAAAGGGATGCAGGAAGGGTCATTTTCCCAGTACACATTTATAAGCACTGATGTGCTGAATTTTGGTGCCTCTCCAGAGTTATGAAATATAAAATGTGATTCCTATTCACACAAAAAATGTGGGCAGTTCCTGAAGGCTTATTGCTGGCTTTCTGGTCTCTTTCAGCTTGTTTATGTCAGCTGCCAATTTGCGTCACTGGGTTGGCTTTGTGGTTGTATCTGTGCCCCCACTGAACACTCTGGTTCATGAAAGAAGTCACCACAACAGTTCAGCATGTTAAGATCAGCTGGCATGACCTAGTGTCCCTTTTTCAAAGCATGCTACAATGAAGTGCAAAAAAAAAAAAAAAAACAGCTAAATATAACATACAGTTGAGTCAATCCGAAAAATGTAGCACTGTGTTCCAAATACATCTCCCACCACTCGCAAAAATATGATTACTTATTCATAATGTAACAGTCACAAAGAATAGTTGCTTCAGAATGTGTTTTCTGTTACAGGCATAGCACTAATGTTAAACTCTGCTTCAAATACCAGGTCTAATTTTGTGATGTTTATGTATCAGCAGAGTTCCTCTGGGGGTGGGTCATGTTGTCGAGATGAAATGAAGACCAGTTTTTCCTCTATTTTTCCACTAGAAAATGCAACCCAAAATAGCCAAAAGCAGTTTAAAATCAACACCAATAGCCCATGCCACTCAATTTGCAACTGCTTGGGTATAACACACATAACTACCGTATTTGCCGGCGTACAAGACGACTGGGCGTATAAGACGACCTCCCAACATTTCCACTCAAAATATAGTTTGTTATATACTTGCTGTATAAGACTACCCCCTCTTCTGCACACCTTCCACACACCAAATAAAATGTAAAAGAACATCAGATTTGATTTCAACATGTTAATTTATATTCAAATGCTTATGACATGCAGAAAAACTGTCACAAGGCTGTATGATATCAGACATGTACAGTAAACATAAAACAGTGCAAGTTTATTAAACGTTATTCACCAAAGACAATTCACTAAAGCTGAATGGAACAATAAACCTATGGGAGCTGCCATGCTGTTTGTTTTCTAATCTGTTAACCAAACTGGAACTGTCAATGATAGAAGGAAGATAACAAATAGAGGGAGAGAGCAAGTGTCAGGCAAGTCCTTAGCAGGTTTGCTAGCGTGACAGTTTCCCTTTAAAAGCCTTCTAACTCCTGTTCATCATCTGATATTAAAAGTTGTTATCCGATCCATCCCATAGGACCTTAACATTATTCGATGCAATTCTCCTCCCCAGATTGCTTAACATTATGCGAGGTAAACGTTATCCAAGGTAAACGTTATCCAAGGTAAACATTATCCGAGGTATTACTGTATTTTATTCAACTGAAGTGTACCTGGCGTACAAGACGGCCCCCCACTTGAAGGCATGTTTTTCAGGGGTAAAAAGTCGTCTTATACACCAGCAAACACGGTACTTGAGCTACTCAAAATATGCTATGGTATAAACTCAATTTTGGGGTACACAAAGTCTCCTCAAAGATTGTGGTATTTTTAACCAATTTTTAAAAACTAGGTTAGACTAGTAAACTATATTTTTTTAAAGAAATATGGCCATAAATTACTTTATTTTGTGCAGCAAAATCTGACTGTGATATTTTCTACAGAAGAGACTCTTAAGCACTTTTTATTTTTTGCCTCATGTGTCACCTATTAAGTGGTTTGTTCTTTATTGAATACACAGGTGCACTCTCCTGAGTCATATCTGCTTCTGATGACACAGTGAAAACTAATATGAGATTTTGTAATATGTGTGCTATTTTGATGAGAAGGTCTGTAGCCTCCCCCCAAAATGCTGAGGGAGAGATTTTGAGATACTGTATGTTGCTTTCTTCTTAAATCTCTTCATTCATTATTTATTCAAAATAGTCCCACTGAAATTGTATTAGCTGAAAATAAGCACACAGCCAAAAGATCCAAAGTCTGGCATCTCCCCCCAAAACAAACAAACAAACAAACAAACAAACAAACGTCCTTTCTCTGCAGTGTGTACAAGTTAGCATTTTGGTCTAGAATCACTCAGCCCAGAAATTCAGTAACTCCAATTCCTTAGTTGGCAATAACCCACAAATAATGTCCATATTTTTAAACAGACATGCTCAGGTAAGCAGAAAGAGCCTCCTTGAATATTGTGGCATTTGTGAACCACAATTGGGTGTATCCTAGTAATGGCAACCTTGCTGTGCCGACTAATCTTTCTCACACTGGGTCAGCCAAAATGAACTGCAGAATGAACTCACCTAAAGCTGCCTTTATTTTGGCAAACAAGGAAGATTAGCTGTGTGATCCATATTCAAATTGTAAAGATGCAAAAGATGCAGGAAACAGGTGATACCTTCATTGGATCACTAAGAAAAACAAAATGTTGTGCGAGCTTTCAAGGATTGCAGGCAGTGGTGGGATGCAACAGGTTCGCACCAGTTCGCCAGAACCGGTAGTAACTTTTCCCAGTGTCCCGGAGAACTGGTAGCAGCTTTTCGGGGGAACCACCTTCTGGGCTTACCTTTTCACTGGTTTCCCCCACTGCGCATGCGTGCCAAGCACTTGGTGTGCATGCATGCCTATAGTGCTTGGTGCATATGAACAGCCTCCTTGCTGTCCTCCCAAACGGGGAGGAGGAAGAGAAGCTGCTAGTCTGAAGCTCCCTATAGCCTGCTCCCCAGGGTAAGTACTCACCTTTGGATGTGGTGTGTCTGTGTGTATTTTAATGTGTATTTAACACCTTTACCTATATTGATGTACTACCACAGTTCCAAAAATGCCTGGCGGCCTGGCTTGGGGTTTTTAAGCAAAGTCTTAGAGTTACCTCATCAATAAGCTACACCTGTGCTGTTCCAATTGCTGTTCCAATTGGAGAACCCTTAAGGAGGTACAGCTGTTTTACATTTACATTAAGGCATATTATCCTAGAGAACTGGTACGATAACCATATCCATCTTGCAACATGGTGCTGCCCCAGGCACTTATACTAACAGGTAAGTGATGGGTTTGTGTTTGGGGTGGGTGGGTAGTTTGATTTATGTTTGGGGTGGGTGGGTGTTTGGGTGGGTGGGAGTATTTTAATGTAGTTTTTATTTTATTTACGGGTTTGTGTTTGGGGTGGGTGGGTGGGTTGAGGGGTGTGTGTGCGTGTGCTTATTTTATTATTTTTTATTTTTTTCTTTGGCCCCACCCATGACATCATGACATCATGATGTTAGCTCCGCCCACACTGTGATGTCATCACGGTGGGGTAATAAACTTTTTGACAACCCACCACTGATTGCAGGCTAATCTTCCTTGTTTGCTTATCAAACTACTAGATACCATAAAATATCTGCTTAACATGGAATTTTTTGACACCGGGACAGCACCACAAATTGAAGGAACACCACATCACTAGGTAATAATTTTGATTGACTTTAATTTGACTGCATTTGGCTTGCCAGTATGTATACCAAATTGAAGCCTCACCCGCTACTGGGAAGCACATGGTATCTGTATTCCTTTGTCTGGCGACAAAAGGAAGCTAAGTATGCTTCAGAGAGGGTCAAATGGGCTGGGAGCAAATGGCCAGCTTCCTGTGGGAGTGGCATCCTAACGCCATGACATATTTTGCTGTCCTTAAGAAGAGAGCCTGGCAGACCACCATGCCATGAACCTAGCAGGACACGATGCCATGAACACTTTAATACATACCTGAAGAAGTGGTCTTGAACCATGAAAGCTTGCACAACGTTTTGTTTTTCCTAGTGATCAAATAAAGGTATTGCCTGTTTCCTGCATCTTTTGCATCTTTACAATTCATTTTGGCAGCTTCACATCTAGGCTAGACACAGAAGAACAGATATTCATTTATTTATTTATTTAATCAAACTTCTATGCCACCTTCCTCAAAATGACCCAGGGCGGCTAACAAAACTTTCTAAAAACACTTACACAAAATATAAAAACAAGATTAAAAGATCAAAAATTTTTAAAAGAGACTAAAACAAGACACACAGAGAGGGAGGGGTCAGATATGCTAGAGTGTTGCTTTAATGTGTACAGCAATAAAGCAACTGACTGAGATGTTTGAAACAAGCCAGGACTTATAAAAGTATTCCTGCTGTGCTTGTTTTGGAGGAAGAGACCTGCTTGAGGGCTGGAGACAGCCTTAAAATGAATATATGTTTGTTTCTTGTTTTTCTTCCGAACTTTTAGTAGACTCTTGCCTTAAGAACACTGGAGAAAGAGGTAGTGCACTGTCAGAGCTATCCAGCAGTTTTTAGGAAGAAGGAACATTAGTAGCAAAAGACAATCATAAGAAGCTGTAAAGCCCTCTCTCATACCCAGTGTTAGTGCATGCAAGATTGCTATTATTGCAACAGATATTGAAACGTGTTTCATGAGAAGTGAACAGATTTACCTGAAGTTTGAAAATTGTTTATTATGATTAGAGCCTTAAGTAAATAGCACAAATTGACAGGTTGTTTTGCTTTATTCCTCTCCTAAAATATAATAAGAAAAAATGTCAAAACTTAAGACACACATTTTATTGTACTTCTTCTCCAAAATAGTTCTTGTAACTAAAAGAACCATCTGTACAATAACAAGCATATGTGTTTCCACCTTTATATGTTATAATGGCAGCCACTGAATGTAAATATTATTGCAGTCTTTCCTGAGTGAGCTTCCTCTTTCCCACCCATGAAGCAAGGCGAAGCTGTCTTCATCACCAGATCTCAAATAAATTATCATACTTTGGAGAAACAGGAGGTATCCTAAACCAACTCATGGCAACTAAAAGTTACATACAGTATATTTAGTCATTATATCACTCTAGGCTAGGGGAACACAAACATTTTTGATTTCTAGATTACAGTAAACCAATTAAAAAACTTTATTGCTTATACAGTACACCACTCAAAGTAGGGTGGACTCACTAATCAAGTGGTATAATTTTTTTTTAAAAAAAACCATTGCCTCTCACAATGAAATTAAATAGATTTACTGCTTTTACTAGCTTTTATGTTATCTAGAATACTGAAATAATTCAAAGATAATCTTTTAAATGGAAGACTAGAAAACAGAGCATAAAATATTATTTTCTAAAAGCAATCTTTCTTACTTTGGAGGTGTAATCTTTCTCATTTTAATGAGCAATGTTTTTATTAGTTAATATTGTTTACATAACAGTAATTTTGCTCATTGTTATAATAACATGTTACTAGCAGCCTCTGTTTTATAAAGTCTTTTTAAAATTAAAAAATGCTCTTAATAGAAAAATTGTACAAAATCCTCCCCTTCAAATGAACGCTCATTAAACATATTAGGAGAAAGAAACTTAAGGTGCAACTACACAGACATGTGTTCTGCTAATTGTTTCATTCTGGGGATAGGCTGGTTCTCTCCTTTTCCCACCACACATGCAACATAGGTGCCAATGTGAACTAGAGCATTCCTATCCATACTTTTTTGGCTCCATATCAGGTTAAGAATCTTTTATTTATTTTTTTAAGGCACAGATAGGATAATTTAGTTTTGATTTGGTTCCAACACATATGATCACTGGAATTCAACCAAAGCAGATGGCTTGCCGCTTTCAATATCCTATCTTTTTTCAAGTTCCCAATAATGTTAAATGGCTTAAACAGTGAACTTAGTCGCTTAAGATATTGGGAAATTTATAAAATTCCTCTGCTCCTCGTTGGAGAAGAAAAAGAAGAAACAAATGTTGGTTTTTAAAAAGCTTATTAGGGCATCATTGATGAACTGTACCTTTTAGAAATAAATTTTAAGAATTCAAAGCTTTGTAGGAGAAAAAGGAAACAGCAGGAAAGCATGGAGGGATTCTTGGTTTTTTTTTTTAACTTTCACTATTTAAAGAGAGGCAGGCCAAATAGGGTTGTTTCAAGTGCATATGCCACATGGTTGCAGGAATCACAACAAATGGCATACTGCACTTCTATGCAACCTTATTTAGCCCAATGCAGCTTACTCCAGTTCCTCTATTTATCTTTCAGAGTCCAGGCCATAGGCAGCTGGCAGGTAACACAAACAGCAGGACCCAGGATAACTACATAAAAGGCCAAACAGTAAACATATCACAATCCAGAGTGCAAGTCCAAAAATCAAGTCCAGGATAGACAAAGATACAGGACTGGTCGAAGCAACAAAAGCATAGTCCAAGCAAGTCAGAACACAGGTGACCAAGAAAGCGGAAGAGTTAGAGTACCTTCCAGGACTGGAGCAAGGGTTCAAGTAAGGAACAACAACAGTCTACCCTACAGGAAACAGAAGCAGGGCAGGAGGACTTTGGAGGTAAGAACAAGGCAAAAGGTCTTCTAAGGCAGCAACCAGGCAGGCATTCCAGGAACCAAGCAACAGAAAATCTACTAACTTTGTTGCTGAAACAGCTTCTGGGAGGAAAAGCTGGTTCTTATATAACCCAGCTTCCCAAGGCCTCTACATGGAGCCCAATAGCTGTGGCAGGGTGAGGGTTCAGTCCTGCAAGCACTACGGCAGCTGCTTCCAGGATGGGGAGCCAAGAACTAGAGCAGCTGGTGTGGATCTTGACACTAGGCAAGCCTTAATATGATGGTTGTTGCCCTGTTTCATGAAAAGCCTATCATATTCTTATAATTCACAAAAGTTACACATTATGGATTACATTGTTGCTTACAACTTGTTACTTCCAAACTCAGAAAGCAGAACAATGGATTGTTATGGATAGAGATATTCTGGCAATAGTCTCAACAATACCAGTGTAATGTAGAGGTTAGTCAAGAGATTCCCCACTCAAATCACAGGATGATCTCAGAATACTTTCCTTCAGCCTGATCTACCTAAGAGGGCTGTTACAAAGATAAAGAGGGGAGTTGGAAAGCCAGGTACACTGTCAGGAGTCAGGAGAGAGCTTACAAACAAACAAACAAACAAATTCTTCCTATCTCCAAACTTAGAAGGAGAAAACACATCTTGCATGCAAGAGTTCCCAAGAGCAGTCCTTGGGAATCTTAGACCGGAGAGGGCAAACCTTTCGGGCCACGGATCAGTCACGTGGTTCCTCCGACTAGAAGCAGAAGTAAAACACATCCATGCATGTGCAAAATGCAACTGTGAATGCACCTGCAGCTGTCATAAACAGGTTTACAATAGCCACGGGTGCATTTATGGGCATTGTCAAGGTACATGTCAGGGTACAATCAGGGCATTGATTGTACCCTGAGCTTAGCCTAGTTCCAAAATGGAGATTTCCAAGCATGAGGGAGTAATGGCACATTCCATAGAACGATTGTTAGTCAAAACATGCTAGCCTTGTAGTTTGCAAGAAATGAAACTTAAAGTCTGATAGACATGTGATCCTGTATGGTCATTGGCTGGATTCCTTTAGGGGAATGGCAAGAGGGTGAAACATGTGAGAGGAGATAAAACCCCAAGGGAAGGAGCAGAACTTTCTCTTGGTCCGACGATCAACACTGTGTAAGTTATGTAGGGGCTTTTAAGCTAAGCCTTCCTTCAGTAGATAGGCATTCATTGTTTTAATGTGCTTTCTGAACTTTTGAAACTAAGAAGTTTTTGTTTCCTAAAACTTTGTTCTGTAACTTACTTTGACTACAATATACTTTTAAAATATCAGAAGATGGCTGGAGTGGTTACTTAGCTATGCGCTACCTTACTTACCGCCTAGTTTTATAACAGGAGACATGAGAAGGGAAGCTTAAAATCCTGGATTCAGGTGCAGTCCCACCTACATGTACACTGAAATTCTACTAATGAGTAATGGGATCTGTTACAACTTGGGCACATTTTATTTCCACTTCTGGGAGTGGCGCAGGTTGGATGATTTGGCATCAGGGGCAGGATCCATCCAGCAGGCCGTACTTTTGGTCACCCCGGTCCTAGACTGATGCTGCTAGCCACAATCAAAAATGTTGAGCAAGACAGGCCAATGGTCTGATTCAATATAGGATTACTTCGTATGTCCCTTCCTATATTAGTTGTTCAGTAACAAAACACTAAATTTGCTTGCTTTGCCATGGCAGCAAATGCTTAGGATGAAACACCAACAGCTGTCCAAATGCAATGCAAGATATGTCTAAGCAAATGTCCCACTGCCGCCTCCTCTCCCAGAATTCCAATAATTTCTAGTCATCCACTCTGGATCTCTTCCAAATGTCTCCGCACAGCTCTTGAAATGGGCATGGGGAGGAACATTACCACAAAAATAATTTGTTTTACAAGTTCAGAAAATATATGTGTACAAATATTACAATTAACAGCATCATACAACCTTTACATTTGCATCTGTTATAGGCATATGAACTGTGCTACACAAAATGTGACCAAGCAATCATTTATGTCAAGATTTAATTAATTAAAAAGATAGTATAAGGATAATATAAAAATCAATCAATCAATCAATCAATCAATTTTTATACTATCCTTTTGGTCCGAGACCATCCAGGGCAGTCTTCTTCTTCCATGTCTAGGGCAGACTTGAAACTGCAAAATGGAAGCCATCTTTGGGGAGTTCCTTCTGCAGTTCCTTTTGGCTGACCCAGTGTGAGAAAGATTAGCTGGCACAAAGTGGCCATTCCCCAGGGTAGGCCTGATTGTGGTTCACAATCTTTGAGGAGGCCCTTTCTGTGTACTCCCATCTGGGCAGTAATCAAGCAAGTTAAAACATACATGTAAATAAATCTGTTAGAATACATATTAAACTGATAAGAACAGATACTACACTTGATCTTAGACAAAAGGCAGGGAAGTTAATGCTTATAAATTAGCATTGAGATTCTGAACAACTGTATGATTGAAAGCTGATAGACTCCACTAATGATTCCCCTAACAGTCCTACTACATTTTAATTGTACATTTTAAATTGTTTTGTATGAAAAGTTTTGACTATTACGTATCTAATCTTAACATTTACCAATTGTATTGCATCAATTTTAAATTGTTTTATATGAAAAGTTTTACCTATTATATATCCAATCTTATCATTTACCAATTTTATTGT
This sequence comes from Furcifer pardalis, assembly GCA_030440675.1. Classification (NCBI taxonomy): domain Eukaryota; kingdom Metazoa; phylum Chordata; class Lepidosauria; order Squamata; family Chamaeleonidae; genus Furcifer; species Furcifer pardalis. Next base: position 92,113,249 of record CP126890.1, on the reverse strand, counting down.
GTCAATTTTAATTGTGTGCTTGTTATGTCCTTGTTTCGATTGTTTGACTTCTTGTACTTTGTCATTGTCAATTGACTGGCATAATAAATCTTTTGATTGATTGTTAAGATACATGAAAGCAGTAGACAAATTAAATCAACTAAGTAAACAACCAAATAAAAATGGCCAACCAACCAACCAATAAAGCCATCATAATCGTTGAGTAGAAGGGAGGCAGGATACTACAGAAGGCTTCTTAGAAAAGTTCAGTCTTTATGTGTTTCTGAAATTCCTGGAGGGAGCCAGACAAATGTATGAAGAAGGAGCTTTCTATGTTGTTAGCCACCACCAAAAAGGTCCAGTTTCTTGTTGTAACCTTCCCGGGGGCCCTTAGGGTGTGCAATTGGAGCCCTAATGCCTGGGAAGAACAAGTGGTCTGGGCTAAACTTAGCAGGAAGGAGGTGCTCTGTCAGGTACCGAACCCTATAACTTAATACTTAATACCAGAACCTTGACTTGAGCATGGAAACTGACAGGCAGCCAATGCAGGTGAGCCAAGATTGGAGAGATGTGGTTGAATTTATGCCGGCCGTCACCAGTTTGGCCAGTGCATTCTGTACCTGCTACAGCTTCCATACCATCTTCAAGGGCAGCCCAATAGAGAATACTGCAGTGATTGATTCTCTAGAAGATCAATGTTTCCCGATTTTTGGTCCTTGGACTTCAAATCCCAGATGCCTAAGTCAATTCCCCAAAGCACTGATCAGCCAATGTACTGATTTAGGCTTCTGGGAATTGAAGTCCAAGAACCAAAGCTTGGGAAACACTGTTCTAGATTACCAAGGTAAGGACCAGTGTTGCCAGCAGCCTCACATCAAAGTATGAGCACAGCTGGGCAGTCTAAGGGGGAAAGCAGATTTGTCTGTGGCAGATAACTATTCTAGCAAGAGAGGCTCCATGATAATGTTCAGATAAAGCCTTTTAAAGTCATGATCTGGATGAGAGATGTTGAGGTGGTGGCCCAGCTTTGCAAATTATTTTTCAGACTAGCTCTTCTTGTGCCATCCATCTTATTGGAATGATTCTGGAAAGTGTAGTTAAAAAAAAGACTACCAAGGCCATCTATGGTCATGAGAAGTGCCTGGAGTTAGATTCAAGGAGCTGGATCCTGTCCGTGTCTCATTCTCAAAATGTGTCACCATTAGAAATCTAATACAAAGTACACTGTATATAGGCAAAATCTGTGGAGAATGGGGGGGGGGACTAGAGAAGAGCACTTGAGAGCTTATGCTGTGCTTTTATGTCCCTCATTTTATCCCATACACTTTCAATTAGTACTTCCTGTTTATTCAATATCAGATTTTTCCATCAGATCTTTTGGTGGAAAACTCACTCATCCATACTGCATAAGAGAGGTCAAGATCTTTATCTTTCTTAAAGATCTAAGAACAGAATTCCTCTCATCCATGTGGTGGGAAGCAGCAGCTGTGAGGAATAAACACAACCATTCTAAAAACAACAAGAGCTGGCATTAATATGTATATTGCAGACAAACCTACATGTGGCTTTAGCAAATAAAAACATATTTCTGTACAGGTCCAACACAGATAAATATAATTGTATAGCAGAGCTCTGAAAAGTTATTTTCTTGGACTATAGCTCCTAGAATCTCCATAAAAGAATTCTGGGAACTATAGTAAAATGTGGTTTTTTTTCAAGTACAAGAACAAGTACCAAAATCAGTTCTGAGCACACCTTCATTTTCTCTGTTCTACTTAATCTATCCATGCACTTACCTTCTTTGATTTGTATTCACATGGCTTCTCTAGAGATAAGGTAAAGGTTGTCCTTGCTGGACAACCAGTCGTATCTTACTCTAGGGTATGGTACTCATCTCAGTTTACAGTCAAAGAGCCAGTGCTGTCTGTGTCTGCAGACATATCTGTGGTCATGTGGTAGGCATGACTAGACACCAGAGTGCACAGAATGCTGTTACCTTCCCACCAAAGTGGTACCTATTTATCTACTTGCCAAAGATCAAGATTAAAATTCTCTTTAAAATTTCTAAGGATGTCAAGGTTTCTTTGCAAAGGCAAGTCACTTTCTATGTTTGATCAATTTGACTTGTTGATCATTTATGTATCATAATTTTTAAAGCACTGACACCTGTTCTTAATCAAAAATTGTTCCAGAAACAGTTAGTGGTTCTCTTGTTCAAAGCTCAATCAGCTCCAAGACGATTCTTGGAAAATAACTTGCACTAATACATGAAACTGTCTGTTCACCAGCTGCCTCTTCTCTCCTGAAAAAATGTCCTAATGTGTCAGCACCAGAGCTGTTCCACATGTGCAATAGCGTATTCCACATGGAGAACTCAGTAATGATTGAACAACCTCTCTGTTGCTGTCTTAAATCAGTTCAATGGGAAGAAGATGTCAACACAGAAAGGTGGTCCACCAGAGGAATACTTGATTATTTAAGCAACTTTTCAATAATTTAAGTCTAACTTTGAGTTCATCAAATGAGCTTTCATAATCACCAAGGGGTACACAGAAAGAGCCTCCTTGAAGATTGTGGTATTTTCAAACCACAATCAGGTGTATCCTGGTAATGTCAACCTTGTTGGTATTGTTCAGTCACACAGTCAAGTCCGACCCTTTGAGTCTCCCCCCCCCCCCCATGGAGCTCTGAACGCCAGGCTTCTCTGTCATCTGCCCTCCCAGATCTACGCCCACTGAGTCAATGATGCCATCTTACCATCTCATCCTCTGCCACCCCCTTCTCCTTTTGTTTTCGATCTTTCCCAGCATCAGGGCCTTCTCCAGTGAGTCCTCTCTTTTCATTTGGTGGCCAAAGTACTTCAGCTTCAGTATTTGCCCTTCCAAGGTGCAGTCAGGGTTGATTTCCTTTAGGATTGAGAGATATGATCTCCTTGCAGTCCAGAGGACTCTCAAGAGTCTTCTTCAGCACCAGATTTCAACGGCATCTATTCTTCTGTGTTCAGTCTTCCTTATGGCCCAGCTCTCACAGCCATACATTACTACTGGGAAGACCATTGCTTTAACTATGCAGACTTCTGTTGACAAGACGATGTCCCTACTTTTTATTATGCTGCCTAGGTTTGCCATAGCTTGCCTCCCAATGAGTAAACATCTTTTTATTTCATGGCTTGTGTTGCTGGCTAGTCTTTCTCACACTAGGTCACGCGAAAGGAACTGCAGAATGAACTCACAAAAGGTGGTTTCTTTTGGCAGTTTCACATCTAGCCTAGACATAGAAGAAGAGGAGGAGGAGGAGGCAGCAGCACTGGCACTGGCACCAGCACCACAAAAACTACCACAAAAACTGATCTTCTTGCAACTTACATAGAATAAGGAACATGAAAAGCTTCAGTTTAAGGGGGGAGGCAGTGATGTACTTATTTTTTTTTTTAAAATGTTTGGTTCCTTTAAAACTATTAATAAGTAATCAGGATGACCTAAAGTAACCATTAATTCATGCTACTTCATTAACTAGCATTTAGGCAGCATTTAGGTAGCATGAAGCCAAAAGCTATTTTAGTAGGAACTACACAATGAGCTGCCAGATCATTTGAAATTGGATGTTGCATGCATATGCATACAACATTTCCACTAATTTTAAAATTTAAAAGCAAATCAAGAAAATAATCAAGAGTGGAAGAACAGTGTTGGCAAGTTCTTTAACCCTTTCTCCTTTACCAGGCTAATTTTTGTTGTTGTTTAGTTGCACGTTCAATTCCGACCCTTTGCAACCCTATGGACCATTGCCCACCAGGCACCTCTGTCCTCCACTATCCTACTCAGCCTGTCCAGCTGTGTGCCCATTCCATCTACAATACCATCTCGTCATCTCATTTTTGGCCACCCCCTTCTTTTTTTGCCCTCCACCTTTCCCAGTATCAAGGCTTTCTCAAGTGAATCCTCTCTTCTCATTTGGTGTCCAAAGTACTTTAGCTTCATCTTTACTATTTGACCTTCTAAGGAGCAGTCAGGGCTGATTTCTTCTAGGATCGACCAATTTGTTCTCCTTGCTGTCCAGGGTACTCTCAAAACTCTCCTCCAATGCAACATGTCTATTCTTCTGCACTCAGCCTTCCTAATGGTCCAGCGCTCACAACCATACATTACCACAGGAAATACCATTGCTTTGACTATGCAAAATTTTGTTTGCAAGGTGATGTCTCTACTTTTCACTATATTCCACAGGTTTCTCATATCTTGTCTCCCAAGCATCAGTTGCCTTTTTATTTCATGGCTACAATCATGATCTGCAATGATCTTAGATCTGAAGTAAGTAAAATCTGTCACTGCTTCTACTTCTTCCCCATCAACCCTGCATTGCACATTATGGGCTCTATGTATAAGTTGAATAAGCAGATGACAAAATGCAGCCTTGTCTTACTCCTTTTCCTATTCCAAACCACTCTGTCATTCTGTCCTAACTGTTGCTTCTTGACTCATGTACAGATTTCTCATGAGGCATATAACTGTTCTGGTATTCCCATCTCTTTAATTACTTGCCACATTTTGTTGTGGTCCACACACCAAAGGACTTGGTGTAGTCAATGAAACAGAAGTAACTGTATACTTGTTTCTGATATTCCTTTGTTTTCTCCATGATCCAACGTATGTTGGCAATATGGTCTCTAGTTCCCCTGCCTCTTCAGAACCGAGCCTGCACTTCTGGTAATTCTCTGTGAGATGAGCGCAATTGTTCGATAATTTGAACATTCTTTGGCATTACCCTTTTTTGGGAATGGAATATATACTGATCTTTTCCAATCCTGTGTCCATTATTGAGTTTTCCAAATCTGCTGGCATTTAGAATGCAATAATTTGATTCCATCGTCTTTTAGGGCTTTGAAAAATTCAACTGGGGTACCGTCATCTCCACTGGCTTTGCTGTTTACAGTGTTTTTTAGGGCCTTTCTGACTTCACTCTCTAGGAAGTCTGGCTCAAGTTCAATGTTCTCATCATTGTGATTATCAGGGGTGTTGAGGTCCTTTTTGTAGAGTTCCTCTGTGTACTTTTGCCATCTTTTCTTAATCTCTTCAGCATCAGCTAACTCCTTGCCATTTTTGTCCCTCATCATGATAATTTTTGCTTTGAACATTCCCTTGATTTCCCCAATTTTTTGAAAAGATCTCTAGTCCTACCCTTATCTTTCCTTGCTTTTCTTTGAAATTCTGTATTCAACTGATTGAATTTTTTCCTTTCTTCTTTGCCTTTTGCATTCCTTCTTTCCTTTGCTATTTTAAGAGCCTCATCAGACAACCACTTTGCTTTCTTACGCTTCTTTTCTTTTGGTATGGTTTTCCTTGCTGCCTCCTGTATGATGTCCCGCGCCTCTGTCCATAATTCTTCTGGCACTCTGAGTTGGTTCTGCCAAGTAGGGCGGTATAGAAATTGAAATATAATAATAATAATAATAATAATAATAATAATAATAATAATAATAATAATAATAATAATAATAATAATAATAATAATAATAATAATAATAATAATATCAAGTCTAAGCCATTAAATCTGTTCCACACCTCCACTGTGTATTCCTTAGGGATGTTGTCTAGATCATACCTGTCTGGCCTAATTGTTTTCACTATTTTCTTTAGTCTAAGCCTGGATTTTGCAATCAGTAGATTATGATCTGAGCCACAGTGTGCTCCAGGTCTTGTTTTTGCTGATTGTATGGAGGTTCTCCATCTTTGGCTACAGAGTATGTAATCAATCTGGTTTCGATGTTGACCATCTGGTGATGTCCATGTGTAAAGTCTCCTCTTGTGTTGCTGGAAGAGGGTGCATTCTCTTGACAGAACTCTATTAGCTTTTGCCCTGCTTCATTCTGTGTTCCAAGACCAAACTTGCCTGTTATTCCATTTACCATGCTAATAGGTACAAGATATATTGGTTGAGGACTCATTTGATTATAAAAACTGTCAAAGTGAACACCCTTGTAATTATTTTGATCTTACCATATTCCAGGTCTTTAGTCTTGTTCCTCTATTTCTTAATCAACTGAGATGAATCTTTTACATGCATTCCTATATCACAGCTCTGTAAAACCACATCGATTTGTATACTTAGCTGTCATGCTAACCATTCTGTACTTCTGTAGCTGATGTGTATAAATTGACACCATGAAGTCTCACTCTTATGTGTGACAAAGTGGACTTAATCCATGAAAGCTATCATTAAAATAGAGCAGTTAGTTTTTAAAGTGCCACAACCTTTTTGTCATGGCTACCATTTTAGAAATTTCAACAAGTAACAGTATCAATGTTTGTTTTATATCTCTGTCCATTCAATCTGAATTCTGAATATATCATATGAATGGCTGGATTACATTCAAATGAAGATGGATTGAACATTGGAGGAAGAAATATCTATAATTTAAGACATGCAGATTACACTGTATTATTGGTAGATTGACTATTGAGAAAGGTGAAAAAAGAAAGCAGGAGTGCTGCTGAACATTAAAAAGACAAAGAAGAATTATGAGTGCAATTCTGATGATGGACTAATTGAAACAAATTATTTTCTATACCTTGGTTCAATCTTCAGTCAAAATGAATACTACAATGAGGAGGTTCAAAAAGAGATTGAGGCTATGGAATACAGCTCTGAAGGAACTAGGATAGATCCTTAAAAGTAAGAATGAATCATTGGCAACTAAGCTCAAAATAATGGTACTGTACTGTGTTCCTGATTACAGTTTATGGACGCAACAGCTGAAAAATAAGTGGGAGGGGAGGATGTATTTGAAATATTGTGTTGAAGCAGAACTCCAGAGATATTATGGTCCTATAGAAAAGCAAAAATAAAATGTGGAGAGAGGATCTAGACCAGTGTTTTCTAACCTTCTGGGAATTGAAGTCTTCCTGTGGGCCCCATGTTGGGAAACAATGATCTAGATTAAATAAAGCCTCAAAGTTCACTAGCAGGGAAAATGACTAAACTATCCTACTTTTGACATAGCGTAAGAAATTAAAATATTCCTGAGAGCAAAAGTAGAAGGCAGCAGGGGGGGAAAGAGAAGACCTAATATGAGATGAATTTACTCAGTAAAGTAAGCCACAACTTTTAGTTTCCAAGACATGAGCTGTTTTAAGACCTTTCAGGAGTCATTAATTCACAAGGATCCATCAAGCTGGAAGCTACTTAATAGTACACAGTGACTTAAGAACAAGCATATAGTCTCTGAGGATGGACATCAAAGAATTACATCAATGTATTTATAATCCTTATATAAACTGGGGACATTTCCAGATGACGTATTCTTCAATTAAAATAAATTGGAAAGCCCTTCTATCTTTTTTCCTTAAGAAAAGTTCTGTGCTAAGGAAAAACAAGAGGCAATGAAAATACAAATGAGATTTATGAGTGAAGGTTTAGGATGTCAGATGAAGACCTCATAAAATGTGGTGACTGTTGTAGGTCAATGAAGGTGATAAAAACCTCATCTGAAACTGTTCTGCAACACAAGAAAGAAGTATGTTTCTCAAATAGCACTTAATAAAAGATCAGGTGATATTCAGACATGCAGTGTAAACTCAACATTTTTGCTACAGTCATTTATATTGTTTCTTTCTCATTCTAAAACTTTGAATCTGTAAATGCTTCCAAAAATGTATTGCTTTATAAAAATATGGTAGTTGAAGTTGAAATGTCAACATACACAAAATGCAGTAACCTCAGCATTTTGAAACAAGCTTGCATGTGACCTGAGAAAACATGGAGTGACACATTTGATATGATAAATTTAGCAGGAAGGATGGAGTCAGAATGGTTCCCAGAACTTTTTTTTTAATCTTGAGCAATGACTAATGTATTGTTCTACCTAAGAACTGAAAGGGTGTGGAAACAATAGAATGACTCTCTGTAGCAGAGCAGATGAATGTATATTTGACACAAAACCTAGATATAGAGCAGCAGTGGAAATCTTATTTAATCCTATTTTTCCAAGTAAGAGGAGGAAAAAATTTCTCCAATAGTTCATGTGTATAATTTAATTTAATTTTAATTTAATTTTCATTCTTGTATGCCATACTTGTAATACATACATATGAGAATTAATATTTCAGTCTGAAACAGATAGACCTCTTATTACTCTAAGACCCTGTGAACATTCAATAGCAGTGAACAATTGTTGCATGAAAATGGTAGCAACACCTGAATGCAAGTAGCCATCTCAGATGATCAGCACTATCGAGGGAGGAGCGGTAGTGTATCTTCACAGGCATATGAATCACTCTTCCTGGGAAGCTGAATGATGTGATAGTCAATTTTCTGAGCTACATAAACATAAGCCCAGTACAGGTATTTATATTAGGAGAAGGATTGGGATTGGGTATGTGATGCCAGAGTATTTTATCTCACAAATAAGTACATAGAATTTTAATGCCTCAAACAATTTGTTTTCCCCAACAAGGAATGAACCAACCAACCAACCAGACAGACAGACAGACAGACAGACAGACAGCTTTCTAACTCTTCAAGATCTCTTGTTATTTGTGCAAAATGTCTATTGTGTCTTTTCCTTTTCAGGAAATGATATACAAATGATCAGCTAGTTCCTCACAATACAAAACTGTTCATCTATGTCAGTGGTTCCCAATTAGTGGTACGCGTACCCCCAGGGGTACGCGAGATTGCATCAAGGGGTACGTGCAGCAATCTCTTAACTAAAATATTAAATCCTTAAAAAACAATAATGCAATAACGATTGCCAAAAAAATATTCAATTTAATTAAACGATCAGTAGGTAAGTCAGTCGTATGCATCAAGCGCTTTCTCCCACGGCGGAGGTTTTCCCTGCGCCTCCCACGTCTCGCGTCACCCGATCGCGGCCGCCCCCGTGCCCGCCTATTTGCTTGTCATTGTCAACGTGCACATTTGTCACATTAATGAAACATGTGTTCTCTGTCATTAGAATGTCTTTTGATGATAATAAATATAAAATACACCTGATTTCATTTTTTATTTAACATTCCTGCAATAAGGGGTACGCGATATTTAACATTCCTGCAATAAGGGGTACGCAAGTTTTTTTATTATTATTAAATTTTTATAGGTATTTAAACAATATAAACATACAATAATAGAAATAGACAATAATAGAAATTACAATAAAAAGAAAAAAGTACAATAATAAAGAAGGTACAGAAATAAAAGAATTTGAGAAAAGAAATAAATCATAAAAAAAGGAACCTGTTTTCTTGTTTTACCTCCATATGAGTACAATACATAAACCATACATAAGCAACAACATTCATAATAAGAGAAAAAAAAGCCCAAGCTCTACTAGTCTCATATAAAAGTTGCTTAAATCGTCCTTAGTACCATCTTTCAACTCATTCTCTAATACAATTAGTTTCCTACACTACCATATATCACTCTTTTGTATCACCCCTGTGATATATACAAAGTCCAGGGGATTGTAGAAACTCATAATTTCCAAAAATCATTTTGTTCTGGTACAGGAGTGATTCCTTTCTTCTTAACAGTCACATATTCTACAAATGGTTTCCAAATTCTCCAAAAATTATTAACTTTAGCTCTGCTTTTTTTATTTTCAAGTCACAGGTAAGTTTATCGTTGAGTGCCAGCTCCATTTACAGCCAAAGAGCCAGTGCTGTCTGTGTTTGCAGATGTATACATGGCCATATGACAGGCATGACTAGATCGCCCACGACATAGGCTCTGGCCATGATGTAGGCTCTGCCCATGGCATTGGCTCCATCCATAACATTGACTCCACCCACAACGTTGGCTCTACCCATGATGTTGGCTCCGCCCATGGCGTGGTAGTAAAAATTTTGACTGCCCATCACTGGCAATACCCTTACAACAACAACAACAACAACAACAACAACAACAACAACAAGAACAACAAAATTCCATTATAAGGGGTACTGCTAATGGTGATTCATATAACAAACATTTTCCCCTGTTATATAGTGCATCGGCAATAGCGAAAAAACGTTTCGGTGTATGGATTTTTTGTTATACGAAGTGTTCACTATATGGGGTTCCACTGTATGTGCTTTCCACCTTCGATACTGAGAGGCAAGGGTTAAGTTGAACGTTACATGACAAGGGAATCGATTACAGCACTGTTCAACACCAAAATACCTTGGTGTGACGCTTGACCGGACACCCTCTTTTAAGCAGCACTGCCTGAATACTAAAGCCAAAGTTAGTACAAGAAACAACATCATCAGGAAACTCACAAACTATAAATGGGGAACTCAACCTTCCACGCTGCACACATCAGCTTTGGCCCTGAGTGTCCCTGCAACAGAGTATGCTGCTCCAGTATGGAACACATACAAAGAAGTTGACATTGCTGTTAATGAAGCCATGCGGATAGTGACAGGATGCCTTAAACCTACACCAGTTGAGAAAATATGCCCTCTTGTTGGTATTGCTCCACCTAAGATCAAGAGAGAAATAGCAGCAGATGCTAAGAGAACTAACCAAGAGAATGACCCTCAACACCCTCTGAACAGATATAGCCTCAAGTCCGCTTGCTCAGATCCAGAAAGAGATTTATGTCAAGAACAAACTTTCTTGAAGGTACCCAAGAGCAGAACGAAATTAGAAGATGAAGGAAGGAGCTCACTGGGAAAAGAACATCATTAAAGGTGGATATAGCTGAAGATCTCAATCTCCCCTGTGTCACCTGGAGGACCCTGAATCGGCTGAGGATTGGAGTCCCCAAATGCAAGACCAACATGCTCAAGTGGCGACTGCTGGTGGACAACAGCACATGGTGTGAATATGCAGAGACACAAGAGTCCGATCCATTTGCTGGTCTGTCGATTGTGGCCAGATACATGCACTGATGAGGACTTGAGTTTGGGGAATGACAAAGTGAAGAAAGTGGCTTCATTTTGGCAGTCCAGGACATGAAAAAAGAAAAAAAAGCAGCAGCAATACACTGTCTCCTTAGCACAAACAGAAGGACTGGCCTATATTTTAAAAAGACAATTTCAATCTAATTCTTCTACTTTTTAATTAGAAACAGTCATCCTAGTTTTAGACAATGTGTGAAAAATTGTGCAAAATCAGCACATTTTGCACAAAAATGGGCAATTATATACAAATCATACCCCCCCAACATAAGAACTCTCTTGAAGAACACCGTTAAATACATTGGTGTCCTTCAAACCAAGTAGAAGAGTACAGAATGTCTTTAGCCTTGCTTGTTATAATGATAAAAGGTGGAGGGTTTTATATCTAACTCACTCACTCTTTATTCTCCACTAATGCAGATCTCAGCACAAAATACCATTTTTGGAAGGTGAAGGCTTAAGTGAGTAAGAGAGATCTGTAACAATTGTATATTTTGCCTCTTTATGAGCTGAAGTATTTTCTGTTAAACCAAAATATCACTGGACACAATCATTGCCCTTCCTACACTGTCCTTGTAGTTCTGCTACAAACCAGTATATGCTGCAATTCTGTTTCACCAAACAAAACTATTGAGCAGCTGTTGATTCCCGGCGCATACTATGAGAACAAACAGTAGGTATCAGCAGTGGTGAGCAGCAAAAAATTTTGCTGCCATACTGTGGGTGGAGCCTACATCATGGGTGGAGCCTGTCATGGGCGATCTAGTCATGCCTGCCATATTGGTTCTTTGGCTGTAACTGGAGATGAGCACTGCATCCTAGAGTCGGATCTAACTGGCTTTTGAGCAAGGGAGACCTTGAACCACTTGCAGGGACAAAACCTAATAGGGCAAAGCAGGGAGGTGGGCGTGGCCACCCAATTTCACCACCTCCATGCCCAGAGGCCACCCAATTTTGCTAAAAAAAAAAGCCCTCCCAGGGAGGTGCGAACCTGTTACTGCCCACCACTAGGTATCAGGATTTCCTGAAATTTACAGAGCAGTGATATAGGAATCACGTAAAAGATGTCTCCTCAATCCTTTGTCCTCTCCCCTTGGCTTAGCATGTCCCTAATGACACTCCGTAGCAGGGTGGATGTTGTAAGGCTATGGAGCACCGGCAGGGACATGCCAAGCCAAGTGGAGGGGACAAGGATTGAAGTGGTGGCAGCGGAAGTGGCGGCTGGAGGAAAGGTGCAGGTGGATTATTTGATGCCAAGAGCCAGATCCAACCCAGTGTGCTGACCCACCCGGACAGGCACGGTTGCCATACGGCGGCGCTACACAGAGTCTTGTTCAAGGATAGTCCAGATATCAATGTCCAAAAGGCAAGCCGAGGTCTGGTTACTGGTAGTCCAAGTCAGTAGACTAATCCAAAGGGTCCATCAGGGTTGGCAGAGAAGTCAAGGCCACAGCAGGCAGGTCAGGGTCTAGGCAGGCAGTCTGGAGTGAAGCAGGATGTCGGTCTAAGCACAAGAGTTGTATTAATGCTGGCAGGCTGAAAGAAGCTTGCTTATAAGACTCCCAGCTAATCAGTATCAGCTGGGAGCCTTCTTTGGTGCTTTCCTCTAGCCTGCCTGCGTCTGAGGTATAGTTGTTTCCTAGACCTCTCCCTGACTGAGAGTTGATCACTGTCAGAGCCAGTCTCCTGATCTGACAGGTCAGCTGCCAGAGAAAACAGCCAGGTGCAGGCTGAGATTCCTGCCTCAGGGCATCCTCGGGCTCATGTGCAGACACCCATGGGCCTTACTTTGGGGGGGGCCTGGTATAACTGCTTTTGTAATCGTTCTATGATACTGAATCAGACCCATAGGCTTGATTTGAAAATACTTTTTGTTTTGGGCCAACCATTTCAAAGATCTAATCTTTGTGGATGACTCAATATCAGTTTGAGCATTAAGGTCCAAGATATAAATGCTGTTTTAGCCCTGACTTCAAGCTCTTTGGCTCAGAATATCACAGTCTGTGGAATGTGGTGAAGGCCAGGTTGAAAAATGGAGATGTAGAGTGAGAGTTTAATTTGAATGTTGTTTGAATCAAAGAAGGTTGTTTTGAGAGAATCTGAATGAGTTTCAAATCAAATCAGAGGGAGCTTGACAGTTACTGTACCGAGAGAAGAATGTTTGAGAGAAAATGTTTGTGGGTGGGTGGTGGTGAGGTCCCATCATCATCATCATCATCATCATCATCATCATCATCATCATCATCATCATCATCATCATCATCATCATCATCATGTTACATAATATATGTTATATATTATTCAGGCTAATGTAAAAAAATTTTTGAAGCTTATGTGTTTATAAAACTGTCACTGGAACTAAAAACTTTTAATTCCTATGTTATGATGTCGTATATGGAAGAACGCATCCTGATTCCACTGAGACCAGCACAAATGTAAGGATGAAATAGTCTTTAAAATGTTGGTAAAACATTTCTTTACTATCCATGTTAGTATAACTCTATTGCCACCTAGAGGAAAGTGATCAAATAAATGTTAAAGAAGATGAGACCTGAATTTCTTGCATTTTCAAGTAACACCTTGTGCTTCAAAAACAGTAAGTAGATTTTCAATATATATGTTATATTGGTGGAATGCCCCCTCATGTTTTATTTGCCAAAGACACATTCAGTTTAAAACATATCAAATAGCAGAAAATATGTATCGTGTTTCCCCAAAAATAAGACATACCCATAAAATAAGCTGTAGCAGGATTTCTCAGCAATTGCGCAATATAACCCATACCCCGAAAATAAGACCTAGTGATAGGCATGGCTATGCAGCGTCCAGGCGTGGAGCCAGTGATGTAATAAAAATAAGACATCCACTCAAAATAAGCTATAGTGTGTCTTCTTGAGGAAAAATAAATATAAAACGGCATCTTATTTTCGGGGAAACACAGTAGCAGTCCAATGTTAACTGAAGAAATATTATATAGTATGTTTCATCAGAGATAGGTGGGGTACACAGAAAGAACCTCCTCAAAGACTGTGGTATTTTTGAACCACAATCAGGTGTACCCTGGTAATGGCAACCTTGTGTTGCCAGCTAATCTTTCTCACACTGGGTCAGCAGAAAGGAACTGGAAAATGAACTCACCAAAAGGTGCCTTGAATTTGGCAGTTTCACGTCTAGCCTAAACATGGAAGAAGAAGAAACAGAGATAGGTGACCAATACGTAAAACTGGGGTCATCAGCCAAAGCAGGATGAGGGGGACATCTATCCCATTTTCCATTCCCACTGGACACCTCATCCATTTTTCTAGAGTCAAAAATGACCAAAATGTCACTCTTGTTTTTGTTTTTGAAAATTGCTATTTTGATGTTCAAGATCCCCAAATAACAATCAAATCGAGAACTGTGGCCTTTGGAGGTCATTGAAGATTGGTTGCCCATTTTTAGCTGTTCCCAGTGATGGGCAGCAGCCAGTTCGCACCAGTTTGCCAGAACCGGTAGTAGCTTTCCCCAGTGTCCCGGAGAACCGGTAGCAGCTTTTGTGGGGGAGCACCTTGGTTTGATGCATGCGCAGCTCCGGGCAGCCATTTTGGCTGACCGGAAATAAATTTCCGGAGGGGGGCTGGAGAGACGACCAAAGCAGTCACCTGGGGGTTCCCCCCCCCGGCGACCCCCTCGTGATGGGCGCTACCGGTTCGGGCGAAACTGGTCCGAACCGGTAACAACCCATCACTGGCAGAAACCATGGTAACTGGCATTTACCAAGATTCAACTCACCATTTGCTCTGATTTTCGTCATGCTGATTTCCAGTTGGTTGACCCAGAACCCAACATTAGATAAACTAATCTGTAACAGTTTTTCCCCTAAATGTAATCACCAGTTTTGATTACTTTAGTAGATGTTTCTGCTCCATGACTGCTATGTTACTTGGTACAGTATTTCTGTTCATTTTTATTAAAAGGTGATGGATGGTCCACTAAGTGATTGAAAGCCTTTTGGATGGATGGATGACGTCATAGGCAATTGATCCTGTATCCCTAGAAATGAAATCTGATGGCGCCACACATCTAGCTGACTCTTCAAGCCTAAAGACTCAATTTTGAGGAACTTCCTGTAGACTTCATATCTATAGCATTTGGCCAATTCAATTTTTGAAAATTTTACTTCTCTCTGTATCCTAAATCTTATAACACCCAGCCTGATGAAGAGTTCTCAAAGACTGGAAAGGTTACCCTTTTGTGAATCTTTTAATGTTCAAATATAGGTACAGTATTGCAAATTCTACCTTAGATGGTGAATAAACAAACACAGAAATACACTGTACAATTTACATGATAATGTACTTTATGATAATGTACTTTTACGGTATGACTTTCAAGTAAGAAACAAAGCCCTCTGAGTTTCTTATGACAGCTTGAGTGCTGTAAGATGACTCTATTTTAGGATAGGATTATACATCCTTAACATCCTTATCTCATTTAGGTTGCTTAAAGGACTATATTTATAGATAGTCTCTGTTGATGTTTCCATCGCACAAGCAGCATATCTCCAAGCCAATACTGTGCAAAGACATGACAGGAAAAGTAGGATCTAATACCCTAACTGTTGAGACATAGATACTAAAAGTCTATGAAACAAACATCCTTCCACAACACAATTGATCCTAACTGTATATTTTAAGCAGTGATGGGATGTAAGAGGTTCGCACCAGTTCGCCAGAACCAGTAGTAACTTTCCCCAGTGTCCTTGAGAACCGGTAGCAGCTTTTGGGGGGAACCACCTTCAGGGCTTACTTTTTCACTGGTTCCCCCACTGTGCATGCACGCGAAGCACTTGGTGTGCATGCATGCCTACAGTGCTTGGCGCGTATGCATGGCCTCCTTGCTGTCCTCCCAAGCGGGGAGGAGGAAGAGAAGCTGCTACCCTGAAGCTCCCTATAGCCTCCTCCCCAGGGTAAGTGACTCACCTTTGGATGTGGTGTGTCTGTGTGTATTTTAATGTGTTTTTAATACCTTTACCTATATTGACGTATTACCACAGTTCCTAAAAAGGCCTGGTGGCCGGCAGACCTGGCTTGGGGTTTTTAAGCAAAGTCTTGGTGTTACCTCATCAATGTTACACCTGTGCTGTTCCAATTGCTGTTCCAATTGGAGAACCCTTAAGGAGGTACAGCTGTTTTACATTTACATTAAGGCATATTATCCTAGAGAACTGGTTAGGCAAAGACTTAGTACCTAACTTCTTTAACTGTTGAAAAGTTGAAAAGTGCCAAAATGAAGCTATCTTGTGGCAAGTTCATTCTGTAGTTCCTTCCATCTGACCTAGTGTGAGAAAGATTAGTCAGAATAAGCTTTAAGCTCTGGTTTAAAAGTTCTGGTTGATTCGTGTTTGGGGTGGGTGGGTGTACTTTAATGTATTTTTTATTTTATTTATTTATTTACGGGTTTGTGTTGTGGGTGGGTGGGTGGGTTGAAGTGTGTGTGTGTGCTTATTTTTATTTTTTATGTTTTCTTTGGCCCCACCCACAACATCATGACATTGGCTCCACCCATGACATCATTATGTCATGTTAGCTCCGCCCACACTGTGATGACATCACGTTGGGGTAGCAAAATTTTTGACATCCCACTGATTTTAAGTAACATTTAGGAAACTCAGCTGAGAAGGGGGGGGGGCGCATCCCAGAGTACAATGAATAATTTACAGGGGCAGAACTCCTCTATATCATCTTGCGTACTGGCACATCTTACTTCTTCTTTCGGGAGCAACAAGGACTTTGTGGGCCAGATGAATTGGCATCAGGGGCCTGATATGGCCTGTGGGCCATAGTGACCAGCCCACAGCCTGAAAAGTTTGGGCACCCCTGCTTTACGTTCTCCAACTTTCTTGACGGCTGCCTCTTTCCTCCCGCAGCATGGCGTGGAAGAGAGGCAGGAAGACATAGCACCAGTGATGGGATGTAACAGGTTCTCACCAGTTCTCCAGAACCGGTAGTAACTTTTCCCAGCGTCCCGGAGAACCTGTTGCAGCTTTGGGGGGGAACCACCTTTGGGGCTTACCTTTTCACTGGTTCCCCCACTGCACATGCGCGCCGAGCACTTGGTGTGCATCTACGCCTATAGTGCTTGGTGTGTATGCATGGCCTTCTTGCTGTCCTCCCAAGCGGGGAGGAGGAAGAGAAGCTGCTAGCCTGACGCTCCCTATACCCTGCTCCCCTAGATATCCTAGAGTACTTGTTAGGCAAAGACTTAGTACCTAACTTCTTTAACTGTTGAAAATTGCCAAAATGAAGCCATCTTGTGGTGAGTTCATTCTGTAGTTCCTTCCATCTGACCTAGTGTGAGAAAGATTAGCCAGAATAAGCTCTGGTTTAAAAGCTCTGGTTGATTTGTGTTGTGGGTGTTTGGGTGTATTTTTATTTATTTATTTATTTACAGGTTTGTGTTGTGGGTGGGTGGGTTGAGGGGTGTGTGTGTGTGCCCACACATGCTTATTTTTATTTTATTTTTTGGCCCCGCCCACAATGTCATGACATCATGATGTTGGCTCCGCCCATGATGTCATGATGTTAGCTCCGCCCACACTGTGATGACATCATGGTGGGGGTAGTAAATTTTTTGACATCCCAGCGCCCCACAACACTGCACCCTCCCCGTTGGTTGCTGGCCCTATGGTGGGGGAGACCAAAAGTAGCCAAAATGTAAGGGGGGGGAAAGAAGGAAACCATTCAACCCATCCGCATGCCCCCGTCTCCAAAACGAAGGGAACAACAAAGCACGCATGCGCCTACAAGGAAACCCAACTCGTTTTAGGACCTTGAAGACACCTGAAGGAGGGAAGGCCTGGAAGCTCCGGCTGAGGGGAGACGTTCCGCGTCGGCTGTGGTAAAAGCGGGCGCCTCCTGGGACCGGCTCATTCTCAATAAATTGACGGGGGGGAGGGAAAGAGGTGCGTGGAGAGAGGACGGGGCGCCCCCCCTCCAAATGGGTGCGCCCTGCCGTTGACCGCCAGTGGCTTCTACGCTTTCAAGCAAAGATGTCTTATTACAGTTGCGCCCCCTTTGGTGTGTGTGTGTGTACTGCTGGAGTGGTTGGGTGGGAGAGGATGATGATGGCGGCTGATGAGGCCTTGGCAACGCGTTGT
Organism: Furcifer pardalis; assembly: GCA_030440675.1. Lineage (NCBI taxonomy): Eukaryota > Metazoa > Chordata > Lepidosauria > Squamata > Chamaeleonidae > Furcifer > Furcifer pardalis. Next base: position 92,095,255 of record CP126890.1, on the reverse strand, counting down.
TGTTCCGTCGGTGGGGAAAGGGAGACGCGGGGGGGGGGCGGCGGCACGCTCAGGTTAAGACGCTGGACTTGACGACTGGAAGGTCGGCAGATCAGCAGCGCGAGACCCGAGTGCTGCACGACGGAGTGAGCTCCCGTCTCTGTCCCCGCTCCTGCCCAAGCTAGCCGCTCGAAAGCAAGAAATAGCAAGTAGGATAAATAGGGATGGAAAAAGGTAACCGCGTTCCGTGGGCTCCGGTGTCTCTGGTCATGCCTGCCACATGACCACAGAAATGCCTGCAGACGCAGACCCAGCACTGGCTTTTGGGCTGTACACGGAGATGAGCACCGAACCCTAGAGTCGGATACGGCCAGCTTTTTTTTTTTTTTTTTTTTTTGCAAGGGAGATCTTTTGCATTTTAGTGCACGCATTCCCTGATTTGGGTCTCATTGACTTGTTCGGTCTTCATTGTCAGCCTTGCCTGGACAGCGTTCTTTAAGTTAAGAGGTCTGTCTGTCTGTCTGTCTGTCTTTCTTTAAGTTAAGAGGTCTGTCTGTCTGTCTGTCTGTCTTTAAGTTAAAGGGTCTGTCTTGTCTACCTACTACCTACGCAAAGAAGCTGTGTGGTCTTTTATGAGCCAATAAGCCCCTAAGGCAAGGGTCTGCAAACTTGGCTCTCCAGGTGTTCTTGGACTTCAATTCCCAGAAGCCCAAGTCAGTATGCCTGCTGATCAGGACTTCTGGAAACTGAAGTCCAAGAACATCTGGAGAGCCAAGTTTGCTGACCCCTGCCCTAAGGAAATCTTGAATTTTTTCTGACTTTTTATATTTCCATGTCCATCAGCCAGCTTTTAGATATCTTTGGCTGTTAGCCTTTAGCTTCAACTCACATCCTGGAAACACCCCTTGCCTTCTGTGGGTCTGAGTCGCTATGTGTTGAATGGCATTTATTGGATGGCACAAGTATTTTGTGGTGGCTTAGTGGTTAAGACACTGAACTTGACAACTGGAAGGTCAGTAGGTCAGCAGTTAAAAAATGGACTCCTGCAAACCTAGAGATTTGAAAGTAAGAAAATGCAACTAGATAAATAAGCAGGGACTGCAGTGATTCAAGTGGCTAAGATGCTGTCTGGAAGGTGGAAGATCAGCAGTTCGATACCCAAATACTACAGGATGGAATGAGCTCCCGTCTCTGTCCCAGCTCCTGCCAACCTAGCAGTTTGAAATTAAGAAATTGCAAGTAGATAAATTTTGTTTGTTGTTGTTCAGTCGCACAGTCGACTCCGACCCTCTGCGACCCCATGGACCACTGTCCGCCAGGCACTCCTGTCCTCCACCATCCCCCTCAACTCGCTCAGCTCTGTGCCCATTATCTCCACAATACCATCCAGCCATCTCATCTTGGGCCGTCCCCTTCTTCTTTTGCCCTCGACCCTTCCCAGCATCAAGGCTTTCTCAAGTGAGTCCTCTCTTCTCATTTGATGTCCAAAGCACCTTAGCTTCATCTTTACTATTTGACCTTCTAAGGAGCAGTCAGGTTTGATTTCTTCTAAGATTGACCTATTTGTTCTCCTCGCTGTCCAGGGTATTCTCAAAACTCTCCTCCAACACCACATCTCAAAGGCGTCTATTTTTCTGCATTCTGCTTTCCTAATGGTCCACCTCTCACAACCATACATTGCCACAGGGAATACCATTGCCCTGACTATGCGAATCTTTGTTTGCAATTTAATGTCTCTACTTTTCACTATGCTCCCCAGGTTTCTCATCGCTTGCCTCCCGAGAATCAGTCGCCTTTTTATTTCATGGCTGCAATCACCATCTGCAGTGAGCTTTGATCCGAGGAAAGTAAAGTCTGTCACTGCCTCTACTATTTCCCCATCTATTTTCCAGGGACTGATAGGGCCTTTTGCCAAGATAAATAGGGACCACTAATTTGCTGGCTGGATACCTCAGTGATTTTGGTAGGGTTGGGAGATTGATTTTCCGTTGTTTCACCAAGGGGAAGAGGTAGTGTGTGTGGCCTTGGGGAAGGTGCACAATCCCAGGGCATCCTCAGAAAAAGGGAACAATAAACCACTTCTGCGTACTTTCTGTCTAGAAAACCCAGAAAAAGGTCAGAGAAGTCCTAACTGACTTGATGGCACGTTGTTATTCAAAAGTATCATCAGTGGTACCATGGCTATTACAAAAAGGAAAGGTAGCAGTAAAAAATGATGATGATTTAGTGACCTCCAGCAGATCCTGTCATTAACAGCCCTACTCAAGCATTGGAGACTCAGCACTGTGGCTTCCTTTAGTGATTCAATTCATTTCATATTTTCTCTTCACTTGTGTTTCCTTTGTTTGTTTTGCTTCTGGCATTAAGCAAACTGCATTTCCTTTATAAGCCACATAGTCTTTGGGGGCCTAAAAATAAATGCACCTCTGGAAGAACCAATGTAAGATGTAACCAATCCAGTTAAGTTTAAAAATCAATTGTGTATGTGCAAATTGTGGTGTCTCCACCTCTTACCATTGCAGAGATCTTATGGGACAAGCAAATCAGTCAGCCTTTGGCTAAGATGTAATCCAGCTACTTAAGTTGGGAAATGAATACTTTCCTAGTGCTGGGAAAGTTCTATTCAGTCTTAACACTCTAGTAGTTGAACAGTCCCTTGTGTTCCACACAATAATTGTTGTTGGGGAAATAAAGCTCTTGAAAGAGTGCCATCCTTAGGGTAAAGTGATTAAATAAGACTCAGAATTCTTGAGTGGTGCTTGAGAGTTTATAATCAGCCTTGAAATAATTATACAGTATGTGGTCATGACAATTCCATCCTGTGGTGATCCTTACATGTTTCCCCAAATATAAAATACTGAGAAGTGCTTAAGTGGTCTCCTTTGATGATGTTCTGGGGCTGAGCAGTTTGCCAGGGTCATGTAGCTATCAGGACACATTATTTTATCAACCACCTACACTTCAGAGGTTCGTTCTTGGCTCCTCTCTAGGGAGGCACCATTACGGTTTGAACTCTCCACCCTTGGCTCAGCCAGGCATTCCAACCTACTGATCTAAACCAGTTCAAGCCTACAAAACCTTTCTGTATTGTAGCCAATCGTTTTTTTTAATGTACTGTATTTGGAATCATCTTAACTAACAGCAGCATTAACAATTTCTGTTTTTATATGTGCAGGATGAACTGGACAAAGAAAAGTGTAATATGCTGATCTGCTTTTGAGACACATGAAAATGCCAGCAGGTGCATTTATTTGTATACTGCATGTGTTGTCCAATAGTACAAGTATTGAGTGTTACATTTTAGCAAATTCATACTGCTGAATAATATTTTTGAATGAAGTTCTGTACAGTCAGGGTAACTAGAAGTGTATTTTGGTAACCCAGGCTTTCCTGATATTGTACTGCCCATATTTTGGCTTATACAGTAATACCTCGGATAACGTTTACCTCGGATAACGCTAAAATCGCATAACGTCAAGTAATCTGGGGAGGAGAATTGGATCGAATAACGTTAAGGTCCTATGGGATGGATCGGATAACAACCGCTAAAGCCTGTGCGGTTAAAATGTATCTCTATGGAGCTTTAACGTTATCCGATCCATCCCATAGGATTTTAACATGCATCAGATAACACTAAAAATCGAATAACACCAAGACTTGTGGAACCAAGTCTTAGTGTTATCCAAGGTATTACTGTAACAGTAAATGGCCCAAGTCATCATACCCAGTAGTTAGAGATGATGGAAACTCGTTTCAAACATTTGGTGGGCACCATACTGAAGTAGGTAGAAATAGGCAAACTAAGAATGGTGTCCATATTATACCAGTGCAACGTTTGCTTCTATAATTTGTCCCATAGGCAGACAAGGAACTACATATCCCTACTGTACTGTACTCTGCCCTTTCTCTTTTCACATGGTGGGCTGATGGGAGAAGGGCAGGATATTTGCTCATGTTCTCTTTCTCCACTGGAGTTGTGCCATGAAATTAGTTAGCCTGTATTACTTTCATAGAGTGGTTAGAGAGGATCATTGGAATAAGTCAGAAGTTGGAAATGTCTAGTTATTTTTTCTAAAACGCTAATTCACCGTATGTTTCTTCATTTCTTGTTTCCACAAGAGAGTGAGGCCAAAGCAAAAACCAAGGTTCATTTTGAAGAAATATTCAGAAATCATGCTGCTTTGACAGATAAAAAGAAGTCAAAGAAAAAACAATTAAGTACTCCAGAGAATATTGTGGTGAGTTGGATAGGCTATGAATGTGTGATTTATTGTCTTGGTTACAAAGGTGTCCCAGCTCCGGCCAACCTAGCAGTTTGAAATTAAGAAATTGCAAGTACCGTAGATAAATAGGGACCACTAATTTGTTGGCTGAATACCTCAGTGATTTAGGTAGGGTTGGGAGATTGATTTTCCGTTTCACCAAGGGGAAGAGGTAGTCTGTGTGGTCTTGGGGAAGGTGCACAATCGCAGGGCATCCCCAGAAAAAGGGAACAATAAACCACTTCTGGGTACTTTCTGTCTAGAAAACCCAGAAAAGGGTCAGATAAGCCACAATTGACTTGATGGCATGTTGTTGTTATTCAAAAGTATCACCAGTGGTACCATGGCTATTACAAAAAGGAAAGGTAGCAGTAAAAATGATGATGATTGTGACCTCCAGCAGATCCTGTCATTAGCAGCCCTACTCAAGCATTGGAAATTCAGCACTGTGGCTTCCTTTAGCGATTCAATTCATTTAATATTTTCTCTTCCACTTTCTGGTGTTTTTGACTTTTCTTTTGCTTCTGGCATAAAACAAACTGCATTTCCTTTAATTTATAAGCCTTATAACATAGTGGGTATTTTGTTCAGTAAACGCCCAGAGCACTTGTACCCACTGTTTCTGAGAGAAGAGAAACCACTTTAGTCTATTCTGACAGAACACCCCCCCCCCCAAAAAAAAAGAATCTTGTATTGATTAACTAAGTTTGTTTGTTTGTTCCAGAGGTTCTCCAAAATGTTAAGTATGCATTAACAAGTTATTATTTTATATGGATATGCACTCTGCTTTACTCACATTAAAAATCTGTGGGCTGCCACTTAACATCTAAGTGAGTCTTAATTAGTCCCAGTGCACATAATAAAATTAGGCATTACCTAAATAGTAATATTATAATAACTGCTTACATTTCCAGCTCGATGGGTTTCTAGTGTTTTTGTTTTAATTTTAGCTGGAGACGTTCAAAAGCCATCTTGATCCTTCCAAAGAATGGGAAAATGAAGAGGTAAATCTAAGCAACGCATATCACCCGAAGAAAGGCAGGCCACAGTTTGCAAAAAAAGATCTTGGAGATAAAGCCTTGATTCCAGAAAAAATAAATAATGATGATGTTAGTGGAGAGGAAGGCAAGCAAACAAAGTCTAACAACAAGAAGAAAAAGACAGGGTTACTGGAACAGCTTAATGAGGAAGAAAAGTTACGTGAAACAAAGTTGGACATTTTTGAAAAACAGATTCATGCTTTTTCAAACAAACAAACAAAAAGTATATTACAGGCAGATGCACTTCATCAAAAACGGGACAACAACATGAAAGGTGCCTTGAATAGAGTGAGGGTTGTATCGGAATTAGATGAGGAGGAACAGCTAATCCAAGTCTATGAGCAGCAAGTGGCTGAGGAAGAAGCAAATGCAATTAGGAAGAAAATTAAAAAGAAACTTAAGGAACAGATGTCTGAATTCACCTCCAGTGTTCAAAGCCATGAAGTGGTATTGAACAATGAAGTGAGGAAAAAGAAGAAAAAGAAAAAAGGAATAACAGTTATATCTGAAGCACAAGCAAGGTAGGGTGGCAAACAGTAAATCAATGTGGATTTCAGTCTTTTAACAAATCTTTGGCTTTTTGTTGTTGAGATGAGGATGAATTGTGTTGCTTTCTTTATGCTGAGTTTTTTTTTTTGAGAGGGTGGGGGAATAAAAGAGTGTTCCATTATCTGAAAACAGATGTTTAGTGTATCAGTTCTCCCTCTGAGCAAATTACACCTTGGACTGTGGAGAAGTTGTAATTGACAAGAGATGATGCTGGAAGAGGCTATGTCAGGATTTAGTGGAAAGTGCAGGGCTCTTGATTTAGGGTAGTGATGGTGAGCCTTGGTACTGCCAAGTGTTCTTGAACTTCAATTACCAGAAGACCAAGTCAGTACTCCTGCTGATCAGGGCTTCTGTGAATTTAAGTTCAAGAATACTTAGAGTGCCAAGGGCTTTTCCTGGGAATTTAAACAAACCTTGAAGCTGATCAATCCTGCTTCCAAGCCCTACTTCCTGGCAGTGTACCAAATATCAGGCCTAGACATAGGCACTTGTGACACCTCAGAGATCCAGTTTTCCATGCAAGGGGAAGAAAAATATAGAAAGTCTACTTCTAGTTTCAAGAAATGGGTATCTGTATATTAAACAATGCAGGCCTGGATCCTGCAAATTGCAGCTCTTGAAAGCCTCCAGAAACATTTACCGGTATCTCTTTTTTTTCACTTAAAAAAAAATATGTTAGCTAGGAGTAGGAGGTATGATGATGCTGGAAGCTGCAGAAACAGCTTCAGAGGGTCACATACAGCCTCAGGATTATGTTTAGTTCTAAAAGCATGTTTAATCTGTGCTTTCTCTTGGCCAAGGTTCCTCAAACTTGGCTGTCTAGATGCTCTTGGACATGGAGAGCCATGCTTGAGGAACCCTGCTCTAGGCTAAGCAAAGCAGCTGCCTCAGGCAGATTTTGAATGTTGAGAAAATGCAGCAAATTGAAGATTATTGTATTTGTTATTGTTAAACTGATTTTATTCAATTTGGTTTTAATTCAAATGAATGTGTTTACAGGGGAGCATTTTGATGGTATTTCGTACACTTAAACCCTTTTTACTGTACTGGTCATTGACCGCAATAAAGTTTGAATGATTGATTGATTGATTATTATGTTTTTACTGCCCTCTCTTACTGCTTGTGGGATTTCCTGTACTGTGGGTTCATACCATAAAAACTTGGCTGGCCATTGATGCTGTGTGTTGTGACCTGGGAATTTTATTTATTTATTTATTTATACTGTACTTCTATACCACCCTCTTCACCAAGGCGACCTAGGGCACTTTGACACATCATAAAACATCAGAACAATACAGATTAAAAAGTTTAAAAGTTCTTAAAGTCTATAAGACCAATTAAAAATTACAGCTGAATCTTTGCTTTAAATTAAAACTTAAGGGAGTGTGTGTGTGTGGGGGGGTGTCAAACCAACCAGCAGGCTGAGGTCGTTGTGCCGCCAGTACCCCAGATCTGCCCTGCCAGCCAGGTTTTTACACCCTTCCAAAGGACAGCAGCTCTGCCTGTCTTCAGCTGTAATGCCTTCCTCCTACCTCCTACCTATGGACAGTGAATTATACCTCTATTATCATGGTGACTTCTTACTATATTGAACTCCTTTCATTCTGGACCCACCATAGCAAAGGTTTAGTTTGGAGACGCATTATGCCTCCCTTGCCCAACACTAGACTTCTTTCAAGTCAGGCACTTCAAAAATGGGAGTAATTAATTTTTAAGGCTTATATTGCCTCTTTTTCCTTTTGCCCAAAATGAGCTCCTTTGGGGGGATGGGGAAATATTTCTGAGGCAGACTTTAGTTCTTGCTTTGGATGTGTTGTACTTAATCATAGACATATTAACTACAGAACTTACTTCACTGTATGCATTGTCCCTCTCTGATCTACACAGTGGCCAAGAGGAAGAAGATAATGGCAAAAATAGGTCACTGGAAAGACCATTTATATCAAAATCTGATGAAGATATGGTAACAGATGAGCAAGAGTTGGTAGAAAAGACTGAACCACAAAAATCTAAAGGAAAGAAGGCAAAAAGGAAACCCAAAAAAGGTATGTGTGGCTGGAATCAAAATCTCCTTGACATGTTTTCATGAGAGCGAGGTCTAATCTGCATAATATGCTATGCGGAGGTTGTCCAGATTTTACCATCTTTGTGGCAAAAGTCTTCTTTGAGCCTTTCTGTGTATTTTTGTAGCTGTTTCAGATGAACTCTTGGCCTAAAAATTATATAAATGGAGAGGGGGGGGTTGTTGGAATGTGAGAGCAAACATAATAGGCAAGTTCTGTATTTGATTCACTGATTTCTGTTCACATATTGCAGAGAAGTTCTGCTAATAATGAATATCCAATCCAGATGTGAGTAGATTTCTCACATGAGCATTTTGAACCTACAGTAGCAGTGAGCAGAATGTACCAGTAATACATAAATCCCAATTCAAGAATAATTTCCCATGAAACTTCTGAAAACAGTGTTCCCATTTTTAACTGGTGTGTAGTAATAATTATTCATGAAACTGTTACATATACACTTTAGGGAGTATTTTATTTTCTAAAAGTTGTTGCTACATGTGTTTAGAATGATACTTTAACTTGTAAATATACTTTATATCAGAGTTGCCTAATTCATCCAGCCCCGGCGCCAATTCATCCAGCCCCAGGAGTGACAAGGGCTTTGAGGGCTGGATGAATTGTTGCTGGGGGCCGGATTCAGCCTCCGGGACGTAGTTTGGGCATCCCTGCTTTATATGGAAAATATTTTTCCACTTCTGGAGTGCTGAACAATATTTGTCCTATAAAACCACTATCAGGGTATATGTATAAATAAATGTGTAGTTAGTACAGAATTTTTATCCATAGGTTACTGTGTATAAAGCAAAGCTACTTAACAAAAGCTCTGCACAATTTATTTTAAATAGTAATTCTACCGGATGCTGTCTGTCTTCTTCTAGTATTTGAAGATGGTCCAGGAAATGCTGAGGAAAAATCACAGATGGATTCTGGAACTGTTTCACCGGAACCAAAGCCTGTTTTTGATGATAGCCTCGTTTTAGGTGTTCAGGTCCATCGAACTGATCGGCTTAAAACAGATCTGATGGTGTCTCACCCGATGGTCAAGATTCATGTGATTGATCAGATAACTGGTTTATATGTTAAGAAAGAGAACAGGTAATTCTGATAACTTTTGAAGTTTTATTTCTGTTGTTATGACCCACAAGGGGATTGCAAAGTGTTTTCTGCAGAGTTGCTGTGGTTATGCTGCACTGTCCTAATGAAGAGAGGAGGGAGAGGAGGGAGTTTAGAGTGGGGGTGCCCAAACTAAACTATGGCCTATGGACTGGATCTGGCCCCGACGCCCTCGTTGCTCCTGCAAGTGGAAGTAAAACATACCTGTACGGGCATGTTTTACTTCCACTTCTGGGAGCAATGAAGGATTTGTGGGCTGGATGAATTGGTGCGGGGGCTGGATCCTGCCCACAGGCCACAGTCACCAACCCATTGAATCATGTGACTGGTCCACAGCCCAAAAAGTTTGGGCACTCCTGGTTTAGAGAGACATGGCCATTTTGTGAGGTGGGTTGTGTGGCAAAGCAATAAATATAAACAAAATATCGTTTAATGTGTTATCTTTACCCTATTAAAATGCCTTTTTATGCAAGTGTGGCAGGGGAATCACAGCTTATTTGTCTGTTATAGAAGACAAATTGCTCAAAAAAGGTTGGGAAACATTGTTATAATCCTGTAACTTGTCCCTCATCTTCTGAATGTTCCGATTAGTGGTTGATGTTCCAAGAAAAATGTCTTTATATGTATTTTTAAAAATAAGAATAGACAATATGTTTTCAAGTGACTGGATTATATTTTTGTTGGTTGGTTTTAATTATGTATACCGTATTTAACTGTCCTGAGTGACCTTGGCTAATAAGGCATATACAAATACTATATAGTGAGTGGGTAGGTAGGTAGGTAGGTTTGTAGTCAGCGTGTTCTCTAAATTGTATTGCACAGATGTGTAGTAGAGATGGTTTTATGTAACTAGAGAGAGCACCCATGTCTTCTGCACAGTGATGGGATGTAACAGGTTATCACCAGTTCTCCAGAACCGGTAGTAACTTTTCCCAGTGTCCTGGAGAACTGGTTGCAGCTTTTGGGGGGAACCACCTTTGGGGCTTTTCACTGGTTCCCCCACTGCGCATGCGTGCCAAGCACTTGGTGTGCATGCACGCCTACAGTGCTTGGTGCGTATGCACGGCCTCCTTGCTATCCTCCCAAGTGGGGAGGAGGAGGAGAAGCTGCTAACCTGAAGCTCCCTATAGCCTGCTCCCCTAGATATCCTAGAGAACTGGTTAGGCAAAGACTTAGTACCTAACTTCTTTAACTGTTGAAAAGTTGAAAAGTGCCGAAATGAAGCCATCTTGTGGTGAGTTCATTCTGTAGTTCCTTCCATCTGACCTAGTGTGAGAAAGATTAGCCAGAATAAGCTTTAAGCTCTGGTTTAAAAGCTCTGGTTGATTTGTGTTGTGGGTGGGTGGGTGGGTAGGTGTATTTTAATGTATTTTTTATTTATTTAATTTATTTACAGGTTTGTGTTGTGGGTGGGTGGGTAGGTGGGTTGAGGTGTGTGTGTGTGTGTGTGTATGTGCTTATTTTTATTTTATTTTTTATTATTTTTAATTTGTTTATTCATTTAAAAAAACATTGGCTCCGCCCATTATGTTAGCTCCACCCACACCATGATGATGTCATGGTGGGGTAGTAAATTTTTTGACATCCCACCAACATCATGATGTCATGACATTGGCTCCGCCCATGATGTTAGCTCCACCCACACCATGATGATGTCATGGTGGGGTAGTAAAATTTTTGACATCCCACCACTGCTTCTGCAGGACAGTCATTAAAGTTGGATTTCACAATCTAGTGACTGTCTAAATTAAAAAGAGAGTGGAATGCAGAAATAAAGTAAATTGCTGTGTTGTAGATTATTTGCTTTATTTTGGAGTGGGCAAGTTTGATGTTTTAAGATCCAGTTTTTCTTCCTGAGAACCTCTAGAAACTGCACAGATTGGCAAAAACAACTCACCACTGCTGTTTTTTTAAATGAATATTTACTTTTATTAAATACTGAGATCAGGAGGGGTGAAATTTATTTAAAAAGCACCACTTCTGGGAGTGGCAACTTACCTTTTTATGTTCTAAAAATGGGCAATAGGAAACAACTGGGTACAGCAAAATCAGGAGTTATATAGCTCTGAGACTGTGCTTTGCTCATCAGTGCTATCAGTGTTTCTTCTGGAAAGAAATTACCATTACAGTATGTTCAATTTGATTTGAGACAGAATCATCCAGATTCTCCCTCTGCACTTCATGAAGCTGTGGATTATATCTAAAATGGTCTTTGAGGTGGGACAACAGGTTGATATTTGGAGACCAAAGATTCTTTTATCTGCAACATAAATTTCCTTGTAGTTAAATTTCGCAAAAGTCCGCTATAGCTAGACTGAACAGAACTCGCTTCTTTTAATACAGTAGCCGGCCTGTTTCATCTTTCTATGAACAAGAGACAGTTGGACATATTCTTCCCATCATGACACAGCCTTATGATTTCAGACAATTTAAGTCAACACTTCCAGAATGGGAAGAGCAAATAATTTTCAATGAACGTTTTAACTATTTCCTTCAGGATGCTGGAGGAAGCCCAAAAGTGATACTGTTTTTCGAGGTATGGAATTTATCTTTGACACATTCAGTATTATCAAGCCCTGTTTTATTCTGGCTAATAGCCTTTATGCATTGTTTAGTGCTAGTGAAATATAGTACTGTAAAACCTTGGATAATGCTAAAACTTGGTTCCACAAGTCTTGGTGTTATCCAATTTTTAGTGTTATCTGATGCATGTTAAAATCCTATGGGATGTATCGGATAACGTTAAAGCTCCATAGAGATACATTGTAACCGCACAGGCTTTAGCGGTTGTTATCCGATCCATCCCATAGGACCTTAACGTTATTCGATGCAATTCCCCAGATTACTTAACGTTATGTGATTTTAGCGTTATCTGAGGTAAACGTTATCCGAGGTACAGTCAAACCTTGCATAAAGAGTGCTTCGCTTAAAGAGTAACTCGCTTAAAGAGCAGAATTTTCTCTCAATGTTCGCTTCGCTTAACAAATAAAACCAACCAAAAACTCGCTTAACAAATAAATTGGGGTTCCCAATCCCTCCCACAATTGGTCATTTACGATAGACAGTATTGAAATATGCTCTTAGATCTATCAATTTCTTAAATAACCAAGAAGGTTTTTCTGGGTGCACTGCAGAGGTTTCTTACTGGTTATTTTAAATCTTTGTGAAATCTAAGGTGACATCTAGGCTGTGAGACAATAGTGGCCAACAGGATCTCTTCTTTTCAACTCCCCTTCCTATGCAGCTCTCATAAGAATGCCTGGGTGCTTGAAAAAGAAATAGATTGAGGCTCTAGGACAGGGGTGCCCAAACTATGGCTTGTGGGCCAGATCCGGACCCAATGCCAATTCTTCCAGCCCACGAAACCCTTGTTGCTCCTAAAAGTGGAAATACTTCCTCTTTTTACTTCCACTTCCAGGAGCAATGAGGGCTTTGTGGGCCAGATGAATTGGCATTGGGGGCCAGATCCCATCCATGGGCCACAGTGACCGGCCCACTGGACCATGTACCAGCCCACAGCCTGAAAAGTTTGGGCACCCCTGCTCTAGGAGTCTGTCTAACTTGATAATTGGCTGGGAAGTTTTCTTGATCCTCAATGAATCCATTCCCTCATAATATTTCTTGTAAGAAGGCTCCCATCACAGTTTTTCATGGGTTCCTGCATTTTTATTGGCTTCCTTACTGTGAAAGATGCATTAGAAGAGTTGCTTCTGCAAGGAAACTTTCACGTAAAATAATTTGGGAAATACATGCCCTCTCTACAAAATACAGTCAAACCTCGCATAACGAGCGTTTCACTTAACAAAAAACTCGCAAACGAGCAAGTTTTTTGCTAAGCGGTCTGACTCGCATAACAAAAATTTTCGCTATGCGAGTCGGACTTTCCCTATGGAAATACTCGCATAACGAGTGTTTCTATGGGAAAAACTTGCATAGCGAATTTTTTCGCTATGCGAGTTTTCCCCCTTGAAACGTTCGTTATGCGATTTTTTCCATAGGAATTTTGTTTGTTTTGCATAGCAAGCAACCTTGCATAGCAAATTAAATTCGTTATGCGAGGTATTACTGTAGTTGATTTGTGTGTGTGCGTACGTATGCTTATCAGAATGTGAGTCTAATGTAACTTGTATGTTTCTAGGTCCTTGACTTTTTAAGCATGAATGATGCAAAGTCTAACTACAGTGGTCAAGCTCAGGAAAGTGGCTTTCGCAAAATCTGTTGGGCATTTCTAAAGGTATTTAAGAGTTTGTGTTTAAAGGACTCACTTTACTGAAATATTCCAATAAACTCTGAGCAGAATCAGTATGTAGACTTGTGTTACATGGGAATTAGTTGAGGTATATTGCAAATCTGAGCAATGATACTGTGTACTGTTTCATTATGAAGCCTTTTGGGATAAAATGGAATTGGGTGACTTATACCTTGCATTGCAGTGTTGAGTGCATCTTTGCAGCTGCTGTTTTATCCAATTTGCAGCTTTGACATCATCCTTGAAAAAGCAACTATGAAATGCTATCTTTTCTGAGGCATTTCCAGCTGATATATTCACATAATTTGGCAACCAATTAGAATGAGCTCAAAAATAAGTGCCTTCAGTGTGTTGCCTGTGTGGCATCATCAAGAAATCAAATTAGTATGATAATTAAAAAGGTAACTTCTTAATTGAACTCTTAACTGTTCTGGAAAAATAAAGGTGCTTTAAATGAATATATTGAAGGATATGTCTATAAATGTTCTCCACCTCACTGATGAGCCACAGTTCCTTTATTGAGTTTCTTTTCAACATGATTTCACTTGTTTTTGATGTTATTTGGTTATTTATTGTCTTTCGTTACATTTGATTACACTGCACAACAACAATTTTGCTACTGGGAATAACACGTGATTTACATGATATCAAGTGTGCTGATTCCAAATCTGAACTCAGAATTTGCTATCACATACAGATTTTAAGGCGTGCTATAGCTGTTCAAATGGTCAGTAATTGGGTAATGTATTTTTACATGGGAACATTATAACAGTTGCAGCTACCACTATGCCTGCTGCCGCCTCAGCTGAATCACGTCCCCTGGTGGCATGCATGTTTTAGCAGCAGCTGGGCATGTCTGGGCAAGTCAGTGAGCTGATGTCAGAAATAAGTACTGTATATAAGTCAAGATGGACCAAGCACTTGTCTCTAGTGCGAAACCATCTTATCTTATTGGATAATACAGACAGGCCATATTGAGTCTGTTTTTAGTGAAAGATGAGTAGGCGCAGCTGTTTTAATAAACCGGACAATTTTTGCTACATTTGTGGCAAATATACACCAGGTGATCAACGCAAGAACCTAACCAATGGGGGAAGATTTGCACACTTGATTTAGTATAGGACACATGGATTAGACCAATGGCTTCCAAACTATGGTCCATGGGCCCAGTTAGGCCCCTGCATATAATTAATGTGGCCTGTGGTGAGCACCCGGGCTCACTGCAGACCGCCCCCCCCCCCCCTGATGTCAGTGGTGGCAGCAGCGATCACGCTTTGTCTAGGCTGCTCCAAGCAGCTTCTTCCTTGCTCCCATCCCTTCTGCAACCTTTGCCAAAGCCAGTTGCCACGTCAGGGAAATTTTCAGTGCCTCCTCTGTTTCAAAATCTGTGGCGCTAGGAGAGTCCCCTGGCATGCCGAGGATGACGTCACCGCAGCGCACCAAGTTTACCCTTCCGGTGCCGTGGATTTTGAAACACAGGAGGCTCTGAAAATTTCCCTGATGCAGCGATTGGCTTTGGCAAAGTCTGCAGAGGGGGTGGGACCGACCCAGAGGATGCTTGGAGCAGCCAGGACAAAGTGTGATCGCTGCTACTGCTGCTGATGTCAAAACTGTCAGCAGCGGGAGCAGCCCGCCTCCGGCTCCTACAGCTGTGTGTCGGGGGCGGGAGCAACCCAGCCTGCCCCCCCCCAAAAAAAAAAGTTTGGCCACCACTGGATTAGACCAAGTAGCAGACAGTATTTATTTTGTGATATAGTGTTATTAGTCTACTGATTAGTTTAATTTATAATTATATTTTGATTATAAACTTTTGAATTTGGTCAGTGGGGAAATGTTGAATCTTATATCTAAAAAAGTAACCAGAGTAATGGATCTCACTAGATGCGGAGTATAGAAATTGAATAAATAAAATAATACACCGATGGAATAAGAAACAGATTACACTGTATCTGTTTACTGTTAATAGATTATTGGTTTAAATCGGCACATGATAAACATTCATGTTATTTTGTCTTTTATTAAAAGTTGGTCACTGAGTTTTGAATATTTTGTCATTTTTAGCTTGTTGGTGCAAATGGAGTTCTAAATGTTGGTGGAAAACTACGTCTTCAGCTATACGCAACCCCAAAGAGCAGGTCACAAATAAACACTGTGGAAGTTTATGATTGGTGGGCAAAATGTCCCAGAATCCATTATCCTTCAACACTCTATGTAACTGTGAAGGGCATTAAACTTCCAGATCATGTAAGTAAAGTTGTATAGGTGCCTACAAAAATTAACTGATACAGTAATACCCCGGATAACGATTGCATTGGATAACGCTAGAATCGGATAACGATGCAAGTTTTTTGGAAAAAAACTTTTATCGGATAACGATTCTGGATAATGATTCTTAGCGTTATCCGAGGCAATGGTCTGCGGGTGTGGGGTGGTTTGTGTAGAACTACTGAATCCACCCCCACCCGCAGCGGTCTCTGCGACTGCAATAGGGTTGGGGAAAGGCACGCGCCTTTCCCCCCGACCCTACTGCAGTCACAGAGACTGCTTGTGTCTTTCCCTCCCTGTATTTAAACTACAGGGAGGGGGGAAAGAGAGAGACGTGATTGGGTCTCTCTCTCTTCCCTCCCTCCCTGTATTTAAACTACATGCAGGGAGGGAAGAGAGAGAGAACCAATCACGTCTCCCCCCCCCTGTAGTTTAAATACAGGGAGGGAAAGAGTGAGACGCGATTGTGTCTCACTCTTTCCCTCCCTATATTTAAACTACAGGGCGGGGGAAAGAGAGATACATGATTGGTTCTCTCTCTCTTCCCTCCCTGCATTTGAACTACAGGGAGGGAGGGATGAGAGAGAGACCCAATCACGTCTCTCTCTTTCCCCCCTCCCTGTAGTTTAAATACAGGGAGGGAAAGAGACACAAGCAGTCTCTGCGACTGCAGTAGGGTCGGGGGGAAAGGCGTGTGCCTTTTCCCGACCCTACTGCAGTCGCAGAGACCGCTGCGGGTGGGGGGTAGCTTAAAGGCAGGGAGGAAAAGAAAGAGACCCGATCACATCTCTTTTCCTGCCTGCCTTTAAAGCAGTTTGTCCCTGAAGACGTTGCTTTTTTTTTTAGCGTTGTTCGATGCATGCATCGGACAACGCTAAAAATCGAATAACGTTATGACTTGTGGAACCAAGTCATAACGTTATCCGGGATTTTACTGTACCTTTATTGACATGAAATTCAGAAAGGGTTTTTATTTGTTGGTGCATTTGATCTTTTTAAACTGGTTCTTTAAAAAATAGCATTTTCCTTTTAAGTGCTTGAACATTTTATGTTTGAGCATTGATAGTTTGGTGCACAGAAGTAGATTACAGATATTCTTTAGAATTGTTGGCTGATTCACACATGCCTGTCATTCACTCAGCAATTCCAGCAACAAGTGATAATTTCAGCTGTGAACAAGCAATCACAAATCCGAAAATCCAGAGTACTCTTAAATAATCATTCATCTCCCAAAAATCAATGAATGTGCATTTCTGTTTTCCTATGAACTGATCTCTGAGTTGTCATGTATAGAGAAATCAAATACTGTAGTGTGTCACACATGTTCATCAGTGACTGCTGTAGTTGACTTCAGTTGTGATCCATTTAAAATGTTCTTCAATGACACACTTATATACTATATCTGTATGGTTTTGTTATTCATTAGTAAAGATAAAGGTTTCCCTTGCTCAAAAGCCAGTCGTATCTGACTCTAGGGTTCAGTGCTCATCTCTGTTTCAAGCTGAAGAGCCAGCGCTGTCTGCTTCTGCAGACGTTTCTGTGCTCATGTGGCAGTGCACGGAATGTTGTTTACCTTCCCACTGAAGTGGTCCTTATTTATCTTCTTGCAGTTTCTTGCTTTTGAACTACTAGGTTGGCAGGAGCTGGGACAGAGACGGGAGCTCATTCCGTCCTGCAGTATTCAGGAATTGAGCTACTGGCCACCCGCCTTCTAGTCAGCGTCTTAGCCACTTGAGTCATTGCAGTAATTATGTTGTTCCTAATCTGCCTAAATAAAATTGTTACAATCTACTTGAAGGTAGATCCTTCTTTACGTTCTATGATGGCTGTTCAGCAAGAATTCCCTTCACCGTCATTCATAGACCTGCAAAGTGAATTATCTAAAAAAGCTGATCATTCTGGCCCAAAGGCAGAAAAGGTGGAACCATTCAAATGGTCAAAATTTCCTGGACAGGCAAGTTTCAGAAGTATTTTTTTTAATGTAAGCATTATGTAACTGTCTTTTTAAAAGCTCGAATTGACAATTGGAGGTAATATGATTGTACTCAGGGGTGTGCAGAACATTTTTGATGTAATCCAATAATGAAAGGGCAGTATTGTATTTGCCTCAGTGTATGGGAAAATGGCTACTATAGTTGATATCAATGTGAACTATGAGAGTTTAGCATTTGTGACCATTAGGATTTGAAATATAAATTAATAGTGGTAATTACGTAGATAGTCAAATTACAAATACGATTTAAGAAATAAAATGAAATACAGTGTTCAGAAGCATTATTACTTGAATCCCCTAGTTTTCGTTGTCTTGTTCAATGAGCATTACACCCACCAAATTATTGGTGATATGGTTGTGTGAAACAATTGAGATCATGGATTTCCTCCCTTGCTCCCTCTTCACTCTAGGGTGGCTATGATGGATATATTGAGACCATACAGTTTTCAGTACAAGAGCTACCTTCCTGGCTCAGGGAGGTTCCTCACAACCTCCAAAATGCAAATAACGCAGGCCTGCAATCAATCAATCAATCAATCAATCAATCAATATCAGCTGCATAGGATATTTTTGGTAAATTTTATGTTTTCTAGTGTGCTGAATTCAAAGATGACCTCGATTTCTCCCCATCATGTACAGTTTTTTTTTTTTTGCAAAATATGAGGGCTTTGCATTAAAAAAGCATAATAATGATGATAAAAATCACTTTTATTACAATGAACTAAACATATTATTTATTATAATTAAACAAACAATTTCATTATATATGCTTAACATTACGTGTTCACTCTTTTTGTCAGTGAAACCTTTTCTTCTTCTCTTTTATGCTCCTCTGAACACGCTTTCACTTTCCATTTTCTGTTTCCCGTTTGAGCATCCAACAGCTAACATATTGATGTTCCATCTTCCTTGGTAGCGTCTCTTGATATCATGGACATCCTAGTGGAATCTTTCACCATGGTCTTCACTGTAGGCTCCCAAGTTTTCAGGAAAATAGGGAGTGTAAGAAATGAACTTTTAAGCTCATCTTGCATCCTTGAGCTTTATATGCATTCAACGTGTGTTGTACAATGGTTTTGTAGTGAGGGTCTTTAGTATTCCCTAAAAACTTGTGAACTACGTCTTTGAAAGAGTCCCAAACTTTCTTTTCTTTTTTCCCCATTGTTTCTAAAAAGATGGGATCGGATAACAGTTTTCGTATGTTGGGGCCAGTAAAAACTCCCTCTTTCAACTTGGCTTCAGACAGTTTTGGGAACTTGGAACACAGATATCTGAAACGTTCCCCATCTTTTGGAAGTGATTTAACAAACTGCTTCATAAGCCCTAATTTCAAAACTTGGATGGGCGCGGCCAGCCAGAGTTTCTGCTACTGGTTCTGGTGAACTGGTGTGAACCTGCTGATGCCCACCACTGACTACGACACCCCCCCCCCTTATTATTTTCTCTTTGCATTATTTTTGATTCTAGCTCTAATAAATATTAAATGAAAGTAAAAAATAATTGTTGGATAGGATTTTTAGAATCAAGAACAGGACATCAGATTTTGGGTTAAAGGCAAACTTAAGGCTAAATTAAACTAAAAACATGAGTTTTGGAAGAAAACTTGACACTTTCACTAAGTAAAAATCTATAAGAAACAGTAAAAAATCGTATGCAGTTTTTTTGTTGGAGACCTGTGTAATTTGTGCTTATGTTTAGCTGTGAGTGAGGTTAAACTACCATTTTTATCCTGAGGAAAAGAAAGTATAGATCTATTTGAAATGTTATTCCGATCGGGATTGGTGTTGCTCCCTGTTTTCTTCGGGTGTTTACCCCACTAGGAGAGAGCCTTGTTGAGGTGTGGGGGCTTGAGCAGACTAACTAGGATGATGTTGCCCATCTTTTGCACCAAAGCATCCTCCATCTGATCTATTGAGCCCAGTGAGAGCAGAGGGCACATGTCATGGTCCACCCAACCAGCAGGTGACATGATATCCAAATGGCTTTTTAAAATGCACACAGATGGACTTGATTTCTCAAGTCCATTTGCATGCGCAGAATGTCATTGCATTGCGCAATGGACTCTTCGCTGAATAATGACTCCAAGGTATCCAAGGGTGTTTACCCCAAAGGGTTTTTTTGCAAATACTGTAGCAGTAAAGCAGGAATAGGTTGTGTAACTAGTACCTGGCCCTAATCAGGAACATATCTCATACTGGTGTCCTTCACCTTAATGGTCGGTTTAAAGTGCAATGATAGTAGCCTTTTGCAACCTGATGCCACCTAAACATGCTGGACCACAGTTGTCACAACAAACTGATTGGCCTGTGTGGGAATTGATCCTTAGACATTTGGTTTGCAAAGCTTAGCTAGATTTGGGATTTGGAAAGCACTGAATTGGGGAAGGTTCATATAATGTGTATATAGTAATACCCCGGATAACGATTGCACCGGATAACGCTAAAACCGCATAATGATGACAAATTTGGGGGGAAGATTTGCACTGGATAATGTTCATTTTAGCGTTATCCGATCCATCGTATTAAAGAAGTAAAGGAGGCCAAAGCTCCTCTCCCTGCCACTTCCCTCCTTCCCCACCCCCCACCCCCAGCAGTTTGGGGACTCCCCACACCCACCCCACTGCCTGCTCGGGAGAATCCAGCCCAGCCCTGGCCGTTTACCTTCAAGCCACCAGCAAGCTTCTCTTGCTGAGCTGCATGCTCCAACTATCGCTCGAGGCTTGTGTTTTTCTATTTCACTTCCTTTATTGACAATACAGGGAGGGGGAAAGAGAGAGAGGTGATTGGTTCTCTAGAGAACCAATCATATTTCTCTCTTTCCTCCTTCCCTGAAGTTTAAATACAGGGAGGGAAGGGAACAAAGGGAACAGGAAAAAAACAAGCTTCGAGCGATCAGAGCGTGCAGGTCAGCAAGAGAAGCTTGCTGGTGGCTTGAAGGTAAACGGCCAGGGCTGGGCTGGATTCTCCCGAGCAGGCAGTGGGGTGGGTGTGCAGTCACAGCGGGGGGGGGGGTGGCTTTAAAGGCACCCCACTGCCTGCTCGGTTTGTCCCTGAAGGCAGGGCTTTTTTTAGCGTTGTTCGATGCATGCATCGGACAACGCTAAAAATCAGAGAACGTCATGACTTGTGGAACCAAGTCATAACGTTATCCGGGGTATTACTGTATTGTATTGTCGCTTGGCACACGCTATCTTGTATTCGTAATATGGCAAGTGAAAAAGGAGCAGATTGTGAAACAAGCCTGCCAAGCCTTGCTTTGAATTGCAGGTAAAATCGCAAGAAAGAAACACTGGCACTTATTGTGGTATGTTCATTTTCTACAGCAGATGGAAGACATCCTGAAAAAGGTTGCTTTCTTTCCTGATCACAGGATGTCCTTCTCCAGTACAGGAAAGTTAAGGGATGTGTAAAGAGGCCGATTCTACCATTCATAAACTCATCCCCTTTTAATATGCAAATTTAGCATAGCACTTCATGTATCTAACTAGGTTGTTTCCAATCTGTAATTAGTCATGCGGTAATGAATTTATTAGATTTAAATTCCCAGAACTGTTTTTCCCCCCTTTAATGGATGAATACAGCTAACACTCTGGAGATAGTTACAGCTATAGTTAATCCACATGTGTGCAAATAATGATTTCCTTTGGAAATGCAGGTTTGTCACATTCCAAACAAGTATCTGTTTTCCCTGAGAGCGGGAGATATGGGATGCTTCTGTATTCGCTTCTCTGAAGATGGCCGGACATTAGCAGCAGGTTGTGCAGGAAGGGACGGTTATCCTATTCTTTGTAAGTTATACCCTCAATGCATATTTTGATTTTAGTACAAGTACACAGAGAAACTGCATTCCTCCAAGTGTTTTTGTTCCAAAAGGGACATGCAGGCTACTATTTGTTGCCAGGATCTATGTTGCTACTTTTGTTGTACCGTATGGAGAGAATTTGTTTTAAAATGATCCAAATATCAGTTAACAGAATGCAATGTACATGCTGGAATTTCCCCCAACAAATGTGTTCCCCTCGGAGTCCCTTGGATCTCTGAGACAATAAGGGTGGAGGTTGCCAGGCCCTGTATAAAGAGCCAGAACTGCATTTTGTGAGTGGACAGGTCCATCTGAGAGCCAAGCATCATGTCTGGAAGATTTTTTTATCAATCTATCACTGCTGTATTCTATTTGCCATAATTAGTGATTGCAGCCCACTTATCATTTGAAAACATGATAATGTAAGAATTAAAACAGGAAAGACAGGTGAATAATATTCTTATTATGAATTGACAAGGTCTTAGCATGAGATATGGAAAGAAAAAAGAAAAGGTTGGATATAGTGGCTTGAATGTAGGATGGAAAGTAGAGAAGTGATGTGACCAGATGTGCATCAATTTGATTCAAGCATTATATTGAAGGATTTCAAGGGTACATGGACAGAAATAAGACTGGCAAAAGCAGTAAAGTACAGCAATACCTCGGATAACGTTTACCTCGGATAACGCTAAAATCGCATAACGTTAAGCAATCTGGGGAGGAGGATTGGATCGACTAACGTTATGGTCCTATGGGATGTATCGGATAACAACCGCTAAAGCCTGTGCGGTTACAATGTATCTCTATGGAGCTTTAACGTTATCCGATCCATCCCATAGGATTTTAACATGCATCAGATAACACTAAAAATCGGATAACACCAAGACTTGTGGAACCAAGTCTTAGCGTTATCTGAGGTATTACTGTATTGCAGTGTAAGGGGATGACATAGAAGGAACCCTGGGTGTTGAAATGTGAAAAGAAACTGAACGGGACCGTATAGCAAACGATACTGTGTGCAATAGTGACTGTTGTAATATTTGTGACACTCCACAACTTGCCTCTTGGTGAACAGTAATATAGCAGTAGAGCAAAAGCTGAAAAATAATTCTGTCTTTCATTTAGGCTTCTTTCAGCCCATTTAAATTAATTAGACGTTATGTATGTCACGCTCATCCTACCGCTAGATGGCAGAAGATAAGCACACATGTGCACTAAACTGAGCTTAGTGTCAATAGAATTAAATGGTTACACTCAAATATAATTTATTCTCCTTGGGGAAAATAGTTATGTGATTATTATGTGGTGATTATTATCATTCATGTCAATTGTCTAATGGGTGTTGTCTACTGCTTGTGGAGTATTAATGATTATTCGATTTCATGTATTTGTTACACATAGAGAAGACCTATTTGTGTTTTTTGTAGTGTATGAAATTCCTTCTGGGCAATACCTACGGGAATTTTATGGACATCTTAACATTGTTTATGATCTTTGCTGGTCAAAGAATAATCAACATCTTCTTACTGCATCCTCAGATGGCACGGCAAGGTCAGTATCGTGACACTTATCTATGCAGATTATATTTGGCTGCATCTTCTCTCCTCCACCCCAGTTTTTCAAACACACAAAAGGAACAATTTTGCTCCCACTGGAATCTGTATCCCTAATCCCCACAGTTCTGCTGTAGGTAGAAAGAATTTGTGGGAGTTGGGACCAACTCTGCTTTGTCTTTAAGGTTTGCATGTTTGTTTGTTTATATGCCACCTTTCTCCCCATAGGGGACTTAACATGCTCCATAACAAGTAACACTACAATGCTCACTGGTTCAGAAATACTATAAAAAACTATATGTCCAAGTTATAATACCTAGTTTGTAATTAAGTTTTTAAGCTTTTTAAAGTTTTTAATTTTTTAAGTGTTTTTAAAATTGTTGGAAATCGCCCTGGGTCCCTTCGGGGAGGAGGGCGATAAACAAATATAAATAAATAAATAAACAATTAAATGTTAGTAAATACAAAAAACAAGTTTAAAAACCATTTTAGAAACTTTTTTTTTAAAAAAATTAAAATCTCTAGATTTGATAAATATAGCATTCCTGAGATCCCTGCTAATTGCTTAAAATCCTGGCTGATAAGGTCTTTGCCTGACGAAAAACAAGGAAATTGCTAACCTGGCTTCCCAGGGTAGCACATTCCAAAACTTGGGAGCAGCCACTGGGAAAAGGCCTCTTTTGTTATCCTCACCAAATGTGCTTTGGAAGGTAGTGAGACTGAAAGAAGGGACTCCCCAGAAGATCTTAAAAAGCCAAGAAGGCTCAGATGGGGTGGTATGATGAGGTTGTCTGTTTCCAGTAGCATCTGATAGCCTTAAATACAGAGAGATATGAATAGTTCTTGTTCTAAGAAAAAGGGGACATCTCACTCCAAAGCTTTAGAAGCCCAGATTAAAGTAACTGACTTTGCTTACATTATGAATAGAATCCAACCCAATATTGATTTGTTGTTTCTTATCTATTTAAGCACAAATCAACCAAAAACCAGAATGTTCTATCTTTTGCTTTCTGTTTCCATCTCTGGCCCAACAGCTTTACCATCTGCTCATTCCATCTTTTTTGGGGTCTACCTAGTGGTCTTTTGTGGTCCCTTGGTATCTAGTCTGTTAGCTGACAGGTCCATCTGTTATCCTTTAGGTGGGTGATGCAGCCTGCTCATCTTCTTTTTGCCACATAGAGTTTATCAACCACATTGCGCAGTCCAGTCCTCTGGCATAATCTCTTATTCCTAACCTTATCCCTGATTTATCAGAAAACAAAACAAAATAAATTAAAATAAAATAAAAAACACTGTAGCACTTTAAGGACTTAACTGCTATATTATCTCTGATTGTTACTCTGCACATCCGTCGTTACATTGCTCTTTGGGTTAATGCCAATTTTTCCTATGAATAGCATAGGCACATATATACAGCTTTGAACTTTAAGGAATGGCAGGATTTAAGTATAATTATATGCAGTACCTAAATAGTCATATTACATTGTTTGAAAATCTCATAATAGTGTAATCCAACACAAAGTCATGTTAATTTAGCTCTACTTAATATGTAGGAATAAACATACAACTTTAATATATTGCATTTGTTGAGAAAAATGCTGTAAGGTATGAGGGTTGGAGTCCCTAAATGCAAGACCAACATGCTCAAATGGGGATTGCTGGCAAACAACAACACATAGTGTGAATGTGGAGAGACACAGAGTCCTGCCCATTTGCTGGTCTGTCAATTGCTGCCAGAGACATGCACCGATGAGGCTTTGCATTTGGGTAATGACAAAGTGAAGAAAGTGGTTTCATTTTGGCAATCCAGGGTTTGATCAGGACATGAAAGAAAAAAATAAAATGCGACAGAGAAAGGTAGCTTTTTGGAAACAGGGGACACCTATTTTTCACTCAGTTGAACATTTTTTCACCCAGTTGAAATTTTTTTCACCCAGTTGAAAAATTAATTAGGAGCCAGAGGGATTGTATTTACAGTTACATTTTTACATTTGAGTGTAAGTGTTTTGACAATACAAACTTGTTACTTATTTCACAGGAATCTAGGATGTAACTGGGTGAGGGCATTGTTTCATTTAACCAAGGTTATTCACTGTCACTAACAGCAGCTGTCCAGAGTTGGGATAGAATTCTTATTGTTAAAAAAATTGAAAATATATTGTGAATTTGAGTTAGAAGACTGGTTTAAAGAATTATGGAATATAGCAATAAATGATATACAGTATTGACATGTGAGTTAAAGTTAAAGAAGGAATTTAAAATGATTTTAAATTGATTTGGGGAGAGTTTATTGAGCCTGTTTTAGTTAAATGGAAAGAAGTAGGACCGGGACATGACTATGTAGCTTTCTGGAAATAGGGGACAAATATATAAAATGAATGTTATGTTTTGATAATAGGTTGAATGCCTATAATGTCCCATCGGTGGTGGATGCATGTATTTGTTAATGTGATTTTATTTTATATTTATGTTTTTATTGTAATTATTATTATTATTAGATTTATGATTAGTATGCTTGTTTACATTTTGTATTCTTCTAAAAAAATTAAAAAGGGAAAAAAGAATTCTTTGCTAGCCTTACCTGGAGATCCTTAGTATTCCCTGGCAATCCTCTATCCGAAGAGTAATCAAGTTGTACTGTGTTTAGCTGCTAAAATAAGACAAAATCAGGTATATTTAGAGAGGTATTGTGTTTGTTCTCTGTGTGTGTCCATGCATGTGCACACTCACATACACGAGTAGTTACTCAAACTGCATATATATTTTGGAATATGTTAACATGATAACATAGTTTTCCTTTCATATTTCCTTCTAGAATGTGGAAAATTGAAGCTCAGGCTACATCAACCATGAAAGTTTTCCCTCATCCTTCATTTGTTTACACTGCTAAATACCACCCGGTCGCTGAATATATTGTAGTAACAGGATGTTATGACTTTGTGGTGAGAGTATGGAATGCAAAAGTGAAGGAAATACATGGGCAGCTTCTGCAAGAGTTTGATGGCCACAAAGGCTTCATCAATACATTATGTTTTGATGCGGAAGGTATGTTGCTGCAAACCATTTCACAGTGAAAGCCCTCTATGTAATCATTATTTTTCTTATTTTATTCTTCCACAAACTATGGAAGATGTAAATGATTTAGCATTGAGAGGGGAATTGTCTGTAGCTTACTGGGAATTTCAAGAGGGACAGAACTTGTGTACACAACAAAAGCACCAGGAGAAAAAAATCATGTTAAATGCCCTGAGAAAATTTATCGGGATTCTGTGGGATTGGTCAGAACAGAGGATGTTAGGGGGAAAATATTTTTTGCAATTGTGAGATCCAAATTATATATTAGTTTTAAGATCTGGTTTTCCATATCTTAAATAAAAGTCCTTATAAAAAAGAATAATGTGTTTTAATTAATCACATACTGAATATAAGCCACAAGTTATTCAGTTACTAAAAGAGGTAATGTAGACTGAGATGCTACTGGAAGAATGTAGTCTAAAATGTGTGTGTGTTTGGGGAGGGGGGGGGATACTGAGATCTGAGCCTTCGAGATGACTTGGGAGGAACTTGAGATATTTTTGTTGTTGTTGTTCAGTCGCACCATCCTCCTCAACCAGCTCAGCTCTGTGCCCATTGCATCAACAATGCCATCTAGCCATCTCATTTCTGCCGCCCCCTTCTTCTTTTGCCCTTAACCTTTCCCAGCATCAAGGCTTTCTCAAGTGAATCCTTTCTCTTCTCATTTGATGTCCAAAGTACTTTAGCTTCATCATCAATATTTAACCTTCCAAGGAGCAGTTAGGTTTGATTTTTTTTAAGATCAACCTATTTGTTCTTGCTGTCCAGCGTACTCTCAAAATTCTCCACCAACACCACATCTCAAAGGCGTCTATTCTTCTGCACTCAGTTTTCCTTATGGTCCAGCTCACAACCATACATTCCTACCGGAAATACCATTGCTTTGACTATGCAGATTATTATTATTATTATTATTATTATTATTATTATTATTATTATTATTATTATTATTATTATTATTATTATTATTATTATTATTATTATTATTATTATTATTATTATTATTATTGCAAGTTGATGTCTCTACTTTTAACTATGTTCCCCAGGTTTCTCATAACTTATCTCCCAAGAATCAGTCACCTTTTTATTTCATGACTGCAATCTCCATCTGCAGTGATCTTGGATCCTAAGAAAGTAAAATATGTCACTGCTTCTACTTCTTTCCCATCTATTTTCTAGGGACTTATAGGACCTGTTGCCATTATCTTGGTTTTCTTAATGTTGAGTCTCAAGCCAGCTTTTGCACTCTCTTCTTTCAACCTATGCAAGAGCTTCTTTAGGTCTTCTTTAAAGGTAAAGGTATTTAGATATTTAGAAACCTTAATCTTTAAATATTAAGAAACCTTGAAAGAAATGGGGGAAATATATTTGATGAAGCAGAAATTTTAAGGGAAAAATAGATTTTAATTGAATGTTTTTCAGCAGTCTTTGTGCGCTGTTGTTGTTTGCGTGATCTGAATGTCAGGACTTTTTTATTGTTATTAAGTGAGCAAATTATTATTTTCTAGGGTTTCACATGTTTTCTGGTGACAGCACAGGGCTAATAATTGTCTGGAATACTTATGTCAAAGAAAATTCTCAATCACTGATACAGCACTGGAGCATTGAAAAGGTATATAGATATGTTCTTAATAATTTTTTAATTTTTATACCAGGAATAAAAGTTTTTAGACATGCATTTTTAATAACAAAATGTTCAGACTAAGTAGGTTTGGAGCTTCAGACTAAGTAAGACCTGCTTTAAGTTAATTCTTTAATAATGATGATGATGATGATGATAATCATCATCATCATCATCATCTTATTTGATCTAAAAGGGGGTTTAACATTCATGAGCGTACTAAATTACATCCAGGTTTTAAAAAACTTTTTCTCTTTGTTATGTTGCCGTTTTACAGGAAATTAAAAATGATGATATTAAAGGGGCTGCAATCAATCACTTGGAGGTTCATCCAAATGGAAGACGTTTATTGATTCATGCGAGGGACAGTACTGTGAGAATTATGGATCTTCGAATGTAAGTCTCTCAAAGTCACTTACTATATATCTTGTTTTAAAATACAGTCATACCTCGCGTAACAAATTTAATTTGTTCTGCAAGGCTGTTCACTATGCAAGTTTTTCGCTATGCGAAACAAACTCGCATAGCGAAAATTCCTATGGAAAAACTCACACAATGAGCATTTCTATAGGGAAAACTTGCATAGCAAAAAAAATTCGCTATGCGAGTTTTCCCTATAGAAACGCTCGTTATGTGACTTTTTCCACAGGGAAAGTCCGACTCGTATAGCGAAAATTTTCGTTATGCGAGCCAGACCGCTTAACGAAAAACTCACACGTTATGCGAGTTTTTTTGCCAAGCAAAACACACGTTATGTGAGGTTTGACTGTACAAAACAAGTACTTAGCTATAATTTTATTTTCTTAAATTTATGTAGTTGGAAATAACCTAAATTACCCTATTATTTGCAGAAAATAGTAGGAGTTTATCCAGTGATTGGCAGCCAAAAATTTTACTATCACTCTGTGGGTGGAGCCAACATCATAAAACTAAACATAAAAATACAAATTAAATACCCAAAAATACACATTTAAACACATAAAATACACAAAAATACACATCAAATACACACAAAAATACAAATAAAAAATACACAAAATTACACATTAAATACTCATTCCACCCACCCCAAACCCAAACACGAGTCACTTACCCTGGGGAGCAGGCAGCAGGGCACTCACTGCAGCTGAGAGCAGTGGTGGTGCAGCGCGGCCTGGTGGCGTGGCACGGCCTGGTGGCACAGTGTGGCGCAGCCCGGCCTGGCACAGCCTGGTAGCACGGCGCAAGAGCCTCAGCCGCCACCATCACACCTCCGAGGAGGCCTCAGTAACCGCCCAACAGTGCAGCCCAAAATGGCTGCTTGGTCGGTGCGCATGCATTTTAAGATATCAATTGACGCATGCATGCATGCGTCAATTGGTATCTTAACACGCATGTGCACCAACCAAGCAGCCATTTTGGGCTGCACTGTTGGGGGGTTGGAGAGGCGGACAAAATGGCCGCCTTAAAAAAAGTAAAAACCCCGGGTGGTCTCCCAAAAACGTTACTGATGCCCCCCCCCCCCTCGGTGGTTCTGGCAATCCAGTGCGAACCCATAAAAGAGGGGCTTCCAGATGGCCTTGTCATGTCATTTATTCTTTTGTTTTCTGCTTTGAAAACCTAGTTCTCAGTTCTAGGTTTTCCTTGAAGCTGTGTTATTCTAAATCTTTTCAGAGCTAGGAGCCTCGTACTCCATTGGCTTATGCTTCTGTGTTGGCTGTGTCTCAGGTGTGAGAGAAGCATATTCCAAAAGTGTAATAATCTTTTATCCACATCCTAGAGATAAAGGTCATGTTAAAGTGAACATTCAGCTAATAGTTCGGGGAACACAGAAAGAGCTTCCTTGATGATTGTGGTATTTTTAATCGGGCATCCCATGGTAACGGCAACCTTGTGTTGCCAGCTAATCTTTCTCACACTGGGTCAGGCGAAAGGAACTGCAGAATGAACTCACCAAAAGGTGCCTTCATTTTGACAGTTTCACATCTTGTCTAGACACGGAAAAAGAAGAGGAAGCTAATATTTCCTGTTACCTAGTCCTCAAAAATAATAAAGTAATAATGTGATAGAAGCAATTGTTATATTCAGAAAATGTTTTACAAAATACTTTTCAGTCTGGCCACGAAGAAATACATTGGTGCAACAAACTATCGAGAAAAAATTTCTAGTACCTTAACGCCATGTGGAACATTCCTTTTTTCTGGGAGTGAAGATGGCAAAGCCTATGTGTGGAATGCAGAAACAGGTGTGTAATCTTGGATGTTTTTATCTGCTGGGAAATTTAGTAAAAAAAAATTTTTTTTTTCATTTATAGCTTGTGTAATTGATTTTTTTAAAAAAGGATCTTTCAGGTCACCTCTTGTCAACTAAAAATTGAGGATATATATTTTTTATTTGTGGAGTGGTATACTTTAAAGCTCTTTAAGATATGGATAATGGTCGTGGTTTTTTTTTTTACCTCTGTGCCCCCACAATGTTTTGAATTACACCATTTTGTATTTGATGAAAATGATCAGTCATGTTTGATTCAAAATCAACTGTGTCTTTAGAAACACTCAAGGTTATCAAAGGACAAAATTATAGCAGAATAGAATCTTTTTTTCAACTGCACCAAATTGCCCGGTTGCATCCCTACTTGGACAGACGGTCTCTCATATTTATTTATTTATTTATTGGTCACATTTGTGTGCTGCCCTACTCTCAGAGCGCCTCAGGCCGCCTAACATGGTGTCATAAAACAACAATTAAACACAACAATCTCATCACAAAATTTGTCAATACACTAATACCCTGGATAACAATTGCATCGGATAATGTTAGAATCGGATAACGATGCAAGTTTTTTGGAAAAAACTTGCATCGGATAACGATTCTTTTAGCGTTGTCTGATGCAATGGTCTGCGGATGTGGGGTGGTTTGGATAGAACTACCCAATCCACCCCCCACCCACAGCGGTCTCTGCCACTGCAGTAGGGTCGGGGAAAAGCACCCGCCTTTCCCTGACATACTGCAGTCGCAAAGCCTCCTTTTCTCTTTATTTCCCTCCCTGTATTTAAACTACAGGGAAGGGGGAAAGAGAGAGAGGTGATTGGTTCTCTAGAGGGAAAAAGACGCGGCGTGGTTTCTTTTCCTTCCTGTATTTAAACTACAGGGAGAGAGAGAACTGGTTCAGTCTTTCTTTCCCTCCCTGTATGTAAACTACAGGGAGAGGGAAAGAGAGAGACCTTTCTCTCTTTCCCCCTTCCCTGTAGTTTAAATACAGGGAGGGAAATAAAGAGAAAAGGAGGCTTTGTGACTGCAGTATGTCGGGGAAAGGCGGGTGCTTTTCCCCCGACCCTACTGCAGTGGCAGAGACTGCTGCTCGTGGGGGGTGGCTTTAAAGGCAGGGAGGTCTCTTTCTTTGCCTGCCTTTAAAGCGGTTTGTCCCTGAAGTCAGGGCTTTTCTTTTTAGCGTTGTTCGATGCATGCATTGAACAACGCTAAAAATCGGATAATGTCGTGATTTGTGGAACCAAGTCATAACGTTATCCGGTGTATTACTGTATAACCCTCACCAATACTTAAATTTAAAAGGTTAAAAATTTAGCAAAGTTAAAATATTAAAAAGATTAAGAGAGGGAGGGGAGTTGTCCTATGAGCCAGCAGGCTGGGGTAACCAAGTACCCCACACCCGCCCCGCCAGCCATGTTTTTACGCCCTTCCTTAAGGGCAGCAGCTATGTCTGGCGGTGCAACTCAGTTGGTAGAAGGTTCCATAGGGCCGGCGTGGACACAGAGAAGGCCCTCCTTCTGGTGCTAGAGAGGTAACATTAGTCTCACTATTTCTTTGCAGTAACATTTTAGGAATTTTGTTGTTCAGTCGCACAGTCGATTCCGACCCTCTGCGACCCCATGGACCACTGTCCGCCAGGCACTTCTGTCCTCCACCATCCTCCTCAACTCGCTCAGTTCTGTGCCCATTGTCTCTACAATACCATCTAGCCATCTCATCTTGGGTTGTCCCCTTCTTCTTTTGCCCTCGACCCTTCCAAGCATCAAGGCTTTCTCAAGTGAATCCTCTCATTTGATCTCCAAAGTACTTTAGCTTCATCTTTATTATTTGACCTTCTAAGGAGCAGTCATGGTTGATTTCTTCTAAGATTGACCTATTTGTTCTCCTCGCTGTCCAGGGAACTCTCAAAACTCTCCTCCAGCACCACATCTCAAAGGCGTCTATTCTTCTGCGCTCCGCTTTCCTAATGGTCCAGCTCTCACAACCATACATTGCCACAGGGAAAACCATTGCTTTGACTATGCAAATCTTTGTTTGCAATGTGATGTCTCTACTTTTCACTATGCTCCCCAGGTTTCTCATCGCTTCCCTCCCAAGAATCAGTCGCCTTTTTATTTCATGGCTGCAATCACCATCTGCAGTGAGCTTTGATCCTAGGAAAGTAAAATCTGTCACTGCTTCTACTTCTTCCCCGTCTATTTTCCAGGGACTGATAGGGCCTGTTGCCATTATCTTTGTTTTCTTGATATTGAGTCTCAAGCCAGCTTTTTCACTTTCTTCTTTCAACCTAATCAGGAGCTTCTTTAGGTCCTCTTCACTTTCTGCCATTAGGGTGGTATCATCTGCATATCTCAAATTGTTGATGTTTCTTCCAGCAATTTTGATCCCAAATTGTGATTCCTCCATCCCTGCATTGCACATTATGTGTTCTGTGTATAAGTTGAAAAAGCAGGGTGACAAAATGCAGCCTTGTCTTACTCCTTTTCCTATTCCAAACCACTCCGTCATCCATTTTCTGTCCTAACTGTTGCCTCTTGATTCATGTACAGATTTCTCATGAGGCCTATAAGGTGTTCCGGTATTCCCATCTCTTTAATTACTTGCCACATTTTGTTGTGGTTGACACAGTCAAAAGCCTTCGTGTAATCAATGAAACAGAAGTAGACTTGTTTCTGATATTCCTTTGTTTTTCCCATGATCCATCTTATGTTGGCGATGTGGTCTCTAGTCCCCCTGCCTCTTCTGAAACCCGCCTGCACTTCTGGTAATTCTCTCTCCACATACTGTTGCAGTCTATCCTGTATTATCTTGAGCATCACCTTGCTAGCGTGAGGGATGAGCGCAATTGTTCGATAATTTGAACATTCTTTGGCATTACCCTTTTTGGGGAGTGGAACGTATACAGATCTTTTCCAATCCTGTGACCATTTTTGTGTTTTCCAAATCTGCTGGCATATAGAATGCAATAATTTGATTCCATCATCTTGCAGGGCTTTGAAAAGTTCAACTTGGATACCATCAACTCCACTGGGTTTGTTGTTTGCAGTGTTTTTTAGAGCCTTTCTGACTTCACTCTCTAGAATGTCTGGCTCATGTTCAATGTTCTCATCATTGTGATTATCAGGGGTGTTGAGGTCCTTTTTGTAGAGTTCCTCTGTGTACTCTTTCCATCTTTTCTTAATGTCTTCTGCATCTGCTAACTCCTTGCCATCTTTGTCCTTTATCATGGTCATTTTTGCTTTAAATGTTCCCTTGAGTTCCCCAATTTTTTTGAAAAGATCTCTAGTCCTACCCCTGATATTGTTTTCCTCTATTTCTTTGCACTGTTCATTCAGGTAGGTTTCCTTATCTCTCCTGGCTTTTCTTTGAAATTCTGTATTCAAGTGACTATTTTTTCCTTTCTCCTTGGCATTTTGCATTCCTTCTATCCTCTGCTATTTAAAGAGCCTCCTCAGACAACCACTTAGCTTTCTTATGCTTCTTTTCTTTTGGTATGGTTTTCCTTGCTGCCTCCTGCATGATGTCCCGCATCTCTGTCCATAATTCTTCTGGCACTCTGTCTATCTGGTCCAAGCCATTAAATCTGTTCCACACCTCCACTGTGTATTCCCAAGGAATGTTGTCTAGGTCATATCTGTCTGGCCTAATTGTTTTTCCTATTTTCTTTAGTCTAAGCCTGAATTTTGCAATCAGTAGGTTGTGATCTGATCCACAATCTGCTCCTGGTATTGTTTTTGCTGACTGTATGGAATGTTTTTTTTTAAAAATTAGCATACAGACTTATGTACCATGGTTAAAACAGAGTAGGTTTTAATGAGAAGTGTTAAATTATAGGTGAATAAAATTATGGACCAATTTATTTAAGTATTTATTTAAGTATTGTAACAGGGGTAATGATAATTATGCCTTGAGCTAAAGCATATATTTTAATGAAACACATATAAAAATGAAGGTGGGGATAAGTGAAATTCCTTGAAAACATCAGACATACTATTCATGCATGTTTAAAAATAGCAATCTGAGATTACAGACCTGCATCAGCCTTATATAAAGCTGTATCTATTGGTTTTCTCATACGTTGTTTAACAATATATTTTTGTTTTGTGGGCTCAAAAGTAATGGAACAAACTAACATCAACACAAATAGAAAGTTTGCCTTCAATACTTGGTTGAATATCCTTTGCATAAATGACTGCCTGAATTCTGGATCCCATGGACATGACCAATGCTGAGTTTCTTGCCTCAAGATGCTTTACTTGTGTCTTCAGCTAATGGTTGTTTGTGGGTCTTTCTGTCTTCAGTATGTGAAAAACAATCTCTATTGGATTGAGATCCGGTGACTGACTTGGCCATTGAACAGTATCCCTAACTACATTAAGCAAAAAGGATTTCAACATGGTAGTTTCCCTCTGCCTTTTTATGTAACAACATGTTCTTCCAAAAATAATCTTGAAAAATATCTATGTGTAGTATAAAAATTAAAACAATAGACAGAGAGTTAAATATTAATATTTTGCTCACCTACAAAAGAGAGAGAAGCAAGACATTTTAAATCTTAATTTCAGAATACTTTTCATAAATAACAAGTTGGAGACTACTCCTTGGCCCCAATATCCATTTGTGAGTAAGTTTGCCCACAAAATGTGTTGGTTAAAATAAAAGCTGTCGATCACCTCTTTTCCTTTGCAGGTGATCAGGTAGCTGTGTATTCAGATCTTTTCTTCACATCTCCACTTCGTGATGTTGCTTTTCACCCACATGAACATATGGTGTCATTTTGTGCCTTCGGTCAAAACCAGCCAATACTTGTGTACATTTATGATTATAAAGGTAATTTGTCAGTTGTTCATATCTATATCCAGGTTTCAGCAGTTAGGTTTCCTGTGACAAATGCTGACACTACCCCCTGTGAAGTGTGAATAACTGCCAAGTTTTCCTTACAATTCCTCAAAAATGAGTGGAAATATCAGCAGTTTTTTTGTGATGCCTCCCACAGCTCAGTGTTTCAGACAAAGTTGGGTTGGTACAACCGAACCACAAGGCTTCTCCCTCCTCTTTCTTGCTCTATGACAGAGAATGGCTATTTGATTGTCCAGCATCAGTTTGGAACCTACAAACGCACAGTGTCTTTTCTCACAGGAGATAGAGGAGGGGGCTGAGCTTTACCATCAAGAATCAAAGTATTTCCCACATTTTCCCTGCAGGGCTGGTGGGGTGGGGGGGTGAAGAGAATGGTTACTATCTCAGCTATTGCATAGCAGAGGTGCCAGAAGCATTTGCTAAGCAGTGGCTGAAGCCAGAATACTGTGCTGTGTTGTGGATTTTCATCAGGAAAAATAAATGATAGCTTCCTTTGCTTTCCTCCATCCTGGTAGCAATTTGGAGAACATAAAGGACAACAATTTTTGGCCCAGCCAGGGTGCCAAAGCCTGCAAGTCCCTATCATTCTAAAATATCTGTAAAATACAAATATGATTCTCCTTCAAAAGAGTTAAAGGTTTTTTCTTTTAATACTAGCCGTGTTAGTCTGTGGTTCAGGCATATCAGAAAACAAAATTAAAAAAAACTGTAGCACTTTAAAGACTAACTGCTATATTTTTTTTGTTAGCTTTTGTGGATCAAGTCCACTTCAGACAAGGACTGAAACTTCCAAGCATGGTTTATATATACCAAATGTAAGGGTCTACATGTTAAAGGGGATGTGCTTAGCAGAATGACAGAGAAGAAGACATAACAATACAAGTTCCTACAGCTATCAGTAGCAATAGGTTATTTATATTAGTTTTAAATGTCTCCCTTTCAATCTCAAAGGTGTGGAGAAAGCCCATTCTGGTTTCTGATTAACCTCTTACTTGCATGTCAGAAAACAAAAAACAACACTGTAACTTGGTTACTTCCTGTTTTGCTAAAGAGAATTGGCAGGAAGGTTGTAATGCATCAACATACAGTAATACCTCGGATAACGCTAAGACTTGGTTCCACAAGTCTTGGTGTTATCCGATTTTTAGTGTTATCCGATCCATGTTAAAATCCTGTGGGATGGATCGGATAAAGTTAAAGCTCCATAGAGATACATTGTAACCGCACAGGCTTTAGCGGTTGTTATCCGATCCATCCCATAGGACCTTAACGTTATTCGATCCAATCCTTCACCACAGATTACTTAACGTTATGCGATTTTAGTGTTATCGGAGGTAAACGTTATCCGAGGTATTGCTGTATAATATATAAAATATTTAGCAGCATATAGTAATCTGTGTATCAAATTTGATAATGTCCCAGAAACCCTTCACTAATATTTAATCCCCTGCAACATACACATTAAAGGCAGTTTTACTTGTCCTTCTGCCAATATGATTTATGTCATCCCTTGCAAAACATGTCCGTCTGTGCTTTATGTAGGACAAACAGGACAATCGTTATGCAAAAGAATTAATGAACACAAATCAGACATCCAGAATAGCAACACAGAGAAATCTGCCTCAAATCACTTCCGTCTACATGGACCCGAAAGTTACTATTCTGGAAAAGAGAAATTACAAAACTAGGATTGAAAGGCAGCAGAAATTAAATACTGTACATTCATCTGTTAGATACCCATTGCAGGGGATTAAATATTAGCAAAGGGTTTCTGGGACATTATCAGATTTGATACACAGATTGCTATATGCTGCTAAATATTTTATATATTATATGTTGGTGTATTACAACATTCCTGACAATTCTCTTTAGCAAAACAGGAAGTAACCAAGTACAGTGTTGTTGTTTTTCTGACAGCAGGTAGGAAGTTAATCAGAAACCAGAATGGGCTTTCTCCACACCTTTGAGATTGAAAGGGAGACATTTAAAACTAATATGAATAATCAGTTGTTACTGATAACTGTATTGTTATGCCTGCTTCTCTGTCATTCTGCTTGAGCACATCCTCTTTAACATGTAGACCCTTACATTTGGTATATATAAACCATGCTTGGAAGTTTCACTCCTTGTCTGAAGAAATGGACTTGATCCACAAAAGCTAACAATAAAAATATAGCAGTTAGTCTTTAAAGTGCTACAGTGTTTTTTTATTTTGTTCTTTGATATTCTTTTAATAAGGTAGCTTCATATCTCTTTCTTGTTTTCCAAGATTTTTTGCTTGTCTGCTCATTGATATTGCAGTTTTCTGCTCAAGACCATGAGCAGCCTTAGAACTGTCCTGTGATTAAAGGGAAATAGACCATCAGTGGAACCTGGCAATCGGCCTTATGAACACAGTTTACTATAACTTAGACCCAGAACAAAGGTCTTGCCAGAAGCATTTTCTCTTGTTTGGTGCACTTTTAAACCTTCCCTGCAAGATGAGGCCTGTGATTATTGCAAGCTGTGTATTATAGTAGCATGCTATCTTGCCAGTTGGTTTTAAAAAAATATTGGGGCAACACAATAGGTTTAGTACCAATAAAATGCCAGAGCAGTTCTAATAAGTTTAGTAAGAACAGAGGATGGATTCTTCTTCTTCCATGTCTACTCTATAAATGGAAAACCCTGGAAGGTGTCTCTTAAAATTGGGATCAACTTGACGGTACATAATTAGTATATTATTAAGTTTTTAATGTTAAAATTGGTTAGACTCACATTGACTGAGTACATGCCTTTAGGGAGATTGTAGCCATAGCATTAAACACCAGGTTGCAGTCAAAAACAGTTTACCAGAATGTTATTGCTTTATTATGTTTTGATATTTGTATGTACACCACCCAGAGTGGTAAATTTCCCAATTGGGTGGTATAAAAATGCAATAAATAAATAAATAAACCAATACAATGAAGAACCTTTTGGCGAGTTCATCCTGCAGTTCCTTTTGCCTGACACAGTATGAGAAAGATTAGTCAGCACAACAAGGTTGCCATTTATTATGAAGATTTTAACAATGTGTTTTATGTAAGGTTTTTAATGATATGTTGCGTCTTTTATACAGGGTCATGTGCAATTGGATTGTGAACTGCCCAGAGTCACTTTGGTGATTGGGCAGCTATACAAATCGAAATAAATAAAATTACTAGGATATGCCCAATCGTTGTTCAAAAATACCACAATCTTCAAGGAGACACTTTCTGTGTACCACAAA
This sequence comes from Furcifer pardalis, assembly GCA_030440675.1. Lineage (NCBI taxonomy): Eukaryota > Metazoa > Chordata > Lepidosauria > Squamata > Chamaeleonidae > Furcifer > Furcifer pardalis. The sequence continues at coordinate 92,057,329 of CP126890.1, read as the reverse complement.
GGAGGGATAATAGATTGTTGTATTCTTTCCAGCAGTCTCTGATGGAAGAGAAGTTAATGGAATGAAAGTGCAAGAAGTGGATTGTTTCTATGCATGTTTTCTGAATGCTTTCTGAACTAGTTAGCCCCTTGTAGTTAAGATGTAAAACTGGTTTCTTTGCAGAAACTAGATTCTTTGCAGCTGTGGTGGAAAATTGGTGAAAGAGAAGTGCATGAGCCCAGGGCTTGTACACAGAAAGCTGCAGTTTATCATTAGGTCTGACCTGGGCTTGGGTTTCTCTTGCAAAGATGGGAGGCTGTCGTTCTCTAGATCTTTTTTATTCCTACATCTACCATCCACCCTAGCCATTGTAGCAAATGGGTGCTGCAGGTCAGAAACTCTTGGTGGGTCACAGTTTCCTGCCCCTGAGAGACACTAGTTGAAGTTCTGACAGCAGAGGCTGGATAAAGTCCTTCTGAAGACCAGTTGTGCCATCATAGCATCAGCAACTTGTACCAAATTTCTGTGTACAGTAAGGTGATTCGTGATGAATCGGAATTTTAAAACTATTTGTCTTGTCTACTTGGTCTGTGGACTATTTTTTTTTTATTTTCCCTGCACCAATTTCTTGTGAGACTGACTCATCTTTTATAAAGGAATCCATGTTGTTCAAATGTTTTTCCTTTGCAGTAGCCCAGGAGGATACTGAGCTGGTAAAAGATTTTGATGGATTACATTTATCCAGATCATCCAGAGGTCCACAGATTCTTAACCATTCTGCTGGTCTTTCTGCAACAAAAGATTCATTAATGTCTCCAGCTGACCAGTTTGCAAGTTTTGCAAGAGTCTCTATGAGAATGCAGAAACTCAAACAAAAGCTGGAATCTGTTACGGTATGATTAATTTTTTTTGTCTATTCCCTCCTCCCTTTTTATTGTTGTTCAATCGCACAGTTGATTCCAACCCTTTGCAACCCTATGGGCCATTGTCCACCAGGCACCTCTGTCTTCTATGTTATGAGCTGTAATCATTAATCTAGTGCAGTAGTACCAAACTTTTCGGGCGGTGGGCCGGTCACGTGGTTCCGCAGGCCAGTCACATGGTTCCTCCCACCGGAAGCGGAAGTAAAACACACCTTGTAATCTGTTTTGCAACAGGATGAAATAGATTTTAAGTTGCCATTTTCTTTGCTTAAACCGGGGTGCCCAAAATATGGCCTGTGGGCCAGATATGGCCCTTAATGGCAACTCATCTGGTCTGCACTGCCCTCGTTGCTTCTAGAAGCAGAAGTAAAACGCGCCCATACCGGTGCATTTTATTCCTGCTTCCAGAAGCAACGAGAGCAGTCTGGGTCGGATGAATTGGTGTCAGAGGCCAAATCTGGTCCACAGGCCATAGTTTGGACATCACTGATCTAGTGTAACAGAATTGAGGAAGCTTGCCTCTGATGTCTGTAAAAACCTATGTCAGAAGGAATGTGTTAGTTTTCAAGAAGGTAGGCTGCAATGTTGTTTCCACACTCCTCAGGAAATCCTTTGCCCCATCTTCTGGTTTATATGGTTCTCTGCTTTTACTATTTGACATGGATGGGAAAAGGAGTTGAATGGGTAGAGAAGTGTTTGGAATTGTAGCTCTTGTGCTAAAGATTAAGGCCAATGTCACGTTTGGATTACTGTGCATGGAATATTTGGAAAAGTACCTTGTTACTTGTTACAGAAACCTCTCCAAATACAGTACAACCTCATTGTCCGCAGAGAGAGAACATGGTGGTTACATGGGATGTGTTGCATGTCTATCTGCTGAAGAGAGGAGAAAAACGCTTGATGTGCCCAATAAGGAAAGGATTGAAAACCTGGCTGGCAGGTCAGGTCTGGGGAATGGATTGATCAATTTCCCCAGCTGGCTGGATGGTTTGACACCCAGTGCCTCCTAGCTATAATGCCTGGTTTTTAATGCTAAGTTTTTAAGCTTCTTTTAAAACTTTTAATTTCTAAATTGGTTTTAAATTGTTGTCTTGCTGATTGTGTTGGGAATCGCCCTGGGTCCCTTCGGGGAGGAGGGCGATAAACAAATTTAAATAAATAAATAAATAAATAAGGATGCCTGCAAGGAAACACACACACACACACAGAGAGAGAGAGCATGGTGACAGAAGAGACGCTCCCCACCCCCAATTTCGTAGATCAAGAAAACACTAATGTGTCTGCAAAGAAGATCTAGATTTCCCATGGTTCTTGCTCATGTGTAGTCAACACACAACCAAGAACTCCTCTTTAGATTTGTAATCGCTTGTAGGAGAAGAGAGCAGAAATAACAACAATTTCCTTGTATCTATGTTGACTCTGCCAGATTTCAAAGTAACTGAATAGGGCAGTGGTGGTGAACCTTTGTCACGTGTGCCAGAGGTGGCACTCGGAGCCATCTCTGTGGGCACCCGTGCAGTCACCAAAGCACAAGAGTTCACCCTGCTCCTCTGCCCAGCAGCCCAATGGGAGCACTTCCTCCCTCCCTCCAGCACAGAGTTCACCCTGCGCAGCAGACCAATGAGAGCACTTCCTCTGTTCCCTGTTGCTAAGTTGGCACTTGACAATAAGTGGGTTTGGGGTTGCAGCTTGGGCACTTAGTCTCTAAAAGGTTCACATCACTGGAATAGGGCATCCATCTGTACAGGATCTGGTTTATGCTCCACATATGCAACGTGCTTGTCAGAGAAAACTTTGTCTATTGTTGGTTTAGCAAAATCAGAGTGTGCAATTTTGGAATTCCATGTCGTTTAGCTTTTGTGAAAATGATGTGTAAATTATTGTTGGAGATTTACAAAATGTTCAAGATGTATTAAATTTTTAGGAAATGTTCAGACCAGATCATTTTGTACCAGTGGTTCTGTCCCTTTGTTGCCCTGTGACATGTAGAATAGAATTTACCAAATACTAAAGCTCAAGTTGTCATCTATTCTATTATGAAACTGATAGAAATTAAATATTAGGCCTATTGTAATAGGCCAATGCAATAAATGGTCCTTATTTACAACTGACACAACTGCATTTTATTTCAGTGGTTCTACTGTGGGGAGGATTAACATAAGTACTATTTCTGTATTTTGTTGGAGTGATTTTGCATATATGTTTCGCTCCAGCATTGAATAAAAGAGATTAGATTTTATTTTGAGGGGCTAATTTTCAGCCTCATCATCTAATTAAATCATAAGTTAAGAACTATTTGTTTAAAACAGTATGGTTAAGAGGCACAGAACTTCAAAAAGGAATCTTAAAGACAGAATGACAAGGGACAATGTTTACTTTGCCAGCCTAATTTGACTTGCAGTCATATATGAAAATGTTGATTCTTTTAGTTGTTAAAGGTCTCCATGCTGAATTATCAGAGGAAACCAAGAGAAATTGTTAGCTTATTGGGTCTTGACCTTACTTGGATTCTCTTTAGTTCTGTGTGCATTTTGCTTTTTACATGAAAATTAGGCCTGTTGAAAGTGAATATTTGCATAATTTACATAGAGCTGCTATAATATAAAAAAGGGAAATGCAAAGCAGTTTCTTTAAACTTGGCACAGAGTGTGTGGTTTGGTTTGCTCTTGGTGGCCCTCTCTTTATCTTTTTTAAAAACGTGCTTGTAACTTTACTCAACTCTGGCTTGGTAGTAAACCTACTGTGATAGAGCTGTGGCTTTTGTGTTAAGCAAGCAAATGTGTTGTGAAAAAATGAGTTGATTAGTGTTTGCTTTCTTAACCAACCTTTTCTTCTTGACAAAAGGTGTTTAGCAATTCCTTCCCACAGCCTGCATTTCAAAAATAATGGTTGCTTCATCATCATTTTTCCAAAGGTCCTGTTACATGCTAGCCTATTAAGGGAAAAGAAGAGAAAGTTTACTCTTTTTAAAAGATGGTATTAGAACACAATGCTCCATTTTTATATGCTCACCATTGAAAGTACAGTCAAACCTCGGATAACGTTATGACTTGGTTCCACAAGTCATGACGTTATCCGATTTTTAGTGTTGTCCGATGCATACATCGAGCAATGCTAAAAAAAGCCCTGACTTCAGGGACAAACCGTACGGTTTGTCCCCGAAGTCAAGCTTACCCTAGGCTAGCAATCGCTAGCCTAGGGTCAGTTTGACTTTAGGGACAAACCACGTGGTTTGTCCCTGAAGTCATCGTGGTGGTTGGGGGTTGGATTGGGCTCTTTAAGCAAAATGCATTTTCCCTTAGGAATGCATTGAAAACCAAATATTCCATTCCAGACCTCAGAAAAAAGCCCAAAAACCTTTTTTCAAATGTTCAAAATTCTTTCTAAAGTGCATTTTAACTACATAAATACATTGCAAGAACATGGTAAATCAAGCAATAACATTTCAAACTTCAACTTTTAAAACATCACACATCAAGAATAAAGTAAAAAAAATCTTTTACAGGGTACTTGTTCAAAACTCATTAATAAAGTGCTCTTTAAAAAACTACAAACATTTAAACACGGTTTTTAACTGGAGGAGGAAGGAGAGGGCAACTGTGCAGCACTAGAACAACCAGCTTCTTCCTCATTTCTTGGTTTTTAAGAAACCTGTCACTAAATCAGCAGAACATAAAGCAAATGCAGTCAAACCTCACATAAAGAGCACCTCGCTTAAAGAGTAACTTGCTTAAAGAGCAGAATTTTCTCTGAATGTTTGCTTCGCTTAACAAATAAAATGAACCAAAAACTCGCTTAACAAATAAATTGGGATTTTATGGGGTTGCCACACCAGTTGACAGGTGTCTCCCATTAGACGGGGTTTTAAGCCCATTGGCCGCTGATCCATTGAGGTCGAGCTGGAATCCAGCACTGATTCTTATGCAACTCAGCCACCATCACATGCAAAACTTCCAGTCTGGCATGCAGATGCCTTAAATCTTCAAAGGTAAAATTCACTGTTTTAGCTATTAACGTAAGTAAGTCTTGATTAACATCCTGATTAATGTTACCAGCCTCTTTGCCATCCTTCACCCAAGGGAGATCCATCTTAGACAGAATAAAAAGGAGTCATTGCCAATAAAGAATGTAAGCCACAACAATCCTCTGAATAGCTCCAACAGCTTCCAGACTTTGTAAACTTTGTAAACTTCCAGACTTGTCAACTCTCAAGGCCAACACCCCAAGCCAAGGCCACCAGCAACAGGTGGGAGTTATTAAAACCGATGTAAGACAAAAGCTAAAAACAGGGCAGGAGCCATAAGCTAATATAGCTCTAAAACTTCAAAAACATCTAAAACTACTCATTTGTCTAAAATCATTATTGTATAAAACCTAAAACTGCTAAGCGGAGAGATAGGCAGGGGAAAACTAATTGCAAGTATTTTAATGTTTTGCTTTCAAACTGCTAGAGACTCTGTTGTTGTTTCACAGCTTCTTCAGTTGGGTCAGCATTGTAATAAACTAAATAAATTATACATTTTTTGTTTTGTCTATGATGCTATTATTTTTATTATTTTTATTATGTGTATTGCCTGGATCATAGTTTGCCATACATCTGGATGTTGTTTGGTGGAGACATTTGGCAGCATGAGCTGCATTGGGTAGAATCAAAACCAGATTGACCACTGAAAAACTGAAGTGATAGTAGGACATACAGTAATACCCTGGATAACGTTAAAGCTTGGTTCCACAAGCTTTAATGTTATACGGTTTTTCACGCTGTGTGATACATTTATCGCACAAAGGTAAACCGAAGTCCACAGTGGCTGCTTTGAGTTGGGAAGGGCAGGGGGAAACCCAGCGCAAGCCAGGGCAGCTTCTAGGCACCCGCTCCCCTTAAAGTCAAAGTGGCCACTGTGGGCTTGCCCTTCGCTGGCCGCCTTGGCTTGGGAAGGGCCAAAGAGAGTGCGTAGAAGCTGCCCTGGCTGTCGTTGGGTTCTCCCCCCCCCCGCCCTTCCCAACTCAAAGCGACCTGCTCACCTGCTTCCTTGGAAAGGGAACTTGGGATCAGACGCTCTGGACCCCTCCCCCTCGGTTCCCTTACTGAAGAGGCAGGCGACCCGCTCAGCCCCAGATGAGGCTTGTCCTGAAAGCAAATGTGCCAAGCGCTTGGCCCCTTCCCTTCCAGGATGGGCTGGGGTGAGTGCGGGCACACCTGCAGCTCATCCTGGAAGGGAACGGGTCAAGCGCTTGGCTCCTTCCCCACCAGTACAGACTGCAGGTGAATTCAGAGACACCCACAGCTTGTCCTGGAAGGGAACCAGCCAAGCACTTGGTCCCTTCACACCCAGGATGGGCTACGAGTGAGTGCAGGCGCAGCCACAGCTAATGCTGGAAGGGAACCAGCCAAGCATTGGCCCCTTCCTCGCCAGGACAGTCTGTGGGTGAATGCAGGTGCACCCGCAGCTTGTCCTGGAAGAGAACCAGCCAAGCGCTTGCCCCCTTCCCCACCAGGATGAGCTGCGGATGAGTGCAGGCGCACATGAAGCTCATCCTGGAAGGGAACATGCCAAGCGCTTGGGTGGTTCCCTTCCAGGATGGGCTTCGGGTGTGCCCGCACTCACCCACAGCCCATCCTGGGATGGACGGGGCCAAGCACTTCGCCCATTCCCTTCCAGGACAAGCCTCGTCTGGGGCCGAGCAGGTCACCTGCCTCTTCGGAAAGGGAACTGGGGATTGGAGTGTCCGATTCCCGGTTCCCTTTCCGAGGAGGCAGGCAAGAGGAGATCCAATCCCCAAAGCCAGCAGGGCTGTTCTCTGCCTGGGAAGTGCTTTCCCAGGCAGAGACCAGCCTTGTGGGCTTTGGGGCTTGGATCTCCGGTGGTACCCTCACTGTTTCAAGGAAAGTCTCGAAACAACAACAGTACCTCGGAGATCTCTGCCCCAAAGCCAGCAGGGCTGGTCTCCCCCTGGGAAGGCGCTTCCCAGGCGGAAAGCAGCCCTGCAGGTTTTGGGGCAGAGATCTCCGGAGGAAATCTGGGAGCAAATGGATATTATTTCCCCAAATTTCCCAACGTTATCCGGTTTTAAGGTTGCGCAGTGCATTACTGTGCACATACAGATAGTTGCATATGAACATTCTGTTGCTGTTTTTATGGTAGTTATTTGTCTCTTTAATGACACCGAAATTATTTACCGTACATTTGAAAACTTTTTACTGTAAAATTAATAACTCTCTCCAGAATCCTATATTGCACTAGCAATGGAACAAAGTTTGAGAATGTGGGGTGTTATATGGCGTCCTAGTTTTATTCATTAAAATGTACCTTTTAAAGAGAAAAACAACAAAACAATTTAAAGGGACATCTTAAATCTTAAGTGCTTGGAGACCACAGTGTTGTTGTAACAATTGAAAAAAAAATGATACCAAAAGAGGGTTTTGGTGTGTTCCGTTAGAACAGGCTCCATCTCCCCCGCACCCAGAAGTGGAAGTGGGCGCATTTACACCATCTGCAAAACGTGCCCGCGCATTTGCAAATGTACCCACAACTGGTGGAAATGCGGAAGTGGGTGCATTTACATAAGGCGTAAATGCTTCCACTTTGAGGGGGGGGGAGCATGGTCCGGTTCACTCAGCTGTTCTGGGGGCACAGTCAGGCCCATGACACAAAAAGGTTGGCCACCCCTGCTCTACAAAATAGGATGGAGTCTGTTATCTTTTATAATATTGACTTTTCAAGTAATTATTGTATCCAGTATCCTTTATTAACTAATTAGTTATCTGACCATATTGTATTAGGTTAAAATGTGACAAACTACATTATATAAAATATGATAATATAAACAGGTTAAATGTAGAATGATACAGTCACAATAACATGAGATATAAAATTTACTCAATAAAATGTATCACCTTAGCATGCAACCTCTACATAATTTTAGTATGCCCTATAATATCTTTGCAGGAATGAAGCTCTTTATGTTTTTGCCTTCAAATGGTACCTTCTGCTGCAGAAATGTAACAGTGTTGCTATTAGTAAATGTTTTGTTTTGTTTGTATATTTCAATTAAGAAAGTACAAGTTAACCTTTTATTTTATTTTTAGGCCACCTCCACTTCCTTGGTTCCTTGTCCATCTGAACTTTCTCCACAATCCAAATTAAGATTGACGAGTACACAAGGTGAACCACAGAGCCTTCTCTATCCTACTCAAAGTGGTAATGTAGTTTACACTGTTCTTGTAGCATTGTTCTTTTGTTTGTGTTATATTAAAGGAGCTTTTCCCCCTTCATAAATTGATTCTCCGTAATTTTCAATATGCCTATGTGATAAAATGAGTCCCCAAGTTCTTCACATTTCTATTCTACAGTAGGATTGTGGCTTCTTGTGCTAGCATAAGAGCCATTTGGTTGTTTTCACACTTTGGGGCCCAGGGTGGGAAAACAGATAGACAGAAAGGCGCCCCTTGTAAACAAGGCAACCAGAGTTGTTTACTCAAATCTGGAATCTGATTGGAAGTAGCCTGATTACCCAGGTGCACTTGAGACCTGGCGAAGGGCTGGCAAGGAGCGAGAAGGGAGTTCGAAAATGGTTGTCATCTAGGAAACATCGACAGTGCAGAGATGGCCTTCCAAATAGGCCTATCTCTGGAAATCTTAAATAGGGTAACTTAGAATAGCTAGATAGATTTTTTCTATCTAGCTATTCTAAGTTACCCTATTTAAGATTTCCAGAGATAACTTACTCTGTAAGATAAACTTACATTTAACTTACTGCATTATGTATGAATGAGCATAATATAGACATAAGAGTCCAAACTTTAGCAGCAATTATTTTAAACACCACTAAGAAAAATAAACAATAAGAAAACTTTGCATATCATACTGCTCTATGAATTTTGATTGTTCGCCTGAAATGGAGAATAGTTCCACTCCCATCTCTGGCAAGAGAGGGCATATTGTAAGACCGAGAGCATTTACTGTTTCTACTTCCTCTCTGTCTCAGGGCTTATGACCTTTTGGCTTTCTATATGTTGCTGAATTCAAGTTTCCTTCAGCCCTGGATAGCCTGACTATTGATGACGCATGGTGAAAGTAATAGTTTAAAATTTGATAGTTCCCTTCCCTATTCTTCCATGAAGTAAATTTCATCGTCTGCAGAAGTAGAAAGCGGTGGTTATGTCAATTTGGCAGCTTCAGTCAGGACCATATTTTCCCCAGTCCCGCTTTTGAGCATTTCCGAAAGGCTGTTCAGCTGTACAAACATCTGCTCTTAGACATGTCACCAAGAACCTCACTAATCACATCCTTTTTGCTAAGTGTGTGAATACCAATTAGGAAATGTCTATGTAGTTATGCAACAGTATTCTATAATCCTAAATTGATAAGAGTGTGATATGCTGATAATTTATAATAGAAATTAATAACTGTATGGAAGTTGGGCGACTGTGTTTTTGATCTGTGTGTATTATTGTGCTATAAATTCATTTCTAACTGAATGATGATATTATGAATAAATTTCTTTCAAAAGATTGTATCATTAGCAACTGTGTGTAGGTCTTCCAGTCAAAGGGCCGTAACTGTCTTTTTTAAGTCACTCCATTTCATGTTAGATCTTCCTCAACTTCTTCTAGAGTTATTGTCTTTTCAGTGAGAGGTATCTTCCTGTGTCTTACCTCAATCTTTGATGTGAGTTCAAATTTGATTTGATAAAATAGCCACTGACTTCTCTGTTTGGCTATCCATTCTGTCTGTAAGACTCTTCTACAACACCACATTTCAAAGGGACCAATCTTTCTTCTGTTATCCTGTCGGAGCTGAAATTAGGATTTCAGAACTAAAATTAAGTAAAAGAATTTTTCGTTTTAATATTTCCCTCACCCTGGCTTTCAGCAGAATTGCTGTGTGCTACTAATTTTAAATGGGGGAATGCTCTAGTAATTGTTAACAGTACTGTTTTGCTTGGAGATAATGTGTTTTTCAAAGGCCTTAATTTGTTGTAAGATGGTGTTACACCTTGCTGTGTACTGTTCTTTTCTCTCAGTTGGCACTATTGAAGCTACAAACTCCCAGTGGTGCTATTTTGGTGTTACATGGTGTTGAGGTAACATGTGATGTTAGGGCGGTTGTGGTATGTTAGGGAGAGTGTACCCTAACATGACCCTCCACTGGACAATGTGTGGTATCTTGTACTGTGGCCAAGATTGTCTTCAGTAGGCTTAATGCTATAAACTGCCTTGGGTGTGCTCATTTATTTCTAAAAGGAGGCATGTAGGGAGAAGCTGTGCATTTGTATATTACACTAATTAAATAGAACAAAATGAAATTTCTTTTTCTCCTAATGATAAAGATGAAAGGAAAGGGTGTGTTTTAACTAATTGTCTGTCAAAAGAGAAGCTTCCCTTCCCTACGTTGAGCAATATTCAAAAAAATGGAAGCAGGTAGTACAGTACAGTACTTGATAAAAACAGTTACAGTATGTGGGGGAAATTATATGTAAAACCTCGCATAAAGAGCGCCTCGCTTAGAGAGTAACTCGCTTAAAGAGCAGATTTTTCTCTGAATGGTTGCCTCACTTAACAAGTAAAACCAACAAAAAAACTCACTTAACAACTATATCAGGGTTCGCAATCCCCCCTGCCAGAAGTCACAATTGGTCCCTTACAATGGTGTTTTGCTTAAAGAGCAAACTCACTTAAAGAGCAATCCCGTAGAACTCATTATGCTCTTTAAGTGAGGTACCACTGTATATATACCTATACACATTTTTTTATTTCTTATTTTAACTTGATTTGATTTATACCCCTCCCCAGTTAATGGATGCAGTATTCTGGTCTTCTAATAATATTAAGCAATCAATATAAATAAATACATAATAATACATTATACATAATACATTATAAACAATCAACCAATAATGAACATCAATAAAGAATACAAATAAAACAAAAATGCCACCCAAATGGCATCCATAAGTAAACAAATTTACTCAAAGACTATAATATTTCATGCAGCTCCCAGTATGAAGCAGAACAAAACAAACAAAAAGTTTCTTTTTAGCTCATTGATCAGATAGAGGGAAATGCTTGTTGAAACAGGCACATTTTTAGTTGTTTCTGAGACCCCATCAAAGTGGAAGCAGTTTTAATTTCCATAGGCAGTTCATAAGTAGACAGCAAATGTGTTTTATTCAACATTTCCCACTGATTCTTCCAATGATACAGTGGAACCTCATATAACGAATGCAGCATACAACGGGAAAAAATCATACAATGAAGAGTATTTGAAAACAAATGTTGCATTCTACAACGAAAATCTCTATGGAATGCATCGTACAACGAATATTTTCTTTGTACGATCTTTCCCATAGACATTTTTGTTGTATGATTTTTCCCATAGAGATTTTCGTTGTACGATGCATCCCAGAGGGATTTTTGTTGTACAATTGGGGGGGGGGGGATCATATAACAAAGTGCCTTGTGGAACCAATTATTTTCATTATACTGTATGAGGTTCCACTGTATTGTAAATTTCAAAGCCTGTCATGGCCTTGTCAAGATTGGAGTACTGTAATTGTCTTGTATCTTGTAAAGGCCAGAAACACTGTATTGTTTTGTCTCTGTGTTACAGTTGGATAATAACAAATGTTTCATCTTATTGTGGCTTTGTAACTTTGTCTCTGTCAAAGAGCTTGTCTAGATGAGCACTTAGTATGTTCTTTCCTGTCATTGGGGGTTGATCTGGGTGCCATGTGTCCACATTTTGTGGATGCTGGAGTGCCTCAACCAACCCCCAAGCACTTCAAATTTTTTACTTTGATGAAAAATGTGGTGTCCCAAATGCTTGTGGACACATTGGGACACCATTGAACAAAGTCAGCAGTCTTGAAAATTGCTTCTGGAGAAAACATTTGGTATGCTGACATATTGGATGTTTTCGTTTTGTAGTTTCCCTGCTGTTCTTTAGAGATTTAGGGAGTGTGTAATTTCCCCCCTCCTTGCTGTTTATTGTAGTACATGATCAGTAAATACAGTCAAACCTCACATAAAGAGCGCCTTGCTTAAAGAGTAATTCGCTTAAAGAGCAGAATTTTCTCTGAATGTTCGCTTCGCTTAACAAATAAAACCAACCAAAAACTCACTTAACAAATAAATCGGGGTTCGCAATCACCCCCACGATTGGTCATTTACAATGGTGTTTCGCTTAAAGAGCAAATTCGCTTAAAGGGCAATCTTGTGGAACGCATTATGCTCTTTAAACGACGTACAACTGTACACAGGCTTTCTTTTCTCCACCTGTATTTCTTTTTCCCATTAACAACTTGGCCAGGTTATCCTGCTATGGTCATAGAATAGACCATACTGCCAGCAAATCAACGCCAGCTAATGAGAAAAGGTGATTGTCCCCAAGTAGGGCTATTAAAACTTGTTTAATAGTGTGCTGGCTAAAAGGAGCAAAGTAGAAGTGAAGGGATCTTACATGTTAGTATGCACATCTTCTGGAATAAGAAAAATTCTTAGGGATCTTTGCTCATCATTTTGAGAAAGTGCTGTCATTGTTTGCTATAATATCTAAATCCAGAAAACTAAAGTTTACATAATCTTAGTTTATCTCCAAAACATAATTAAGAGACTGCTTTAGGATGGATTTTAACATTGGTTAGAACAGCAAACTGGACACATACAACAATTACTATAGGTCTATATCTTACAGCTTCATCAATTCTACATAATTAGTAAGAGTATCTGCTTCAAATATCCCAAGACGTTTTTCTGAAAGGAAAAACTTCAAATTTGGCACCATGTGTCTTGAACCAATGCCCTGTTCTTCATAAAGGATCATCATTAGAATGAATTAGTCATCAGCTCATTTCATAAATGAAAGACATAATCTGAGTTCAACTGAGTGTGTTCACTGAAAATGTGGCACCCTGATGAGAGTACTAGGAGGAAAGAAAAATATTGCTTTCCTTCTATGTAGCAAAGTTCTGTTGATTTAGGAGTTTCCATCAATTTGTCATAATCTTGAGAATAAGTGATTTGTGGCATTATTCTTTTTGCTTATTGGGCAGTAAGTTTTTCTAAATTCAGTGACAGACAAATTCCCGGGTAAATATAGATAAAATTGAAACTGATTGACCTTGATAGGATTTACTTGTGGCTAATATTTCTTTGTTGTGGTCTTTGGCATTCATAAAGAAATGTAAGAAAGATAAATGGAAATATGGGGAAGATCCCTCACATCAACTGCTGAGTAGTGTTTGAATTAATCTACAGTAATATCTCGGCTAACGTTTACCTCGGATAACGCTAAAATCGCATAATGTTAAGTAATCTGGGGAGGAGAATTGGATCGAATAATGTTAAGGTCCTATGGGATGGATCGGATAGCCACCGCTAAAGCCTGTGCGGTTACAATGTATCTCTATGGAGCTTTAAAGTTATCCGATCCATCCCGTAGGATTTTAACATGCATCGGATAACACTAAAAATTGGATAACACCAAGACTTGTGGAACCAAGTTTTAGCGTTATCCGAGGTATTATTGTACTTTAGTTGGAACTACCAATTGGATTCAGGCCCTTGTAAGCTAATGTATCCTTTGGCCAGTCTCCTAAGTCAATTCTAGACAGAATCTCTGTGAGTGAATCTTAGGATAATTTTCTCAAGCAGAACCATCCCCTGAAAATGTTTCCTCTTTCTTAAGACTGGTGTGGCCAAGTCCAGCTAAACCGGTGTTTCCCAATCTTTGGGTTTTGGACTTCAATTCCCAAAAGCCTAGGTCAGTTCCTCAAAGCACTGTTCAGCCAATGTGCTGATTTAGGCTTCTCAGAATTGAAGTTCCCTTGCATTTTTCTTTCTCTTTTTTTCTTTTTTCCTCTTCATCTTTAAGGCTGTAAGATGTACTTGGGAAGTATTTCTTTTTTGTATGTAACTGGTTTTTTTTCTTTTTCTGTGCTGTTGTTTGTTTGTTTTGCTACTTTTTTTAATACTGTTAAAATAAAATAAAAAAATAAAAAGAATTGAAGTTCCCCTGTGGGGCATGTAAGAACCATTGAGCTAAACATAATTTAAAGCTGCCTGAGGGCAACTGAGCTAATGCACAGGAAGATGATTCATTCTTTACTACAGGGCTGTAGCCATAGCCAGGATTCTAGCTTGGGGGGGGGGGGTCAAGAGGGGCAAAAAAAATTCAGGAGGGGCAACAATGTCTCTCACACACATATATACCATTGGCATCCCAGTGGGGGTGGGCTGTTAGCTCAGGAGGGTTTTAACCCCCCCCCCCCGCCCCTCTGGCTACAGCCTTGCTTTACTTAAAAAAAGGGGGCACTTAAAAATAGCAATTTTAAAAAATCAATAGCAGTTGTATAGAGATTTGAGTATCCATATGACAAAAATAACACACCTCATAATAGAACTTTCTGTCACAGAAAAGGTCTTAACATGTGCTAATAGTTTAATGACTTTTTAATGGTTGCTGCTGTGGAAATTTTTGTTTGTTTTTAAAAATGACTCTTGAATGTCCTCTGGTTGACTGATAATATTCAAAAATGAATGATATAAATGTCAAAATAATAAGTCTCTCAATCTGCTCAATCTGTTTACATTGAACTCAAGACTGCACAGATTCTTTCATTAAGTCCCCCCCCCAAAAAAAATTACTTCTAGGTGTGTTAATTAAAATAGTTGGAAAAGTATAGAAACGCTGGTTACAATAGCTGCAAAACTTTGAAGATTCCAAAAGCTTCATCACCAGAACATAACTCACATTTTTATGAGTATATGTTAGGATAATTACTGCTGTGCCTTTGGGATAAAGGAAGTACTGTCAGCCAAATCATACAAGGGTGTGGATTAAATCAAGCATTACTTTCTGCTTGGCAATAAATAGTGTAGGTTGCAAAACTGAGCCTGACCTAGTATTGTGAATATAACTTGCCAAGATGTGGTCCTTCTGGTTTTTAATTATGAATTAAAGGAGGAAATCATCTTAATTTAGCTAAGTGAAAAGAATTCAATTTAGTAAAGACTTTCAGAAGTATTAACTGGAGTAGCCTTTTAAAATAGGAACATAAGCAGGATGGAGTTCTATACAGTAATATCGAATTGTAAGGTGAAATCTTCAGAGACTTTAAAGTGAACTGTTGCAACTACCGTATATTTATTGTATCATGCTCTGTTTCTCTCTGTCCTCTGAATCAGATGAGATGTGAATGTCTTGAACCATGGCCATAGTCCAGTTGTAGGCTAGTGAATTGTAAATCAATCGTGATCAGGCTTTGTGTCTGGAGGATTCCCAATTCTGGGGAAATGGTGTTAAACTTGTTTTTAGTGGACTTGTATTCCTTTTTTAAAAAAAATTCTGCATTGTTTTCTGTTATAAAATTAGTATTTTTCTTATTTAATATATGTTCAGGTTTTATTTCAGTTTCTAAAATAAGGACTGAACAAAGAACACTAGCATGAGTGTATGTTGAAGGAATTGTACAGTACTGTACTAAGTTCTGGCTGGGGGACATAGGACTCTAATACCTATCTGATATTGTGTGGAGAAGGTGATGAAACGTCCCAGCCCTTCTTCATAATTCTGTTGAGACCATTGGCCATTTGTTCTTGAAGGAGATGCACCCATTTTAATTGTTTCTATATTTTTCAGCTATACTGTTGTAATGGAGGTAAATTCTCTTTATCCCTCCCCCGGTAACTAATCTAGATCTTTATCCTAACGAACCAAAAACCAACCTGTTAAGATTTCTGAGCACATAGTGAATAATTTTTTTTCTTCACATTTTTTGATCTGGGTAATTATTTTTTGGCTGGGAAGCATGCTGAGCATGAGGAGAACCTCAGGGGCAACTTTCAAACAATTCAAATCTTAATAATTGCTCTACTTTCACTGAGTAACTACATACTCTAACATTTTATACATAGAAGATCCTGGAATGGGTAGTTATAAGTTGGAATTGACTTGAGGGCACATAATTATTGTACAGTTGTACCTCGCTTAAAGAGCATAATGCGTTCCACAGGATTGCTCTTTAAGCGAGTTTGCTCTAAGCAAAACACCATTGTAAGTGACCAATTGTGGGGATTGCAAACCCCAATTTATTTGTTAAGCGAGTTTTGGTTGGTTTTATTTGTTAAGCAAAGCAAACATTCAGAGAAAATTCTGCTCTTTAAGTGAGTTACTCTTTAAGGGAAGAACTCTTTATGTGAGGTTTGACTGTACTTCTAAATGCCAGGAGTCCTAGGAATTGTAGCTTTCTGTGGACCCTACTAAGATTGTCAAGTGGCTTTAGCACTTCAGCTTTGCTCTAAAATTCAATGAAAACTGCAGCCTTTCCCATTGTTACTGCCACTGCTGTATGCATTTTTGCTGGGCAAAGGAGTAGCAGTGGATTGGAGGTTCACACAAACTGATTATGAGCCAGTTTAAACTTGAGCAGGGTCATACGTATTCTATTCTTTCAAATTCCAAATGTTGGGTGAATGCTATTTTTACTCTCTATTGTCATCCCAGTGGACATATTCTTATATGTGAGGTGGGGTTGGGGGAAGTTAATGGATTTCCATTGTTTTATAGCCTTTGGTTTACTGTGTACTAAACAAAGGGATCTATAGGCATACCAATAATTATGCCCTGGTGGTAATTTATTTATTTATTTATTTATTAAATTTAATACCCCGCCCCAATCGGGAGGACCCGACTCTGGGCGGCT
This sequence comes from Furcifer pardalis, assembly GCA_030440675.1. Taxonomy (NCBI): domain Eukaryota; kingdom Metazoa; phylum Chordata; class Lepidosauria; order Squamata; family Chamaeleonidae; genus Furcifer; species Furcifer pardalis. Next base: position 92,040,725 of record CP126890.1, on the reverse strand, counting down.
TACATCCTGATAAAAACAGAAATAAAACCTAAACACTCAATATCAATAAAAGCGTCAAAATTAAAAAATCATCAGAGGTTAAAACCACACAGAACTACACACCAGTATTCCCACATTCCAACCCAGGGAGGCAGTCCTTATATAAGCCACTTGGTATGGGAACCCACGTTCCCGGGTCCCCAAACCTGTCCTGCCAGCCAGGTTTTCACGCCCTTCCGGAAGGGTAAGAGCTCTGTCTGAAGGCGCAGTTCGGTGGGCAGGAGGTTCCAGAGGGTCGGGGCGGACACGGAGAAGGCTCTCCTCCTAGTACAGGCGAGGCGCGCCTCTCTCGCCGAAGGAATAACAAGGGAGCCTCTCCGATCCGCCCTGGTGGGCCGGACAGATGTTCTTGGGGTGATGCGGTCTCTTAGGTATCCTGGCCCACTACCATATAGGGCTTTAAAGGTAATAACCAGCACCTTGAATTGCACCCGGAGACATACTGGCAACCAGTGCAGCTCCCGGAGCAGCGGCGAAGCATGAGCATAACGCCCACACCCCACCACTACCCGGGCCGCCGCATTCTGGACCAGCTGGAGTCTCCGGATGGTCATCAGGGGCAGCCCCATGTAGAGCGCGTTACAATAATCAAGTCTGGAGGTGACCAACGCATGTGTGAGCATAAGCAGGGGATCCCGGTCTAGGAGTGGGCGTAACTGGCGTATTACACGAAGTTGTGCAAAAGCCCTCCTGGCCACGGCTGCCACCTGCTCTTCGAACAGTAGCTGTGAGTCCAGGAGGACCCCCAGATTACGCACCGGGTCTGTTTGGGGCAAGACTGCCCCATCCAGAGCCAAAGGTGGCAGCTCCTGTGTTAACACAGGACCCCTTACCCACAGCCACTCAGTCTTGCCGGGATTCAGCTGTAGCCCGTTGTCCCCCATCCAGACCTTAACAGCCTTCAGACACCTGGAAAGGACTTCCACCGCACCGCTTGGGTCCCCACGGGCGGAGATGTATAACTGGGTATCATCTGCATATGGTAAAGCGGTTAAACTACTGTACTTCGCCCAAAACATTGTGAGGTAGATCCTGACAAGGACTCAAGGTTGACTCAGCCTTACATCCTTCTGAAGTCAGTAAAATGAGGAGTACCCAGCATGTTGGGGGCAAAATGCTAATTAACTTGTGAACTGCCCAGAGAGTGCACTATTTATTTATTTATTCAAATTTATTATCCCGCCTCAATCGGGCGAACCCGACTCTAGGCGGCTTACAACAATGCAAAATCCCACAAAAGAAACTAGATAATTCCGCTATACCCCCACAAATTTGTTTTAAATTAATTAAAAGATTCAACTATAATTAGCACAATACTAAAAAACAGATTTAAAAGTTAAGGGCAGGAGCTCTGTCTGTAGACGTAACTCAGTTGGCAGGAGGTTCCAAAGGGCTGGGGCGGACACGGAGAAGGCCCTCCTCCTGGTGCTAGAGAGATGCGCCTCTCTAACCGATGGAATGATAAGAGCGCTAAGCGCTACAGGGTGGTATATACATGTAATTTCTATTGCTACCTATCAATATGTGAAGGCCGCATTTATCTATTTGTATCAATTTGTATTTATGATTGGGCATTTACGTAGATCCCATGTGTTGCTGTCACAACAGCACATAGGATCTACATACAAGCCCAGTCATAAAATTGATACAAACAAATAGATGAATGGAGCCTTGACATTATTGACAGAGGAATGTGGAAACACTTTAGAGATGAGGCCAGCTGCCATAGTAGCAATCTTCCTTCATTGTCTACATTTAGTTGCTTTCTGCTGCAGATGTTCTTTCTTCCTGATATATCCTTAGCTTAATGTCAAAATCCTGTAATCACTGCCAACATTTTCCACTTCATTAAATCAGCCGTTCAGATATCTGCTGCTTATATCCTTCCAAATCTGTAACACCATTTTTTTCTGTGACCACACGTTGAGTCTCAAAATATTTAAAAATAATCTATAAGAGGCAGCCAGCAGCAAGTTAGGGTATGTCTATACCTCCTCTGTCAAACTTTGTGTTACTGAAGTAGGCAGGGATTAGTTTTGGACAGACCACACCTTATGTTTTAACTCATCACTGATCCATTAAAAACAGATTAAGAGGGGAAGTGTTGAACATCCAAAATGAATCCATCCAGTAAATAATGCAAAGTGTTGCCAGAGGCAGTGGTGTGCTGGCCTACAGGGACTCATCCCAGTGTGCCCCAGTGACTGGCACCCCACAGAGGCAGGCAAAATTATGTCACTGGGTGACATAATTGACCTGGGCACAAGAATTGTTCCTAATTAAATGGGAGATATAATGCTTGCCTAAATTGTACTTAAATTCTTGCCTACTGCCTCTATTTGGTGAATCACCATGTCAGTCTGGGAGGATGGGGAGCGCCAGAGATAACAGGAAAATATGGGATTCCCCCCCCCCCAATAGGTGACCCCATCACTCCCTGTCCACCCTCCAAAGGTGCCCAGCACACCCCTGGCCAGAGGGAAAGCCATGACACCAGAATAGATGTAAAGTGCAGGGAGGCCTTGGAATCCTGACACTCCCCTGATATCATTAGGAATCCAACAGGCCCTAGAAGCTTCCAAAATTGTAATACCACTCACTGCATGGATTTCACCTATTCTACTGTTCTTCCCACTATACAAAGTCAATGGGGCAATGAACCAAACCAGTGTTTTCCAACCTTTGGTTTTTTTACTTCAGTTTCTAGAAGCCTAAGTCAGTTCCCTAAAGCACTGATCAGACAATGTACTGACTTAGGCTTCTGGGGATTGAAGACCCCCGGTGGGCCCTGAGCCCCACATTGGAAATCACTGAGCTAGACAGACAGGCCTTTTTATACACTAGGAGAGATACAATGAGACTGAATGCTTTCAGCTCCACTATGTGTCCAAATGTTTCTTGGAGAGAAGATAGCGATTAGGAGCAGTGGTGGGATTCAAAAAAAATTTACTGCCTACTCTGAGGGCGTGGTATTTTATTTATTTATTTACAGTAATACCCCGGATAACGATTGCATTGGATAATGCTAGAATCGGATAACGATGCAAGTTTTTTGGAAAAAAACTTTTATCGGATAACGATTCTGGATAATGATTCTTATCGTTATCCGAGGCAATGGTCTGCGGGTGTGGGGTGGTTTGGGTAGAACTACCCAATCCACCCCCCACTCGCAGCGGTCTCTGCAACAACAGTGGGGTCAGGAAAAAGCACGCACCTTTCCCCCAAACCTACTGCAGTCGCAGAGACCCAATCACGTCTCTCTCTTTCCCCCTCCCTGTAGTTTAAATACAGGGAGGAAAAGAGTAAGACGAAATAGCGATTGTGTCTTACTCTTTTCCTCCCTGTATTTAAACTACAAGGAGAGACTGCTTGTGTCTCTTTTCCTCCCTGTATTTAAACTACAGGGAGGGGGAAAGAGAGAGACGTGATTGGGTCTCTAGAGAGTTTAAATACAGGGAGGGAAAGAGACACAAGCAGTCTCTGCGACTGCAGTAGGGTCGGGGGAAAGGCGCGCCTTTCCCCGACCCTACTGCAGTCGCAGAGACCGCTGCGGGTGGGGGTTGGCTTTAAAAGCAGGGGGGGGAGAAAGAGACCCAATTGGGTCTGTTTCTTTCCCTGTCTGCCTTTAAAGCGGTTTGTCCCTGAAGTTAGGGCTTTTTTTTTTTTTTTTTTAGTGGAACCAAGTCATAACGTTATCCGGGGTATTTATTTATTTATTCCAATTTGTATTGCCGCCCAACTCCGAAGACTCTAGGCAGCTCACATTAAAAGCACTAACAAAAATTTAAAAATTTAAAAGATTAAAAGAGAGAGTATTTTACTAAATTAGCCACCAGGCCGGGGTTATCGCATTACTGCTGCCCCTTACCTGCCCTGCCAGTCATGTCTTTAACCCTTTCTGGAAGGGCAGCAACTCTGTCTGGACACACAGCTCAATTGGCAGGGAGGTTCCATAGGTGGGCGTAGCCAGGGGGAAACCCTGCATTGCACCTGAATTAGGACTACTTTATTTCAAAACTTGGATGGGCGGGGCCAGCCAGAATTTCTGCTACCGGTTCTGGTGAAATTGTGCGAACCTGCTAAATCCCACCACTGATTAGGAGGCCTTATATATTATTATTATTATATTCAATTTATAGGCCGCTCTTCTTGCTGAAGCAACTCAGAGCGGCTTACAATGTTACACTATCAAATATTAAAAAACAACATAATGTAAATATAACAAATATGATACAGTCGATATAGTCAACAATCTTTCATAAAAATAAGAATACAGTATAATACAATCAGAAAAATGCAGTACAATAAAAAATACACTACGCTCCAAAAAAATTATGAAGATGTAGGTGATATTGCCAAGACGCAGTAATTTTTGTCCTCCTACTGCAACTGTTGTGGATATTTAAGGATGGGGTAGGGTGCAAACAGGTTATCAGTTTTTACAGGTTACTTAAAACCACTGTCACCCACCTACTTTTACTCTTTATTTTAAATTTTCCTTTGTATGTCTTTGGCAATTGGATTGTAGAACAAACCCAATTAATTGATATTTAGTATAATAAAGAAGAGGTTTGCACAATAAAGTAGGTACTGTATAGTGGAGTAAAATGTATTTCTTAACAACAAAGAGTATATTTAGAGGACATTTGTCACATGCTATTTAAAGGATTCAACAGGTTTTTACTGTTGTTACTGCTGTTGCTACTAATCATAATTGTGTATCATCAAGTTAATTCTAAATTATGGTGACCTTTTCTAGGATTTTTTAGGTAGAGAATATACATCTTCATTTATAGGCAAGGAGTCAGTGTTGTCTGCGTCTGCAGAAGTTTCAATGGACATGTGGCAAGTATGACTAGATACCGGAGTGCACGGAACACTGTTTACCTTCCCACCAAAGTGGAATTTATTTATCTACTTGCAATTTCTTGCTTTCGAACTGCTAGGTTGGCAGGACCTGAGACAGAGATGGGAGCTCACTTCATCATGCAGCTCTCTAGTCTTGAACTGCTGACCTGCCACCTTTCCATCATCTTAACCACTAAGCAACCACAGTCCCTTGCTGCTATCCAAACAAACTAGTAATTAGTTTCTCATCCTCTTGTGTTAAGTTACAAGCCTGTCACTGGGGGCTTGGTTTTCTGTTTAGTTACATACTACTGCGATGTTTGGAGCTACAGTAGAACACCGGATAACACTAAAACTTGGTTCTACAAGTCTTGGTGTTATCCGATTTTTAGTGTTATCCGATGCATGTTAAAATCCTATGGGATGGATCGGATAACGTTAAAGCTCCATAGAGATACATTGTAACCGCACAGGCTTTAGCGGTTGTTATCCGATCCATCCCATAGGACCTTAACGTTATTCGATCCAATTCTCCTCCCCAGATTACTTAACGTTATGCGATTTTAGCGTTATCCGATCCAATCGTTATCCAGTGTTTTACTGTATATCCGATTTCTGAAGACTTCCAACATGGTCTTGCAATTGCATCCTCTGCTTTCAGCCCCCACTAGCCACTCAGGCTTCAATTATTCCTGAAAGCTTCCTCGGGAGTCCTCCTTTGTTCCACCCACATATAGTTTTGGTGGGGTGAGAGGGAAAGGATTTTTTAAAGCCCCTTTCTTTCCCCCATCCCACTCTCCGCTTGGTGGTGGGGTGAGGGAAAAAGAAGGATCTTCTAAGCCCATTATCCCCTCCTCGCCCCACTCTCCTTTCTTGGTGGCAGAATGGGTGAGGGAGAAGGATCCTTTCAAGAGGCAGGGGGATTGGCCAGGATTCGGCTCAGGCAAAATTGCTCCTTTAGGAGCTTTTTGCCCAGCCAATCCCAACCACCACCGCTGACTGGTACACACTGATAACCAAACAGTTCCTAAATCCCCTTTAAAGTCAACTGAATTGGCAGTCATTGCTAAATGTTACCTCAAGATATCGTTAAAAGAGTCAGACATCACAAGCATAAGAAACAGAACAATGTGGTTGATGAACATCTCTCAATTGTTCCAAATGTGAGGCAGGCAGACAAATTAGTGTAAAAGTGAGAATGAGACCAAAATATAAGTGTGAAGAAAGGATATACCAACTTGTAACACTTGGTTATCTGAAGCACTCTCTGAAATGTTGTCAACGTAAGTCATAGAATGACTACAACATTTTTATGGCAAGAATGCTAAGTGCAACAAAACTACAGTTACTTGTTGTTGTTGTTCAGTCAGATAGTTGAATCCGACACTTTGCGACCCGATGGACCATTGCACACCAGGCACCCCATCCTCCACCTAAACCCACCCAGGTCTTTGCCCATTGCGTTGTAGTTACTAAATCACTGGATAGAATAATGAGTTACTAAATAAACAATGAAACACTTTAGGACAGGGGTGCCCAAAACCTAATTGCCCCGCGCCACTCTCCCCACTCCTGGAAGCAGAAGTTAACCGTGTCCACACTTGCGCAAAACAGTACCGTAAATGCACCCATGGATATCATAAATGTGTTTGACAGCCAGGGCTGCATTTACAGCAGCGTTTTGCACATGCACAGGCATGTTTTGCTTCCGGTGGGAGGAACCATGTGACCAGCCCTCTCAACCACGTGACCGGTCCCACAGCCTGAAAAGTTTGGCCACCGCTGCTTTAGGATAGAGTCTCACAACATATATCAGCACAGAATTCCACATAGATCCTTAATGTATTTTTATTGGGTTATGTGCAAGTTATATCAATAACTGGCTCTATGATTGAATTTTTTGGAATAATAGCCATGTTAGATTGTGGTTCAGGCATATCAGAAAATAAAATAAACAAAACAAAATAAAAAACTGTAGCACTTTAAAGACTAACTGCTATATTTTTATTGTTAGCTTTCATGAGTCAAGTCAACTTCTTCGGACAAGGAGTGAAACTTACAGACACAGTTTTATGCACCAAATTCAGGGGTCAAAGACAGAAGAGTATGTTCAAGCAAAATGACAGGCAAGCAAGCACAATACAGCTTCCTACAGCCATCAGCAACAATAGATTATTTAGATTAGCTCTAAATGTCTCCCTTTCAATCTCAAAGGGTCTGAGAAAGCCCATTCTGGTCTCTGATCAACCTTTGGCCTGCAAACAAAAACACTGTACCTGGCTACTTCCTGTTTTGCTAAAGAGAATTGGCAGGAAGGTTGTAATATAAAATACCTAGCTGCAGCACATAGCAATCTGTGTATCAAATTTGATAATGCCCCAGAAACCCTTCGCTAATATTTAATCCCCTGTGATGGGTGTCTAACAGATGGATGTATTTGATTTCTGCTGTCTCCCTTTCAATCCTAGTTCTGTAATTTCTGTGTTCCAGAATTGTAACTTTCAGGTCTTGGATAGAATGTCAGTTAGATTGAAGTGGTCTGAGACAGGTTTCTCTGTGTTGCCATTCCAGATTTCTGATTTGTGTCCATTAATTCTTTTGCGTAAAGATTGTCCTGTTTGTCCTACATAAAGCACAGACGGATATTTTTTGGCAAGAGATGGCATAAATCACATTGGCAGAAGCACAAGTAAAACTGCCTTTAATGTTGTGTGTGGTGCCGTTGGGTCCAGTAATACTGTTTCCAGAGTGAATGTGGGGGCATAGTTGACATCTGGATTTGCAGCAGGGTCTAGTCCCCATGTCGTGGGCGGAGCCTACGTCATGGGTGATCTAATCATGTCTGCCATATGGCCATGTATACATCTGCAAACATAGGCAGCACTTGCTCTTTGACTGTAAATAAAGTTGATCACTGCACCCTAGAGTCGGATATGACTGTCTTTTGAGCAAGGGAGACCATGAACCACTTGCAGGGACAAAACCTGATAGGGCAGGGCAGGAAGATGGGTGCAGCCACCCAATTTCGCTTTCCCCCCCCCCCGACCGAAAGCCACCCAATTTCACCACCACCCTGCTCAGAGGCCACCCAATTTTGCTACCCCCCTCCAGGGTATGTGCCAACCTGTTGCTGCCCACCACTGGTTATACACCAATAAGAAGTGTATCCAACAGCATTTTTTAATTGAGTGGAGTTCTTCCTGAATAATGGATGCATAATTTTTTAGATTTTTTTTTCTAACCAAGGTGCAGCAAAGTTAACTTGGTTATTAGAGTACTGTACTGATAAGCCTTTCATCATTGAAACTGCCCATGGGCCAGACAATATTCAAACTCAAGTGTTACCAACATTGTGGGTAAGCTAGCTCTTTGAGGTTGTGCCATCTAATTACATATATAAATATCTTCTAGTGTTCAAATATTTGTGAGGAAATTTCTCATGAGTGTGACTAATACCACTGGCTTAAAATAGGCAAAGTGCAGGTGAAGGCTGTAGAAGCTTTCTCATGGATAGCTGCCAGTGCACCTGAACAATTTCAATCTGAAAAACTCCCATTAGTTGGGAAGCTAGGCAACTAATGATTTTTTAAAAAATAATTGCCGTATTAGTCCATGTTTCAAGCATATCAAAGAATAAACAAAAACATTGTAGCGCTTTGAAGACTAACAGTTATATTTTAATGTTAGCTTCCATGGACTTGATCCATGAAAGCTAACATTAAACTTTAAAAGTCTTCAAAATGCTATAACATTTTTTTTGTTTTGATTTTTGTTTATTCTCTGATATGCTAGGCAACTAATGAGTAAGTATCCCCCAGAGAAGTTACCTGGACGGCATACATATGGATGTTATTCCTGGAATGTACACTTTGATGGGTGTAAAGGTGCTGAGCACTGCATTAGCTGTACTTCTGATAGGGCTCTAGAATCTATTGGTTATCGAAAAACTCATTTTGGCCACTTCAAATTCAGTCTGACTTTTTCCCTTCTAAAATATTCATAAAGTTTCATAGTGTTTATAAACTATGAATGTGATGACAATCCAAATATGTTTTTTCTTTTGCTGTTGAAATAACTAACTATTCCTAATGTGTAGGAAATGATGAAAAATGCTGCCATATGTTGTAAGAAGGGTATGAAGTGGTAGTTGCTCTTATCCCTTGATCAGGTGTTTCTTTAAAGGTTTTTAATCTGTCAATTTGTGGCACATGGAGAAGACTGTTGTAAGAAGGATGAATGAAATGTCCTAAACAGTTGGAGACCCAGTTAATCTAAAGGGCTGCCTCTGCTTGTATGAACATACCACTTGGTTGCATCTGTGATAAAAGATTCTACTTTTTGTAGTATGTGAACAATGGGACAATAATATAAAGCTATTTGTGGTATACAGCTGGAACACTTTACCCAAAAGAAGAGGACAAAACCAGTTTTTTCTATGCAAGGCAGATTCAAGAAATTTTCACAGGCAAGCACAGAGTTCTGCACCTAGGGGAAATAGAGAAACCAAATGTGCATTTACTTCATTGGCGTAGTGTGGGGGGGCGGGGGACGGGGCGGATGCCCCGGGCAGCGGCTTTCAGGGGGCGGCAAAATGTCCCCACCAGTTTGGCCTCCCTCTGCCTGGGGCCAGGCTTAGGAAGCAGGACTTCCCAGGAGGAGGGCGGCCCTTTTGCTGGCGAGCACTGCTCGCCTCCGTCCACCTGGCTGGCCGTTGGGGGCTCTCCGCCGCCTGCCCCTGGCGGGCGCCCTGCGTGCGCGTGCACGCTGCTCGCCTCCGCCCGCCCAGCCACCCACCCAGCTTGCCGTCAGACAGGGTGTTCGTCAGGGGTGGGTGGCGCCGTGGCGGGGAGCCCCTGGCGGCTGGCTGGGTGGCTAGGCGGGAGGAGGTGGTGGGCAGCGCACACTCGCCGGGCGCTCCCCGGGCGCTCGCGGGGGCTGGGTGGTGCTAGCCTTTCAAGCGACCTCCTCCTTCGTAGCCCAGTCAAATAAGTCTCTCACATCGCAGCCACTGGACTCCAATCCTTTGCTCTTAGGGACATTTGCTCGCCCGGAATCCGTTCCTCTCCAACTCAGTCAGCGCGAATTGTGAGTACACAAGTTTGGAGAGGATCGGGGCTGGCGTGTCCACTAGTTAGGGTTGCCTCTTTTTAAAAAAAGCACCTGAGAAATTGCGGTGCAGATGAAGTCTTTATCCCCCCCCCCTTCCGTTTGGCTTTTCAAGACTTTGAAACCTAGTTAGGAAGGAAAACGAAGAGAACGAGCTCCTCTCAACCAGGAGAATGACACAATCTCACATTAGCACCTCTGGCCCTGTTGCTTTCGTTGGGAGGAAAGCAGGGGGCCCGTCGCACAGAGAAGGGGAGCCCCGCGGTGGAGGGCTCCTGGCGGCTGGCTGGGCGGGAGGAGGTGGGCAGCATGCGCGTGCACGCAGGGCGCCCGCCAGGAGCAGACGGCGGAGAGCCCCCGACGGCCAGCCGGGCAAGCGAGCTGCCGGAGGTGGAGGTGCGCTCGTGGGGGGTGGGTGACGGAGGGCCCCTGGAGGGCGAGCGGGCGGGGCTTGAGCGCACGCGCGCCGCTAGTCAGCAGGGGGCGCATTCTGCCTGGGTCCGGGGGGCGGCGGCGGCGGCGAGCTGGGGGGGCGGCGAGTTTGTTCTTCGCCCCAGGCGGCTGAAGACTGCACGACGCCACTGATTTACTTACTTACTTACTTACTTACTTACTTACTTACTTACTTACTTACTTACTTACTTACTTACTTACTTACTTACTTATTGCATTTCTATACTGCCCAATTGGGTGGTATCCCACTCTGAGTGGTGTACAAACAGATAACAGCAGAGCACACAACAAATTAAAACAAACTACTGACAAAATAAGTCACAAACTAAAATAAAGTAAAGTAACTGGCATCTGAGGGCATAGAGACTCAACCCAACTGGCTAATTTATTGCTAAAGGGACAACACCTTGAAAAGCCTCCTTGAAGAAGAGAGTTTTTAATTGCTTTTTAAAGATAGCCAGTGATGGGGCCTGGCGCAGCTCTACTGGTAGAGTGTTCCACAGTGTTGGTGCTGCCACTGAGAAGGCTCTATTTCTAGTTAAAGACTTTTGAGCCATCCTCGGTGTCGGCACCTGAAGCTGCGCTGACTGCAATGGATGGGTGGTGCTGGGGGTTGTTCTGAGGGAGAGACGCTCCGACAGATAACAAGGTCCCAAACCATATAGGCCTTACATGATAACATAGAACACCTTGTATCTGACACAGTAGGCAACAGGTAACCAGTACAGGCCTGGGGAAATATGATTGAATTTCTTTAAGCCTGTCACTAGCCTGGCTGCTCTATTCTGGACCCGCTGATATCTCCATATCAAACACAAGGGCAGCCCCACGTAAAGAACATTATGGTAGTCAATCCACAAGCTTACCAATGAATGGGTCAGGGTTATGAGAGGCCGTCTGTCCAGATAGGAGTGTAACTGCGCAATCTGTCAGAGCTGGAAAAAAGCAGCTTTGGACACTACCACTATTTGTTTTGAATGCAGAGTGAATGCAATCAAGCAGAAGTGATGATGATGATTTTTTGGCAGGTGTAGATCCAACTATAGACTACTGCAGGGTTTCTCAGCCTTGGGCCCCCAGATGTTCCTGGACCTCAATTCCCAGAAGCCCTGATCAGTAAGTGTACTGACTTTGGCTTCTGGTAATTGACGTCCAAGAACACCTGGGGGCCCAAGGTTGAGAAACTATGAACTACGGTATCCCTTGACATATTGTCACCTAGCAGCATTTGTGTGTGGAAGGGGGATTTTACATTGATGTCTCATGGTGTAGAGTTGACTGTTGCACTGTCACCATTGTTCTAACCTACCATTCTAACTACCGTACCACCATGGTACCTTGCTGCCCCTCCCCCTGTGCCTATACCAACTGCCAGGGGAAGAAGAAGCCAGGGCAGGATGAGGACCTCGCTGCCCATCCCCCTGTGCCTATACCAACTGCCAGGGGAGGAAGAAGCCAGGGCAGGATGAGGACCTTGCTGCCCCTCCCCCTGTGTCCACCCCAACATATTGTATTGTAATATAATGTATTGTCTGTAAGCCGTCTTGAGTCGCCACGGCGAGTGGGCGGCAATATAAATTTGAACTAATAAATAATAAATGGTTTTCTCAGTCATTCTCTGATTAGCATTTGTAACTTATGTAGAGAGAAAGGACTATCCATTCAAGGAAATGCATCTGTAAAACCTGCTTGTTTCATTACAGGTATATGCTTGTTAATTATAACAAGAAAATAAAAGATAAAGCTATATGTATTGAAAAGATTTCTGGAAGCTTAGTGGTCAGAATAATAAAAAATGCAAAAAGGACAAATATATTCTTTTAAAAATATACTGTACTTAGTTGGAATAAAATAAACAGCAAGATGTGAAATACCATGAAGCCATATGCTCAGAGAAAACAGTCTATATCCATTCTTTCAAATAAAATGAATAATTCAATGCAAAGGTGTTGTGCCTGCTCCTGATGGGAGAGAGGAGGAAACTTTGCATGAGTCAAGACTCAGTGACAAGAACAGGCAGTAGTGCTTTTAAAAATTGTGTCAATTCTGAGTGTGGGGTGGTATGTAGCATTGCTTGTGCTATTTTTCAAAAATATTAGATTAACTGACCTTGTGTCAGGTCTGTTAGTTATAAACCCTCCAGCTGTTCTTGACTGAAGAGCCCGTAGCTGGAACTGAAAGCAGCTGCTGTTTTTTTTTTCCATTCAGGGTTTTGTGAAACATCCTACCATCCTCATGTTTTTTAAAAAATAAAATGATTTGTTAAACTGTAAAGGGATAACAATCAGAAATTTCACAGCTTTGTCTTTCCACAGGGAGCTTCGTCCCAGTAGGAAATCCTTTTACTCGAATATCATCAGCTGGACTGCACATGGTAAGGAGTTTTATTTTTTCCCCTTTTTGCATATAAAAAAGAATTTTGACTTTTAAAAACTCCTTCTTCAAAAGTGACCATTGTATAGGAGCTTTCTTATACTTCCCTTCAGTCATAAAAGGACTGTCTTCCCAAAAAAAGAAAAACCTCTTTGTAAGGATTTTTGTCTCCCATAGTTGCTGTCTAAAAACTAAAGAACAAAAAGATTCAATATTATTGTAACACAATATCCTTGTAATTCATTAGAATTAGGTAAGATTGTAATTGTAACTCTAGACTTTCAATATTTTAGGTTCATCTTTATTGATCTAAAACAAGCTGAGCTGATTGTACTGTCAATTGAGAGACATTGAAATCAATTTAACAGTTGTTAGACTATTTTACATTAAGAAATGTTATTGATTGCGTAATAACTACACTCTATTCATTAAAAAAAACCCTTTTAATTTTATTTACTGTAATATAATAATGATGTACAAGGAGTAATTGAAGTTTTCAGTGTTGAAAATGTCACCTGAAAATAACATGTCTCTCATATATTTCCTATATATTTCCAGTCATCCATTAAAATTAAACCAATTATACTTTGGAATATTGTACCATTGGTGCAGATTTTGCTGGCAGAAGTAGGTGGTGTGTTTGTGGTATTAACTTCCTTGTTTTCAATGTCTGAAGATTTTGAATCTTACCAGTTGGGGGTCCCAAAGAAAATCTATCATACATCTTTATTTCTCCTCAGCATACATCATTATTTCTCCATTCCTTCTCTGTCTTTATCATATTATCCTCTTACACAAAAATGCTTCTTTTCCTGCAGTTTTGTGGTCCTAGTTGGTGAGATTCAGTGGTGGTCAGTGTTCTATACTAGTTATACTTTTGGGTTACAGGGTGTCTTATATTTATATTTTTCTCAGCTAGTGCTTGAATATGTCCTGAAGTTGGGGGAGTAGGGATCAAGTGACTCAGAAACATTACTGTGAGTATAGCTTACACCAAAGAAGAAACGTGGGGTAGGAAATACATTATGGTATTCATTAAGCATTCTCTCCCTCTTTTTTATGCTATTGTAGTAGCAGAATATTTCTCCCTAGTACTATGTAAATTGGTATCCCTTTACAGTTGAAAGTGAAGTGTTTCTGTTTAAAGAAGAATGGATCAAAATAGTTTTGGAGAGTGTTTGAATAAATCTTACAAGTTGAATTATTTCACCTACTTTTCATTTCATCATTTAAAAAAAAAATTCTCTGTGAGCTTCATCACAGCAGCTGTGTTTGCATTTCTTTTTTTGTGTTTGTATATTGCAAGACTCAGTAAAGTGGAGCCTGGCACAGCTTTTCCCCTAGGCACATTATCTATTCCCATGCTCATTAAATGCTTGAAGAACTATAATCAAATCAGGATCATAGCCATCTGAAAGCCCAGAAGAGCAACTATGGTAGCACCAGCAAGAATTTAATGATCCAGGCTGCTTAAAGACAAACGCATGATAGTAGTTTTTTCTTTTTCTATTTTATGAGATTTGAACTACTGCCACTCCTGTTCCTTTTCTTTCCCAGTTGAGTTGGATCCAGTATCAGATTCTAAACCAGGGGTGTCAGAACTACAGCTCATGGCGTGCCACTTCACTTCCGCTTCCAGGAGCTGCAAGGGTGGCGTAGGTCAGATGAATTGGTGTCAGGGCCGGATCTGGCTCCCAACACCAATTCATCTGGCCCACGATGCCCTTGCCACTTTACTTCTGCTTCCAGGAGTGGCAAGGGTGGCGTGCGCCAGATGAATTGGTGTCAGAGGCCGGATCCACCCCACAGGCCGTAGTTTGGGCACCCCTGATTTAAGCAGAGAAAAGGGCAGCCTAAAAATCTATCCCATCCTGTTGCAAAATAGTTTGCAAGGCGTGTTTTACTTCAATTTCCAGTGGGACGAACCACATGACCGGCCCACTGAACCATGTGACCGGCCCACTGAACCATGTGACCGGCCCACTGAACCATATGACTGGCCCACTGAACCATGTGAAAAAGTTTGTGCACCCCTGTTCTAAACTAATAAAGGAGCCCCACTGTTCAAACTTTGATTTTTTTTTATTTCCCTTGCCATCCTATATTGTCCAGATCAAATTTAAACTGCCAAAATGAAGCCACATTCTTGGATTTGCCTTTCGCCAAAATTAAATCATTGTTGATACATGTTTCTGGTAGTAGACAACAGACCAGTAAATGAACCAGATTCTGTAGTTGTCGACATCCACACAGTGTGTTGTTGTTTGCCAAGACACACACACACACACACACACACACACACACACACACACACACACACACACACACACACACACACACACACACACACACACACACACACAAGCATGTTGGTCTTGCTTTTAGGCACTCCAACCCTCAGCCTATTCAGGGTCCTCCAAGTGACGTAGGGGAAGTTGAGTTCCTCAGCTCTGTCCTTGATGTCTGACATCAATAAGAGTAAGATCTGACCCTGGGCTTAATCCCTTTAGCCCACAGAGCGAAACCCAACCCCCACATACCATTTCCTTACTAGGAGAGCACATAATGGGCGATCTATCTCTCTGTATGGACATAAGAGAGATTCTCTTCACATGGCATAGCTATCTGCCTTACTCTCTCGCACTCTCTCTGTATGAATAGGATTGAGGAACTTGAAGATTTTCCATGCTGACAGATTCTATTGTTTCATAGCATCTCTCTTCTTGGCTAGTGTTCTCTTTCTCTGGCTAGTTGCCAGCCTCTCGGGGCAGGTTAGCATTTCTTTCTGGATGCCCTGCAGACCTGTTACTCTGAGATGGCTCACTCTCTCCCTGAAAGCCTACAGGGACAGCCTTTTTCTGTGAGACACATTCCTCATTTCTGCATGATTATTAAGAAAGCACCTGGTGCTATACAGTCTTCCCTCTTGACAGCTGCAAAGGCTTTTGCTTCTTCATTTTTCCCAAACATTGCAGCAAATTTCTCATGCATTAGTCATAAAAAAGCAAGCAAGATTAGAACATTGATAACAGCAAGATATTTTAATGTGCATGCTCTTTCAAAATGTTTATGGTACAAGGATAATTTATTTTGATAACATTTTCATATAAACGATGGAAAATCAAAATAACTGTTAAATAATAATAATTGCATGCTATCAAGTCAATTATGACTAATGGCAACCCTTTACAGAATTTTCTAGGTGAAGAATACACAGAATTGTTGTTTGTTTGTTTGTTTGTCAGAGTTCGAATCCCGACATTCTGGCTTGCTGCACTGGCTCAGGACGTCGGGGAAGCCCAGAAACAGCTTGGAGCGGGTCTGCCCACCTCCCTGGACCCGGCGGGGGGGGGGTCAAAAACCCCAAAATTGGTTTTTAAAAAACTGGACTTTTTTTTACCAATTTTAGGGTCTCTGACACACACACACACACCCCCCCGCTAGGTCCAGGGAGGTGGGCAGACCCGCTCCAAACTGTTTCCAAAGTTCCCCCACCTCCCTGGAGGCTGCAGCAAGGCAAAATGTCAGGATTCGAATCCCGACATTCTGGCTTGCTGCAGCCTAAAAGAGGGTGCGGGAACTTCAAAATTAGCGCGCATCGGCTCTAGGGAGGACGGTTTTTTTTTACCAATTTTAGGGTCTTTGACCCCCCCCCCCCCCGCTGGGTCCAGGGAGGTGGGCAGACCCAATCCAAGCTGTTTCTGGGCTTCCCCGATGTCCTCAACCAGTGCAGCAAGCCAGAATGTCGGGATTCGAACCCTGACATTCTGGCTTGCTGCACTGGCTCAGGACGTCAGGGAAGCCCAGAAACAGCTTGGATCGTGTCCCCTGCCTGCTCCAGAGAGATCAGAGGACCCGATCTACAGCTGCAGGGTGGCTGGGGAAGCTGACGGGGACTCCCTGTCGGCTTCCCTAGCCACCCGCCCTTGCCTCCGCAGCTGTGGGGTGGCTGGGTAAGCCGACGGGGGAGCCTCCCGTCAGCTTTCCAGCCTCCCCACCCCTGTCTCCGTAGCTGCAGGGTGGCTGGGAAGCTGAACGGAGAACCCCGTTCAGCTTTCCACCCACCCTGCTACTAAGAACGACTGTATCGGATAACGTTAAAATCGTGTTATTCGATATTTTTCCGAAAATCTTGTAACGCTATGCGGCTTTAGCGCTATATGATACTTGCGTTATACGGGGTAGTACTGTACTTCAGCTTCATCTTTACTATTTGACCTTCTAGGGAGCCGTCAGGGTTGATTTCTTCTAAGATTGACCTCTTTGTTCTCCTCGCTGTCCAGGGAACTCTCAAACCTCTCCTCCAACACCACATCTCAAAGGCATCTATTCTTCTACGCTCAGCTTTCCTAATGGTCCAGCTCTCACAACCATACATTGCCACAGGGAATACCATTGCTTTGACTATGCGAATTTTTGTTTGCAATGTGATGTCTCTACTTTTCACTGTGCTCCCCAGGTTTCTCATTGCTTGCCTCCCAAGAATCAGTCGCCTTTTTATTTCGTGGCTGCAATCACCATCTGCAGTGAGCTTTGATCCTAAGAAAGTAAAATCTGTCACTGCTTCTACTTCTTCCCCATCTATTTTCCAGGTACTGATAGGGCCTGTTGCCATTATCTTGGTTTTCTTTATATTGAGTCTCAAGCCAGCTTTTTCACTCTCTTCTTTCAACCTAATCAGGAGCTTCTTTAGGTCCTCCTCACTTTCTGCCATTAGGGTGGTATCATCTGCATATCTCAATTTGTTAATGTTTCTCCCAGCAATTTTGATCCCAATTTGTGATTCCTCCATCCCTGCATTGTGCATTATGTGCTCTGTGTATAAGTTTACCATACAAAATAATTTATTCATATTTTATTTTATTGTATAATAAAATGTATTACGTATGCATGATTTTTCCTTTTCTGGTCTGTATACAGTCAGTTGAAGCATCCACAAACTTCTAAAATCCACATCCATAGATGTTCTACCAACACTTCATACTTGTTCAGATGTTAGAATTGCAGTACAGTGGTAGCAATAGATCAGGGGTGCCCAAACCACACCCTGCGGCCGGATATGGCCTCTGATACCAATTCATCCAGCCTGCAAAGCCCTCGTTGTTCCTGGAACAGGTGTGTTTTACTTCTGCTTCCAGGAGTAATGAGGGCTTCGTGGGCCAGATGAACTGGCATCAGGAGCTGCATCCAGTCCAGGGCGTGAAAAGTTTGAGCACCCCTGCAATAGATCATTCCACAGAGAAGTTGCAAACATTGACAAAAATTTGGTAAACTATTACACAGAAAACACTCCAGTTACCTCTGGATGCTAACTTTGATAAGTTTACTTTGTAACTTAAATTAGATCCTCTTTAGGTTGAAACTGAGGGATCCGTATGTAAAGTCCAAGACCAAGCTATCTGCTCTAGAGACTTTCGGAAAATAATTATGAAGTAACATTTAAGAGATAGATGAAGAGCCTGTCGTGAGTCTAAAGAAATAATTCATGATATCTTAGTTGGATGCCCCAAACTAGCATCAGTGGATTACGCAAGCAGAAATAACCAAGATGGAAAGATCATTTTTCAGTGGTTTTCATAGTATAAATTCAAGCCACCTCCAGTTTTAAAAAATGATTTTGAAATATTCTACTGGAAGAAGCACGTTATCATGCATAAAACACAGATTTTAATAGTCAAGATAATTACACTTCTTGATGAGCAACAATGAAATAAACCTACCTTATAAAAGTTGGAATTCATCAACAAGGACCCCCCCCCCCAAAGTACACAGAGTACAAAAATGGCAAACTACCAAACATTAAGGCAAGAAATTAAAAAACACAGAAGCGTGGAATCAAGGAAGTGTGGAATCAAGCTCCTCCTCATACTAATTCCAGCAACTGGAATCATTCCAAAATATTTGGCTGCCAATTTAAAACAATTGCTGATAGCTGCTAATTTGCTTCCTGAAATTCAAAAATCAATTATATTGCAAACATATTCCTTCATTTGCAAATGTTGGAGACTTCTAATTTTTAGGTTTGACTCTGTCTATTTTATATTCTCCAAGACTTGTCGCAACTGGAAACACGTTTTGCCTCAGAAATTTGTATGCTAGAGGCTTGTTGTATGTTGTACATCCCGCATACACTTTTAAAAACAAATGGCTAAAATGTTTTAGTTGAAAAAATGTGCACAAATAGCTGGCTGCTCAGTTGTGAAAATGTGAAAAAATGTGTGACGTTAGAAAAGCATGTAAAGAAACATATACGTAATAGAAAATAATAGAATATACATACGGAAGAAAATACATTTGGAAGAATGTATGCACATTTCCATGTGGAGAAATCTCCATAGGTAAATTTTTAGGTAACAGTTAGGATCTGGAATGACTCAGTGATAACAAGACTCAGAGTTGTTCACATAGGTTTCTAATGTCAGGTTCTAGATTGGGTTCAAGGTGAAACGGGGTCCTCTCAAAAACAATTTGAGGTGAAACGGCCCATCATCTGAAATGGGACCCACCTGTATGTAAATGAGATTTCTGTACATAGTTTACTGCTAAAAACATTTTGTTAGCAATGTGGTATAGATTCGACATTATGGTGCAGGAAGAATAAAGTAACTTCCTTTAGATCAGTGTTTTCCAACCTTTGGGAGGAAGCACTTTGGATCAGCATTTTAATAAAAGTGTAATACAGCACCTGTGAGTATTCAAAATATCCCAGGGCATCATAGAGTTTTTAATCTATTATTTCCTAAAGCTTACCTCAGCTTAAGGAAGTTTGATCAGGCCTTTTGGACAGCTCACAAATATCATTTTTTAAAAGAATCATAATTAGAATAGCAATAATAATCATGGTGATGACTCATCACTGAGTAACAAGAGGCACTCCTTCCCTTTGAGTAAAACTCATTGCTTGTACAGTGTTGCTACTCCTTCCCTCACACCAAGGAAAGAAAATAGGCTCAAACTTGCCCCTATTGCATGGTAGCATTACAAAGTCATAGCCAGTAAAGCTACTATTTCTTTTGTTAGGGGCAAAATAGGTATTGGAGGGTAAAACTCTGTATTTGAAAATGGATCGGTTTCAGCCACTTAAAAACAGAAATTATATATTTTAATTGCAAAAGGGGTACATTGGCGAGACAAATAAAGGTCTATCACTTACCCGTAGCTTGCCTTAAGGCCTCTGGAAAAGTACTCCTCCAGTAATGCTTGCTTTAATACTGAAGCCTGGGTGGAGAAATGGAAATAAATTGCTTTGGTGGCAGTTAAGTTTCAATGAGATAAACTGGGATAGGGGAGGGTTTTGTATCCCCAACATTTTGTTTCTCAAGTAAGACTCTCACTCCATTTTCTGCAAGAGTAGACATATATTTGTTGTCATTTCTTTTAGTTCAGGAGCAGGGAGCACTTTTGCTCCGGACATTGGTGAACAACTGTTCCCAAAGCCTACCTGTGCTGGGGGCACTTGTTCATATTTTTGATTATTGTTTTTGCTGTATGATGAGTTGCATATGCATACATCACAGCAAAAATACGATAGGTCAACATAGATTGTCTTAGGATGGTTTATTAATGTTTCTGTTCATGTTGAATAATTTCTTTTAGAATGCTGAATATACAGCTGCAGCCTATGGGAAAGGAGATGCAGGTTCTATTCCTGTCCAGGAAACAGTAAGCGCTATGCAAATTTTTAATCTCTTTGTTTTAATGTGTGTTGATTTTCATTGTTTAGCTTAAAGATTATCATTAATTATGAAATGGCATTAAGTTCTTCCTTCATAGTTGTTGGGAATTATTACCTTCAAAATTTCTCAGGTAATTCTTAACCAAGATCCAGTTTTTCACAAGTTTCCTCAATAATTTTTCATTATTAGAGAGGTTACTACACAATATCACATCATTATAAGTTATACAAAAGCACATGTTTTCTTATTTAGTACAGTTGTACCTCACTTAAAGAGCATAGTGTGTTCCACAGGATTGCTCTTTAAGTGAGTTTGCTTTTTAAGTGAAGCACCATTGTAAGTGACCAATTGTGGCTTTTGGTGGGGGGGATTGCGAACCCTGATTTATTTGTTAAGCAAGTTTTTGGTTGGTTTTATTTGTTAAGCAAAGCGAACATTCAAAGAAAATTCTGCTGTTTAAGCGAGTTACTCTTTAAGTGAGGCACTCTTTATGCAAGGTTTGACAGTATTTCGTTTCATAGGAGCCAAAATGTATACCAGAAAATCCTGACAAAAGCACTTATACATATAGTTACCCGTGTCCCAGTGGTCTCTCCTCAATTCTGTCTTGTCCATTGCAGAAGTAACAATAATGGACTCTCCCTGGATTACCTATTTAAGTAGCTGCATCTTCTAGTATTGATTTTCCAATAGCTAGCTCTTAGTCTAGGACTTCGTTGACTAGTTTTTTTAAAGGCTTGAATCTGCACATCTTTATTTTTTTGTTTATCGTCTCAGCAGTATATTATCTGTGGGTCAAAAAGTACCCAACCAGACAGACATTCTAAATCAGTGTTTCCCAATCTTTGGTTTTTAGTCTTCATTTCCCAGAAGCCTAAGTCAGTCCCTCAAAGCACTGATCAGCCAATATACTGACCTAGGCTTCTGGGAATTGAAGTCCACCAGTGTTCCACAGAACATAGTTTGGGAAACACTGCTCTAAATGTTTATTTTGCTTTGGTAAGTCATATTTAATGCAATAATATTCAGTTTATGGAGGATTCACCAACATACTACTATGAAATTAGAAACTGAAATTAAAATACCATATTTGCCGATGTATAAGACGCATCTGTGTATAAGACGCACCCTGTTATTACCAAAATAGCCCACTGTAGGCCACTATATACAAGACCAACCCCATTTTCCCAGTGTATTTTATGGAGGAGGGAAAGTGTGTCTCATACGCCAGCAAATACAGTAATCTATATGTGGGGGAAACAATGCAAGTAATTGTACTGGCTGTGAATATTCTGCTATGCACTATCTCAGTTTGGGTTTGCAAGAAACAGTTAAAGAAGCTGTTATTGCAAGCTATGACTGTCCCAACTCCAGTCACAGAATTGGTATTGGAGGTTCAGGAAGCTTTGCAATCAGCAATAAGGTTGATACTTACTGTAGTAATGATTGTGTGGTTGATATTAACCATACATTCAAATCTGCTGTGTTATTAAAGTTTACAATCCTGTCACTGAAAGTATCCCATAAAAGCTATGCAACTACACAAGAATCTGAAAAATGAAGAAAGGAAATAGAGTGGACTGGAAGATGAAGAGCACAGCTAATGAACTGTCTGCTTTGTCATCACTCTTGACATGTCCTACATGTGGTAGGGCATACATATAACCTGTGCCTGAGCATTGATTTTAGCACTATTACTTCTAGTCACTAGGAATGCCTCCTTGCCAGTGAGGTCTTCTATTAATAACATGATTATGATACTATGGAGGTTGTTTGTGCTCTTGACACTGACCACCCAGTCAATACTTGTCAGTAGTGATATTTCCTTTTGGGTTGGTCAACATGATGTTGGTTTTCTCTGGCTTGGCACTGTCTATCTAACATCTTGGTATCAGGGGTCTGTCTGTCACAGATGCACTCCTAGATGGGAGATGCACTCCTAGATGGAAGACTTTTTGCTCACTTTAATAAATGGTAAGGGTAGTATTGTTCATCAATATTGATAAGAACAGATCAGTAGCAAAGTAGAGATCTCCATCTCATTGTGCATCAGTAAATGTGAAGCTGCATCAGAAGCAGAAGCGTAGCGTGCCTTGGCAGGGCCCCGTATAAAAATTTGTTTGGGGGCCCTTAGGAAGGGTAAAGATTTGTTTTGCTTACACACATTGGGGGGCCCCCGTGGCCCGGGGGCCCCGTATAATTGATACGGCAGATACGGCGGTAGCTACGCCCCTGATCAGAAGCATTTGGACACCAGAGGACATCAGTGATTTCAAGGCTTACTTTATCTGCTATATGATAATTGCAGACAATAGTATTAAATTATTCATCAACATCAGTGGTTTTTCCTGTGACAACTCAAATGGTGCTCTCAGTGCACCCATGTAACCTACAACAGTATGCACAGTCTGTGCCATTTCTGGATGCTGTCACATGCCACAATAAGGTTAACAAATGCTGCTCCACTTATTTTGTATGTTTCAAAACTATCTTCTATATCCATGATGGTGAACCCTGGCACTCCAGATGTTCTTGGACTTCAATTCCCAGAAGGCAAGCCCCCGTGAATCCACACAAAGGGGAGTGACAAGGGTGGCGCATGCCAGATGAATCGCAGTAAACCCCTTTGTGTGGATTCACGGGGGCTTGGGCTTCTGGGAATTGAAGTCCAAGAACATCTGGAGAGCCAGGGTTCACCATCACAGAGATTCCTGGATGATATGTTTTTGAAGTGGTAACTGCTTTAGTCTGATGTGTGCAAGCATATCAGAGAGCAGACAAAACAAAAAGACAAAAACGTGGCACTTTAAAGACTAACTTTCTGGGCTGAAACTCCACAGCCTGGATCACTGCTAAGTTTCCTCTGAGTTTCAACCCAGACCAAATAAGAAGGAATTTCCAGCTGCAAAGAGCAAAAAGAACAAGGGTTTTATTATATTTTATCCCACAATTGTAATTTGAGTATCTCTTCGTTTTGACAAAGTGGACTTGAAAGCTAACAAAAGCTAAGGTGCTATGGCAGTTTTTGTTTTTTTGTTTTGTTTTGTTTACTCTCTGCATGATACAGATTATCTAGTTCTCCATCGTGTTGTTTGTGAATGCACACTTATGGGGTCTTCGCCTGCGCCATCTTACAAGAAGTTATCCAAAGTTGCCTAAAGAATTGACAAAATAGACTGCAGGTACATCTAATGGCAAACGCTCTAGCCCCACAACCGGTTGAGCGCCTGCAGTCTCATGACACCCCAGCGATTCCTGCGTTGTCTTCTTCCATTTCCTCTATTCTTCCCAAAAAATTGACTACCACCAAACTTTTTGCTAAAAAGAAAAAGGAGAAAAAGAAGCAGAAGAAACAACATCACTCATCTTCTGCTTCCCTACCACCTACCCCTAGTGTTCAGAGGCCCTCTCCACCTCCATCACCAGCTTTGGCAGTTTTTGTTATGGCCATCTCCTCACAATCCTCTGCCTCGCCATTCCCAGTCTAAATTTCTCCAGAGGAATCTTCCAGTCTTCCTCCACATCAGGAAACTCCTCCAATGCCACCTCCTTGTGGCATCTCCAGGCTTCTGAACCAAAGACCAGCTGCGGCTTTGATAGCAGAACCAGCTCAACCATCCATTCAGATTAGTCTCCTGGCACCACTGTTCCAAGCCATAGCAAAAGAAATTACCGATCAGGTCCGCACCATCATCCCACAGCCCTCAGATCACTCTTCAGCTCAACCGATGGATCCGAAGCATAAGCACTGAGATGAGGATCCATTTCCCACCAAGAGACGCCGAACGGCATTGGTACGGTCTGAGGACAGCATTCCTCCGCCTCCACCGCCATTCCTGGAGTACAATCCGAGCTCAGCCAGGCCTTACTGGTCTGACTCAGACCCCAAGGCCTTCATCCCACCACCCACTGTCTTGGAGAGGTCTGAAGGCTCCAATGATTCGTCAGATGAAGAGGCGTAAACCTTGGTCGAAGCGGAGAAGCCACCCGACAAATTAATTGGAAGCTTCCAAAGGTCCCAACCAGAGGACCAAAGGACTTGCCTCAGTTCAACACATAACATAAAAGCAGAGAATCTTCCCGACCCTTGTGTTGACAAGGTCTGCCGTTTGGCGGACAAGAAAGAAATTCTACCAGTCCACCTGGACCTCCTTCCCGCCATAGGTAATTCCGCCAAATTGGTCTGGAAGAAACCAGTCTCATCTCATTTAGTTTCAACCAGAGTCGGCGGATGTACAAGTTGCTGGGAAAAGATGGACAAGATGGAAAAAATGGTATTGCTCCAGAGTGGGACTGGGCCACGAATCCAAGGGGGACACATTCATGGTCCCATGGGACAGAGACTTCCTCTCCGTTTCCCCTCCAATTCCACTCATACAGAAGGTCTTGATAAGTCTACACAAGCAACACTCTCGAGCCATTCTTGTAGCTCTGTCGTGGCCACAGCAACCATGGTTCCGCTACTTCGCAAAATATCGATGGATTCATTGAGGTTGCCTACCGATCCGACACTCCTCCAAATGGAGAACGGATGGATACTCCATGCGGATCTGCCCAGTTTACATTTGAGGATCTGGCTCAAAACCCCAGAATCGTATGGATCCTAAACATGATTAGGAAACCTTCCATGTCCAAGTCATACACAGCAAAATTCAAAAGATTTTCATATTTTCTTGAATCCTCGAATTGGACAGTCAATACTGCCATGTTAGAGGATGTAATGGATTATCTCCTTTGCTTAGTTGAATCCGGTCTCACACATTCGTCAGTCAGAGTACATCTAGCAGCGGTGGTGGCTCACGCACATCCCAATTCAGTCTTAGTAACAGCTTTTCATGACTGGACTGTTAAACGATTTCTTCAAGGACTAAGGAATGCCTTCCCTTCAGTTAAGATACTTCCTCCTCAGTGGTATCTTACTACTATTTTAAACACTTTGATGAAACCACCATTTGAACCAATGGCCACAACTGACATCAGACTACTTTCGTGGAAGACTGCCTTCCTGGTAGCAATCACTTCAGCTCAAAGAGTAGGGGAACTTGCAGCTCTCTGCTCCAACCCCCCTAAAGTTCTAAAACAATAGAGTGGTCTTGGATCTGGATCTGTCATGCCTTACAAAGGTTCTAATGGAATTTCACTTGGCTCGGGCCAATACACTTCCCACTTTCTTCCCTGAGCCTGCATCGTCTCAGGAGAGAGTGTGGCACTCCTTGGACATCAAACGGGCCTTCCTGTTTTACACCAGGAGGACAGCAGAGTTTAGAAGATCCACTCACCTCTTAGTAGCTTATGGAGGGAAATCAAGGGGTGAAGTGCTTTCTTCACAAAGGCTATCCAAATGGATCACTGGAGCTATATATCTAGCCTATGATCTGGTGTCTCAGCCACTTCCTCCACATGTCAAGACCCACTCAACTAGGTCTTTAGCTACTTCCACTGCACTTCTTGAGGGCATCCCAATGGATGACATCTACAAGGCTGCAACGTGATCCAGGCCCTCCACTTTCATCAGACATTACAGGATGGACACTAGAGCTACCTCTGACATCAGACTTGGCAGAACCATCCTGACGGCAGGTCTCCAACCTTCTTCAGTAATGACCGCCCATCACTAGACCATCTCCTTAACCTTCACTTCACATCTCATCATCGGCTGCCCACCATCCAAGTAAATGAGCTTGCTAATCTCCCATAAGTGTACATTCACAAAAAGCATCATGGAGAAAGACAGGTTGTACTTACCAGTAACTGTCGTTCTCAGAGTATGCTGTTTGTGAATTCACACTACCCACCCATCCTTTCCATCATTCGCTGCCAGTACGAGATGTTTCTTTCTTATCCTGTATATAGCTTATATATTAACTGCGGGAAAGAGGTGTGAAATGATGCCGAAAGCGAGTAGAGATGGTGGGCGGTCCTAACTACAAATCTTTATTCAGTAAGCTTGACAGCTCCGATACAGCTCCACGCAGGCGCAGACCCCCATAAGTGTGAATTCACAAACAACATACTCAGAGAACGACAGCTACTGGTAAGTACAACCTGTCTATCCATTTCACTCTGGCTTCAGGCCTGCTTAAAGAACAAAGATGGCTTGAGTCACCTTGGTGGATGACCTATGCCAGGAACTGGACAGTGTGGGATGTGTCCCTGTTGATTCTGTTGGACCTTTTAATAGCTTTTGATATCATCAACCATGGTATGTTTATAGGACACCTTTCTGGGATGGTCTTGGAGATATTTTCCTACAGAGGTTCTAGTATTTCCTGAATGGCAGAACACATAAGGTAGTGTGGAGAAATCTTGTTCAACACCCTGTCTATTGATTTGTAGTTTCTCCCAAGATTCAGTTCTGACCCCCATGTTATTCAACATTACATGAAACTGATGAGAGAGACTGTCCTCTTTTTTTTGTTGTTCAGTGTCATCAGTATGACACACCCAACTCTTATATCTTCCCATCTGATTCCAAGGACTTAAGCTGTTCTGTGCTGAAACCAGTGTGGGTTGTCAGTAATGGATTGGATTAGAGCTAATGAACTGAAACTTAATCCAGATAGCATATATGCTATTGTACATAAATTCTAGGTAGATATATGGGAAGGCTGGGTGAGCTACCAGTGTGATAATGTTTTCTTAAAAATATAAATCTTGAAGATAACTGGTGTAGACTAAAATGACCAGTTAACACCTATGAAGATATTTTTCTTTAGAAATGTATAAAAATGAATGCAGATGGATTAACCAAACTGAGAAATCCAAACATTTTCCTTCCAATGTGTTCTTTTGTTTTGTCCCTCCATACAGATCAGCTCACAAATGAAGTGAACTCTGAACATGGTGTAGCAATTCCAAGAAAGCAAATGTATCACATTTTATTTGCTTATAAAACAAACAGCTGCTCGTGTTTGTTTTTGAAACTAACTAATCTTGGTGCCTTTGAATGTTCTTAACCTCTTCTGGAATCCCACAACCTCTTTATCTTCTTTCTCCTGCTGCGTTCCCACAGCCCTCAAACCTGAGAGAGCCTCAAGCACAGTTTTGTTACAGCAATTTTTCTATTAGAGGAAGTGAATGTTGGTCTTTTTGTCTCTGTGGTGCACTAGTGATAAAGCTGTGGTGGTCTTATCTTTCTTTTAGGTAGTGGCTCTTTGTGACTTCACTGCGCATCGATCAGATGAGCTAACCTTCCATTCCAGTGCCATTATCCAAGTGTTATACAAAGATAATGATAAGTGGTGGTTTGGCAGATTGGTGAATGGACAGCAAGGCTATTTTCCAGCCAGCTGTGTGGTTGGTAAAAGTATGTATAAAGCTTCTGCTTGGTATATTATGAGGATTTAACTGACTGTCAGAGCTTTACCATTTGGTGCTTGAATGTACAGTAATACCTCGGATAACACTAAGACTTGGTTCCACAAGTCTTGGTGTTATCCGATTTTTAGTGTTATCCGATGCATGTTAAAATCCTATGGGATGTATCGGATAACGTTAAAGCTCCATAGAGATACATTGTTACCGCACAGGCTTTAGCGGTTGTTATCCGATACATCCCATAGGACCTTAACGTTATGCGATCCAATTCTCCTCCCCAGATTACTTAACTTTATGCGATTTTTAGCGTTATATGAGGTAGACGTTATCTGAGGTATTACTGTATTTTTCATCTCAGCGTACCACTGCTGTTAACTACAATTGTAATTGACAGCAGCTTTCCAAAGTTTCAAGGCAATTTCTCAAACTTGACTCTTTCACCAGTCGTTCTGGAAATTATTTCTTCTATATATGCAAATGATCACCCTTTTTAAAACATTGTTGCAGGAAAATGAAACTCCTACTGGATAAAACAACAGGAATCGTAGACTTCACGTAAAATGTCTTGTTATCGCATATTGTATGCTCCCCATTCTTTGTCCAAGATATTACATTGCTGTAATCACAATTGCAGGCTGATTTATTTTTTCAGTGTGAACTACAAAATGTGAAGGAGAATATAATGCCTCAGTGTCAACATTGACTCAGTTATCTGAGCACAGTCCCTAAACAGTCTACAAATGTGTGTTCTCTTCCAAAACATTTGTATGAACTGTCAGCGGGAGCTGTAGCCAATTGATGTTAGAATTAGTCTCCACACCAGAGGGCACTATATACAAATGTCCATCTATGGAATGCCTATTTATGAATTATTTCAAGAAAGTACTATTGATATACCTTGAAACATCTAACGTGTATGAAGCCCCTTAACATTTGAATCTTAAACATGGGATAAGCTTGTGCTGAAAGCCAAAACAATTGGTTGCATATTGTCTCAAACATTTAAGGCTCCTATTTCAAACATAAGAATAAATTGCCTACTGTTCCTTTGCGTGTCACCACTGTCCATCTATATCATTGTTTCACAACCTTTGGTTTTTTGGACTTCAATTCCCAGAAGCCTAAGTCAGTTCCCCAAAGCGCTGATCAGCCAATGTACTGGCTTAGGCTTCTGGGAATTGAAGTCCCCTGTGGGGCGTGGGGCCCATGTTGGGAACCACTGATCTATATAATGACTTGGTATTAGTTCAAAAGTGAGTACACTTGTGCTATGGGAATGGATTGGTGGAATAACCTCACTTTAAGCTTAATAAAATAGTTATGGAGGAAATGCTTCCCAAATATTTTAAATCAAGTTAGATAAAGAGTCTTAAATGCTATTTTAAGCCCTCTTGTTTAATAAATTACAATTCGTTTTCAGCACTATATGAAAAACGGTTGTCTCCAAGACTAGCAGAAGATTCAACTCCTCTTCTGCCCAGTGAACTGACAGAAGCAGCATCACCAGCTACATCTGAGGTAATAATCTGAAACAAAGGCCTGTTCCATACTTATGCATGATTAGATTGCATTTTCCACATCTTGTGGTAACCAGTGAATTGCTTCTAAAAATATGTGAACTTACTTGGATTTAGCCATTTTCAAGCAGTGCAAGGTTGGAGGTTATTGTACCAGGCCATTACAGAAGACCATGCTCCAAATGCTTAGTATCTGCCCAATGCTAAGGTCTCCCTCCCAGCTAGCAGAATCAAAGTACATCAGCAGACTGGTTGATCTGCTCATACTTTTGTTAAATGTCAGGTTAGTCCAAAATGTGAGTGAGTCTATCTCTCTGCCTCTCTGTTTGTTTTGTTATACTTATATACCACCCTATTAGCCTGGGCCACTCAGGATGGTTAAGCAACCATGATTAAAATGAACAAACAAAATACCATCATTAAAAATAATTATAATACATAATACAAATAACAACAAATGAATAGCAGACAGGCAACAGGAATCAAACAAAAATAATGTATCACAGACATTGTGTAAGGAGGGGTGAAATGCTATGAAATGCCTCTGTACAATTCAACTTTCATGGATTTGGAGAATTCTTGGAGGGAAGGAGCCAGGTGAATGTAAGATGGAAAGCCCAGTTCTTTACCACAACCTTCCAGGCCCCTCTCGGGGTCGAAAACTGAAAAGCCACCTGTATTGTTGTGCTTGCTTGTCTGTCATTTTGCTTGAACACACCCTTCTCCCTTTGACCCCTGAATTTGGTGCATAAAACCATGCCTGTAAGTTTCACTCTTTGTCTGAAGAAGTGGACTTGATCCACGAAAGCTAACAATAAAAATATAGCAGTTAGTCTTTAAAGTGCTACAGTGTTTTTTATTTTATTTTGTTTATTTTGTTTTGTTTTCTGATACACCTGAGAAGACTGAGTGGTCTGGACTGAATTTAGGCAGGAGAGATGCTGCATTAGTGTTGAGATCCTAAGCCATGATGAGCTTTATGTGTTAATGACAATGCTTTTAATTGGAAATGGAAGCATACAGGTAACCAGTGGTTACTCCAGTTTAAGTAAATCATTATACTGCAGCAAGAATAACAATTGCTAAAAACTGTAAAATGTATTGATACTTAGGATTGGGGGAATGGTACAAAGAAATGTGGAATATGGCGATCAACAATAAAATGACATGGGAATTAAGAGTAAAAAAGAAAGGATTACTAAGGAAAATGAGTTTGGTGACATTTGGGGAGAATTTATTGATTTTGTCTTGGGAAAATCTGAAGGAATTAAACCTAGATGTGAATATATGACATTTTTTAAAATAGAGGAAATGGTTTGCGTAACTTGTATAGTTGAGTTAAGTAATCATTTTGTTTAGGAGGTATGCCCTCCAGGTAAAGGTTCCACACTATATTGTGTGTGCATAAATGTTTTATTGTATTTTTGTATATATGCTTTCATTAGGGGCCATACTATATTGTATGTGCATAAATGTTTTATTGCATTTTTTGTATACTTTCTTTTTTAATGAAAAATTTAAATAACATAAGAAAAAAGCAAAAGATGTTGTAAAGGAAACTGTTGGATAAAGTGTGTGTCAGAGAAATGGAGCAATGTACAACAGTTCTAGAAGGCAAAATTGCTTTAAGTCTTGATGGATGGAGTAATGTCCACAATGAGCCTATTGTATATGCACATATAAGAAAATGAAAAAGAAATGTCTTCCTTGCAGAAACAATTGGAACTTCAGGAATACACGCACAACAGAATATTTACAAGAAGTGAAAGCAAAAACTGAAATAATGTGAACAGAAATTCAAATGTCTAGTGCACAGTTTGGTGACAGAGAATGCTGCAAATGTATCCAAGATGAAAAGAAAAATAGAAGAGCAGGAAGGGAATAAAAAACTAATAACAATACAGTTGGAGTGTTCATTTGCTACACCTCATAGCAAAATACTTCCCTGTTCCAGAAATAAAAACTAATGTCATTTGAATTGCCAAAGACTTGCATAACAATCATTTTGCAGCAGTAGCTCTGAAAAGAATGAGTGGAACCAAGCTAACAATCCCACAAGATGTTAGGTGGAACTCTGTAGTGGACTGTTCTGAGCATTATATCAGGACGTGGCCTATTGCGATGACAGTTTGTGAACAAAATCGAGATAAATAGATGACACTGTTACAAGCAAAATCCACAACGTAGAGCTTGAGGGAAATGTTGGACAGAAGTTGAGCATCCTGAAACCCACTTCTGAAGCTTTAAACAAGATACAGTGATACCTCGCTTAACAAGCAAAAATGTGTTCCATGGGGGTTTCTCATTAAGTGAGTTGCTTGTTAAGCGAAACACCGCTATTAGCAAGACGGATTTGCCTGCCCACCCTGCTCAAGCTACCGGGTGGGCAGGCAAATCCATCTTGCTAACAGCGCTGGCTTGCCTGCAAAGTGTGCAGCAGCGGCGTGTTTGGGAATTAGAACGGGGGGAGCCTCTGTTCTGCTTCCCAGCCATGCTGCCACTGTGAAGCACGCAGCAGTGGCATGTTTGGGAAGCACGCCGTTCTGCTTCCCAAAGACGCCACTGCTGCACACTTTGCAGGCAAGCCAGCACTGTCAGCAAGATGGATTCGCCTGCCCACCTGTTGCTTGAGCAGGTTGGGCAGGCAAATCCATCTCGCTGACAAAGCTGGCCTACCTTGGCCAGAGAAGTGCTTTTCCAGTAATTTCCTAAGGCTCGGCTTGTCCGAAATTCCCCCGCCCTGGGGGGGGGGGGGGTTGGACAAGCCAAGCCCTGGCAAGCACTAAGAGTCCCGCAGGTTTGGCAGAAGAGGTGCCCGCTTGCACCCGAGGAGGCGCCGAGTGGGCGCCTCTTCTGCCAAACCTACCGGACTCTTAGCAAGCATGCCTGTTCTCCTCACCCCACTGGCCCCTTAGCAAGTGCTATGGGGCCAGTAGAGTGGGGGGAAGAGGCACCCGCTCTGTGTCCAAAGCCCAGCGGCTTTGGACACAGCCCACAAGGGCTTCGGAAGGCTAGCCCAGCCCAGCTGAGCTGGGGTAGCATTCCGCAGCCCTTGTGGGCTGTGTCCAAAGCCGCTGGGCTTCAAACTCAGCATAGAAGGGCTTCAGAAGAAGGCTAGCCCAGCCCAGCCGGGCTGGGCTAGCCTTCCTCCACAGCCCATGCAGGGTGTGTCCGAAGCCCAGCGGCTTCTTCCACAGCCCATGCGCCGCTAGGCTTCGTCCAGCAATTGCTGCTACTGAACTAGGGTCGGGGAAAAGGCAGGCACCCGCGTGCCTTTCGCCCGACCCTAGTTTAGTAGCAGCAATCCATCGCTGGGGGGTAGTGGATTGGGTAGATGGTCTACCCAATCCAACACCCGCCCCCCCCCCCACACACACACACACACACGATTGGGTCGGATAACGCTAAAAACCGTGTTATCCGTTGCAAGGTTTTTCCAAAAAATTTGCTTTGTTATCCGATTCTAGCACTATCCATTCCAATCGTTATCCGGTGTATTACTGTACTAGGTTGCCAGGAGCTGGGATAGGGATGGGAGCTCACTCCATCATGCAGCACTCGGGTCTCGAACTGCTGACCTTCCAACCATCAAGTTCAACATCTTAACCACTAAGACACAGCAGTCATAATTTGTAGAAATTCACAATTAACTGCATGCCCAGCAGCATTTTGGAACTTTAAGTCTTATCCCACCTCTTCACTACAAGGCAAATTAGGAGCAGATTGAACGCTGGGGGAGTTTTTGAAACCTGAAGGTAGTTGTGAAACTTTTGCAAGGTCACATGAGAAGCTGCTGTTTGAAGAAAACATACAAATTCAAAAGCCCTTTGAGTATACAGTAATACCTCGGATAACGACTGCATCGGATAACGCTAACCCCCTGACGTTTTGGCTTGTTGCACTGGCCGGGGAGGTGGGAAAAGCCCAGAAACAGCTTGGATCGGGTCCTCTGATCTCCCTGGAGCAGGCAGGGAGATCAGAGAGCCCAAAATGGGTAAAAAAAAAACCCTGACATTTTGGGTTGTTGCACTGGCCGGGGATGTCGGGGAAGCCCAGAAACAGCTTTGATCAGGTCCTCCAACCTGCCTGGAGCTGGCAGGGTGGTCAGAGACCCCAAAATGGGTTTTAAAAAGGACTTTTTTCACCCATTTTGGGCTCTCTGCTCCCCCCCCCGCTGGCTCCGGGGGGGTCGGGGGACCCAATCCAAGCTGTTTCCAACGTTCCCCCACCTCCCTGGAGGCTGCAGCAAGCCAAAACGTCGGGATTCAAATCCCGATGTTTTGGCTTGCTGCAGCCTCCAGGGGAACAGGGCTTTTTTTAACGTTGTGCAATCATTTATAGTGTACCTATAAGAGCTCGCTCTATCTCTCTGGCTTTTGAACTGAGTGTATAATGATTTGTTCAGAAGGTAAGGACAAATTTGATATGTGGCCAGAATCCTGCTGGTGGTTTTTCTATAAATTCTTCTTTTTCTGTCTTGAGGCCAGATGTGAAACTTCCAAAATGAAGGCACCTTTTGGTCAGTTCATTCTATCAGTTCCTTTCACCTAGCTGAGTGTGACAAAGATTAGCCGGCAACACATTGTATATAACTCACAGCAGCAAAGTGCTGCTAACTAGCAAGAGGTTAGTTGTGCCAGTAGGCAGATACTGTATATGCTATACATTCATGCAGGTTGGGGATATGATGCGCTCTGCATGGGGCTGCCCTTGATGACTATTCGGAGGCTGCAGCTGGTTCAGAATATGGCTGCCCATGCCATGCCCCTGCTACGAGAGCTGCATTGGTTGGCAGTGTGCCTCCGGGTGCAATTCAAGGTGCTGGTAATTACCTTTAAAGCCCTACATGGTAGTGGGCCAGGATACTTAAGAGACCGCATCACCCCAAGGACATCTGCCCACTAGAGCGGACTGGAGGGGCTCTTTAAAAATACTCACCTCTCTAGCACCAGAAGGAGGGCCTTCTCTGTGTCTGCTCCGGCCCTATGGAACCTCCTGCCAGTTGAACTGTGTCTCCAGACAGAGTTGCTGTCCTTCAGGAAAGAACTGAAAACCTGGCTGCCGGGGCAGATGTGGGGAGGTGGAGAGGGAGCAACCACCACCACCACCACACTGGGTCATTTAGAGGAGGATCACTCATGCTTTTAAAAATTTTAAACTATATTTTTTAATTGGTGCAGGTGGGAGGTTATGTTTTCATAGTTTTTAGAAATTTTAAGGGTCTCTATAGTTTTAAATGTTGGGGATTTTTGTGTATGCCACCAAGAGTCGCATGTCAATTGGGGCATCTATACAAATTGAATAAATAATAATAATAATAATAATAATAATGCAAAACTCTGCAATTAATCTATTTTAAAACTGCCCATTTGGTGTCAAATACAGCAACTGTTTTTTTTATTTTTTCTGGTATATAACAAAAATAATAAAATGGCTACAATCAGAGGGCACTCTACACATTTTAAGACACATGCAACCTGAAACAACCAGTAGTAGGACTGCAACAATAGATAATTAAGAATAGTGGATAATTAAAATACTATGAAGCCCTGGTGGCACAGTGGTTAAACTGCTGTACTGCAACCAAAAGGTTGTGAGTTCAATCCTGATCCAAGGTTGACTCAGCCTTCAACCCTTCCAAGGTCAGTAAAATGAGTACCCAGTATGTTGGGGGCAAAATGCTAATTAACTTGTGAACCGCCCAGAGAGTGCAATAAAGTGTTTGCTTTGCTATGAAGTTATAAATGCATAACACTCAATTCAGAGAATTAAAATTAAGTCACCTTGAAATAAAAAGATTAAAGTACTTCTCTTTGTGATCTCTGTGAATTCACACGTACAGATATTCCTCTCCCTTATGGGACATCTTTGGAACTTCTTGGAGCTTATCTTTTGGAGGGTAATTTGTAAATTCATACAACCCACTCATCCTCCCCATAGTCTGCCACCCTATATTAGCACTATGGAGCCCTGATAGATTGAAGGGAACTGAGGGTCTCCTCCTGGGAGCGAGGGCATGCGCAATATGGGCTGTTCCTAATGGTTTTTGTGTTTAAGCTCTAGTAAGTTCTGTAGGAGTTCTGCTTAGGCACAGGAAATCCTGTTTGTGTGAATTCACAAGACCTCCCGAAGAACCTGTTGCAGGTAAGTAACCTGTTCCTACTTATTTGACTTGAAAAGAGAAAAACAGCTCATGAGTAAAATTTTACGACTTGAGACACTTCATTGCTAAACGCCTGCCTCAATAAAAAGATCACAGTCTTCTGGCAGAAGGGGCAGACACTTGCAAGGCATTGCTGTCACAGAGAAAGCTCTGGGTGTAAATCTACTCATAGAACTAGGCCATAATGCCCCGTAACTCATCTCCATTAGTTAGTTTATACCAAATTTTATTCTCTGGTATTTCTGGATGTAGATTTGCTTATTTTAAAAAGATGTTGGCACCGGACATTATTCATATTTTTGTCTATTATGCTGGCAAATTCTCCCTTAAGTGTTGTTAGTTCATTGTCAGAAAATATCGGAAAACAAATTCAATCTTGTTTATGACTCATTCACTTACAGATTCATAGCTGTTTCTGTGTGTGGGGTGGGTGAATGTGTATTTCCAAACACACCTGAACATTTGAAGAGTGTTTTTATAGCTGCGGAACTATTTCCTCCTTTTTAACCACATAGATTGAGAATTTCATGGGTGAGAGATCTTCTGTGTGAAGTGAGGTGTATTCTCATTCAGGAAACCTTTGGGTTTTTCATCGAACACGTGTTGGCCTCATTTTCTTTCTCTTTTCCTCCTTCCTTCTTTATTTATTAAAGTTTCCCCCTTTTTTGCAGATGTCAGCAATCATTAGCAATTCAGAAGACCAAAGATTTATTTCAGAGAATGACACAGACTACCTGACCACACAGTAAGCTACCAGTTGTACAAAACAGCCTATTCCACTTATTGCATTAAACCAGGGGTTCCCAAACTACAGCCCGTGGGCCAGATCTGGCCCCTGACACCAATTCATCCAGCCCTCATTTAATTTAATTTAATTTTTGCACTTGTATGCCGCCCAATCAGGAAATCTGACTCGGGGCAGCTCACATGATAATTAAAGAATATACACAATTATACAATATTCAAAATTCAATCTACAAAAAAAACAGTATACAACAGCACAATATAATGATAAAGTCACAACCACATAAAAAAGTTCCCAAACAAACAGCAAAGTCCAGGAGTGGTCCCGTATAGTCACGTTTTACTTCCACTTCCGGGAGAGATGAGAATGGCTGGATGAATTGACGTTGAGGCTGGATCCAGTCTACAGACTGTAGCTTGGACACTCCTGGTTTAAGCAAAGAAAATGGCAGCTTAACATCTATCTCGTCCTGTTGCAAAACAGATTGCACAGCACGTTTTACTTCTGTTTCTGATGGGAGGAACCACGTGACTGGTCTACAGTCCAAAATGTTTGGGCACCCCTGACTTAGAAGGAGCAAAAAGGGTTTTTCGTTTGTTTTGCTTAATGCTACACTTCAGAAACAACAAACTGCCAGTATAATCCAGAGTTGCATAATATCTTTACTATGTATATTAGGTATTTGTGTTGTTCAGTCGCACAGTCAATTCCAACCCTTTGCAACTCTATGTAACGTTGTCCTCCAGGCATCTCTGTCCTCCACCATCTTCCTCAACCCACCCAGCTCTGTGCCCATTGTGTCTACAATACCATCTAGCCATCTCATCTTTGGCTGCCCCTTCTTCTTTTGCCTTCCACCTTTCCCAGCATCAAGGTGCACGCACGCTAATTGATATGTGGTCTATTGCTGCAATAGAGATCCGCACTGGTTGTCAGTTGTCTTTTGAGCTCAGTTGAAGATATTTGTTTTCACCTTTGAAACTTGCTTTTTATGAGATGTCAGTGTTCTACTGTTAGATGCTGAATATCCTACAAGCTAGAAAATGAGATATGGTTGCAGGACAATATAAATTACAACAACAAAAAATGTCTTAGAGAATATGACCAATAGTTTTTTCAAATTGTGAAGAAAAATGAGTGACAGAGTTAAGACAGGCAATCCATGAACCTTCACAATACAGCATCTTGTGGTTAAGAAGTTTGCCTTGTTAGCTAGAAGGTCGGCAAGTTGGTAGTTTGAGGCCCAGGTACTGCATGACGGAGTAAGCTCTCGTCTATTACAGCTCCTGCCAACCTAACAGATCGAAAGCAAGAAATTGCAAGTACAGTAATACCCTGGATAACGATTGCATCGGATAATGCTAGAATCAGATAACAATGCAAGTTTTTTGGAAAAAACTTGCATCGGATAACAATTCTGGATAATGATTCTTAGCGTTATCCGAGGCAATTGTCTGCGGGTGTGAGGTGGTTTGGGTAGAACTACCCAATCCACCCCCCACCCGCAGCAGTCTCTGCGACTGCAGTAGGGTCGGGGAAAAGCATGCGCCTTTCCCCGACCCTACTGCAGTCGCAGAGACTGCTTGTGTCTCTTTCCCTCCCTGTATTTAAACTACAGGGAGTGGGAAAGAGAGAGACATGATTGGTTCTCTAGAGAACCAATCACATCTCTCTCTTTCCCCTTCCCTGTAGTTTAAATACAGGGAGGGAAAGAGACACAAGCAGTCTCTCCCTGTAGTTTAAACGTAAATCGAAGCACATTTTCATATAGGAATTTAAAATAGAAAACAGTCCTGACCAAACCAAAAACAATTTACCAAAAAAACCACCAAAAGATCCAAAAAATGCCAGACATGATCGTCCCCCACCCTCACAAAGGGGAAACAGTCCCTACTGGACCAAAAAAATCCAAAAAAATGCCCAAATAAGCCAAAAAATGCCACACGTGGTCATCCCCCACAAAAGTGATTAAGTGATCTCCCTACCTTTTCCATGCCGCTGCTTCCTCCTGAATGGTTTGTCCAGCTGCCTGGGGAACCCATTTTCCACCCCTACTGGCACTGGGAGAGTCTGGGAACCTTACCCGCTCAGTTCTGACCTTTGTCCGAGCTCCCTGAGTAGCACTACAGCTGAAAATGCATGCCTCCCCCTAGCAGCAGAAATAGCGGTGGCAGAAGCACCTCTGCAGCGGTAAGCAATGAATTGTGACTTCCAAGGGAGCGGGTGGGCACCATTTTAAACTCTAAAATGGCACTGTCTACCATTTTAGAGTTTAAAATAGTGCGGTTTTCAGTCATAAACTGGAAAAAAATCATAAGCTAGGGCATTATAATAAAATTTGCTATCATAAACCAGGGGAATTGTAACCCAGTATTTTGCTGTAGATCAATAGCGACCACTTTAGTGAGAAAAGATCTTGGGGTCGTGCAAGGAGCTTCACTCAAGCATCCCCTGAGCAAAGTTTTTCCAGCAAAAATCCTTTCAACTCCGATTTCTAACACGAGATTATTATTACTTAATTATGAGGGTCCCCTCCCCCCAAACACTTTAACATGATAATGTGGAAACAAGAATCTGTAGATTTTCATGGCTGCACAGCCAAGATTAAACAGCACTATCTGTATCTGGCCAATACACCATGAGCTTTCTGCCTGACAATCTGAGTTACATCTTTTGAGTTTCTATATCTTCACTTGAAAATCAGTAAGCTGTTTCTACTCCTATCTAGACTTCTGCTGAGAGCAGCTGGCAAACTGTCAAAGATTCCTAGTTAAAAGTATGCATCTACTTCGAGATTCTTGTTTTTGAGGATCGTGTTTATTTCAGTCACAGTTTTGCTGCTGCTGCATTGATGTGCTTCGGAATCATGAAATCAGCCTCTATAGCCTACTTAATTGGATTTAAAAGCCAGCCTTTGGAAAGAACCCCAGTTTTAAAATATCGAATCCATCTTTTTCTCTACTTTCATCATAGAGGCACAAAGAGAAAGACAAAGAAGAAAGGCATACAAGCAGAGGAAAAGGAATACAATGCAAATTTAATTACACTTGACAACTTCCCATCTAATGGTGCCGAGGACGATCCCAAGAAAAATATAGTGATGAAGAAAAAGAAAAGATCTGTCAAAGCTTCAAATGCCAGTGGAATGTCCAATGAGGCTTTCCAGCTTGACTCTTCTAATGCATAGTCCCCATTTGTTCTTTGGTACTTAATTTCATTGAAAAATAGGGAAATACTGTTTGTTGTGGAAATAATAATCTCACATGGTTAAGGACATGAGGCATAAATACATAAATTTAGCTTGGTAAGGGAGAATTTATCAGGAAGCCAAGAACCTGAGTAAAGGAATATATACTAAATAATACACAGGCTAGACAAATTATGACTCCAGGGTTTTTGCTTTGTTTAAAACTTTTTAAAACAATTGAAAATATCTTAAAACTAGTGAAATGTCCCAAGTTTTTCTTAGACCCATTCCCACCCGTGAGATACAATATAAAGGATAGATCATGTACCGTATGTACTCAAGTATAAGCCAACCCGAATATAAGCCGAGGTACATAATTTTGATCTGAAAATACAGTGGTACCTCATACAGCGATTTTAATCTCTTCCACGGGGCTCGTTGTTGTACAAAACAATTGCTATACGATGCATGCATCATAGAGCGGTTTTCCCTATAGGATGCATTGTACAATGATTTTTTTCACTAAGTGGTTTTTCCCATTGAAAAATTGTTGTATGATTTTTTTGCGTAGGGAAAATTGTTATGCAGGACGCCATTTTTTCCAAAACCTAATTGTTATACCATTTCGTTGCTACACAGGGTGATTGTTGTATGAGGTTCCGCTGTAGATTGACCCGAGTATAAGCTGAAGGTGGGAAACGCAGCAGCTGCTAGTGAGTTTCAATAACCAAAATGCATGAAAATCTGGTAAAATTAATTAAATTGTTGGTGCATCTCAATCCGGTGCGGTTTTGGGAACCTCATGGTCGTTAACCCGAGTATAAGCCGTTGGGGGGGTTATTTTGGGGCTAAAAACTCAGCTTATATTTGAGTATATATGGTAATGCTGAAGTACAATTGTAAGTGAATGCAGTAGCTTTGAGCTTCAACTTAATTATAGTTTATGAATTTAAAGAAAGCTGCTTTGCCCAAAGTGATATATCTCCTACAAAATCTGATTTTGGTACAAATAAAGGAACATAATATTTTGCATGAAAATTATGAAGGAATTTGAAAACTAGGAAAAACACGTTTGTTTCTTGTTTTTTTGTATATACTTTAGATATATACAGTAAATCTATATTTTAGAAATTAGTCTCAAATTATTTGCATCTGTAAATGAGAAAATGTTATATTAAAAATTAATGTTCCAATCAATAAATTTTGACCACCTTCTCAAAGAATGCATGCAAATTTTAAGTTTATTTTTAAATGAAAGCTTTATATATTACAGAAATGTTTTTCTAGCATTCTTTTTATGTTAAAGATTTTGAAGGGGGGGATTGGTTTTTGCTGCACTTCAGTATTGCCAAATTTGTTCTACTTAACTGGGTGGGTGGAGTATATTTTTTGTGTAGTATATGTTTATGATCAGGTGTAACTGTTTTTAAACTACAGAGCATGACATTGTGAATAATATTTGGTAGCAGTATCTACAGTTCCCATGAGCACCTATGTTTACTATGAATCTCCATGTTATTTATGTTTTGTTAAGAAATTCTGCCCCCTTCTTTTCCGGAGCAATAAATAAAATTAGAAAGTCCTTTTTTAGTAGTCTTGGCATTTGATTTTATGTAAAAATAAAGAAGTGAGAATAACCACGTCAACCACTGATGTGCAAAATAACATCCAGATGCAAGGATTACATTTGGGACATTATATTATCTGCTCTACACATGCACAATAGATATAGAAAGACATAAGCATATTTCCCTGTGCAAAACATTTTTTGTTTCTAAAAATTCTTGCACAAATAAGATTGCAATAGTCTAAGTTGGATGAGTATTTGAAGCCAAATCTGTTTTTTCCAGCCAATCAATAGTTGATGAACCAACCATAAAGTGGTAAAATCTCTTTCCAAATCACCATATCCCTTAACTAATGCAGGGTGGGATATAATTATGAAAATATACATAAATAAAGAATGCAAGAGTTCATTTTGCCTGCATTAAGCTTACATTTATTTGGCCTCATTGGGGCCACAACTGTCTCTAGACATAGGTTTCCACATTCTACCAGGGTTCAGAAGGCAGCAGTCAGAAACAGCTGCAGGTAGTCAATGCTTATGATAGTAATTTAACCACAAACTAAGCTCTGCTGTAAACCTTGGACCCCTTGTAAATGAAAAGGCACAGGGAGGAACAATGGCTTGCTAATAACACCTTTGAGTGACACTGCTATATAGCCTTTTCAGAGCCACAATAAAATGGTGCCTCCTAGTTCCATTGATACTTTATTACTCCCACTTCCTTTTGATTATCCCTATTGATGCTGTCAAGAAGCACTGAAAAGTTCAGGAGACTCAGCAGTATTACAGTGCCCCAGCCATCTTGCAGTATGGGCCACCTACCAAAACTGTTTCAGTTCCAAGACTAGAGTACTGGTTCCTTGCTTTGGTCCTTTAGGTCAGGGGTCATAACAGGTACCCATAACAATAACATCTTTGTTGACCTCTAAATGTTTACTTTTGATCTAAACCAGTAGTTTAATACTTTTGTCACATTTTTATTTAAGATTTTGCCCTCTTTAGGCATTGGGCATGCCAGTGCAGCCCCTACATCCCAGAAGGTTAGGCACTACTGCTCTAGGTGATAATTGACACCTTAAATCATGGGTTCCCAACCTTTCCAAGCTGGGGGCCATGTCACACTCTCAGTCAGCTTCGAAGGTTGGACAGCCATTTTGCCCTGCCTGCACGATGGAGTTGGCTATTTTGTCAAAGGGGCAGCCATTTTGTTTCTTGAATGCACTAGGGGGCATGAAATGGCACCATGGGCCAGATCCGGCTCACAGGCCTTAGGTTGGAACCCCTGCCTTAAATACTTCACTACTGGCTTTGCTGACTAGATTTTGGAATTTGAAGTTTGGCAACACCTGGAGACCCAGATTTGGCCAGTTCCTATGGCCAAGTAGGCATTCAGATCCAGGACTCCTGAGTCTTAGACCATCACTCTAGCCACTTAACCACACTGGGAAAATATAAAGTTTAGAGGACTAAAATTCCCATGCTATACACAGGGTAATATTTTCAACTCTTCTGCTTATTTAATATACTAGCCCTGTGGTTATCTGATACAGTAATACCTCAGATAACGTTTGCCTCGGATAACGCTAAAATCGCATAACGTTAAGTAATTTGGGATGTATCGGATAACAACCACTAAAGCCTGTGCGGTTACAATGTATCTCTATGGAGCTTTAACGTTATCCGATCCATCCCATAGGATTTTAACATGCATCAGATAACACTAAAAATCGGATAACACCAAGACTTGTGGAACCAAGTCTTAGCGTTATCCGAGGTATTACTGTATTCTACTTAGATTTTACTATTTATATATAATAGCATTTCCCCCTCTTTTGAGCAATTTTAAAAATACTTTTAAAGTAACAATTCAAACATGGTGTCATATTACGTATTGGGGAAAGCTGAGAAGTAGCTAAAGTTTTGATGCTTGTTTGGAAGACATATTTAACTGTTAATTTGACACTGTGGACACAAGATAGAAATAACACTTCGTATAAACACCATAGAGATGTGGTAGTCATAATCAAAGGCACAGTGCCTCCTTTTATGCTTGCAAACCGGGACTCCAATTATGTTCTCTGTTCTGAAGCTGAATAGGGCT
This sequence comes from Furcifer pardalis, assembly GCA_030440675.1. Classification (NCBI taxonomy): domain Eukaryota; kingdom Metazoa; phylum Chordata; class Lepidosauria; order Squamata; family Chamaeleonidae; genus Furcifer; species Furcifer pardalis. Next base: position 91,997,633 of record CP126890.1, on the reverse strand, counting down.
GCTTTGCCACACTTTCCAAATTGAGAGAGGAGAGGCAGCAGCAGTCTCTTCTAAGGCACTGTTCCAAATAACAATTAAGGAGAGAAACCAGATAAAAGACCCAACATGAAGATTTATGGAGTTGGAAACATACTCTCAAAAATGGCGGTGTTGCTATTGTCATTATGACAAAAGTAGGTTTTATTTGCATTCATCTTTCAGCTCACAGGAGTTAGACTTTTTTACTGCTTTGCATTCGTTAGGTACAAAATTAATGGCTATCTGCCTTCCTTTGTTACATCAAGTGTACAGATATGTTTTGAACAAAACAGCATGTAAATAATATTCAAGGCTGAATGTGGCCATTAATGTCACATTAATATGATTTCTTGTATTTAAAAATGAGTGTAAGTTAGCACATCCAAAAAAAAAATCTCTGTCATTTTCTCCCTGTTCTTCTCATGAATTTGAACAAACTAAATAGAAGACCCCATTGCTTTTTCAAAAGGAAAACATCTATTCAGAGTTATCTGACTTAGTGGGGAGGGAAAGTGTGAAGTAATGCATGTTTCTTTGGTGTGTACTTTTATTTTCCAGCATAAAAGTAAATGTTCGGACATATCAGTATTTCAACAGAATGTATTCTGGGTTGTGGGAGGAGACAGTTGAGTGTATGTAATGTGTGGAAATGAATCTGATTAAATACTCTGTTACAACTTCTTCCTACTGTTGTGAAACTCAAGTACAAGCATCTCTCTGGATATAGTCTTGACTGAATTGTTCAGTTTGTGACATTTATGTTTAACCAAATCTTACTTTATCCTTCTCAACAATTTCCAATTCTTAGTCTTAATCTTAATCGCCTTCTCTTCTACCTTGCAGTGTAGAGGATTTTTTGGACAGCTCCATGGCTCGCCTCAGGTCACTACCGCAAACATAAAGGGCATCCTTGCAGTGGTGGGCATAAAAAAAAATCCTACCACACTGTGGGCGTGGCCATGTGACTGGGTGAGTGTGGCCTGCTAGCCATGTGACTGCTCTTAGCTATAGAGCTAAGAAAATAGAAGCCTCTTCTATTTTCATCGCTCTATAGCGAACCTCTGAAGAAATTTTCTCCTTCGTCCAAGGCTTTTCCAGGGCTCCGTTTCATCCCGAATCACCTCCCCAGCCACTCTAGAGTGGCTGGGGATGTGCTTTGGGGTGAAACGGAGCCCAGGAAAAACCTTGGACGAAGTGGGAAATGGAGCGGTTCACCTCTGAAGCCTCTTCTAGGAGGAGGTGAGGTCAGCCATTTTTACTACTGGTACGCATGTACTGGTCCAATCTGGCTGGTGCCCATCACTGCCTCCTTGATGTTATCAATCCACTTGATGAGGCCTACCTCGGGGTCTTCCACCCTGCACTCGGGCCTCCCATGCCTATCGTGCAATCCTGGTTTCAGCCATTCAGTTGATGTGTCCAAACCAGCATAGCTGACCCTTCTTGATTGTACTCCTCAGTGGTCGAATGTTGAGGTTCTGTCTGATGTTGACGTTTATGTTTGTGACGTTTATGTTTAACCAAACCTTACTTTATGCTTCTCAACAGTTTCCAATTCTTCAGGCACATATTATTTCATGGCTGGCATTTACAGTCTCACCTCCCACAGAAAGACTCATTACACTCTGTGAGTGGGTCATTACAAGGCATTTATTATCCCTGTATCACATGTGTTGCTCATTTATGTTACAAATTTTATATGGAACACCTATATAATAAAGTAAAATTGCTCTATTTTTTGGATTTTACCATAAATATAATTAATCTTTTCATAGAACAGGTAAAAGATGGACTATTTAAAAGATGAACTATTTAAAAAGTATGTGTGTCCTTTTAATAAGATTGCAAAAATAAGTTGACAAATATTAAGAGCATTACATAAGAAGATAAGAGATTTATTTATTTTATATTATTTATTTATTCAGATTTATATTGCCTCCCACTCGGCAAGGCAACTCAGGGCAGCTTACAGTCAAAACAGCAACAGTACAATAAAAATTATAAAATATAACCTCACAAAATACAACCAAACCAGAACACAGACTAACTCCCCTCAGGCCGTTGTTGTTGGCCCAGAGGAGTGGACAAGGTCCTCAGCCACCTGCCAGGCCATGGAGTCTTCTCCCTCAGGCCGTTGTTGTGGGCCCAGATTGCATGTTTGAGGCTGTATCCCTAAACATGCTTCTTTCTTCTTCTGCCACATCCAAATCCAAATATTGGTGATCCTCATGGTGATCAGTCATGATGACTGCCCTGAGAATATAATGCAGTAGCCTTTCATCAGCCTTCCACATCACAGCATGACACCCGTACCACTGATCCAGTTCCACAAGTCACTTTCTGGTCCTGAGCCCTTTTGGCACACAAAGTTCTCATCAGCACCAAGCCAGTATTGATGAAGTTGCTGTCCTCCATCAAGATGGGGTCAAGTGGGATTTATTCCACTTGGGGACCATCACCCTTCTCTGTGGACTTCGCCACCCAAGGTCATTAGTTCTCAAGGTTGTCAAGTTAGTTAACAGCCACCTGACACTCTGTGTTGAGTTGCTGGTGTATGGTCTACTCTATTACCATAGCAGGATAACCTGGCCAGCATGCTTACTTGGAAATAATGCCAGCTGCAATTTGACTTTCAGTTGAATAACACTCAAAATATTTTGTTGTTGAATAATGTTGTTTTGCCTTGAAGTACTAATAAATGGATGTTTTATGAAAATATTGTCTAACTAGAGTTAATTATAGGAAGTATGTTGAGAACAAAGTGGTTTAAATTGCATTGACGTGTTGGACAAGGAAGTTCTAAAATATGAGCAGCTCTTCAAAAAAAGTTATGCAAGAATGTAATCCTATTTATGCTGAAATGTATAGATTCAGAAGCTGTGTGTTAACTCTGTAGCATAGCATATCCACTCTGTTCTTTTCTGGGTTCATTAAAATATTGTTTATATCCCCCCCCCCCACAACACACCCAATTTACTCATAAAATCTGATTTCTCCATTCTTAAGAGCTATTTTCCCTGATGCATGAATATTTTTAGGCACAGTGAACAGGATACAGACAAACGATTACAGTGTAGAAGAGGAGATGACAGCTTTGCCCCTGCCATCTTCCACAACCATCATGTTGTATTTGGGTCTTGCTTGGATGTCTTTTAAGGAGCAGACATCATGAATCAGAAGCAGAGTACTTGTAGCATCATTTAATTCAAAAGGTAAGGAGGGATGGATCACAATCAAACAAGGGCTAATGAGAACACAGAGGGACATGACAATTGAGAGTCTCCATTGAGTTGCGAACTAAGTCTGCCGGCTGGACCCAATTGTTTGCAGAAGAATTGAATGTCAGGATCATTTAGGGTTAACAATGGTCCAATACAAGCAAAAGCAGACAGCTATGAAAAATAGCCGGCATGGTAGCCATTCTGCAGAGAACAGGGATACAAACTTGATAATGAGGCACTGCATTCACCATATCCTTCTGCTCTAATTACTTAGGTGAATAGGAAATACTTAATCTAAGGCGGGAAGAGGATAAAAAGGGAAAAAACCCCACTACGAAACCCTTGTTTTGTAAACACAAATAGGATAGTATTCTTTAAAGAAACTTTCTGGTATATATAGAATTGTAATCAACACTACACTCGCAAGGGGCATTTATGAAACATTTGCAAGGCAGTAGCCAACTGCAGTTTTAGTGTAGAAATTTTCAGTAGACAAATTGTAGAGTTGGCAACTATTAAGTATGTCATAGCTCTTAAATAATCAAATACAATTATTAAATTCTAATCTGAATTCTAAGTGACTGGTTTAAAAAATTAGCTTGCCAATGAAGCAAGGTGAATAGTTAATGTCAAGATTTTTAAATATTTTACTGTCTAAGTATCTTGTTAATAGCTACAGAAAATAAATTGGTTTCAAAAAAAATGTATGTATCCTAGTATTATATGGTAAACTACTTGCTGTGGAAAAGGTCTTTTATACCAGGTTTATGCAAGTCATCCTAGAGCATTTCATACAGTATATACAGGAGTGTAATTCATTGGAAGCTTGCTAATAAGACCAACTTTCAAAAAGTCACAGCATTCACAGAATGTGTCAGACAAAATCATACTTTTGCATCAGCAAGCCCACTCTAAAAGAGAAATCAAACAAATTGGATACTCAAGATGTGGTATTTTAGCTGGAATAAAAATATGAAGAATCGGGAACAGTCAAGGGGGTGGGGGAGGACTGGAAGGCCAGTTTCTTCTTTGAGACACTGGAGGAAGACTAGCAAGGATCTAGCTTAGCACCTGTCACCTTCATCAAGATGCCAAATCGACTCTTGTACAGTCTGAAGAAGCTCAATCAGGAACCATCTTCTTGGAAGGGTAGCAGTTCCAATATTTACAACACCACTGGGAGAAATGCAGCTCCTTGCTTGGAGCTGGATTTCCGCCAGTGGTGTTGTAAATATTGTCTGTATTGAGGTGATCATGAATGCTGAAAAGTACAGGTGGATTTTAATTCACCATACCATTTCTCCTGGAAAGCACCTGATTGGGGCTGGTTTTATTTTTCAACATAACAATTCCAAATAGATTGCTAATGCAGTGAAATCATATTTTGCTAATAAAACACTGACAGCCATGGACTGGCCTCCACAGGGTCCACACCTGAATATTATAGAGGCAATACAGGATGACATAGACAGAAATAAATAAAAGACAACCTAAATCTAAAGAATTCTGGGAAGTGCTGAAGGAATAATATCAGCGGCGGCAGCTGCTACTTGTATCCGAGTATACATTTTTCCTAGAAGTCATTTTCACGGTTGATTAATGTGTCTCTGGTGACTCAATAAACCGATTCTGGCATGAAACATGCAACTACACACATTACACAGAATAGGAGGTGGTGGGCGTAGTTGAGTTTGACGAAGCTTTCATGCTTGTCGCTTAGCCTCTTCATGTCTGTGGTGTTCTCCTTCGGAGTGATCAATAGCAGCGGAGATGGTTTGGCATCAAAGTGGGCAATCTGTGGCTGCTGCCTCCCAGGTTTGTGGGTTTATACCTGATGCCTTCATGTTTTGTTTCAGCTGGTCCTTATAACATTTCAAAGGCGCTCCATGAGCTCATGTACCAGAGCTAAGTTCCCCATAAAGAATTTGACGAAACCTGGAACCATCCATGCAGTGGACATGCCCTATCCGTCTAAGATGATGGCCTATGATGGAGGCTTCAATGCTATTTACATGTGCCTTCTTGAGAACTGCGATGTTGGTGACATAATATATACCAATAATATATAACATACCAGAAGATTATTTCAAAAAACTACAGGACAGTCTCCCCCAAAGAATTCAAGATGTGCCTAGAGCCAAGGGAGATCACACTAAATACTGACTTTTGCCTGAAGAGGCCATTTTGTTCTGGAAATTGTGTTTGTTTGAATTTTGTGTACACATTTCCTGTATTTCCTGTACTTGTGGATGACCATTAAAACTTTTCTAGGAAACAAAGCTTGTGGTAGCCTAAGACTTTTACACAGGATTGTACTTATCCCCATGACTGCTGCCAGTCAGCTGTTTATTTATTCTTTACATTTATATACTGCCCAGCAGGGTGGTCTGCCCACTCTTGGCAGTGTACAGCAATAGGAGAATGCAACATTTACAGAAACAACAATAAAAACAACAAATCACTCCAATAGTGATGTATGGCAACCATATATAACAATCAACCAAAGACTAAATACTAAATGTCATTGGGGATGATGTCCTGAAAGGCCTCTAAAGAGCAGCATCTTTAGTTGCTTTTTAATCATCCCCACGATGGGACCTGACACATCTCTGTTGGCAGTGTGTAGGTGCCACCACCATGAAGGTCCTCCTCCTTCTCATAGTCCTCTTCACCATTCTGGAGTTGTGCTGTTTGAGAAATGGGCACATTTTACTTCGACTTCCAGGAGCAGCAAGGACGATGTGGGCTGGATGAATGGGTGTTGGGGCCCAGATTCAGCCCACAGGCTGTAGTTTGGGCACCTCTACTTTAGACTATGTGACTATTTGATTCTGCAAATTTGCCTTGTATTTCTGCCACATTCTAAAACTTGAAGTCCTTACTTGCCCCTTGTAACAATTGAACAATTTAGAATAGCAATAGTAGTCTAGCTTTTCTTCAAATAAACGTGAACTAGGAATATGTTTAGCAGTAAAAACTTTAATCAGCACATCTACTGTGGAGACAGGAGGGACAGCTTTGTGAGTAACAAAGAGCAGAGCAGTTTCTTTAAGAAGACATAAATGCCAGTTTTCTTTGTGAGTCTTAGAGGTGCCTTAGAGATCCAGCTGTTTGGAAAAAGAAGGTGCATTCAAGGTGCTTTGTGGATGTTGATGTTTTATGAAAATATTATTTTCCCTCAGGATGGTCAGGTGTCTCATTCTCCCAATCTCTCTCTCTCTCTCTCTCTCTCTCTCTCTCTCTCTCTCTCTCTCTCTGTCTCACACACACACACACACACACACACACACACGAAACTGTCAAAATGAAGTCACCTTATGGTGAATCCATTCTGCAGTTTCTTTCACTTGACCTAGTGTGAGAAAGGTTGTCATTGTCTGGGGGAACTGGAAAATAGGTTCTTATACAGTAAAACCTCACATAAAGAGTACCTCGCTTAGAGACTAACTCGCTTAAAGAGCAAAATTTTCTCTGAATGGTTGTTTTGCTTAACAACGAAAACCAACCAAAAACTCACTTAAATCGGGGTTCACAATCCCCCCCCCCCCGCCAGAAGTCACAATTGGTAACTAAACAGCTTGAAGGTATGTAGTCTTTATTTGTCCACTCCAGTTGATCTATACTCAGAGGAAAAATGCAAGATTTTGTTCAGTGGGCTTTGTTTTTTGTAAATAGAGTTTCCCAATCCATTTGGGGAATCAAACAGTGAAAGTTATCTCTTACATTTAGTTTGAGTGAAAGTTAGGGCCAAGGAAGCTAAGTTCTACACCAGTGTTTCTCAACACGGGGTCCATGCCCCACTGGGGGACTTCCATTCCCAGAAATCTGTGTCCGTACATCAGCTGATCAGTGCTTTGGGGAATTGACATAGGCTTCTGGGAATTGAAGTCCAAAAACCAAAGATTGGGAAATACTGTTCTACACAAATAATGAGATACATAAACAAAATCATATTATGATAGCTCATATCTTTTCAAATGTTAGGTAACACTGGCTTCCAAATTACAATTCGGCATTCTGAGGGTTGTGCTTCAAGAAAAGGATGACATTTCCAAATTCTGATTTCCACTGGTGGCCCTTTAAACAAGGAGATAAACCAGATTGTGATTCCCATTGCCCATGACTGGTTGGCTGCTTTAAACCTCAGGTCTTCCTCTGCCAAGTCTTTGAGCTTTATGGTGAGTGAATAGATCCTTGAGCTAGGCTCTGTCCTCTCATCTGCCCACTCTACACATATCTTTTAATTCTTCCTAAATCCACAGACACTGGTTGTTTCACATGACATCACACACAAACATACCTCACGCACAGACACACATAAACTAGAGGCAGTGTCATATATTTTTCCTTCCTGGCAACGTGGAGCACCTTTTTTTTTACTCTATATTACATATATTAACTCTAGAGAAAAGGGAAAGCCACATGCTGTGTGGTGTTAATTCAGAAGCCTCTTAATCCATACTTTTCTGATTTACAGGTCCAGCTACAAAGGAGTGGATTTAAGAAGCCAGCTAGTTACTCACAGTGGTTTTTTTAATTAGACCAGGTTCCCACCCTAAGGCCCATGGGCCAGATCCAGCCCATGCTGCCATTTCATGTGTCCCCCACCCCTCCGAGGGTATTTGTGAAACAAAATGGCCACCCCTTTGAAGATGTTGGAACAAAATGGCCACCCCATTGTACAGGCAGGGCAAAATGGCCATCCGGCCCTTGAAGCTGACTGAGAAAGCATGACCCAACCCCCTGCTTGAAAAGGTTAGGAACCCGTGAACTAGACTTTGCTAATAAATTCTTCTGGTCCAAAAAGCTGTGTATTCTTTTTTCCTTCATGATCTGTTGCAAAGGGAGATACTATTCTTGAGATCACAGGTAAATTATAAACATGTTTCAAATAACAGTGGTAGTAAACAGCATTTTTAGTTTAATTGCCTAGTTCTGGGGTGGGCATCTTCACCAATTTTACTGGATTGCCATTCCCATGTAATCCCTAGCAAGTAAACCAGTGGTGAGGAATGCTGCTGGGAGATACAGTACAGTTAATAACATCTGTATACACCTGGTCTACATAGTTGACTTATTCCCTTTTAATAGCCTGGATGCCAGTCATTGTGTTTTAAGCTTGCATGTGTCTGTAATGGAACAATGCCTCTTACCACTAAAGACATACATGAATGCATGCTAAAAAACACATCAATTTATAGCACATTTCTCTTGTTGCACAGACTGTGTGTACAGAAAATTAGCTCCAGCAGCTGTAAATTTTCTGAGGATTTATCTAACCACAAATACAATGAAATGGGGAAACAGGGCTATATTAAACTGTGAAAGATGCTGCTGGAACACAGCCATTTCTGCAACATCCTGTAATTAATTTATCATGACAGGTCTGGCAAACTGAAACACCCAATTCATTTGCAACAGACTTGTTATGCTATATGTTTGCAACTTTGTGCTCATAATCAGGGCAGGTAAGAGTTGGTCAAACATAGCTGGTAACGGTGAGAACAAAAATGTGACATGACCATGATGCTTTTGTCAGCAAAGCAGACCCAAGACATGGCTGATTAAAACAGAGCCCTAGTGTTGATTCTCCCTCTCCATTCCCATTAAAAGTAATAATCTTCTTCTTCTTTCATGTCCTGATCAAATGCTGGACTGCCAAAATGAAGCCATTTTCTTGGCTTCCTCATTGACCAACCTTAAGTCCTCATTGGTGCATGTTTCTGGCAGTAATCAGCAGACCAGTAAATGAGCCGGTTCTGTATCTCTCCACATTGACAGCATGTTGCTGTCTGCCAGCACCCCTCACTTGAAAATAACAACGATATTAATGTTTCATCAAGTCATTTCATGCTTTATGATGATCCTTTTTGAGGTTTGCTAGGTACAGAGTGCTCAGAAATGGTTTAACATTCCCTTCTTCTGGAGGACATCCTGGAACTGTGCAACTTACCCAAAGCCACATAGACTGACTCTTCTCCTGGGAGGCAAAGTGAGGAATTGAACTTTTTACCTGTGGCTCTGCAGAAAGTTATCCAACTTCACCCCATTAGGTTGTTACTTTTATTAAAAGTTGCCCTATCCTTCCATTTAGTCATTTAATTTATGCTTCAATATCTGTGATACTACCACTCAAAGCAAGTTGTTTCACCTTGCAGTATGGCTGAGCCAGCTAGGATCCCCAAATCATTGGAGAGAAAAAAAGAAAGCAGTTGAAATGAAGTGTTCACAGACCTATTAAACCCAATTGCCAACTCAAGGTACAGTAGATCAATTGACTCAATGAAATGAACACTAGTATGGACTGAAAACCATGCAGCATTTGATTCCAGGAGACTATTCTGGTTGGAATAGCAAAAGGATTTAGCCTTTATTACGACGACGACGACACCGCACCTCACCACCCCACCCACCCCACCCACCCCATTTGCTGCAGGGAGACTTTCACTTTGGTTCTCATTTTTAGGGCATTTTGCCACATCCTGTTCTGTAAAAGAAAATCCAATTATTTGAATGTATGAATGGGAAATTTACAGAGCAGCCCAGTGGAGGCATGAGAGAGGCAAGCAATGGTGGAGAATATGTCTCATTCTCTCTCTTGACAAGCTCAGTCCAGCAAGGCCACAAGAAACAAGACATATATTTGACTTTTGGCCATTTATAAGTTCTTTTTCTTATTATTTTTTTAAAAACTGCTCTTCTCTTGTCATCAATGGGAGGGAAATAGACAATGACATCCCCAGGATTGGCACAGGTTGCTCCACTCCCATATCTAGCATTGTCAGAAAGGCTTGGATCTTGCCTTCTTCAATCCACCTGTGACTTGGGGTCAAACTGTAAGTTACAGATAGCCTGTCACTGAAAGTGGGAATCTATTGTGTTCCAGAAACATACTTCCAAATGGCCAATCACAAAACAAAGCAACCTAATTTAGATACAGTACTACAGAAGATGGGGAAGGTACTGTTGCAATAATCATCCATGGACTGGCCATCGTGCCCTGGTGGCACCAGCACTATAGGGCAGTATAGAAGTCTAATATTGCTACTTGTCATATATAGCTTGGCCCTTGTCCATGAAGTGACTCTTCTAAGGGGAATTCACAGCTAGAGTTCTGATAACAAAGGAACAAATCCAATGGACTTTCCTGTCACTGCATAGAGGAATTTGGGAACAGTAGGCCAGCATTTTGAAGTTTTTGGACCAGACTGCCTAACAGGGTTTGGCAGTAATGCTACAAGCACAGTACATTTACCAAGCTTAAGGTTCAAAATATTCAATTCATTGCTTAAAAATAAGCCAAGAAGAATGTTCTGTTTTAGAAGCAAGACACCTGAGCAAGCAAATAGGCTTATCCTGAAAACTCAAATATAAAAAGTACTGTTAGCTGCACATTTTTTTGATTAATCACTGGAAGAGGTGCCCTGAAAACCTGTGGAGCTTAGTTAAGGATAGGACTGTTTCACTGAGTTGCAGAAAAAGCAACAAAGCATTTGTGGGACCTTTAAACCTAACAAATTTTGTTGGGCATGAAGTTGAGTTTTAGCTTGTGACAAATGAGGCATCTTTTTAGGTAGTTGTCCATCAGAGAGGTCAGTGCAGGCTTTGAATTTATTTATTTATTTACTCATAGAGTAGACCCGACTCTGGGCGGCTTACATCATAGATTAAAATCACAGGTTAAAACCTTAAAAATTCATAAGAAAAATTACAACAATGTAACAGATAAAAACAAGGGCAGAAAGGGGTGGCTGTCCCTTAAATCCCTTAAATCAGCCAACCTGCATGGGATCCCACGTTCCTAGGTCCAAACCACTATTTAAAATATGTCATACATGTGAGGTGGGAGGACAAGAGTGTTTCTAAAATGAGCTGGGGAGCTGGGATAAACCTGAAATTGTAAATCTCTGGATGATTTGGTTTTACTTTTTAATACTTTTGCATTTTACCCACTAAAAGATTTGCAGAGACAAAATGAGTCACAATAAATGAGACAGCTTTGAGTAGGGCAACAGCTAAGAGAAGTGCTGTAATAAAAAAAATATTATCTATGTTTACATATTTATCTTCATAACAATAGCTATTTGTTTATCTGCTTGATGCAATAGCTGTAACATCTGTCTTTAGATATCGATTTTACCAGAAGAGTTTCAGCTGTTCATGTAAACTACTTTGTATGTCGTGCCTAAAGAACTGTAATAACAACTTGTCCCTAAGCAAAAGAGACGTGAGCTTTAATTTAGTCTCGGGGCTTCCTTTTCTTGTAATGAGTTACTCTAACTTGTCTTGTCACCGTGCAGTTGTGCCAGTGATTATTGTGGGTGACATCAGCCTTTAAAATGATTTCTATAGAAGGAGTTATAGCCACATGCATAAGCCTTTAATAGGCTTATAAAAGAGGGAGGAGGGAAAGAGAGGGTTAATCCTCATTATGGTTTGGTAATATGACATAATGAGAAAGTGACATTTGAAAAGTACACACAATAAAAAAATAAATGGATCAAGAGTGTGCCATGGGCATCAGAAGAGTCCCTCCTCACCCTCCCTCCTTAACAAGTACATACTGTACCTAATATGTTGCTCCTCATCTGCAGGACTTAGTAACTCAGGCCCAGGCTTCCTTCTTCTCAGTTCCCTCTCTTTCTACAGGGATGCCTGGAGAAACATTGTCTTTATAGCTCAAAGGAATTTCCTCTATCCTTGCGATCTGCTGCAATTCATACTCATTGAAAGCTTATCTCCTCCTGAGGATTCTGTATCCACTCAAAACCAATGCTTGACTAGCTCACTTTCTGGACTACAGTTCTCTAGATCAAGTCACCAGCTTGGCCACAGTCTGCAAAGCAACTTTTTCAAGCCATACCCCAAACAATCTTCTAAGTAGTACTGTACTAGTATTTTTACTAATTGTCTCATAAATGGTTATATAAGAATTAAATTAGTTGACACATCTTTTCAGAAACAAACTTCTCAGGCATCTTAGCTGCTGGAGGCCTTTGGAAGTTGCATATTACAGTTATTATTAACCAAGCACCCTAACTTCCCATGCTACCTGGAATTAGACTTTCCAGCATTGAATGTGCAGTTCTGAAAAGGACTCTTTAAACACATTCTGCAGATAATGTGCCTGCAAAGCTTTCATTCCTGATAATGAGAACCCTATAAGCTCCATTACACAGCCACACATGCAGCATGCTCTTCAACATGCAAAAGCTCTCTGACACTATAAGGTGGCTACTTTTAAAAATCTACTCATTTATCAGCCATTAATAATAAGGTAACAGAAAGAGCCTCTTTGAAGATTGTGGTATTTTTGAACCACAATCGGGGGTACCCCAGGCAACGGCCACCTTTTGCTGGCTAATCTTTCTCCCAAAAGGAAGGAAGTGCAGTTTCATGGCTGGCCTAAACACAGAAGAAGCCCCTAATAGTAATGTGTAAGAAGTTGTTATGTCCACAACATCTACAGAATGGCTTCTGTAAACTGGCTGCTTGGCTTAGTGAGTTAAGTATGGGTTGTGAGCTTGATTGCCCAACTGAATCTCAGGAGAGAAGTCAACTTATACAGCCTCAGGCAGGCTACCATGTCCTAAAGCACTGGTGCCCAAACTAAGGCTCAAGGGCCGGGTGCAGCCCCCAACGCCAATTCATCTGGCCCACGAAGCCCTCATTGCTCCTGAAAGCGGAAGTAAAACATGCCCATATGGGCGTGTTTTACTTCCACTTCCAGGAGCAACGAGGGCTTTGTAGGCTGGATGAATTGGTGTTGGGGGCCGCACCCGGCCCCCAGGCCTTAGTGACCAGCTTCCTGAACCACATGATTGGCCCATGGCCCAAAAAGTTTGGGCACCCCTGTCCTAAAGCATTCTCAGAAGAAGGATCTAGTGAACCATTTTTGAGTACTCTGAACAGGGCCGTAGCTAGGAGTCTAGATTTGGGGAGGGGTTTCAGGAGACGCAAAAAAATTACAGGAGGGGCAACAATGTCACACTCACATATATAACAATGGCACCACAGGGTGGTTTTTGGGGGGGCTGTTAGCTCAGGAGGATTTTTGCTGCCGACGCTGATGGGTTCCCCTGGCTATGGCCCTGACTCTTTATCAAGAAGATCCCAGATAGGGTTGCCATTGATCAGAACTGATTTAGCACCAATTAGTTACTATTCACCTGGAAACAGAGACAATGGAATAGATTGTTGGAATTCAGGATTTTGCAAGTAACTTTAGATGGCCCTAAAAATAGTGTCCTCTGATCATTCTTTGTCCTGTATCATTGTAATTATCAACTTACTCCAATTGCTGCTATCTCTAGTCCCCACCATAAATTTAAACCTTCACATTTTTAGGTCAGTGCCCAAACAGGGCTATAACCTATATATATATAGGTAACATTTCTCTCCATTTATTTTTATCTACTAAAATTGTGTTAGAATTCATGGGCCTCTTGTGTTCTGTACTAGTGCTATCAAAATGAATGTTCTGAGAATCCACACTCCCCAATGCCAGCTATTTGTAGGTGAGATGTTCTGGAATAAAGCATAGGTGTGCAGGTGTCTTCTTGCAACAAATGCTTCATGTATGAACTATTCTCCTCATGCACCTTTGTTCTCCCCAGGGGAAATCCCTACAGATTGGCCATGCTTGATTTCTCATTGCCTGTTCTCACGGTCTATCTGTCTGTCTGTGCAATGCTACCTGACATAGCATGTTGAAATCCTTACCTCCCAAAGCAGCAATGGAAATCTACCCCACCCCCCTTACAATTCCCTTTCACCTCTACCATTGGCCACACTGGGCAGGCCAGCCAAGGTATATATGGAGAGCCAAAGGTTCTCACCTCTTCCCAAAAATGTCTACATACATATCAAGATTGACCAAGGAGATGAGCCCAAACTGCTTACAATAGGGTGGTTTTCAATTAGAGGAGAGATAACAGGTTCCAGCAATAAGGAGGAGGAAGGTTGTTAACATTCAGGATTTTGTGAGTAACCCCAAATGATCTTAGAAAAAATGGCCCCTAACTATGCCTCTCTCCTTAGTTCAACTTTTTAAAAGGCATCAGTCCAGGTGAATGGCTTTGAGTTGTTTTTGAAGGCAATTTATGACTTTAACAATTGTCATCCCTTCATGAGTTATACCAGGGCCTACTTTGCTTCAAGGCTGGGGTGGAGCATGACCAGAACAGCTGAACGCCTCGGAGTCTTTGTTCTCTTGGAAAGAGGAAGGGTTCCCTTTCCCCCAGGCTTTCCTATAGTTTTAAATGAAGCTGTAATTACGATCTAGTGATAAGAGATACATGTTAGAGGGATCTGCCTGAAGAGGAGGAGTTGACTCCACCACCACCACCACCACAAAATGAGTTTGTACACTGCTTTAGGTAAAGGAAAGCAGAGGAAAACACTTCCCTGGTACATTTTATAATCTGCTCCTTGTAAACAATACTGAAGCCATATCAGTACATATGTACTGTACATATATTACAGGGAATACATATAATAGAACAGAGATTATTTTAATACATACATACATACATACATACATACATACATACATACATACATACATACATACATACATACATACATACATACATACATACATATGGATATATTAAAAATAATCTCTGTTCCATTTAGCTTCCCTTTTAGATCTCCATTCCAGGAAGGAAATAGTGCAGTGCAGTGCAGTATTTCAGACAGGTTTAAGGCTTAATTAATGAGAATATAAAAAAAGATGAGCCATGCTGGATGAGACCAAGGGTGTATGTAGCCTAGCAGTTTGTTCCCAGTGAGCACCCAGATGCCTTCCAAAGCCAACAAGTTGAACATCAGCACAAAGGACTCTTTTGCTGTGCTTATGGCTGTTCTCTTCTGATAGGTATTGCACCAGCTCTAAATGCTCCAGCTCTGGCTTGTGAATTAGCTTCAGAAGAATAGCCATTACTTACAATCTTCAGATATATCCATTAACCACCGTAGTAAAGGTTAATTGTAGAAGCCTACGTGTGAGTTATTTATTAGCTACATGTCTCTCTTTCCTTTCCTCCAAAGACCTCAAGGAAGCACATATGCTCCCCTGCTTTAACCTTAACAACAGCCTTACAATAAAGTTGTTGTCACTTGAAACAGAGGCCAGCAGTGCTATGCTTTATATAGTTATCCCAAGGGGGAGGGGGGAGGGGAAACAAAGATTGTGATTTTTCTTACATGAATGAAGCTGTTGATAGTATATTTTCCATTCCAAGGCCGATAACACAACCCTTACTTTGCCACATACCACTGAGAAGGGATGGGATGGTCATTTGGAGGCAGAGGACATGCTTTGCATGTAGAAGGTCCAAGATTAAGTTGTTCTTCACATCTGTGTTTTGAAAAGGATCGGGTAGAAGGTGATGGAAAATGTCCTAGAGTCAGACCCTGGAGAGCTGCTCTCACCTCAGATATCTATGGGTTGCTAGATCTGCCTTTCCCATTGTGGTGCCAGATGAAGAGATTTTGTGGACAAATTACCTTTTATGTCTTCACTTTCTTCCATGATCATGGAGAAGAACCATATAACTGTTCTCCATCCTATTACTCTCAGAAGTGTTACACAATAGCTCTGATCTTCCCAAACCTGCATGGCCAGTTTTTCTGGCTGGAAATAAAGGGAACACAGGCAACTACCTTATACTGACTCCATTTTGCCAAGTACTGTTAGCACTGGCTAGCAGTAGTTCTTGGGTGTTTAGAGGCAAGATATCGCCATCTCTAGTTCTACATGTCAGGGATTGAACCTGGGTCCTGCTGTATACAAACTACATGCTTTATGGTGGAGTGGGAAAAACCTGGTTTACTGTGGGGAAAGGTGATGTAATCTACTGTAAAGGGGAAGGAAGTAAAAAAAATAAGACTATTATTCTGAGTACCTACACAGTTCAATGAAGACTTCTTTGAATTCAGTGATATTTACTTATGAGTGAACAAGGTGCTGTGAGTTCCACTGTAAATGAAAGGCCAAGTGACAGTTATGTTGGTATGTTTGGTGTCTACAATTATATATGCAGGGTTGGCCTTGCCATTGGGCAGAACAAGCTAGTTGCCTTGTTGCCAAATGCTGGCTTGTTGTAACTCCCAGCCCTAGCTGATCCTGATCCTCCTCCTTATGACCAGAGGACAATGCTATAGGTCACAAGCTAGTCTGCTGCCCTAAGGTGAGCCGAAGAATGTTATCCCATCAACAAGGTTGGAGCAGGATTGTTGCTGGTCGAGTTGGCATCTAAGATAGTTAAGATAGTGGGAACAGAGTCACATTATATTTTATTTCAAGCTCAAGATGTTACCTGAACGTCTGGGGGTGCCCCTGGCAAGGAACACCCCTTTACCTGCGTTACCTGAAGCCCAAAATTACTGCAGTATCAATTACAATAGATTTATTTTAGTACAGATTTCTCTGGCAGGCGATTGAATGAGACTGGTGAAGATAAGGATATACAGTAAAACACCAGATAACGATTGGATCGGATAGTGCTAAAATCGCATAACGTTAAGTAAACTGGGGAGGAGAATTGGATTGAATAACGTTAAGGTCCTATGGGATGGATCGGATAACAACCGCTAAAGCCTGTGCGGTTACAATGTATCTCTATGGAGCTTTAACGTTATCCGATCCATCCCATAGGATTTTAACATGGATCGGATAACACTAAAAATCGGATAACACCAAGACTTGTGGAACCAAGTTTTAACGTTATCCGGTGTTTTACTGTATATAGAAAAAGTAGATTGCAAAAGAATAAAATTAAATATAGGATATAATATGCAAAGAACTATGAGGCAAATAAACAATCCCATAACACGTGGCCATTATGCCATAAGAAATTGCTATCACAGGGTACAATCAGAAAGGAAAATAATTCTGCCCTAAACCAAGGAAGGAGCAGGCTTATATACATTAAAGGGAGACAAAAGGGGGCTTGTACAAGCAACATTGTTCCAATGGATTATATGGAAGGAGAGTGGGTCTGCCCCTCACATTTGATTTGCTTAGGAGTGTCCACATGGAAGGAGAGAATCCCACCCCCACTCTAGGTTGGTCCAGGGTGTCACATGGAGAGGTAAGTGGAGCTTTGCCATGTGCTCAACCTGTAGGTCTTCCAAGATGAAGGAGGAGCTGGACAAAGCTAGTCCATATAAGGAAGGTATTTATGTTCTTTGTTGTGATAGCTGAGAAAGTAGATAATTTCTGAGGTATTAGGTTGTGAGTAGGAAGCAGACAACTGCAGATAGCAAATGTCCTTAACAAAGAGGTCTCCTTCCAGTCTTGATGGGTTTAAATGGCACCTATTGTTCTCTCTGGCTTCCAGGTACCTTTCCTGGGATGTCAGCAGCATCTCTGGTTTTTGTTCCTATTCTGACCTTTTCAATTTGACCTTCTAAAACAGGAAGAATTTTAATATGCTAGTTTTTACCTCTTATCTAACAATTTATAAGGAAAACCGATGCTTAAGATATATCTACACATAATATTTCTTCCAGAACTTCCCAAATGAATCCCCTTGGTGCAGTGCTTCTGTAAACAACTGTTTCAGGGCTTCTGTGCCCATGTACTTTGCACAGACATGTGAATTAACAGGGAAACTTTTATTAATATCAAAACAAAATGTAACTTCTTAATATTAGGTAACAAAGACAACTTGAGTTGCTTTTTGCATGTATAGAGCACTGGGAGCCCACATACCGGTAGTTTTTCTTCTTAGGCCATATCTGATTCTGATTATTGGCAATTGTCATGGCGATCAGCCATGAAGATTGTCCTGAGAATATAATGCAGTGGCCTTTCATCTGCCTTCTGCAGCGTGACACCCGTACCACTGATCCAGCTTCACAAGTTACTTTCTGGTCCTGAGCTCTTTTGGCACAAAGTCCTCCTCAGCCCCAGGCCAGTATTGATGAAGCTGCTGCCCTCCATCAAGTTGGATTCGAGTGGGATTTAATCCACATGGGAACCATGACCCTTCTCTGTGGACTTCGCTATCCAAGCCTGTTAGTCCTTAGGGTTGTCAGGTTAGCTAACCTCCACCTGACAATCAGTGTTGAGTTGCTGGCACTATGGTCGACTCTAGTGTCTGCCTAAAGGTGTTGCATTCTCACTTTAGACAGTGGATAGACAAAGCTGCATGCGACACACTTTTGTTCTCCAAGTATGTATCTACCACAAAGATCTTCTTGAGAAAAAGGGTGCCTCTGGTTGTAATCAGTGAGAACATGCTTAGTAGAGGGTCAAATGGAGAGTTTTTCTGTCAACCAGAGCCTGCTTTGTTCACCTTTCCCCATACATAAAACTCCCTGACTGAATAAATTGGTGTAATGCTTACCAGGAACAAGGAACACAGGAAGAAACAAGCTATGTATTGTCATTTGTTAGGGCTTACCTATGTGAGCTTGACAGCACCTATTGTTCCGATACAACTGAAGACTGTCCAAGTTCTTTGTATCATTAGATTATCACCATGGTGCTAAAGCTTCAGTTCCTGCACAGTCCAGGAGTTTCAAGGCATCAAGAAGTACTTATCTGTGTCTTTCATCTAATGTCTGTGAAAGAAAGGCGCAAACTATTTCCTAAACTGAATAAAAACTTGGCCACACCTGTTTATATGCAAAATGACTTTGATTTTCTTATCACTTGTGGGGTTGATATATTACAGTTCTACCCTCCTGTTTAAGAGACAGAGTAAGTAATTGACATAGCTTGTTCAGATAGGGAAGATAGGGAAGTTGTAGTACAGTGGGACTGTAAAGCCTGGTAATCCAAAACCAAGAGTGTTGGGACACTAACAGCAAAATTGTTTATTTGTCTATCACTATGGTGTGCAGTCCTCCTTAAACCACTTTTTCAATGTGCCTAAATGGTTGCTTTGGTTGGGTTTGAACTAGCAAACCTTTCAGTAGATGGAAAGGTTTTTTCTACCTGTGGGCAGTTTTCAATATAGCAAAACTTTCCCACTGTTTGCAATTGGGCTGAGTGGCAGAACTACTCCTAAAATCCTCTAACCCAGGAGCTCTCAACTTTTTAAAGCTAGGGGCCAGGTCACACTCCCTCAGACAGCTTTGGGGGATGGACGGCCATTTTGCCCTTCCTCCACCACATGGCACTTCCTGGTGTGGTTGAGACGGTGGGAGGCCGCATGAAATGGTGCCGCAGGCCACATCCCTGCCCTAACATCTGGAGTAGCCCAGTCTGGTCTTAAGAGTGTAGAAAATCCTCTGAAACAATGGAGGAAATAGCATTGCTGAGGGAAGTGTGAAACTCTCCTTTCCATCAGTAGCTAAAATCCTCTTGTGAAGTCATACTACTAAATGTCTCCCTTGCTCAATAACCAGCCATATCCGACTCTAGGTTTTGGTGCTCATCTCCATTTACAGCTAAAGAACCAGCACTGTCTCTGTCAATAGACGTTTCCATAGACATGTGGCAGGCATGACTAGACATCAGAGTGCACAGAACACTGTTACCTTTCCCATCAATGCAGTACCTATTTATCTACTTCAGTGGTTCCCAGTGTGGGGTACACGCCCCATGGGGGACTTCAATTCTCAGAAGCCTAAGTACCTGATCAGTGCTTTGGTCCAAAAACCAAAGGTTGGGAAGCACTCATCTACGTAATTTTGAATTGCTATGTTGGCAGAAGCTGGTACAGAAACGGGGCTCACTCCATCATGCAGCACTCAGGTCTCAAACTGCTGACCTGCTGACCTTTTGGTCGTCAAGTTCAAAATCTTAACCACTAAGCCACAACAGTCCCAGAAGTCATACTACCATAAGACAAATGACACAGTTTTTGGAGGCAATTTGCCTCAACAGAATTCATCACTGGAGGCAATATCTATTGCATATTGAGTTATGTGGCCCAGTGTGCAAGTACAGTAAAACCCTGGTTTATGAATGCCCTGGTTTATGTTTGCCGTGGTTTACAATGGCAAATTTTATTAAATTAATGTCCTGGTTTATGTTTTTTTTTCAGTTTACAACTGGGAATTGCACTATTTTAAACTCTAAAATGGCGACTGGTGCCATTTTAGAGTTTAAAATAGTGCCTACCCTTTCTTCTTCTTCTTCTTCACAATAAAATTATACAATATAACACAGTAGCCTTTCATTTGCCTTCCACATCATAACATGACACCTGTATCAAAATGTTAGTCTTCAAAAAGCTAGTAAATTATTACCCTCTTGCAAACATCATTTGCTTGAGAGGGTTTTCTGCCTCTGTTCACAACTAACATGAAGTGCTGTGTTACTTTTTTGCCATCTACTTCTTCTTCTGTCGTATCCAAATCTGAATGCAGTATAAGCAATCATCATTCCTGAGAATATAATGCAGTGGCCTTCCATCCTTTCTCATCGCAGCATGACACCCATACCACTGATCCAGTTCCGCAAATCACTTTCTGGTCCTGAGCCCTTTTGGCACACAAACCCTCAGCCCCAGGCCAGTACTGATGAAGCTGCTATCCTCCATCGAGATGGATTCATGTGGGATTTAATTCACTTGAGGGCCATCACCCTTCTATGTGGACTTTGCTACCCAAGGGTGTTAGTTCTCAGGGTTGTCAAGTTAGTTAACTGCCATCTGACAATTGGCGTTGAGTCACTGGCAGTATGGTCTGTTGACTCCATTCTATTACCATAGCAGAATAACCTGGCCAGACTCAATAATGTCTATAGTTTGAAGCAATGTGGCTTCAAAAATTACTCCATTTGTGTAGTTACTCATGAAGGTTTTGGTCAATGTGAATAACCTGTACTCCGGCCAGTTATTTCCTATGCTATATCTTTTGCTTTGTGATTTTGTAGCAGTCATTTGGGCATGGGGGAAAACCTATGCTCCTTCAGTTGTAGATTAATTCATGCAGAATAAATGTTAAATTCTGCCTTTCCTCTGAAGGCTTAGTCTGTCTCCCATGGTTCTCCTCCTCAATTTATCCTCACAGCAAGTCTGTTGAGTAGGTTTGGCTGAGAAAGCAGGTTGTTAATCCAGGTAGCCTTGTGAGTTTCATGGCCCTGTAAACTAGAACCTGGATTTCTGAAATCCCAGTCCAACACTAGAACAACTGGGCTACACTGGCTCTTGAATGTAGTAATGCTAGCTAAATCTATGGGGTAGCCTCATCTGTCACTGTACCTTGGACCAGCCTCTAAGCATTGAATGCATATTGCCAGCTTCGCTAATCCACTTCATCACTATTCAACCAGGAGTTCATAAGTGCCCCAAAAGTTTTCAATAAAGTTTTTAAACACCACATTATGCTTAACACATCCTCATTGTGCTGATGTCCCAAAAGCCAGCTCATAACATAGCTGCCCAGAGTCGCTTTGCGCATGGGGCAGCATACAAGTGTAATAATAATAATAATAATAATAATAATAATAATAATAATAATAATAATAATAATAATAATAATAATAATAATAATAATAATAATAATCATCATCATCATCATCATCATCATCATCATCATCATCATCATCATCATCATCATCATCATCATCATCATCATCATCATCCTTGTCCTCTCTTTCCCAATTTCTTAGCTGCTCTCTCCTCTTGCACTCCTTGTTTCCATACATGTAGGGCCGGCCTCCTCTCCTTTTCTCTTTGCAATAACCCTTTCCTCTCTTTGCCACCACAAACCTCTTTGGACCTCATTCTTTGTTACATCTTCCCTTTCTCATCCGTGCATGCCATTGCTCTTTTTCTCTCTTTTAGCCCACATAGCACATGTTTCTTCGTTCTGTTCCAGTATAGCTCTCCCTATAGCCAGCCTCTGACATTGTTTACTTCTGTATTCCCTTCCCCATCTCATCTTAGCTTTGCTCCTCCTCACTGTAAAGGAACCGGAGCATCCCACTCTGCCATAAACACAGTCTCTCTGGTGTGCTTTGTCCTACAGATAGCAAGCTGGAAAACTGGTGATCACTTCCCTGGTCTCCCTCTGAATTGAAATGGAAGAGAAGATGGGAGAAGCAGGCCTTCCTCATGTTCCCACTCCCACTTCTGATGAACCTTCAGTGTCTCTGTAGAGCAGGGGTTCCCAACCTAAGGCTTGTGGGCTGGATCCAGCCCATGATGCCATTTCATGTGGTCCCCCGCCCTCCAAGGGCATTTGAGAAACAAAATGGCTGCCCTTTGAAACTGTTGGGACAAAATGCCCACCCCTGTTGTGCAGACAGGGCAAAATGGCTGTCTGGCCCTCACAGCTGACTGAGAGAGCGTGACTCGGCCCCTTGCTTGAAAAGGTTAGGACCCCCTGCTGTAGAGCCATGGTTCCCAACGGTGGGTCACATGCCCTACGGGGGGGTGCAATTTTAATTTTAATTGGGGGGGGGGCAATTAGAGAATGAGTTATTACCATTGAATGGCCTTTTAAGCTTCCTCCATGTCAGGCCTTGTCGCTCCTGGAAGCGGGACGGATGAATCACAGCAAACCCATTTATGTGGATTCACAGGGGCTTGGGCTTCTGGGAATTGAAGTCCAAGAACATCTGGAGTGCCAAGGTTTGCCATCATGGCTCTAGACGGTTCACAAATTAATTAGCATTTTGCCCCAAACATGCTGGATACTCATTTTACCGACCTCATGATGGTGATGATGATGATGATTTTGTATTATCCTAAAACATGAAAAAGAACAACAATGCTTGTATTGGAGAAGGGAGTAAGAAGTACAGTAATACCTTGGTTCCACAAGTCTTGGTGTTATCCGATTTTTAGTGTTATCCGATCCATGTTAAAATCCTATGGGATGTATTGGATAACGTCAAAGCTCCATAGAGATACATTGTAACCACACAGGCTTTAGCGGTTGTTATCCGATACATCCCATAGGACCTTAACGTTATTCGATCCAATTTTCCTCCCCAGATTACTTAACGTTATGCGATTTTAGCGTTATCTGAGGTAAACGTTATCCGAGGTATTACTGTAAATGAAATATGAAGGGAGGTGATAGGATACCAGAAACTGGACCTGGGAATGCAAGGAACATAGACACCATGATCTACTGTGTTTTGAGGAAATGGCCCGACTGCTAAACACATTTTTTATGTTTCACTCTACAACACCCAGGCAGGGTGAGAGATTTTTGTGCATCTCAGCCGTGAAGCTTCCATTGTTGGCATGGAGGGTAGATGTGCTGATTGCCGCTTAATTAATTCCTTTTGAAATCATTCAATATATAGAATATGGCTCACAGGAGACAGATCAAGTCTCCTAGGATGGAGTTGCACTCCTGCTCCCACTACAACAATGCTGTCCTTCCCCATATCTGTCAAGCAGAAACACCATCAAGTAGAGGCATTGGCTTTCAGAAGCAGGAGCTGGCCCAGCAGTGACAACTGAATGGGTGATCCTGGAAAACCAGGCAAGGCTATGATGTAATTACTTGGCAGCCACATCCTGTTCATTGTTAGATCAATTATCAGTATGCATGAAATGGACATACATGCGCGCACACACGCACACACATAAGCACACAGACAAAGTAGCAGCGCTCCGGTTCAAATACAAAGAACACTGTGAGGCACATAATTACTGGGTTGGTTCTTTATATTTAAATAGCTTATTCCCAACTAATCTGGTTCTGCTCATAATAAACTATAATATTTATTTGCAAATAGTCTTTCAATTATTATTTTTTCAAAGAGAGGATTATAAATGCAATGACATGTTTGAAGAAAATGTATATCTCCAATTTGTTTCTGTGTTACGTCTTATTGCTACTATTGATAAGAAAAAAACAGGGTCTCGTTTTTATTTTTTTCTTTCTAATATATTTTATACAGTCCATGCCAATCCCAAATGACTCCATGGATCCTCATGTTGCACATACAGTAATACCTCATATAACATTAGTATCGAATAACACTAAAATCGCATAACATCAAGGAATCTGGGGGGAAGAATTGCATCAGATAACATTAAGATCCTATGGGATGCTTCAGATAACAACCGCGAAAGCCTGTGTGGTTACAATGTATCTCTATGGATCCCATTGAGGATCAGATAACACTAAAAATCATATAACACGAAGACTTGTGGAACCAGGTTTTAGTGTTATATGAGGTTTTACTGTATTTGTAACATTTCACTTATCTGTAGTTTCAAAAACAGCACATCCACTTTGTCAGTATCCTGGCACTAACATTTGCTGGTTTATTAGCTGAATCTTAAAAAAAAAACACCCTACCAAACACTTAAAAAAATAACCAGTTGATCTGTTGTATTGTTCAATTACTACTCTAGTTGCCTTCTATGTGTGGAAGGAGGAGGGGAATTATCTTAACCTTTGACCTGGGCAATAGCTTGGGGAAAAATAGCTTGGACCAGCCTTGCTGTGTTTGTTGTTCAGTCGCACAGTCGATTCCGACCCTTTATGACCCTATGGACCACTGTCCGCCAGGCACTTCTGTCCTCCATCCTCCTCCTCAACTCGCTTGCTGTACTAGGACAGTGATTTCCACATGTTGGGGGGAAACTGTGTTAGTTACTATTACAGCTACAACTATAGTGACCACCACCACTTAACAGAGCACACAAAATGTTGACAATAGAGGAGATATGGCTAACCTGACAGGGACTCAAGGTTGACTCAGCTTTCCATCCTTCCAAGGTTGGCAAAATGAGTACCCCAACTTATCACAGACACACTTGTGAACCACGCAGAGAGTGCACTAAGCACTATGGGGCAGTATAGAAGTGTAATTGCTAATTGCTATTCTAGCTTCTTCTTTCATGTCTGGATCAAACGATGGACTGCCGAAATGAAGCCACTTTCTTGGCTGTGTTGTTGGTGAAACTTAAGTCCTCATTGGTGCATTTTTCTGGCAGTAATCAGTAATAGTCTAGTTCAGTGTTTCCCAAATGCTGGTTTTTGGACTTCAATTCCCAGAAGCCTAAGTCATTTCCCCAAAGCACTGATCAGCCAATGTACTGACTGAGGCTTCTGGGAATTGAAGTCCACTAGTGGGCTGTGTACCCCTTGTTGGGAACCACTGGCCTAGTTAAGAAATATGTACAACCAGGAGAAGAGTTTGGAAACGTAAGAAAATGAGAAGGGCTCCTAATTTATAGTTATGGCCATGTTGTGTTGGTAGCAGCTACAGAAATGTAAACACATCTTCATTCTCTCTCTCTCTCTCTCTCTCTCTGGGAAGAAAGGGTTAATTAGCCTCAGTAAAACATTGACAATCACTAGGGACTCCCTCAAGTAAGATAAAAACAAGCCTGCACCTGGATGCTGACACTGGCAGGCAGAACCCATTTCTGGTCAGCTACTTTGTTCGCATGCTTTGTTCTGCCAGCTGCTTTGGATGCAGGTGGAAAGATGGACTTTGCCATCTATAAAAACATATTTTTTTAAAAATAATAATAATGAAATGCAACTTCCGCTTCACCTCTCAAGGGATCAAAGTTAGTTTATCTCTGTGGCTGCAAGAAAAAGCAGGGTAGGCAGGCAGGCAAGGCAGAGAGAAACATGAGGAGGAGGTCTGTGACAGGAAAAAAGAATCGGTGAAGATTTGGTACATCTTTGGGTGGGAAAGGAACTGGTGGTGATTGCTAAGCACCCAAAGTGGAGCAACAACAACACCTAGACATGTCAAGTGCTCCATTCAAACTGATTCCCACAAAGGAGTGTGATGTACATCTTCAAATGGAGAGCTATTGTTTTTGTGCATGTATGCTAATGCAGAGAGATGGATCCCTCTACAGCAGGGATGGCCAAACTACAGTCTGCTGGCTGGCCACAGCCCATGGCACCATTTTATGTGGCCTGCTGCCATCCTCGCCACTACTGGAAGCAGAAGTGGAAGCGGACATGTTTACAACAACCATAAAACATGGCTGCACATAAGTAAACATGCCCATGCATGCGTAAACTCATCTATGCCTGCGATAAACGCTGCTATTAATGCACCCACGGCTGTTGTAAACATGTTTGTGACAGCCATGGATGTGTTTTATGGCAGCGGTTGGGAGGGGAAG
This sequence comes from Furcifer pardalis, assembly GCA_030440675.1. NCBI lineage: Eukaryota > Metazoa > Chordata > Lepidosauria > Squamata > Chamaeleonidae > Furcifer > Furcifer pardalis. The sequence continues at coordinate 91,971,370 of CP126890.1, read as the reverse complement.
AACCACATGACTGGCCCACTCAGCTGTCTGAGGCCGTGGTCTGACTCACCGCACAAAACGGTTGGGAACGCCTGCTCTACAGGCTTGCAGGCATGTCCTCACACAAAACCATGGCTGGCCAAGCAGCCCTCACAGATTTAGGTTGTGTTGAATATGGATGTTTAAAAAAGGCCCACCTACAATGAAAGTTAGATTCCTTGGCATAGTAGGAAAAGGCAACCACTATGGATCAGGATTCATAAAAACGCAATAAATCTAGAGGGAGGCCTCAAGGCCCTTGACTTTGAAGGAAGGGTCCCACTCCATGTTTAATTTTGTGTGAGGTAGGAGACAGCATGAGTGCTCAAGGACTTCCAAGGGCCACTACCAAGATTTCTTTGTGTGTGTGTTTGTAAGTGATCATATTTTAATATTTGTTTTGCCTGCATTTTTATGCCTGAAGAGCATATGATCTGAAGCATGGGTAGCCCTCAATGCCATGAGAAATTCCCTCCTAAGGGAAAGTATTCACATTTTTAGGAGTACATCAGGGGCGTAGCTACCGCCGTATCTGCCGTATCAATTATACGGGGGGCCCGGGCCATGGGGGCCCCCAACGTGCGTAAGCAAAAATTAATAAAAACTTCCCAATTTTTTTTATTTCACAAATGACAAAAGTCAAAAAAAGCAATTTCTTTTTTTCCCGTGTAAAGCGTGCGTTCAAAAGTTGGCAACATCCTACATCGGTTATTGCGGGCTGCGGGATTTCCCCATTTAAGTCATTTACTTCAACGGGGGAATCCCACAATAATCGATGTACATACAATACGATGATACGATGATAAACCACGGACGGAGAGCAGTGTTTATTGACGCGTTTGTAAAAATTTTGGAAAAAGTGACAGATAGATAATTATGATGAATAAATATTTCTTTTAATTTTATGCAATTTTTTTTCTTTTGTGAGAAATCTTTACCCTTCCTAAGGGCCCCCAAACAAATTTTTATACGGGGCCCCGCCAAGGCACGCTACGCTTCTGGAGTACATGTGAATATCTTGACTTGTCAACATTACCCAAGAAACCTTCCTTTGTGACGTTAGTTTTGAGCTTCAGTCAGGACAGTTAGAGGGGGCTTATTTCCACTCTCTGTTCTACAGCAGGAATGAACAATTTTGTGTGTCCACAAAACCAATATTTCATTCCTTTCAGTCAGCCTCTTAAACAAGCAAAATATCAGAACCAAATGTTGCCAGAAGTCTGTTTTCTGTTTCATTTCTGGGGCGTAGGAGGATTGGAGTTGCAACCTATTTTATCATAAAACCACAGTTTCTAGAGGCTTCCCGGAATGGAAAATAAAGTTGGGAGGGGTTAACAGGAAGAGATATCCAAGGGACACAGAAATAGCTATTGGGCCTCATGCGGCTCAGCAGCTGGATTTTACCCCTCTCCCCAACCCATTCAATGGCATCATGGATTTGGGTAATAGGCTGACAAATTCAGAAAAGTATTCTACCACATGTGTTGTTTAATTATTTTGTCACCAAGCTCGGTGTGGTATCAGGTGAGAGAATCATAAACATAAGACAGGAGTTCTCAAGCTTTTTAAGCTGGGGGCCAGGTCATGCTCCCTCATACAGCTTTGGGGGCCAGACAGCCACAGCACTTTCTAGTGTGGTGGAGGCAGAGGAGGGCACATGAAATGGCACTATGGCCACATCCCACCTGTAGGCCGCAGGTTGAGAATCCCTGACATAAGAGCTGTCTTTGCCCTCATCTCATCCCATGGGCTATCTTATTTATGCCATCCTGCATTATTTCTACTGCACTTGCCAAGACAAAATGCGATTACTGTACAGCTGTTTTTAGCTGTACAGCAGCATGCTATAACTCTCCAGGTTATTGTGAAAATAAAAATATAGTGGAATAAGGTGCCATGTGCACCCAAACTAAACTAAACAATAACAAAAAGAGAGGCGACAATAAATATTACTCAACCTTTGTTTAGACAACCATACAATCTTTTTTTTTAATTCCCTGGAGGACAAGATCAATCCTGGGGCAACAAGTTCTTAAATGGCACCTTATAATATTCCACTTACACTAAATTCTGGAATGCTTACAAGGATGGGGCCTGATGAACATGACATGGTAGAATACTCAATAAAGTCATGTTTCTTGAGCAGTTCTTTTGCCCTTTCCTCAGGGTCGGTATCCTGAGCCCACCCGTTTGGGAAAACTGTGTTGTCCAATCATGATTTATCAAAGAAACATGATCTCATTCCCAACAACACCTCCTTCAGAGTCAAAAGTAAATACCCCCCCCCCCAGTTGCATAAACATAGTTCATACTTCTTCATTGTAACATGTTAATAAGCAATTTTATGTCTGCTGTGTTGTGTTCTCTTTCTCACACACTGTGGTCTTAAATGTGATGGCAATTAGATACGTATAACCAAGGAAGGAAAAGGATGTTGACAGGTGTTCCTGGAAGGCAAAACTTCTTTGGGCTGTCACCATTCTATAGTTTTTGCATTTGGAGTTCAAGTCTGAATGGCAGCGAAGATGTTTACTCTGTGACAACGCAGCTCAACTTCATGTCAAATCTGCCTGGACAGCTGTGGGTTTCAACAATGGGAGGCATTGTTAGGTCAATTTTAAACTGGGTCCTTAAAGTTAATGTGATTATGCAAATGGTGCTCTAACTACCAGGTCTCTCACAAATGAACACATTGTCACTTTTCATTATGTGCATCCAGTCCTGCTGATTTGGTGGTATCATTATATCTCTCGGAAATGGTCCATGGAAAAGGCCATTCACTGCTGGTATTTTGCCAAGCTCTGCCATGAGCAAACTAAACCAACTCTGACCCACAAATGAGGATTTAGAAGCCAGCTTGACTCTTTCCCTGAGTTAGCTCTGACTGACTTCAGAGGGACCACTTGCAGTAGACAAATCTTGGCTGGTGTACTATTGTTTTGTCTGAAGAACACATCTACATAGAGAGGTTTTCTTCAAATAGAGCATCCACACAACTTGTACAATTCATTGATAATTCCTTTCAGGGTGTGGAAATAGTTACTGCGAATAGCTAGTCATTAATTCATCATCCCAATGACCAAGGTATAACAATCACATTCCATTATGATTGTAACTTAACAAAAAACTGTTTTAGTCTATTTGTGGTTCAAACATAATTTTGTAGTTATATTTATAGAAAGGATGGCTAAAGTGAGATATCTGGCCCCAATGCCTTCTGGGATTACCAGGAAAAAGTTACAAAAATTGTCATAATGATTTGACATGGCAAACCATCACATCTACCGCTGCCAGAAACACCTGCGGTTTGTCACTTGTTGCAGGATTTAGCAAGTGTTTCTTGTTTAGTCTTCTGCTTTTGTAATTCTTGTGTAAACTGGACTGATATTTGGAATTTTAGATTGTTGCTTGATATTGTTATCTATTGAATTTTGATGCTGTAATGGTTTATATTATTTAGTATCTTGATTTATTTCTTAGGATGTCCTGATGTTTTTTAATTGCAGTTGTTATTGGAGATATATATACAGTTATACCTCGCTTAAAGAGCACAATGCGTTCCACAGGATTGCTCTTGAAGCGAGTTTGCTCTTTAAGTGAAACACCATTGTAAGTGAACAATTGTGGAGGGGATTGGGAACCCCGATTTATTTGTTAAGCGAGTTTTTGGTTGGTTTTATTTGTTAAGCGAAGCGAACATTAAGAGAAAATTCTGCTCTTTATGCGAGTTACTCTTTAAGCGAAGCGCTCTTTATGTGAGGTTTGACTGTACTTTGTATGTAATATTTGTAATTTACTATGTGATATCTGTAATTGTTTTTATGCTATGGAATGTGCTATGTAATTGTAACTGTTTCTTCTGTAAGCCGCCCAGAGTCGCAGTGTGAGTGGGGCGGCATATAAGTTGAAAATACAAATACAAATAGGACGTTCACAATTAAGGTACCCATTAAGCCTTTCCCTCAGTGTTCATTTAAGAAGGCTGTGCTTATACTATGAGCAGTGCTAAGGTGATAATAAGATGGGGAGTATATTTTGTAGCACAAAACAGTGGTTTGCACAATTCATATATATTTTTTAAGGTTTTTACAATATTAAAAAGATAACAAAACAATCTACAAAACATAAAAAAAAACAATTGCATACAAAAAAGTAGTTCCCATGTACATCTTACAGCGTTAAAGATAAGAAGAGAAAAAAATACATATCAATATAATATAATGTAGTCGGATATTACTTTAGTTATTTTCTATACATTTACTATACTGTATAATTTCACCTTTATATCAACTCTCCTCTTTCACCGCAGTATTTCAACTTTATTATTTTATACATGGTACCTACCACCCGGTGCACTATAGTCCTTGAGTCTACCAGCCACTCAATCATTCTGCCAAAAATACATTGTATTCGGTGCAGGTTTTTCTCCTTTATTATCCATCAATGTGTGTTGCAAAAAAGGTTTCCAAATGTCCCAAAATCTATTTTGTTTTATTAACCCCCTTTTTATATTTAATTCCCATGTAAGTTTTTCATTTAATGCCATATCCCAAACATCAACATACCATTTACCAATTTCTAAATTCATATCACCTTTCCAATTTCTGGCTACTTGTTGTCTCGCCAACGTCAAGAAGATAGACAATAACTCTTTTATATTTTCCTCTAAATTCAGTTCCTCTACGTCCGTTAGTAAAACAATTTTTTCATTCAACTTTAAGCGGATATTTATTTATTTTTCTAATTCTTGTTCCATTTTATGCCAGAAATTGGAAATAATTTTACAATCCCACCACATATGTTTGACAATTTATATTTTTACAAAGACAAGTCATCTAAATAAGAATGTTAAATCATATTTGAGAAATGGAAAGTGAAGGAACTACTGTCTTTTTAGAAACTGTAAGTACCCTCCCTAGCAGGAAATACAGGGCGGCCCTACCCGCCCATATGTTATTATGTTATATTCAATTATGAATGTTTTATTATTTTTTCTTTTTTTCCAGAGAAATGGCCAATTTAAACCCATTTACACATGAAGAGCGTTTTGTGACAAGTATGCATAATATTTTGCAGTGAGAATGAGGGACAGCACACAGATACACTGGATACATAAGATATATGGACGGGTAGGGACTTATGGGTAACTTCGCTTAAAGAGCAGAATTTTCTCTGAATGGTCGCCTCGCTTAACAACTAAAACCAACCAAAAACTCGCATAACATTCGTTATGTGGGGTTTTCGATAGCCATGGTAGCTCAATGGGAACCCCTGTTAACGAACTTTTCACCCATTATGCAGGGTATCGCCAATGGTGCTTTGCATAACACAAAAAACCCGCATAATGAAGCGCTCCGTGAAACTGAGTTTTTCCGTTATTCCGATATTACTGTACAGTACTCCAAAGAATCATCCCATAAAAATAAACTATAATATTGGAAAAGGCTTTTTCAAAATATTCTAAGTTTCTAAAAGGTAGCCTTTCTATTTGAAAGAAGGATTTAATACCACTTGCAGAGGTTAAAACATGAAAGTGCTTCCATGTCTGAAGATGAAATGGGGAGAGAGACAGTAAAATCGTGACTAGATGATTTTAGTCCAGAAGCAAAGCCTTCTGTTTAATTTTAATTTAATTTAATTTTCACACTTGTATGCCGCCCAATCAGAAAACCCGACTCAGGGTGGCTCACATGATAATTAAACAATATACACAATAGATACACAATAATACAATATACAAAATTCAATCTACAAAAACAGCACATCGTAATATACAACAGAATACAATATAATGATAAAGTCACAACCACATAAAAAGTTCCCAGACAAACAGCAAAGTCCGGGGGTGGGGCAGCAGGCGTCCTCCGCCTCAAGGTGGGACTGTCTTCTGTTCCACAGAAAAAATGTTCACAAGAAACGGCTAGCTAGAAAGTCCACGGCCCATGCTGGCTGAGGGGGGAAGTCCAGCCCCCCAGCCCCAGTGGCCAAGTCCTGGCTTTTCAACCCCCAGCCATGGGTGAGGCCCAGGGGAAGGGCAGCAGGTGTCCTGCTCTTGTAGCCAGCTGGGGCCGCACAGCTGACTCTCGTTCCCTCCTCGGCCAGTCTGGCCCAGGGAGCATTTAGCGGCAATGGCGACGGCCACAGCACTGCTCTTGTAGCCAGCCGGGGCCACACAGCTGACTCTTGTTTCCTCCCCAGAACATAGACAGGTGTTTTATTGTTAATGAGAACATTAGTTCCTCTAGACCAGTACTGACAGTATTGGCTGGCAGTGACTCTGCAGATTTCTAAGCAAGATTCTTCGTTAGCCTTACTTGGAGATGCTAGGGATTAAATCTGCAACCCTTTGCATGCAAATTATATGCCTTGCCACGAAATCACAGAGTATGAAAAGAAAGTCACCTCCAAGTAATTTAACAAGTGTATGGATGAAATTCAGTTGTGCAGCTCCGTGTGCACAACAGGGACGATGTCTTTAGCATTAAAGGCTCCCTTGTGACACGTGGCATTGTTGCCTTGCCTATGAGAAATTGCCTTTAACCATCAGTGATTTGCAATTAATCAGTAACAATTTGTCAATGCTGATGACATCACCCCCACTGTGCATGCTGAACTGTGCAACAGGACTTCAGACAATTTTTGGTACAGGAAGGATGACAAAGGAAAGAGAGAGAAACGGAGACTAATAAATGAGAGACTAATAAATATGTCTTTAATTCAATTAACATATCTGCATTCTGCATCGCAGCATGACACCTGTACCACTGATCCAGTTTCACGAATCACTTTATGGTCCTGAGCCCTTTTGGCACGGAAAGTCATCATTGGCCCCAGGCCAATATTAATGAACATGCTGCCCTCCATCAAGATGGATTCAAGTGGGATTTAATCCACTTTAGGACCATCACCCTTCCTTCTGGACTTCGGCACCCAAGGCCATTAGTCCTCAGGGTTGTCAGGTTAGTTAACCACAGTGTGATGTTCAGTGTTCAGTCCTAGACAGTATGGTCTACTCTATTACCACAGCAGGATAACTTGGCCAGATTAATCATATTTTTAAGAACTACAAGCATGCCAGATTCTACTAATTAATTTTTGAGTTAGTATTACTAATTGTAATAAGTTGAATGAACCTTTTACATGTTATTGATGGGTAGTTCCCAACCTTCTCCTTTACATGAAGGGGAAAAAATGTCTCCCCAGTGGTCATCTTTAGTCCTGGTTCAACATGAAGGGAAGTACAGCTTGGTAGGATTTGTGTTCCGCTATGATTTTATAAAACCTTCTCACCTGAAAATCTTGAAAATCCAGAAAAGAAAGGAAAAGTGAACTGTAATCTATTTCTCTGCTATAGCTGAAAATCTATGGTAAACACTCCCAAATGAGAGCCCCTAATACAGAATTTGATGCCCAGCAAAAAGTGCCATAACACCATTGTAAATGGCTATTTTTGGTAATTAAAAAAAGAAGAAGCATCATCTCCCAGCCACACTGTCTATGAGACATGGGCATGAGAACTCACCATGAAAAATGAGGAGAATCTGTTATCATCTCAAAAGAGAGAAAAAAATATGCTTCCCGAGAAGGGAAAGAGAGCAGGCTGGGAGGTTTTGCCGTTTAGTTTCTTAAATGCACAAATACATCTACCTCTAGATTTTGGTGCCTTCTAAATTTTGGTAAGGGAGTGCAATGGCTTAAGTGGTTAAGATGCTGAACTTGATGACCAGAAGGTTGGCAGGTCAGCGGTTTGAGACTTGAGTGGTGCAGGATGGAGTGAGGTCCTGTCTCTATCCCAACTCCTGCCAACCTAGCAGTTCAAAAGCAAGAAATTGCAAGTAGATAAATAGGTATCACTTCAGTGGGAAGGTAAACAGTGTTCCATGCCTGCCACATGTCCATGGAAATGTCTGCAGACACAGACAGTGGCTATAAACAGATGAGCACTGAACCCTAGAGTCAGATATGACAGGCTTTTGAGCAAGGGCGACCCTTACCTTTACCTAAATTTTGGCAAAGCCACAGTTGCACAGTACTCTACTATATCCCCAGAAGAAATCTAAAATCTAAAAAAACCCCAGGAATAAAATAAAACATGACCTGAAGAAGTTATAATCAATCAAACAGTTGGGGGAAAAGCAGTGGAAGGTTTCTGAAGATAGCAGATCAAGGGTTGTGCTATTTGCGTGGCAGAAAAATCACCGAAACAAACAGTGCAGAACCTGGAAGTTTTAGAAGTACATTTGCCCCATCTGGGGGAATCCTATGTCATCATCAAAAGTTTTTGCAGAATACTGCATATGCAAATCATTTTATATCCATACTTTACGTGTGGCTGATGTGAGCCATGATAGCAATTACTGTACAATTATATGCCGCCCCGTTGCACCTAGTGCTCTCTCTGGACAGTTCACAAGGTAATTTGTATTTTTGTCCCAATGTGCTGGGTGCTTATTGTACTGACCTCAGAAGGATGGAAGGCTGAGTCAACCTTGAGCCTGTCGGAATTGAATTCACAATGTCAAGAGTTTTGGCAGCAGTACTACAGTTTAAATACTGTGACAGAAGGGCTTCTTCAATGAATCAATAGTCACCTTTTAGCTTACCCTGAAGATTAGACTTTATTCCTCAACTAGTGCAGTCCTCCATGACCCGTTCTTGGAGATTAAAACTGTCCCACAGACCATAAGTTGGAAACCATAGGCTGTAGATCAGCAGAGGCAGATCCAAAGCTTGGCAGTTTATCACAAAATCTCTCTTCTTGGATGTTTGCAGAGGTATAATGGAAATTACCAAATTCATACACTGAGGCAAGGAACACTATGGTTCTTTCACATTGTAGTGACATCCTAAGTCAGTGATGGCGAACCTTGGCACTCCAGGTGTTTCGGAACTACAATTCCCAGAAGCCCTCATCAGCAGGAGTGTTGACTTGGGCTTCCAGAAATTGAAGTGCAAGAATACCTGGAGTGCCAAGGTTAGCCATCATTGTCCTTAGTTATTCAAATTGGCCACCACATGCTTGCTGTAAGGTGAAAAGTAGCATTCAGAATGTGTCATTTTCAGGTTTAATGCTCAAAGCAGACTTATCACAGACACACTTGTGTAATTGATTTCTTTTTTTCCTCTAGGAAACTGGCTCCAGCAAATCTCAGGGAGGAGCATTTAACAGCAAAAAGAAGATTTGAAGCTGTTGCTGGTTTGTTTGTTTTTTTGTTTTGGTTGGCCTAAATATAGGCCTTAGACAGAAAGATAGATACACATATGTGCACGCACACTCACTAAAAATGAGTGCCTGAGAGGAAAATGTAGGTCACAGGTGTCTGGGGGTCAATCATTTCTCAGCACTGTTTATGAGAGACATGAAAACACGCTCTCTGTATTTTCATTCTACTGTAATATGCACCAAAGCTTGCAAGGCTGGTGCAGCACCAGTCATGAAAAGCCAAGTGTTAAACCAGATGTATTTGAAGCAGACATGCCCAAGGTACAGTAAAAGCAAAGGTCGCCTTTGCGCAAAAGCCAGTCGTATCCGACTCTTGGGTTCAGTGTTCATCTTTGTTTATAGCCAAAGAGCCAGTGTTGTCTGCATCTGTAGATGTTTCCATGGCAGGCATGACTAAACAAGTGCACAGAATGCTGTTTACCTTCCCACCGAAGTAGTACCTATTTATCTACTTGAAATTTCTTGCTTTTGAACTGCTTGGTTGGCAGGACCTGGAACAGATGACAGGAGCTCACGCCATCGTGCAGTTCTCAGGTCTCAAACTGCTGACCTGCCAACCTTCCAGTCATCAAGTTCAGTGTCTTAACTACTAAGCCACCAAAGTCCCCTACGCAAGGTATAGGAAGATGTATACAGTGGTACCTCATACAACAAATTTTATCTGTTCCACAGGGCTCATTGTTGTACAAAAAAATGCTATACAATGCATACATAGTATAGCTATTTTCCCTGTGGAATACATTGTACAATGATTTGTTTTTCGCTAACTGTTTTTTCCCATTGAAAAATCATTGTACGATTTTTTTCCCATAGGGAAAATTGTTATTCAGGACACCAATTTTTCAAAACCTAATTGTTATGCGATTTCGTTACTATACGGTACAATTGTCGTATGAGGTTCCACTGTACTGTAATCATATCTTTTAAAAAAGCCAACATGCAAGAAGTGCCTCAAACATGGACTATTTCATCTTGCTAAGATGGGAGGAACCAGAAAGATGTAAGGAAGGAATACAGCCTATTTTGTGCACGTCAGTAGAACTGCCAATGTCTTCATGTGATGCTTTCATTGCATAGTATAACACTTAAAAACTGACTGACAGTTTGGCATTCAGTATTGAGGTGGAAGGCAAGGAATCAAAGTAAAATCCAGCTGTCTGAGCAATAGAATGAAGTGGAACATTTCAAATATACAGGGGATTTCACAGGTAGTGTAATCTGAAACTTAGGAGTTTTCCAGATGTAGCATGTGTTCTGTCTTGTTTCCCTACCAGTAACTTTTTTGTTTTGGCACTTGGTTCTGGGAAATCATGGGATTTACTGGGACATGCATCCTAAATGTTAATTGTTCACCAGTTCAGCTATTGTTCAGCTATTGAAGTACCTGCAAGTGGTGGCACAGTGGTTAAATTGGTGTACTGCAGCCCAAACTGCTGATGATATTGTGAAATCAATCTTGACGGAGATCAAGGTTGACTCTGCTTTCCTTCCAAGGTTGGTAAAATGAGTACTCAGTATGTTGGGGACGAAATCCTATTTACCTTGTGAACCTCCCAGAAAGTGCACTAAGCACTATGGGGCAGTATTTAAAATTTAATTGTTATTGCTACAAGTGCTTACAACACTTCATTCATCCTTTCAATAATGCAATAAGGAAGACTTCACTTTACTAGGGATGGTGGTGGTGAGTCTATGTGAAGTTCAAGAGATGAAAAGAAATGTTTGCCCTAAGCAAGGAAAGTTTTCTCCTCCTCTTGAGATATGTGGCGACTTGCAGTCAGAGAAAGAGAAGGCACTGAACATCCACTTGTCTTTTAAAAAGTTTGTGAAGCACCAATCATAGCACTATAGTCTGTCACACTCAGAGGCGTAGCTACCGCCGTATCTGCCGTATCAATTATACGGGGCCCCCGGGTCACGGGGGCCCCCAACGTGCGTAAACAAAACAAATCTTTACCCTTCCTAAGGGCCCCCAAAAGATTTTTATACGGGGCCCCGCCAAGGCACGCTACTCTTCTGGTCACACTACAGAGTGGTACAAAAATATGACAAGGGACATGAAAGGGGGAAAGAAGTAGAGACACGTCTCCTCCCCCTTAAAAATAATACAGACATCATTAGGCTATAAGGGAAAATTCCAATAAAGTTAGTGCACAACATAGAGTGAAAGAGAGCATAAATGCATCTGGAAGAAACCCTCTGTTCCTTGCAGTTTCTAAGTGTTGATGTAAAAGATTAATGTGCATATCTAGGTATAGTCTTCTTACCCCCTTGGAATAACCTCATTTGTTTCAATCCAGGGTCTGGTTGGATAACTTGTGGTTCTCCAGTTATTGTTGGACAGCAACTCCCACAACTGTGCTGTGTGTGTGTCAAGGATAAATGTGAGTTGGAGTCAAAGAACCTTGGAGATCCAGAGGTTCTCCAGCTGTGGTGTACAGACTTGTTTAAGAGCACTAAGTAAACATGCCTACGTCAGAGCTCTCGTCTCTGAAAGTGGTGGCTAACTTGGGGGGGGGGGGATATAATTCTTTAGGTAATAACAGGCAGACTCGTTCCATCAGGCTTTGTGAATGTTAGCAACAGGGATGTTGCCAAATTAATCCAAAGGGGCACCTGCTGGATCTCCGTGTCTAGTCATGTTTCACAGGTGGGCTAGCTGTGGTAACATGGCTTAATCTTGTGTGTCAGCTTCCAGAGATTCAGAGATTAAACCACACTGATGTAATGCTGGGAGCATAAGATAGGGAGCTCTGTAAAAGCATGCCTGGATAAGATTAATGAGCATACATCCACAGGGAAAGTCGTGTCAGAAAGAAAACTCGATCCTTTTTTCACAGGCATAGATCTACAAAAAATGCACACTGATTTAATCCACATGGGGACCATCACCCTTCCCTGTGGACTTCGGTACCCAAAGCCATTAGTCCTCAGGGTGGTCAGGTTAGTTAACATTTAACGTTGAGTCACTGGGAGTAGGGTCTACTCTATTGCCATAGCAGGATAACCTGGCTAGACTTCTATTGTGTGCAAACTATTGTGTTCTGAAGAGCAATATACAGTAATACCTAGGATAACGACTGCATTGGATAACACTAACATCGGATAACGATGCAAAATTTCTAAAGAAATTTTGCATCGGGCAACGATCTGTCAGTGTTATCCAATGCAGTTGTTCTTAGCAGCAGGGTGGCTGGAAAGCTGAATGGGGTTCTTCGTTCAGCTTCCCAGCCACCCTGCAGCTGTGGAGGCATGGGCGGGTGGCTAGGGAAGCTGACGGGGAGTCCCTGTCGGCTTCCCCAGCCACCCTGCAGCTGTGTATCAGGTCTTCCGATCTCCCTGGAACTTGTCTTTTAAAATGTTTGTGAACCACCAACAATAGCAATATAGTCTGTCCATTTTTTTCACCTGTTTCAGGCTCCCTGACCCCCCTGCTGGCTCCAGGGAGGTCGGGGGACTGAGCCACGCTATTTCCAAAGTTCCCCCACCTCCCTGGAGGCTGTAGCAAGCCAAAACGCGGGATTCGAATCCCAACGTTTTGGCTTGCTACAGCCTCCAGGGAGGTGGGGGAACTTCAGAAATAGCACAGATCAGGTCTCCTGACCTCCCTGGAGCTGGTGGGGGGTCAGAGAGCCCGAAATGGGTAAAAAAACCCACTTTTTTACCCATTTCGGGCTCTCTGACCCCCCTGCCTGCTCCAGGGAGATCAGAGTACCTGATCCATGCTGTTTCTGGGCTTTCCCCACCTCTGCGGCCAGTGCAGCAAGCCAAAACATCAGGGTTTGAACCCTGACATTTTGGCTTGCTCCACTGGCAGGGGAGGTAGGGAAAGCCCAGAAACAGATTGGATTGGGTCCCCCGACCTGCCCAGAGCCGGCTGGGGAGGGTCAGAGATCCTGAAATGGGTTTAAAAATGGACTTTTTTTTTACCCATTTGGGCTCTCTACCCCCCCCCCGGCCTGCTCCAGGGAGATCAGAGGACCCGATCCATGCTGTTTCTGGGCTTTTCCCACCTCCCTGGCCAGTGCAGCAAGCCAAAACATCAGGGTTCGAACCCTGAAGTTTTGGCTTGCTCCACTGGCTGGGGAGGTGGGGGAAGTTTGGAAACAGCTTGGATCGGGTCCCCCGACATTTCTTTTTACCCATTTCGGACTCTCTAACCCCCCTGCCAGCTCCAGGGAGGTCGGGGGACCCGATCCAAACTGTTTCCAAACTTCCCCCACCTCCCTGAAGTCTGCAACAAGCCAAAATGTCAGGATTCAAATCCCGACGTTCTGGCTTGCTGCAGCCTCCAGGGAAATAGGGCTTTTTTTAAAATGTTGTGCGATCAATGCATTGCACAACGTTAAAAACCAGATAATGATGAGACTTGTGGAACCAAGTGTACTGTGAATTTGTTTGGAACTGTTGAGCTTGGGACAAATATATGACACACAGAGGCACTGTAGTATGAGGACAGTAAGGTTTCATTCGCCGAGTTAGAAAGAGGAAGATACATTTCCAGAATGTGTTGGGTTGCCCCTCCCACCACTGACTGTGCTCATGAATGGGGGCTGCAGCCTAACATTTTGTATTCCCCACCACTGTCATAAATAGCACAGCGTAGGATGAACTAATCAACAGTAGCTCAGGTGCAGACATGAACATTCATGCATGAAAACATGTGGAGAAAAAGTACCAGAGCACATGATTGTACTAAAGATGGCACAGCCCTGTTTCCAACACAGCAGGACAGTGCAAGGCTTAGAAACCAATAATGCAGCCTCCAACTCAGGAGCTCAGGCAGAAGTTAGAAATCCTTTGAGGTGAATACAACAAAGAATCTTACAGGCAGGTTAAAATTTATACAGAGTTAAAATTTATACAAAATTTATACAATTTATATGCTAGGGTATTTTTTAACCTCATGAGACATTTACTGTACAGGATGTCCCAAAAGTCAATATCACCAGATATCTTGGAGTGTGTTTGCCATGAGTGGTGGAAAAGCCATTGTATGTGTGAAGAGGTAGCCAACACAGAGATAATATTTTGTAAATATTTTGTAAAAATGTGAACTAATATTTTGTCAGCAAAAGTACATTTAGCTACAATTTCCCATTTTACCTATGTATGGTGGCTTTTGGGACACCGTAAATTAGAGATTTAAAAAAATGTCCCTTAAGTGTAGAAACAAGACTGTTCTGTAATATCCACCCATTAGAGCTAGAAAACACATGAACTGGAAGGACAAGTTGCTTACTTGTAACTGTAGTCAACTGTGAATTCACACAAACGTGTTATTCCTGCACACATGCAGACAACTCAGAATGTTCCAGAGCTGTAAAAGAGCCCTAGGCTCCTCCCACTCCTCTCTGCCCATGCGCTTCCTGCCTAGCAACCCATCGGTTTTTTCAATCCCGCTGCTGCGTAACAGACCACAGGTGACCACTTGAAGAACTAGTTATAGATAAGCAACCTGTCCTTCTTCTTCATGGTCCCTGTGAATGCACACAAAGTGATGGGTGCCAAGTCAACTTACCAGATGGTGGGAGCCACTGCATGACAGAATACAGGACCATGCATCCAAAAGAGGCACCTGCCTTTCCCCTTATACCCGTCCCGTAGTGTCTGATCATTCCATTCTTCTGTCTGGGGATGGCTCTTCTCCTGGGAGGCACAATGTGGAATCAGATTCCCAACCTCTGGTTATACAGCCAGATAGCTAACTCACTGAGCTAGCCAGCCAACTTCTTAGCTCACTACCAAAGGCATATTAAAGTTCCCTACAAGAAGGGAATTCTCAGGTGCTTATTTTTTTTTTTAAAAAAATAAACAATTTGAATGAGCATTATACAATTTCTCTGCAAGCCTCATGTCAATGAAAGATCTGATAACACAGCTCTTTCCTAAAAGAAGTAAGATTTATTTATTTATTTATTTATTTATTGGATTTCTATACCGCCCTACTTGGTGTGACCAACTCAGGGCGGTGTACAACATAATTAATATACAGTCGATCAATAGAGTCCAACAATAAAGGCAGAAACATACAATATATAAAAAATGTAACAGTATAATAGCAAGATAATATTCCAATTTAGCATTACAAATATGATTCAGTGTCATAAATACAAATATCAAGTCACAAATACAAATACAAATACAATATAAAGATGTTGGCATGGGGAAAATAAATAAATGAAGGAGAGATATAAAAGAAATAGCAGGGGTTGTATTGCCCTTTTACACATTTTTTGGCTAATTCTAGACTAGCTTGAGAGCCTGGATGTTTAAGGTCTGTAGTGTTTGATCTTTTCTTCAACTTCTGCTTCTCCATCTGCTCCTCCATCTTTTCTTCCAAATAGAATTTCCCTGTTGGCTGAAAGATCAAAGTGCAGGGAGGGGGATGGCAGTCAGACAGATTAAACACTCTTCTCCATTACGTTTCTTCACATGGGACTCCCTGTCCTGCTGCTATTTTTCATTCATTGACTATCTTGCTTTTTTCTTTCTTTAAAAAAAACACCATTTTAGAAACCTATGATAGTAACAAGGAAAAACAATTAATAAAAACATTAGCTGTAAATAGCAGTCTATTTTAAACCACTAATTGTGTTATATATATTTTAGAATTGTCCCTGGCATACATTCATACAAGACAACGACGCTGCGCCCTCCCGGCCCCCGTCACCGGCCGGGAGGTTAAAAGGAGGGAGGCTCGAAGAAGACACCGCGCAAGACGATGACGACGCGCCCTCCCGGCCCCCGTCACCGGGACTCTTTGTTGGACTCTCCCTCGGCCAGCCGGCCTCGAAGGGAGAGAAACCTGGGGGTCTTGGGCAGCGATAGAGGACCTAGTATTGTGGGAGTCTCTTTGTGGGAGTTGGTAGTAATTTGTGATGTTGTTTTTGTATACTGTACTATGGAAGCCGCCTAGAGTCAGGTTCTTCTGAGCAAGGCGGGGTATAAATTTGAAGAATAAATAAATAAATAAATTCATTTTGTGTTCGTGTTTAGTTTATATTTGTACAATTCAATAACTTTTAATCTACTGTTCTTCTAGTAGAACTGTGCACTTGGTGAATACCAGCTTGTAGATGTTTATTAATATAATGAAAAAGGAAAGCCATGTTCCAGAGATTGAGTCCTATATGATCATTAGTTTAATCCAGGGGTGCACAAACTATGGCCAGCGTGCTGGATCCAGCCCACAGCACCAATTAATCTGGCCTGTGCCACCCTCACCACTTCTGGAAGCAGACGTAAAACGCACACGCACGCATGCTGAACATTGCCTTAAATGATCCGCAGCTGTCGTAAACACATTTATGGCAGCATTCTGCGTATGTGTGGGTGCGTTTGGTGCCTGCGTATGCACATTTTACTTCTGCTTCTGGGTGGGAGGAACCATATGACCGGCATGCTCAACTACTTGACTGG
Source organism: Furcifer pardalis (assembly GCA_030440675.1). Classification (NCBI taxonomy): domain Eukaryota; kingdom Metazoa; phylum Chordata; class Lepidosauria; order Squamata; family Chamaeleonidae; genus Furcifer; species Furcifer pardalis. Next base: position 91,954,707 of record CP126890.1, on the reverse strand, counting down.
TCCATGTCCCAAAATGTTTGGGCACCTCTGGTTTAGTCAATTATGTAGTTAGTTTATGAGCAGGACTTGCTCCCCACGTTTTCAGAAATGATCTGTTCAAAATGAGTACTTTGCTGTAACTATATCCTACTATTATAAACAGTAAAATTAGCTCTGTATATAAAAATTAATGCCGAGTGTCATTGAATGGAGGCAAGAACAATCAGTAGTGTACTACAAGCTGCTTATGCTATAATTTAGGAAGTATTGGGGTGGGTTGTGGGGTGAAAGTAGTCCAAATTACTGCACCCACCCACAGTCCATAGGTAGAGTAACCTGTTTCTGACTTACTAACCACTCCAGCAATTTAGAGAAAGTTTTGTCTGCAGGGGGTTTTTCCTTCTGGGGAAACTGCCAACTACATATTAGTCTTAAATGTGTTTCTCTAGTTGTGGCTGAAATAGACTTCAGTGGATTCTTTCTCCAGAATGCATCCTAATGTATACCTCACCAATATGCATTTCTCAGGATATTTTTCAACCCTTCTGTCCTTGTTTCAATACATCTAATGCAGTGTAGGCGAAAATGTAGCATGTGTGCCAGAGGTGGCATGCAGAACTTTCTCTGTGGGCACACACCATTGTGGGCAAGCCCCAGACTGCACCATAGGAACCAATGGCGGTGCTGCTTCCCCACCCCTCTCCCTCTGTCAATGGGGAGGTGAAAGGGCAGGCTGAAATCCCACCTAGGAGATAGCAGTGGGAATGAGCTGAGGTGACCAGACATGACCCACTCACCCCTCCTAGGAGTTGGAAGAACCGCATGCATGGGGGCAGGCACCCTCACAAGGGTGGGCACACCCACAGGGGAGGGCATGCACACACACCCATGTGATATCGCCGGAAGCACATCAGTGTTGTCACATGGGTGCATGGGCATGCAGTGTGACTACACATCTTTTTGCCTGGCTGGATAGTTCAGTAAGTTAGGTATCTGTATGTGGAGCCAGAGGTTGGAAGTTCTATTCCCTGATGTGCCCTGGGAGATGAGCCAATCTGTGTGGCTTTGGGTAAGCTGCACAGCCCCAGAGTGCCCCCAGAAGAAGGGAATGATAGACCACTTTTCTGTATTCTCTACCTAGAAATCCTTGGATAAGGTTGCCATGACAGAATTGATTTGTTAGCATGCAATTATTATATTATTCCTTTAACAGAGCCTCCTAAAGCTGAATCCCCAGATGTTACTAAATTTCCCAGAACCCCTGGGCACTATCCATACTGGCTGGTCATATTGAAGTTGAAATCCAACAATATTTCCGGTCCTAGATTTCTGGACTGCTCTTCCAGGAGTTGAACCTTCAAGAATGTTGATTGTGAACAAAGGAACCAAGCGATTTTCTTCCATGAATCCCATAAAATAATATGGGTGCCTAGTAAATTAGGGGGACAGATCTAATACTGTGGGGTTTAGGGTAATCAGTTGATGGGAGAAGGAAGTCAACAACAAGGTCTGGAAATATGGGAGATGTAGCACTGATTTGACTTTAAATGTGTAAATTATTTAGTCTGTTATTTTGGGTTATCTATTCTTCTCATGGGGACTGCAGTGGCTTAGTGGTTAAGATGCTGAACATGATGACTGGAAGGTTGGCAGGTCAGCAGTTTGAGACCCGAGTGCTGCATGACGGAGTGAGTTCCCATTGTCTGTCCCAGTTCCTGCCAGCCTAGCAGATCAAAAGCAAGAAATGGCAAATAAATAGGTGCCACTTAGATAGGAAGGGGACAGCATTCCATGCACTCTGGTGTCTGCAGACGCAGACAACACTGGCTCTTTGGCTTTAAACAAAGATGAGCACCAGACCCTAGAGTCAGACACAACCGGCTTTTGAGCAAGGGCGACCTTGACTCTTACTATTCTTGCTGGACTACTTAATTAGCCAACACTTTGCACAGTTCTCTCCACCCCACCCCACCTCCAATATTATTTGGAACATAGGCAGCTGGGTCATTTTGTTATGTGCAAAATTTGGTAATGAACAGATGGATATAAATGAAACCACTACGTTTCATCAATATACTTAAACTCTAGGTCAGATACTAAGGCAAAAGGGTAAGTTTTTACAAAATGACACGCTTTATTTATCTACAAGGCAGTACAGTGTATCATAAAAAGTTAAGTGCAGACAAGGCTGCACCTAATCCTATTAAGGCAGCCAAGTCAGAATCTGTAAGAATAAAAAGAAGCAGCCTTCTTTTAGTATTGGGCAAAGTTGGCACAACTCTTCAGAAGACCTTTCTTCTTTTTAAAGGAACTCTGTCCCCAAGTTGGACTCTAAGGAATCCAAGAAAGGACCCTAATTAAACATGAGACAAAAAAAGTGAAGACATATACGCACGACTGCGTTCTCCCAAATGCTTGAAGTTTGCTTTCTTCCTTGTTGCAAACACATAATACATACATATACAGGCACATAAAATCTCCCAAGAAGTAGTTCAAAATGTTGCTTGTTTTGAAAAATGGTGGAAAGGACAAAAAAGAAAAAAAAGAGGGGAGGCAACAAGGAATGAAAAAAGGAGTACCATATTTGCCGGCATATAAGACGTACTTTCCCCTTTTTAAAATACACCAGGAAAAGTGGAGTGCATCTTGTATGCTGGGAATGAAATTATCATATTGAAAATTCAGTCCGCCTGCCTCTCTCAGGCTCAAAAGACCCTGTCCCACAACTCCAGCCACCGCCGATCAGCATGAGCTGGGAAGGGCAGCTTTAAAACTACTACTCTCTGCAGCTTAGGTGGATTGGTGGGGAAAAGGGTGGTCTTTTTGAAGCTGGTCTTCCCTCAGCTCAAGTCACTGCCAAGTCTCTCTCTCCCTCCCCCCCCCCCATTTTTCATTCCCTCTCTCTCTACTCAGCCAGTTCACCTAAGGCAGCTACACATCTGTAAGAGCATGCAAATGTCTGCATGCAGGGGAAGGAGTTGGCGAGAGAGAGGGATGTGCTCCCCTCCCCTGTAGTTCATCTCCTGCAGGCTATCATGAAGGGTCCTGAGCTCTGAGGATGAATTTTGAGGATGAATATTAAAACAGTGTTTCCTAGTTACATTTTTTGTCGATATAAATAACTATAAAATTAGTACAATAAATCATTTGGGAAATTCATGAAAAAATGTAGAAAATTATTTTTTCCCTTAAAAATGTGTATAAAAAACAGGGTGCGACTTATGGTCCGATGCGTCTTATACACCGTCAAATACATTTATTTCTCAAAAGTCAGAAATCCTAGTGCATAGCTAGCTCCCAGTTTCTTTTTTCTTTCATAAACCTCTGTGGCTCTTTGTAGCTCATCTGCATGCCTTACATCTGCAGCAGCAAAAAAACAACAACAACAACAAAATGGAACACAAAATCCACAGTATCCATTTGGCATTTACAAAATTAAATTATAGAATAAAAAATATAATTTGTTCTTCAAAACTATTTTTTCATACAGTAATAATTTTAAAAAGCAAGCTAAGTGAGACAAGAACAAAACACACATTATCAACAGTCGATAGCTCTAAAATGTGGGTCTGAGCTTCAAAGCGCATGGCTGTGTCAGCATTCACTGTATCATGATATGCCCCTACTAGCCTATACCTTTAGATTAGCATCTGCAGTAATGCTTTTCTTGCAATATTGTATACCAAGATTTTTGTTCAATGATTTAGAATAAGCTACTGATAGGGTGTCATCTCTTAAAAAGAGAAAGGATGGGGAAGGACTTTTTAAAAGCATCTTCACTGATGTGGGAACCTATGTAGCAACTCCTCATTGAATGAATACTGTTGCATTTGATCTCCCAAAAAGTTCTTTCAAAATCACCATGTTTTTTTTAAAGAATAGCATTCATATTAATAATTACTTGCATTAAATTCACATACCTAATAATTTAGGTAAGCATCAGCAATAAAGAATTCTTTCTTTTTTTTTAAAGTTGGGTAAATCCAACATCAATAATATATACATATATGCTTTTGTGACTATATGCACTTGGTGCTGCTCCCAAATGTACCATAACAATAATAATAACAACAACAGGCTTTTCTCCCATGTAGAGGAACAGTAAATCCAAATAAACTGGAAGTGTTTTGAAAAGAAAACATAATGCTTGATGGAAGTCCCTTTCACATAACCAGAGTTCGAGTCGAGAATGCATTCATGTATTTGCGAGCTGGATCACAGAAGGTCAGTTGATCCTCTGTCTTCCCACAGGAGGTTGAATCCCATGTGCTGCTAAAATGCTAAAAATAAACAGAGAGGAGAATTACAGAGGCAGTCCATTTTCCAAGGTCAAAATTCATAATGCCAACCATGCAAAGCTTGGTAACTGGGTTCAGGGGAAATGAAACTCAACAAAATCATGGGTAGACACGTTCCCTACACTCTTAATCTCATCCTAAAAAGAATCTTTGTATACGCCAATCCTCTGGTCAACCTTTCGACATTTTAAATCTAGGTATCCTGTATCCCTTTGCCATTCTTGAAGAGTAGCTAAACTTTTGATTGTTGTTTAAACAAAAAAAGGCCAAAAGAACACATACTGATTGGAATGTTTGAAGACTTCTGTCAAGCCAGCAAATCATTCTTACCATCACAATTATTGTTGCAGTGGCTCTATTACCATGTTTAAGAATTATGGGTGTCTGTATGGGGCCCACTTGCTCAAATGTTACAACCACTTGTGGCTATAGTTCAGAAAATTGTTCAGAAGGACACATTTCTTTCTTGTTCAGAAGCACACCTGAGGCAGAAAAACTGTTCCAAACGAATTTTTACCAAGCAGCATAGAAATCTTCCCTTGAAACATATGCATGCACATATCTGTCATTCTAGAGTTTGGTGTTTTTACTGTAGCAATATTTCATGTTTTCTTTTAACAACTTTTCCAAGTTTTAGCTTTCTCAAGGACTGTAGTGCAATATGTCTCTAAGTCACCCCCAACTTATAATGTCACAATGAATGAATATTCTGCAGAATGTCCTATCCTAAACAACTTTCCTCAACACTTGGGAGCTCAAGGCTGTGACTTTCTTTAAGGAGTCAATCCATCTCATATTTGCTTGTCTTCTCTGTTGCTTTCAACTTTCCCAACAAGTCTTGTCTTCCAGTGATATGCCTGAAGTACAGCAGCTTCTGTCTCATTATTTCTGCTGCCAGAGAGTTCAGGCTTGATTTAAGCTAGGACCCACGCAACACTCTGTCTGGCAGATCAAGGTAGCTGTAAAAATCTCCTCCAGCACCATTTTTCAAATGAATCCAATCTTTTCTTGTTGTCTTTCACATCTGTACGTAGTAATTAGAATAAAATAATGTGGATGATCTTAGTCTCCAGTGACATCAACTTACACTTGACAATCTTTTTTAATTTTTTCATAGCTGCCTTGTTGAGTCTCAGTCTTCTGACTCGACTGCAGTTTCCATTTGGATTGATGATTGAACCAAGGAGTAAGGGACCTTTTCACATTTTCAGTTTTTCATTGACTACATTATATATAGTACTTCTTTTTTGTTGTTGTTCAGTCGCACAGTCGATTCCGACCCTCTGCGACCCCATGGACCACTGTCCGCCAGGCTCTCCTGTCCTCCACCATCCCCCTCAACTCACTCAGCTCTGTGCCCATTGTCTCTACATCTATAGTCTTCTTAATATTCAATTGCAATCCTGCTTCTGCATTTTAACCTCCATCAGTTGTTCCATGTTGTTCTTCTTTCCAATTGGAAGGAGATGGTAAATCAAGTGATAGTAATGCTCCACCCATGAAGCGGTGTTTTAAAACAAGGCAAGGTCTTTTATCTACTGAGTCCCTTTACATCTCCTGTTTCACATGTGTAGTTTTAATCCCTGTATAACACCAGCTGTTTTTAATATGATGACTCTGTTTCACTGTCTTAACATGCCACTGTTCTTTACAAAAATTAGTTAGCTGGTGTTGGAGCCCTTGTGTTGAAGTGTGGTATGGGGCAAGTATGTTGGAACTATATACATTGTGCAAAGAATATTTCAGAGAAGGTTAATTGCAACTGGCACTATGAACTAATGTACAGGTACTTTAGAAAGGATGTCATTAACAAGCAGCCACCATGTAGACCAGGAGTGACCAAACTTTTTTGGCTGTGGGCCAGTCATGTGGTTGAGCAGGCTGGTCATGTGTTTCCTCCCAATGGAAGTAGATGTAAAATGTGATCACACATGTGCAAAATGCTGCCATAAATGCCCCCGCAGCTGTCGGAAACACGTTTACAACAGCCAGAGGTGCTTTATGGCAACATTTTGTGCATGCGTGGTGGGTGTGTTTTACTTCTGCTTCCAGGAGCATTGAAGTTGGTGTGGACCAGATTATTAGGAAGCACAGGCCAGATCCAGCCTATGGGCCATAGTTTGGGAACCCCTGATATAGACTGTTGTTGGTCTTGTGAGTTAAGTGCAGGATTATTTGTACAGTGTAATCAGAGGCTGGCTTTTCCTGGGACTCCAGTAACAAATAGCTCAGCATTTAAGGGTATTTTAAATCACATATTGGCACATACCCAGACATAAATCTTAAATAGTGAGAAGTGGTTTTATAAAAGCTGCTTCTTATGGTTAGGAACAAATTATTTTTCAACCATGACTGGACCATTTTGTTCTTGTGATATTTACAAAGGCTGAAAGATTACTTAGAACATTGTTGCAGAGAGATAAACATCTGTTCTGAGGGCTGTATCCAGGGACACATGCTTGCTCCCTAGACATGCAAAACATCTCTTTGTGCCTCAAACCATTAGCACAGTAAAAATTTCAGTACTTCATGAAATTTGTCAATACAGATATTCATTTCCCCATTTCTAATACACTGCTTTGCTATCAGAATCACATTTTCTGAAGCAATCAATGTGCTCTGTCTCAAAAAAGACAGAATGATCTCAGTCTGAATTCAAGGCAAACTATTCAACATGACAGTAATCCAAGTCTATGTCCCAACCACTGATGCAGAAGAGGTCGAAGTCAACCAGTTTTACGAAGACCTACAATACCTTTTAGAACTGACACCAAAAAAGAGATGTCCTTATCATCACAGGGAGCTGGAATGCCAAAGTAGAAAGTCAAAGGTAACCAGAATAACAGGCAAGTTCGGCCTTAGAGTACAAAATGAAGCAAGACAAAGGCAAACAGATTTGTCAAGAGAACACGCTGGTCATAGAAAAACCCTCTTTCAACAATCTAAGAGATGACTATACATGGATACCAGCAGATGGCCAACACTAAAATCAGACTGATTATGTACTTTGAAGCTAGAGATGGAGAGGCTCTGTAAAGTCAGCAAAAACGAGACCTGGACCTGACGATGGCTCAGATCATGAGCTACTTATTGCAAGATTCAGGCTTAGAATGAAGAAAGTAGGGAAAACCATTAGGCTATTCAGGTATGCCCTAGATTGCATCCCTTATAAATACAGTTGTACCTCGCTTAAAGAGCATAATGTGCTCCACAGGGTTGCTCTTTAAGCTAGTTTACTCTTTAAGTGAAACATCATTGTAAGTGACCAATTGGAGGGGGGGGGGGATTGCAAACTCAGATTTTTTTGTTAAGCGAGATTTTGGTTGGTTTTATTTGTTAAGTGAAGCGAACATTCAGAGAAAATTCTGCTCTTTAAGCGAGGTGCTCTTTATGCGAGGTTTGACTGTATACAGTGTAAGTGAAAAATAGATTTAAGGGATTAAATTTGATAGAGCACTTGAATAACTATGGACAGAGGTTTGTAACACTGTACAGGAGACAGCAATTAGAACCACCCCAAAGAAAAAGAAGTGCAAGAAACCAAAGTGACTTTGTGACAAGACTTTACAAATAGCGGAGGAAAGAAAGAAAATGAAAGGCAAAGGTGAAAGATTCACCCAACTGAATGCAGACTTCCAGATAATATCAACAAGAGATAAGAAGGACTTCTTGAAGAAACAATGCAAAGTAATAGAAGAAGACAACAGAATGGGAATAACTAGAGATCTCTTCAAGAAAATTGGAAAAATCAAGGGAACATTTTGAGCAAAGATGGCCACAATAAGGACAAAAACGATATGAACCTAACAGAAGATACAGTGGAACCCCACGTAACAAATTCTTCGTATAACAAAAAATTCGCACAATGAAGCATTTGTTATGCAATGGCGATATCCTGCATAATGAATATTTTTTCGTTATGTGGGGTATTTCCCATTGGATCCACACAATGAAAAAAAACTGCATAGCGAAGAGCTCCATGGAATGGAGTTTTTTCGTTATGCGGGGTTCTACTGTATTAGAAAAAGATGGCAAGAATACACAGAAGAATTATACAAGGAACTTAATGTCCCAGACAACCACAATGGTGTGATTGCGTATCTCAAGCCAGACATCCTGGAATGTGAAGTCAAGTGAACCCTAGAAAGCATTACAGCAAAGCTAGCAGAGATGATGGTATTCCAGCTGAACTATATAAAGCCCTAAACTATTCTGCCTTTAAAGTGCTGCACTTAATATACCATCAGATTTGGAAAATGCAACAGTAGCCACAGGATTGCAAAAGGTCAGTTTATGTTATGGACTACAATGAGATCAAATCAGCCAATTCTAAAGGAAATTTAATTTTATTTTATTGTTTGATTTTTATGCCACCCCACTTGTCTAAGTGACTCTGGGCAGCTAACAACAATACAAAAAGAATACAAAATATAGTTACAATTAAATTAACATAATGCACAAAACATTTCAGAACTTTCAAAAAAAAAAAAACCCCACTTACAAACTAGTACCCCACAAACCCAGAAACCAAATCAACTTTAAAAAAAACTAAACTATATATTTACAAAAAAACCCCTCAAAGATTTAAAAGTTTAAAAAGGTTTAAAAAGTTTAAAAGTATCCATGGAAGGATACTGAAGCTGAAATACTTTGGCCATCAAATGAGAAGAGAAGACTCACTTGGACACTAGGAAAGATCAAAGGAAGGAGATGGAAGAGGATGAAGCGGTTAGATAGTATCATTGACACAGTGGGTGTGGTTCTGGGCAGACTCTGAAGGATGATGGATGTTGTTGTCCATAAGGTCATGAAAGGTCACACTCGACTGTGCAACTGAACAACATATAAAGAACTAGCCATCCAGGTCCTCCATGTTACACATTGCATATTTATAAGTGGGTTGATGAAGGAGGAAGTGAAGGTGTCATGTAGAGGCCAGAGTGATGGACTAGGACTCAGGAGACTTGAATTCAAATTCCTGCTTAGCTGTGGAAAGTCACTGGGGGAGTGAAACTGGTAAAACCACTTATTATATCTCACATATTTTGAAAATCCCATTGGGCTTGCCATAAATTGGATGTGACTTGAAAGTACATAACATAAAAAAGGGCACATGAAGGCCAGATGTGTGGAGAAGGAACTGATGACAAATACCATTTTACCAAATAAGAGCTAAATCTCGATTCCAATCCATCTATAAGGTCAGTGGCTATTATTTGAACTGGATAATCAGCTGATGACCAAGAGCCAGACAGACTTTTACTTGTATGCAAGTACAAATGAACCTCAGACTGCAAGGCTTTGAGGACAAGAACTTTCCTTTTATTCATTGTACAATGTAAAGTGGCTTGTATATTGCCAGTATTTACATAAACCATTAATACACTTCTTTCAGCTCCCCCGGGTGGCTTAGTGGTTAAGGTGCTAGGCCCAGAGACTGGAAAGAAAGGTTCGATACCTGGGAGATGCACGATGAGGAAATGAAAGGAGACTCATTCAGGCATCCCCTGCAAAAATTCTTTCAACCCAGATTAATCTCTGACAAGAAAATGAACAAATACATTTCTTAAGGTAAAACAAAGCTGTGTAAGCAGGTATTCTGTGACTTGGGTTAATCCAAATAGGGATTCATTTTACTATAGTCTTTCTAACATTACCCTCCCAAAGCCTCCCAGTTAGAAGAAAAATAAATCCATTACCCATAGCGCTACCAGAGGTCCAGCACACAGAGCTATACATAACCAAGTTTCTAGCTCAAAACTATTGAATTGTTTGGGACAAGAAAAAAGCTACAAATAGCAAATGTGCATTAAAATGTAATGAAGGTGAAACCAAAATGTTTATGTGTATTAAATGGCTGTGGTTTTATTGTGGTCCTGCAAACTGGAGATAGGCACACTGCACTGCCAACATCTTGATTCATTATCGCAGTTCTTCAAGGAGAAAAACAAATGGTTCATACGGCATAATAAGCATCCTATTAAAGGAGTTCCAATGAGAAAAGGACAGTATTGTATATGCCTATAGCTATGTTGGTGAACCTTGGCACTCCAGGTGTTCTTGAACTTCAATTACCAGAAGACCAAGTCAGCACACCTGCTGATCAGAGCTTCTGGGAACTGAAGTTCAAGAACACCTGGAGTGCCAAGGTTAGCCGTAACTGGCCTATAGCCATTTTATTTTGACAAATAAGCTTCTCATTTTCAGCTGCACCCATTAGGTTAGGCTGAACAGGCCTCATACTCTGAAATCTATGTACTGCCTCCTCCATAGATACAAAATCCAGTCCCGAACTACCTGACTACCAAACACAACTGCAAATGAATGTCTGTGAATTAGAGGCATGGTTATATCCCACTTTATTAAATCTTTTTCAACACGGGTCACTGTGAATCATAGTTGAAGGAAATTGAAAATTATCTTTCACTTCACATAAGCCATCCAACATTGACTCCTCTTTAGATCTTCAACAACCACTGTCCACCCTTTCAGGAATCCAAATAGTGACACACTTTGTCACACTTTGGACAATGTTAATCTTTGGTATAAGTGCAAGCACATGGGGAGAGGTAAGGTACTGCCAGAATGATAAAATATGTCTGACTTTGAAGGGTGGAGCTGTTGATTACATTCTTCCTCATTTGTGGTCCCCAACCCAGTTTTGATGATCAATAATTTCTCTTGGTGATTATACAGTTGTACCTCGCTTAAAGAGCATAATGTTCCACAGGATTGTTCTTTAAGTGAGTTTGCTCTTTAAGCAAAACACCACTGTAAGTGACTGATTGTGACTTCTGGTGATGGTGGGGGATTGCAAACCCCAATTTATTTGTTAAGCGAGTTTTTGGTTGGTTTTATTTGTTAAGTTAAGCAAACATTCGGAAAAAATTCTGCTCTTTAAGCAAATTACTCTTAAAGCTAGACACTCTTTATGCGAGGTTTGACTGTATCGGCAATCCTTATTTCCTCTGACTTGTAGTTCAAAATAGACAGTCTTACCAAGCTATGGCAGGGAGGAATGCCATTTGGCAAATAGGTGGCTAAATAAAAATGCAATGCAACTTCATAGTTGGCAAGGTGTGGCAAAGTAATGGGAAAAAGGAAGTGTTCAAACAAAGTGGGTTTAACAAGATTGTATACATAGCAATGCTGCTTGATGACTCTGGCCAACTCACCTCTAGATGCTGGACTTCAATGAAAATGACAGCAACATTTGTTATACTTTTGCCCACATCGTAATAATGGAACAATATGGTATGTCTGTCATAGATCATTTGGTAGTCATTGCTGGGCAAATCTGAAGAGATTGATTGCACCAAAATTTTGTTCACATGGATCAGATCTATTTCCTGTTGTTAATGTACATAGAAACTGCTGTAGTGCTTTCTGGGAGCTGTAGTCTTGCTGCCATTTAGGCTTTACAGAGTATATATCCTGAACAGCTACAATACCCAGAGCTATGCTAGATCACATCAAACACCTATCAAGTCCAGTACTGTTTCCAACCATTGCCAACAGAATGTGAGGTTGAAAGCTCTCTCACCTGCTCCTTTTATCCAGTATAGGATACTAGAGGTAATAAAGGACCATTGCAGCTTATGGTCAACATATCTTAGCATTATTTTGCTTGGATGTATTTAAAATCTCCCTTAAAAACCCACTGAAGCTGGCACATAGTACTACAGCATACAATGATTTTCCCTATGGGAAAAACCTTACAACAATGTTTAGAGCTAAGCAGTTTTTCCCATTGGAAAATTGTTGTATGGATTTTCCCATAGGAACGATCGCTATGCAGAATGGCTTTACCCCTCCAAGCCTCATTGCTATGTGATTTCATCGCTGTAAGGGGCGATCGCTATACAGGGTTCTACTTTATTTTACAAATTAACTATCTGTTCTGTGAAGCATTTCCTTTTATTTCTTTTGAACCTCCCCACCTCTCATTTACAGTGGATGGCTTTCAGGTCTATGAAAGAGGAATAAAATTATGATATTGGCAGCTTTACTTCTGATTCCTTTCTGAATTATGCTGCTCTCAACAGGAAATTTTTCATTCTCAGGAAAGATACACATTGAGTGAACTTTTTCATTAGGTCATCTTCCAAACCTCAAGATCTCTTTCCTGGTGAGTTGCCAACAGCTGAGAGGGCATGTAAAGTGTGTACATTATTTTGGTGGTGGTGTTTTTTGCATATTATAACACTAGCTTGTTTATATACTGGACCCTGTTCAATCACTTACATTGCTGTCCTACACGTTAACAAGAATGAGTCAAAGGGGCTTAGAAAGAGATGAACATTTTTAATATCTTGAATAGTTTCGTGGAATGGAATGGGATTTAAATATGTTGTTTGTATTCTGCCACCTGCTTTGGCTCCAGTATTTTGGAAAAACAGAAACTGTTGATATAAATTTTAAAAATGATTACGTAGAGAATCTTGTCTAGACACGGCTTCTTTTTTGTGATAAAGCTCCATATAAACATTGGTTGCTCTCCATTATCTGAATACACAGACGTGAGTAGATATTGTAATTCACTGGAAGTTCACTCTGACCTGATAGTAACCAGTGCTAGTCACGCCCTGTTGCTTATTAGTGGGATCCTCTGTGTGTATAAACAAAGGCTGTTTATTTATGAAAACCATTCTGGCCTAGTTCAGATAATGAATACTTTCCATCACTCATCCTATGCCTGGGGGAGCCCTAAAGAGATAAAGGTTACGGTACTGGGTTTTTTTTTAAACTTCCAGCAGTCTTGGGGAGTAGGCACAGACCAAAATGTGGACAGTATATGTGTAGCAAATCTAATATACAGTCCAAAAAATGCCCTATTACCATGAGAGTAGGGGAAGACTCCCACTGACTCAATTCTTGGTAGCTGAGTTTTCTTACAATTATTATTGTTCAAACTGTTTTACTGCCCAGTTTTGTGAACATGCTACCTTTAACTCTTTCTCATATTTGCAAAACCAGGCACTAAAACAGGTTGAACAATGCATATAAATGTAAGCAACCCAAACCTTTCTGTGCCAGGATGTGGAATTGCTTAATATTGTTCATTTTGTATGTGTTTTGTTTCTATTCTTTTATAAACTGCTCTTGAGAAACACCAATGAGCCACTGAAATGTGAGATGCACCCGTTACAGCACAAATAACTCTTGTACGCCGCCCATAGTAGGAAAGTATCCCATATGGGTGGTATAAAAATGTAATAAATAAAATAACGTAAAGGTAATGGTTGCCCTTGCTTGAAAGCCAATCATATCTGTCTCTAGGATACAGTGCTCATCTCCATTTGCAGCCAAAGAGCAAGCACTATCTGTGTCTGCAGATGTTTCCATGGACATGTGGCAGGCATGACTAGACATGGAATGCTGTTTACTTTCCCACTGAAGTGGTACCTATGTACCTATTTGCAATTTCTTGCTTTTGAACTGCCAGGTTAAAATAAAATAAAGTACGTAAGTAAGTACATCCAGGAAGCCATGCTATGTAAGAGGAAAGCCACGTACAAAAAGCCCAGACAAAAGGCTACTGTGGTGACAGCAGCAGTTTAACAGCTACATGGCTGATGCTTAGGTTAAAAGGAGGTTCTCTTGAACAGAAAAGCCAAGGTGTCAAAAGTAGTCATTAAAGCTCAGAATTAAGTTTTTCTAAAGACGGAAGCACAAAATGCAGGAAGGGTAAATGCAATCACCTCTCCCTTGAGCATCACTAATGGATGCTTAACTCCCTGGAAGAGGATAACGTTTTACTGACACTGTAAAGCAGGGGTGCCCAAACTATGGCCCGGGGCCCCGATGTGGAAAGAGCAGAAGGACAAGGACCATGAGGCAGACCCAGAGCAAGGTGGAGTGATAACATCAAAGAAATACTGTATATGCCAGTGTATAAGACTACTTTCCCCCCTGAAAAACATGCCTCCAAGTGGGGGAGGGGTCGTCTTATACGCCGGGTGCACTTCAGTTGGGATAGACATCGCTGCCCATAGTGACCTCCTGATGCTCACCCAGTGCCCATAGTGGCCTCCCAATGCCCGCCTGGTGTCCATAGTGGCCTCCCGATGTTCACCCACCTCATTTTACATACCATCCAGTATCGCGCGGTATCCAGTGTGGCTGCGGCGAGCATCAGCAGCGAGACAGGGGTGCCAGCCTTTTCGGCGTGACCGGCCCGTTCTGCTCTGTGGGAAGCAGCGGTGCTCCGCCCTGCCCCTTGTCTATGCAGAGATTGCACATGCGCACTTACGCACTAGTGCCGGCCACAGGGAGATGTTGAAATCAAATCTGACATTCTTTTATGTTTTGTTTGGTGTGTGGAAGGTGTGTGGAAGAGGGGGTAGTCTTATACAGCGAGTATATAACAAACTATATTTTGAGTGGAAATGTTGGGGGGTCGTCTTATACGCCCACTCGTCTTATACGTGGGCATATACGGGTATTATAAGAACACCAAATAATGCCGGTGGAGGCGGCTAAAAGTGCCAGAGCAAGAACCTTGCATCACCCTCGACACCCCACCGGATGAAAGAGGAAACAAAGAAAAAGAGAGAAGAAGATTGACTTCAGTGCAGTTAAGTCACAATGGCTTCTTCCTTGATTGTGCCATAGGTTTCTGCACACATAATGCAGCACATAATCCAAAATTGGCAGAAATTTATCACTGCCTGTTTGATTTTAAGTAGAACCATTAATTATACAAAGGTATGAAATCTACTACAAGTATCTCTAAAAAGGTAGGTTACCTACCATAAACATAGTTCTCCGAGTGGTCCTGTGAGCATTCATAATAATGGGGTTTCCCATCTGCACATGCACAGTGGTTGGCTCTTCCAAACTTAGCTTTCAAAGAATGCGCTATCCCTGCAAGCCTAGCGTCAGAGCCCCACCCCATTCCCTCACTTCAGTAGCGTAGTATGGATTTTGCCACTCCCTGGTGGATGCCAGTGCCCACTCCCGCTAGGGATTCTGGGAATTGTAGTCCAAGAACTCCCATACACCCTAAAAGTGCCACCTGGGGCGAGACACACACACCCCGCGATGCTACTGCCTCACTTCCATTTGCATAGCTGTTGAATGGGCGGTATCTACAATGAAAGAGGGGAGGTAGGGCAGGACATATGAATGTTTACAGGACCACTCAGAGAACTATGTTTACGGTAGGTAACTTACCCTTCTCCTTAGTGGTCTGTGAGCATCCATACTAATGGGTGATTCCCAAGCTAATTTACCAGGACAGAGAGCCCACGTTGCTGCCTGACAGATGTCCTGAAGGGTGACACCTTGGGGAAAAGTGATGGATGTCGATACAGCTCGAGTAGAGTGGGCACGTGGAGCCATGGGAGGATCCTGATGTGCCAAGTTATAAGCCAGAGTGATAGTCTCCGCAACCCAGTTGGAAAGGCATTGAGAGGAGACCTGCAGACCCTTGTTGGGTCCATCGTGGCAGACTAACAGATGTTGAGTTTTCCTAAAACTTCTAGTCCTGTCTAAATAAAAAACCAATACTCTTTTCACATCCAGTGTGCTAAGCTTTCTTTCTAAGTCTGATGATAGGGACAGGAGGAAAGTAGGCAAAACAATAGGCTGCTGTAAATCAAAAGCCAAGGCAACTTTCGGCAGAAAGAAAACATCCTGGTGGAGCACTACTTTGTCAGCTAAGAATTTGATGAATGATTTATCAGACCTGAAGGCTGAGAGTTCACTGACTCTTCTGCCTGAGGTTATTGCTAGTAAAAAGGCAGTTTTATAAGTGAGCAGATGTAATGGTGTGGTAGCCATCGGCTCAAGCAGTTTGTAAGCTAGTCTATCAAGCAGTACTGGAGAGGTGGTCTATATACATCAGGATAGATGTTACCTAGTCCCTTAAGGAATTTCTTAAGTCTGCCGTTTTGAAAAAGCAACCTTGCCTCTGAGCGAGAGGGCTGGTAGGCAAGAATAGCAGCCTTGACACACAGTGGCCAACTGTTTAAGACTAATGGGCAGTGCAGGCTTGCTAGGAGGCAATAGTGTCTGATGATGGACATCCATCACATCATAGCCAACTGCCAGAGGTGGGGTATGCTCTGGATCCATGGCAGCATAAGGAGGCATAGAGTGCGCATGACTCAAGGAAATAGCAGTAGTATGATCAACTTCAGATGCATGCCAGCGGTCAATGGAGTTGACAGATGCTGGTGGGTTGTCAAAGTGAAGCCGCTGCTCATGGCGCTGAGCACTGTAGAAAGATACAGGCTGACCCAGAGAAATATCCTCTTGCTCATGAATGCATGCACTGTAATGAGGTACAGAGAATCGGCACTGTAGACATGGTCTTGAGCACCATAGCAAAATACGAGCAGAGCCAAAGGCATATTGTCCTTGCCATGGATTCAAGCCCTGCAATAAGGTGCAGCCTGATACAAAGGAATGGCATCATGTGCATAGTCTCAAGCACCGTAGCAAGGTACAGGCTGAGCCAGAGATTCCTCATTGTGTGCATAGCATGCAGCTCTGTAGCATGCTTCGTATCTACAGGGTGATGCAAAGAAGCCACATCTGTGTAACATGGGAACTGCCTTTTCAAGGCAGGCTCATGGATGTTTGAACTGGTGTGCATTGGAGCCAAATACCTTGCTGGCTTAGGGACATGAATCCTGTCCTATCCATGTGCCAGATGAGGTGGTTCACTCCTTGAGGGGGATTAAACACACTCTCCATCCCCTTGAACCACTCCGAAAGGATATGTTTGGTTCTCCTGACCAGAAAGATACACACTAGCCTGGTTGGAAGGCTTATGGTGCGAGTTAAGGGACTTAAGAGTAGAATCCTGCTGCTGAGGAACTTGCAACCTAGGTGGAGAATGGGAGCGAAAAAGAGACATCTTATCCCTAACATTAGGTGAACGACCCTGTTGAGAATTCGTTGTTGACAAGTTAGGTGACTCCACAGGGTGTGGCTTTGTGCCTGGAATAGGTGCATCCGAGTCCAACTTAATAGATGGAACTGAGGGGACGGGGCAGGGTCCCAATGGTAGGCATACAGGGATAGCACCTTTTTTTTTTGAAAGCTAAGCTTGGAAGAGCCGACCACTGTGCATGCGCAGACAGGAAACTCCATTAGTATGGATGCTCATGGACCACAAAGAAGAACATATTTCTTTTTTATATCTGATTTGTTAGCTATACTGTACTTTCAGTGCTAAAATTAGGAATAAGCAAAGAACAATTAACATTTACAGTAGGTTCATATACAATTGTCAAACTATGGAGTATTTTCAGCTGTATCACTTCAGTTCATTTTATTAAATCAGTAGTCCTAAGCAGCACATTATTCTGTTGGCAACACAATTATCACAGTTATCCTGTAATGTGCTTTCTGTTGCCTTGGGCAAGAGTGAAGAGTAAACAAACTGTCAAAGCTTTAACTGGGATATCCAGTTAAAGTACTTCAAATAAAAACGAACCCTCTAGGGAAAACAGAGATGTAAAGGCAAGGCTGTGCAAAGTTGTGTTCCTTTGTCAGATCCCTAATAAAAGCTGATTCACACATTACATCTTCTTGTAATATAACTCTAAAGAAAAATCGATCTGTGAGTCTATGAATCTGGAACATACATGTGTTAATTTCTGCCAACTGCACATTCAAAATGATGGGTTTCCATATGAAATCAAACAGAAGGATCACTTTTAAACTGGAGCTGGATTTTACCCCAGACCAACACAAACAATTAGTTCAGTCAAGTGACTGCAATTACTGCATTGTCTTCAGTCACACTGCACTTCAACAGATGCAAATGAGCAGAACACTAACATGATTGTTTCACAAAGAAATCAACAAATGAAACAAAATGGCTGCTGTCCATGCTTCCTGGGTAAACAGCAAAACTACTCTCAAAACTTCACGACTGTATCTGTTAAGTAAGACTGATTACTCTCCTCCTTCTCAAGTGATTTTAGACAAGTATAATCTCGAAACCATTCATTAATTCAGGCTATTTTTCAGCAACAGTGTTTCTCAGATTTACAACAACAACTGGTATGCCATCAAGTCAATTCTAATTTACAGCATGTAAACAGTGTACAGGTAGTTTTTTCTCAAACATACTCCTCCAGAGAAAGTGGAAATGGTATCAAAAATCTTACTTCCATAATCAATATCTTTTAAAAACTCCATCCTTAGGTTAAATGTGCAACAATAGTAACTTTGAAATAGCAACTTGTACCTAAGTATTCATTGCCATCACACATGGAATGTGACTAAAACAGTTGAGAGTCAATGCTTGGTCCTTAACTCTTTTACATTAAAGAAGGGATGAAGTGGCACTCAAAGGGCCAAGTCAGGCCCTATCCCTGTGATGGCAAATCTTTTAGAGGCCAAGTGTCCAAACTCAACAGGCTGCTGTCTGGCCACAGAGAGGCTGGGCAAAGACTGTGCTGGAAGGAAGGAGGAAGTGCTCTCATTGGGCTGCTGGGCAGAGGGATGGGGCAAACTCTGTGCTGGGGGAGGGAGGAAACACTCCCATTGGACTACTGGGCAGAGTGAACTCATGCTGAGTGTCATAAGTTTGCCATCACTGCCCTACCCATCCTCCCTGGCAACTGCTGATTCTCAGAGAGAAAGAGAGGAAGATATGCCCTGGAAATATAGCCTTTTGTACTTTTTTCTTGTGCTGACTTTACATACCCATGTGTCAAAACACTTACAAATAAATTTACAACTCTTAAATTTTCCTGTCTCCCATTCCCTGGGATGGAACAGGCTCATTCATCTGCACTCAATTAACAAATAAAACACTAATGCAAATTTCAAGTTAGGGTAATTGACCAATTCTAGTGTATTTACTTAAGGAATAATTGGTCTTAGTGTGCTTATTTGCCTAAGTAGCAGTAATAAAGCAGTCTATGTATTTTTGTTGGCTCAGCTTTGCAGAAGTGACTTGAAAATAAGTTCTCAAGCACTTGGCCAGGGCAGTGTAACTACCCTAGAGGCAACTGCTTTCCAACCTTATATCTGCAGCTACAAAAGTTACCCTGCCTTGTGCTTTTCCAAGTCACACATTCAAAATGTCATCCTAAATGTGTTTGTCTCTTCCTGGTGCAGGAGACAATCCTTCATCATTTTGGCTGAGAGACATGCAGGGAAGTGGTATATGAAGCCACTCTCCCTAGAAGAGCTGCCCTGAGATACTGAAGCAGCATGGTTCCAAATGCTGGGGACATCCCCTGTACTTGCTCTATCCCTTCAGAGTGCCCCTCACTGGGGTAAGCGGAATCTAACATTCGACCCCTTCCAGCTTTCACTTGTACTGGGGTGACATAAAGCTTGTGATGGCTCTTGTCTGCTGAAGATTGCTGCATGAGTCCTCCCATCCCCGGGAGAGGCACCTGCTCTGATTTACCAGGTTATAACTGCATTCTTATGACTAGATTCTTTTTGTTTACTATCAACACTGGAACAGCATCGTGTTGTGCTGACGTTGCCAATGAGAATGGGTCTCCAGGGTCCAGTTAAGAGCCTTTCCTAACCTTCTAGCCAAGAGTTCTCCAGGATCCCTTGATCTAAAAAAGGGAGGTCAGCAGTGGTTGGATGTCAAAAATTTTACTACCCCACTGTGATGTCATCACAGTGTGGGTGGAGCTAATGTCATGACATCATGATGTTGTGGGTGGAGCCAACATCATGATGTCATGACATGGCCAGGCCAAAGAAAAAATAATAAAAAATAATAAAAAAATTAAAAAAAGCACACACACACACCGCTCAACCCACACACCCACACACAAACCCATAAATAAATAAATTAAATAAATAAATAAAAATACACCCACCCACCCACCCCAAACACAAATCAAACAGAGCTTTTAAACCAGAGCTTAAAGCTTATTCTGGTTAATCTTTCTCACACTAGGTCAGATGGAAGGAACTACAGAATGAACTCTACACAAGATGGCTTCATTTTGGCACTTTTCAACTTTTCAACAGTTAAAGAAGTTAGGTACTAAGTCTTTCCCTAACCAGTTCTCTAGGATAATATACCTTAATGTAAATGTAAAACAGATGTACTTCCTTAAGGGTTCTCCAGTTGGAACAGCAATTGGAACAGCACAGGTGTAGCTTATTGATGAGCTAACTCCAAGACTTTGGCTTAAAAACCCCAAGCCAGGCTGCCAGGCCTGCCAGCCGCCAGGCCTTTTTAGGAACTGTGGTAGTACGTCAATATAGGTAAAGGTATTAAATACACATTAAAATACACACAGTCACAGATGCACCACATCCATAGGTGAGTCACTTACCCTGGGGAGCAGGCTATAGGGAGCTTCAGGCTAGCAGCTTCTCTTCCTCCTCCCCACTTGGGAGGACAGCAAAGAGGCCGTGCATACATGCCAAGCACTGTAGGCATGCATGCACACCAAGTGCTTGGCGTGCATACACAGTGGGGGAACCAGTGAAAAGGTAAGCCCTGAAGGTGGTTCCCCCCAAAAGCTGCTACCGGTTCTCCGGGACACTGGGGAAAGTTACTACCGGTTCTAGAGAACTGGTGAGAACCTGTTACATCCCATCACTGGAGGTCAGGGAGTTACCCTGAGCACTTCCAACACATGGCTATCCTAACAGGGGTTCTGAGGTATGTGGATTATTCAAAGAGCTTTTTACAGCTGACCAGGGCCCCACCTTCCAGGGACTGAGGAGAAAAAGCTGTGGGCTTCTTCAGGTGGCCCGACACCGCCGCCCAGCATACCTCGGGACCCACACTCCTGGGGTCAGGGAGAAAAAGCTGTGGGCATCTTCAGCCAGACAGACATCAACACCCAGCTGACCTTGGGCCCCACCCTCCCAGGGCCAGGGAGAAAAAGCCACAGGCTTCTTCAGGTGGCTGGAAATCACTGCCCAGCTGACCTCGGGCCCCACCTTTCTGGGGTTGGGGAAGGGTCTCCCCCCAATTGCCCACTCGGAGGGAAGTGACTGTAACTGTCTGCTCAGAGGGAAGTGAATGTTTTGTAATTGTCTTATGACATGCACTGATGATACTGATATATTTGTTGTTACAGTAATACCTCATATAACATTAGTATCGAATAACACTAAAATCGCATAACATCAAGGAATCTGGGGGGAAGAATTGCATCAGATAACATTAAGATCCTATGGGATGCTTCAGATAACAACCGCGAAAGCCTGTGTGGTTACAATGTATCTCTATGGATCCCATAGAGGATCAGATAACACTAAAAATCATATAACACCAAGACTTGTGGAACCAGGTTTTAGTGTTATATGAGGTTTTACTGTATTTTGCTGTTTTGCTGCACTGTATTATATTGTATATTTTATTGTATTTTTAAATGTATTGTGATATATTGTGGTTGCTGTTAGCCGCCCTGAGTCATGTAGCCGAGTGGGTGGCATACAAGTCCAATAAATCAATCAATCTATCTATCAAAGAGCTGCTCATGAGTTTCCAAGGCAGAGCAGGGACTGGAACCCACATCTCCTAAGTCTTAGTCCAGTGCTCTACCACAATAACTCTCTGGCTCTTGCCTCCTACAGCTGATCCAAGGCCCTTTCTTAAGCTTGGCCTTTCTTCTTTAAAGGTAAAGTGCACCCTTGCTTGAAAGCCAGTAGTATCAGACTCTAGGGTTTGGTGCTCATCTCTATGTATAGCCAAAGAGCCGATGCTGTCTGTCTGCAGACATTTCCATCGACATGAGGCAGGCATGACTGGACACCAGAGTGCATGGAATACTATTTACCTTCATACCAAAGTGGTATTTATCAACATGCAATTTCTTGCTTTCAGACTGCTAGGTTGGCAGAAGCTGGAACAGAGGTGGGCGCTCACTCTGTCTCATGGCACTCAGGTCTTGAACTGTTGACCTGCCAACCTTCCAGTCATCAGGTTCAGCATCTTAACCACTAAGCCATCACTAAGCTCAAAAAAGTGCTTTCCCACTGATCTGTCTTGCTGAATTATATTGATATTGTTGCCATTAACAATGCCAAGGAAACTGAGCAAACCGTTCACTGGCATAAAACTGAGGGTGCTAGTTGTAATTGGAAAGAGAAAAAATATCACTCCTTTCTACTTCCATTTTGCTCAGATAGCAAATATCTCTTTTTCCAATGTTGCAGGAGAAGAAAAAAAAGCCATATTTGAACTATCCTGTCAAGAATAGTTCTATTTCCTCTGTAGCTTCTTATTGGTCATAGCCAAGCATAACTGCAGCACTTTTATTAACTCTACCTGCAATGGGCTTCCAGATGACTTGTTTCGGTGTAATGTAAACAATTTATGAGTGTTCTCCTCTTCTTCAGATAGAGGCATCTTTAAACCAGAACTGGTAAGTAGATTCTAAACAAATAATGGGGAAAAGGAAAAAAAGAATGGGTGAACAAGTTAATGGCTGAAATTTTGTTGCTTAGTATAGCAACCAGCACTAGAGAAGGATCAATGAATCAGAAAGTATGTGGTAAGTCAATGCTCACATAAGTTCCACTGATTTAATGGGCCTACTTTAGTTGCAACTAAATTTACACAATTTGCAGCTAGATTAGAGCTATTTGAATCACTGGAACTTGAGATAATTTAGCAATTCCCCACTGATTTAATGGGACTATTCTAGTGCAACTTACACTGTGCCCCCCTTACTATATCAAGCAACAGTCTATAAACTATCCCAATATATATTAGCAAACAAGGGTTTTAAAAGCAATAATGTCAAGAAATGTCATTTACAGCCAGTTCTTAGGAAAACTTGTTGAAATTACATTACAAATGAAACTCATGTCTGGTAAATTTCTAAATCATCTGTCATGATGCCCTCTACCCCAAACTGACCAGCTACGTGGCATGATATTAGGTTCAAAAGATTTCTTTTAAACATTAGGATAAACTTCTTGAAAGTAAGAACTGTTCAAAAGTGGAACAGACCACACTCGAGGGTGAGTCTCTTCATTAGAGAGTCTTTACAGCAAAGGTTAGAGAGCTACCTGTCAGAAATGTTTTGGCTGTGGACTAATTTCTGTCAGTGGGCTGGACTAGGTAATCCTTGGAGCATCTTCCAGTTCTATAATTCTATGATTCTGATAGTAACCTGGGAGCCATCTGAAAGTTGCTACTACAGATGGGGGTAGGTGGGGGTGATCCTGGTGCAGCTGCTGAGAGTATTGTAAATAGTGAGCTGATGACAAAAAAAATAAGGATCAGGACTGCCAGTTGTTGATAAGATGACTCTAGGAATTCCCATTCAAAAGATGTAACTTCTACAACTGTTCACTGGAGATTACTTGGTGGTGAGTAGTGAACTTCAAGGTAAAGTGACAGGCATGCATATATGCCAAATTGGGACTATATCACTTGGTTGCCATCTTTTGCCAGACAGTAATACGCTAAACCAGTGATGGTGAACCTTGGCACTCCAGATGTTCTTGAACTTCAATTCCCAGAAGCCCTGATCAGCAGGAGTTCTGACTTGGACTTCTGGTAATTGAAGTCCAAGAACACCTGGAGTGCCAAGGTTTGCCATCACTGCACTATACTATACTGACACACAGGGGTACACAGAAAGAGTCCCCTCAAAGATTGTTGTATTTTTGAAACTCACTTTGGGCATACCCTGCCTGGAAAATGGCAATCTTGTTTTGCCAGCTAATTTTTCTCTCACTTTTGTGATCTAGACACGAAAGAAGAAGAAAACTGACACACAGTCTGACTGACACATCATAGTAATACTGAAATTACAAGAGGTTAATTCTGGCACTAGTCTCTTTACTGGAACAGCACAAAATAAAGAGCTAAATTGCAGTAAAATTGGCTTAAGTACTTAGTTAAATTGACTTGCTGATCAGGCCACGTTAGATTTTAATCCCATTTATATTAAAAACTAGATTATGCCATTAACAAAAGATGCTAGTCAAGGAAAGCAAACATTTCCTTGTCTAATAATTCCACTGAATTCAGCAAACACTTCAGTGATTCAATTAAAGCAGTGGTGCCCAAACTAAGGGCCAGGGGCTGGGTGCGGCCCCCGACGACAATTCATCCAGCCCGCGAAGCCCTCATCGCTCCTGGAAGCAGAAGTAAAACGCACCTGTACGTTTCAGCCTGTCTGTCTTAGCCTGTAGGCTTCATGCTCTGGCTGCCCAATGGTCAAAGTAAGAGCATCATCAGGCTTCGTACAGACTCTCTCAGGGTCTTTAATTTGGAAAAGCATCTTCATACCTTTTCCACAGAATGTTGAGTTTTATAGGTGAGTTGCTACATGGCAGACAACTGGAACTGGTTAGAGACAACATGACCAGGTAGGGGTGTGTAGATAATACCTGGCCTGCTTCTCTGCTTAAGAGGCTAAGCCAGTGGTGGCGAACTTATGGTAGGCGTGCCAGAGAGGGCACTCCCAGTCCTCTCTGTTGTCACCCACGCTGTCTCTTCTTCCTTCCCCCAGCACATAGTCCACCCCACCCCTTTGCCCAGCAACCCAATGGGAGCGCTCCCACCCTCTCCCCAGCACAGAGGTCACCCCACCCTTCTGCCCTGCAACCCAATGGGAATGTTTTCTTCCCCCCCCCCCCCCGAAGAACAGTTTGCCCAACAGCTCAATGGGAGAGCTTCCTCCCTCCCCTCAGCACAAAGGTAATCACTAGGTTAGGCTGTAAAAAGTAAGACAAGATGCAGTTGTGCTGATACGCACCGGCACATTTTCTACAGCAGATGCATATGTGAAGAGCTGTGTGTTCAGCCCCTCACCTTCCCAAACGTTTGAGCAAAAGAAGTTTCCACCTTTGCCTGTTGGAGACTCCACCTGCAAGTAAAAAAACAGAAAGACCCAGAATTTCAAAATCCACATTTTCTATGCTCATGCAGCAGAAAGCACACTTCAAGATGAATCTGGGCTACATTATTAAGGAATTTGATTGGTATTGGATTTCGTGGACAGTCAAGTGCTATAATATATAAACAATGAATATGTATTCAATGTTTAATCATATATTTTAAACTTTAAGCAAATTTTTAATATCTTAATAGATAGAAAACTTTAATTATGATCACCAAAGAAACATGATCATATCAACGAATGCCACATAAACTGGATTTTTAAGATTGCATTTTTCTTTCTTGATCCTGAGATATTCACAGAAGTTAATAGGGCCATTTAAAGACTGCAGCCTTGTAGTAATTTCAGTACAGAAATTGCTTCATAAGGCTAGAAACTGTTGTGCTGTAGCAAAATTACTACAATGTTATAAAAATCTCAGTGAGCCACTTTAAAAAAATCTCTTTTTCAATTTCTAATTCTTGACACGTCTGCTTGTTATACGAGTGAGATTTCCCATCTCCCTGGTGAAAATGAGGCCCAGTTTTGGTATCCTTACCCTTTCGTTTCCTGCCTGTTTTTCCTGCAGTTTTATTCCCTTTTATAGAATTGCTGAGTTGAAAGGGACCTTTTAGGCCATTGAATCCAACTCCTTTGCTCAATGCAGGAATCCAAATCAAAGCACATATGACAGCTGGGTGTCCAGTTTTCTCTTGAAGGCCTCCAACAATGATGTGAGGACCACCTCCTGAAGTCATTGGTTCCACTGTGGTACTTCTCTAACCATTAACAAATGTTTCCTTATATTCAGCTCAGTCTATATCAGGCTTCCTATAGTTTCAGCCCATTATTGCGTGTCCTGCACTCTGGGATGCTCAAAAACAGATTCTGACCTTCCTCTTTATGATTATCTTTCCAGTGGATCCTGCATGGGGACTGTAATAACTGTGCACATCTTGACATTTTCTCTGCTCCTTCAGGTGGATGCTAGGCATGAAGGTTGCCATTCTATGCAATAATTCCACAACTTGGCATTTTTCGGGGGGGGGGGGGTTGTGACTCTAAAATTTCCAAGAAATCTCAAGCAAACTCCTACTAGATTTCTCAGGGAGGGGAAAAATCTTTTGTAAAGAAAACAGAGGGTTTTTGCAAGAGATTGCAAAATCCATACCAGAAGCTACCATTCTATCTCAAAAATAAGACACAGACACCAATGGCGTATGTTTTTATTGTAGAAGTAACTGACTATTTTTTGAGAGGGGGACAGAAATTGCAATTAAGATACTAGCATTATGATCCTTCATCTAGTATTGTCCTCCTTGAAGACTTCATTTATTGCTGCTTCCAACAATCTAAGGTGAATAAGCCAATTCATTTCTTGATCATCTCAAGATATAAAATATGGCAAGTTTTTCTAAAACTATTTGCTAACTTCATTTCTGGCAGCAGGAAGTGAATTGATCTATTGCTATTTCTTGGCAAGAGGAGGTGGTTTTAAATAAACTCAACTTTACTTGCCTCCTGTTTGATTTTCTTTAGCAAAGGAGAGCCACTTTCACGTAGGCCCGATACAATGCCAGATTCATCAGACTCTTGTTTGATAACATCCTGCAGGTCATCTACAAGATGAGTTGGCGTATGAGGCTAAAAGGAAAGAAAGAAACAATCCACACTTAGGTGATCTAAAGAGAATGTAGCATAAAAATGAAAAGAATGAGTTTTTATGCTCCAAAGAATGATCCACATTGAGTATACTGCCATAGTTAAAAGAACGAGAAGCTTCTTAAAGAAAAGAAGGAAGCTTCTTAAAGCACTG
Organism: Furcifer pardalis; assembly: GCA_030440675.1. Taxonomy (NCBI): domain Eukaryota; kingdom Metazoa; phylum Chordata; class Lepidosauria; order Squamata; family Chamaeleonidae; genus Furcifer; species Furcifer pardalis. Next base: position 91,927,819 of record CP126890.1, on the reverse strand, counting down.
TCATGTGAATTTCTTTTATAGCACTGCCTTTCTTTCTTACCAGCATTTTTAAGGGTCCATATTTGAATTCTTGAGCTGCAAGCGCGTTTTTAAATGGGGTGGGTGTTCTTGGTGAGCTCTCCAGTATTGATCTTTTGATAGCTGGGGTTCTGAAGCTAAGTTCACAATGCATTTTTAGAAAATGGGAGTAAAGAGAGAAATTACATAAAGCTGTTTGAACTGTTTGAATGATGATCTAAATTTAGGTAAAATCTAGTAAAAGAGAAAAGAATGAGTTCTGTGCTGTAAATTTCCCAGTTCCTGAAACCGCTCCGTACTATGAAAATGACCAAAGGATTTGTCTTACAAAGCTGACTCATGGACTGTCATAATACCTAGAAAGCTCTGTGAGCACTTAAGAAAGATACTATAGAAATACTAACCAAATTAATCTTGCCTAGTTACACTGATGTAAAACTGCCTTGCGTTAAGAGATCACCATACTCTGTTGCATATTGAGTTTATATGACACAGCATGCAAATAATAACATTTTACAGTAATTTGTTGGGGCAATTTGCCTCAAGAAATCATACCATTTTTGTAGCTATGCAGGCAGATTTTGCCCTCTATCTACTACTTAAAAACTGGTTAAACAAGCTGTACCAAAGACTGTAGGCACAGAGTTGGTCTATATCAGGAGTCAACAAACTTGGTTCTCCAAGTGTTCTTGGACTTCAGTTACCGGAAGCCCAAGTCAGTACACCTACTGATCAGGGCTTCTGGGAATTGAAGTCCAAGAGCATCTGGAGAGCCATGTTTGCTGACCACTGGTCTATACAATAATGAGCATGGTCTACAGAAATGATCCTACTGTAAGAGATGTAGTAAGACATTCTCTAAGGGGCAGGCAAGGGACCCCCTATTATCAGACTGCATTTCCAAGCCAGTCAACCTGCACAATAGTAAAAGATAACCAGAGCTGCCTATTACCACTATCTGGAGAGCAACAAGTTCCTTAACCTAATCCTGAAGAGATTATCCAAATATCTGGCCCCTTTCAAGGTCAAAAGTGATGCACCCACACATCTGGAGCCCTTCTTCATGTAAACAAAAAAAAAAGTCTGTCCAAGTGAACAGACCAATATATATGTCAAACTGCTCTCCACTAAAGTGAATGGGTATGCCATCTTACAAAGCTTCTTGAGTTGTGTGTGTACCAAAAGCCAACCAACATTGGATCTAGGCAAAAGAATTATTAAGCCATAACAACATTAGCCAATAAGACTATTGTTTTTGTTTGTTGATGATGATAGCTACTTGAGAGAAAAAATTGAGATGACTTACATATTGTTTTCTTTCTGTGTCTTAAAGGCCTGGTCCCTGTGAAGAGGTGATGTAACAGTGATCTTATGAGTACAGATAGGAGTAGAAGTTAAAGTAGGGTTGTCAAGATCTAGGCTTTCTTGGCTGGATGAGGTGTTCAAAAACTGGGAAAGTTAAGAAAATAGGCATTTTAAGGCAAGTATATTGAAGAAATAGAAGAAATGAATGAAGTAATCACAAAATAAATGAACGTGAGTGCTTCTACAGACTAATACTGTAACTGTATCAGTTCTAGTACTGTACTTGCAAAGCAAAGTTTATCTTTTCTACCCCTTAGGCCAGGGATCCGCAACCTATGGCCCATGGGCCAGCCCCAGCCCCTGATGCCATTCTATTCAGCCTGCAATGACGACCCCAGAAGCAGATGCGTTTACAACAGCCATAAATGTGCCCACGCATGCGCAAACATGCCCACCACGGGTTATGGCAGTGTTTGCAGCAGGGGGAAACCACGTGTGTGGCTCAGCTGTCTGAGGGGGAGATGTCTGGCCCGTGGTGCAGTAAGGTTGAGAACCCCTGCCTTAGGCCTATGCAAATGGACTTGTTTCCAGGGCTATTTATGGAACCTAATCTATTTGTTTTACCCACTGAGTGGATACTTCCCCAGGTTAGGAAGTCTAATGATACAGAATGTCCTTAGAATTTGCCCATTTTAAAGCAATTACGTGTTTGAAAATAAACAAGTATACAATTAGTTTTAATTTCCCTATTAAGAGACTGCTTCACTTTCATAGCACAGCAGGTAAAGTGTGCAAGCAACAATTTTTGTAGTGTAAAAGTTACACTACGCATTTTTGACAAAAGAGGTACTCCTGAACATTTTGGAGGACATAATTTCATTGGCAGCAAGGACAGACTAATTAAACCTATTTTAACTACTAATTTAAGGTAGTAGAGTCTGCAAACCATTTAAATTAACACACTTTCCCACTGCTTTGTCCCACTGAATTTGAAGACTGGAAGGTCAGAGTTCAATACCTGAGTAATGTATGATGGAGTGAGCCCCAGTCTCTGTCCCAACTCCTGCCAACCTAGCAGTTCGAAAGCAAGAAATTACAAGTAGATAAAAATTGACCACTTCAGTGAAAAGGTAAACAGTGTTCCGTGCACTCCAGTGTCTAGGCATGCCTGCCACATGTCCACAGAAATGTCTGCAAATATAGACAGTGCTGGCTCTTTGGCTATAAACAGAGATGAGCACTGGACCCTAGAGTCGGATACAACTGGCTTTTGAGCAAGGGTGACCTTTACCTTTACAAGATGACATTGCACAGCTCTTTCCATACCACCCAAATGTTCAGTGGTACCTTACTTAAAGAGCATAATGTGTTCCATAGGATTGCTCTTTAAGTGAGTTGCTCTTTTAAGTGACACCCTTGGACAAAGTGCCAGCACTGCCATTGTATGTGACCAAATGTGACTTCTGGCAGGGAGCATGCATGACTAGACAGCGGAGTGCACAGAATGCTGTTTACCTTCCCACTGAGACGGTCTCTTTTTATCTACTGTTAAAAAATTTTGTGCATATTTGATGAATTTTGTAGTTTTATTGTTGTTGAGATTGATGCTTATTGAACTTTTGTGATGGAACGATGTTGAGTTATATATTGTATATTTATGTGATGTGTCTATGAATTTGTTGTTTACTCTGTGCTTGTGAACCGCCCTGAGTCAGCCCAGCCGAGTAGGGCGGTATAGAAATTGGAGTAAATAAATAAATAAAAATAAATACTGTACTTGCAATTTCTTGCTTTCGAACTGCTAGGTTGGCAGGAGCTGGGACAGAGATGGGAGCTCGCTCCATCATGCAGCACTCAGATCTCAAACTGAAGACCTTCTGACCTTCCAGATGTCAAGTCCGGCATCTTAACCACTAAGCCACCACAGTACCTTTCAATATCATTACTAATTATTTAATGTGGATCTTTTTAAACAAAAATTTGTTACATTGCAGTATAACATGTCAATCTGATATTATATTGCCTGTTTAGTCTGACGTTCACAGGAGTCAAGGGACCACACTGTGAAAAAGACAGGATAATAATTAGCTACAGGGAAAAATGTTAAATTCAAAAGCCAAAGGAATTAAAAATTACATGCAAAGGAAATAGCCTCACACCCCTTCAAAAGCACACAAACCAGACACACAGGGGGGGGGGGGAAATCAAATTATCAGATAGACCACTGGTGATCTAAACTCAATGAAGAAGAGGGAAAACATTTAAAATCAAAGTGCAATCAGTGAACACAATACTGATTAGTGATTTGTTCCAAAGATTAGTCTTTGTTGTTAACACCTCAGCAACTCTGAGAATTAGTAACATGGGTGCAAAAATCATGCTCTACCTGCGAGGGAGAGAAGGACAGGCTTTTGACAGGGGAGTGCTTAGGTGTTGAGCTGCTGACACCAGCAAGCATGAAGGACTTATCATGGCCAGTGCCTAAGCGGCTGGCATGCCCTCTCTTGGTGTGCAAAATGACCAATGGAGCTGCGCTGCATTTTGAGTCGGTCAAGGACTTTTGCAAAGCAAAGAAATCCCGACTCAGCAAAGTTTTGCTCAAGTTTGAAAGAGGGCGTTCTTCGGGCCTAGAAGCACTGGTCTCTGATTCGCTTGGGGGAGCTTGGCTAGGCGAGGTGTCTGTTTCTTCAGAGAATTCGAAATTGTTGAGCTCACCCCATGGTGAAGAATCCTGGAAACAATGAGGAGGGGAAAGCCACGAGTCTATAAGACAGTACATCATCCTCCCTTAGAAAAAAATTAATTTAACAAGAAGTAATTTGCTCTAACTAAAACAAGAAATGCTTAATGTAGTAAATTACACTAGAGCAAGAGTTTTGCTGCTAACAGCAGCAAGCATGGACACTGGCTAAGTGGCTGGGATGCCCTCTCTTGGTGTACAGAATGACCAATAGAGCTGCACTCCATTTTGAGTCAGTCAAGGACTTTTGCAAAGCAAGGGAATCCTGACTCTACAAAGTTATGCTCAAGTTTGAAAGAGGGTGTTCAAATGTGTTTATTCTAGTTTTCACTTGCTTTAACATTACATCAATTGAATTTATGGAGAAGTTGACTCATCGCTGATTCAAAGGGTTTATTCTTCTGTGACTATCAGGACATTTAGGTCTCCCATGCTCAAAAGCCAGTCATATCTGACTATAGGGTTTGATGCTCATCTCCGTTTATAGCCAAAGAGCCAGTGCTGTCTGTATCTGCAGACATTTCCGTGGACATGTGGCAGGCATGACTAGATGCTGGATTGGACGGAACCCTATTATTTTCCCCATTGCTGTGGTACCTATTTATCTCCTTGCAATTTCTTGCTTTCCAACTGCCAGGGAGCTGGGACAGAGATGGGAACTCACTCCATCATGCAGCACTTAGATCTCAAACTGCTGACCTTCCAGTCATCAAATTCAGCATCTTAACCACTAAGCATTTACACTAGCCCAAAACATTGTGCTGAAATCAGGTGTTGCATTTAAACCTATTTCAAGTCATAAGGTGTTTGAGTTGGCATGTGAGTCCATATTGATTTTTCCCAATGAGTTTGACCCATCTCCACTAACTGGTGGCTATGATCTGCCATGTCAGTAGAGACAGGCTCCAGTTGATCAGGGGAGATCTGCCCCAGTTGATCTGAGGGGTCTCTCTGCTCCAATCAGCTGGAGCCTGTCTCAGTTGCCACTGTTAAGTTTATCTAGGAAACCCCAGGTAAACAATGAGGCAACCAGGTGCACAATCTTAAATCAAATTTTTGGGAATAGTAGCCGTGTTAGTTTGTGTTTCAAGTATATCAGAGAATACAAGAAACAAAAACCTGTAGCACTCTGAAAACTAACTGTAACAGTCAAAAGGTACAGTCATAACTGTAACAGTCACTGTAACAGTTAAGTCTTCAAAGTACTACAGTGTTTCTGTTTATTCACTGAAATCTAAATTGATTTATTTTATAACAGTATAAGCATACACTGATTTTGACTCTGGTAATGTGCAAATTCTGATCTTTAAATTGATTGGGAACTGGTCCAGACAACTTAGATGTACAGTACAGTTGTACCTCACTTAAAGAGCATAATGTGTTCCACAGAATTGCTGTTTAAGCGAGTTTGCTCTTTAAGCGGAACACCATTATAAGTGACTTTTGGTGTGTGTGTGGGATTGTGAACCCTGATTTATTTGTTAAGTGAGTTTTTGGTTGGTTTTATTTGTTAAGCGAAGCGAACATTCAGAGACAATTCTTCTCTTTAAGCGAGTTATTCATTATGCGAGGTTTGACTGTACTTTTAATATGCTAAGTATGTGAAAAACAAAAGTAAACCATCCTAATGGTGGATTCTTATGAGTGTTTATTTTTTCTTTTTTTTTAACAGTAGCTCAAACCAGGAAAAGAAAGCCTCTCTTCCATAAAAATGTGCTGTGTGGCCAAAGAACATATAGTGAGGACTCCTTTAAATGAATAAAGCAAGGGTTCTCAATCTACAGCCCATGGTACCAAATAATCCACCCCCCAACCTCACCCCAGCCGCCGCCAGCGAAATTGGCCACGGACTCATTTATGACCATCATAAACACATTTAGGACAGCTGCAGACTCATTTATGGCTGTTGTAAATGCATTTACAACAGCCGCAAATGTGTCAGCGACCGATTCTGGCGGTGGTGGCTGGAGCACCAGTCTGGCCTGACAACTGTTTGAGGGAGTGTGATCTGGCTCCTGACTTGAAGAGGTCGAGAACCCCCGAAATAAAGGATCAACATTAGGATCAGTGTTTGTGATGCAGCTGTGATAAATGTTTTAAGAAATATTTGGATTAAAGACCACTAAATTAACATTGAATTCCTCCCTTCAATACCAATGCCTGAAAGTTTTTCAAAAATACAATGAGGTTTCTTGACGTTTTCAGAAAATAAAAGTACCAATGTTATGTATGTATGTATTACAAAAAAGGCAGAAAGAAAGCAAGTGTATATGTGACCCATATACTTCAGCTCTAGTCAGAAAAATTAGAATTATATCCTGCAACTCTTATAAATTGTAGAATTGGATTTCACGTTTTTAAAATCCACATTGATCTTAACATTGGAATTCAGATGAATCACTATACACAAAACAAATCATTTTTAATGATAATGATGATGATGATGAATTTCTTGTCAAGAGATTATGCTGGGTTTAAAGGATTTTTAGGGGACACCTGAATGAAGCTCCTTTTATGTCCCCAAGTGCAGTTCTTGGGTAGCGAAACCCGACCGTTCAGTTTCCACCTCAGCATCTTACCACTAAGTCACCGGGGGAGCTGACCATGTACATTTAGAATAGTATTATAATAGCTCTAAATATGCTTATGGCCTGCAAGCTACAAAACCAGTCTTGTGCCCTGGTAAACAATATTTACTCAGAAATAAGTCCCATTTCATTCAACACAACTCATGCTTAGGCTGGGTCTACACACACACTTTTTTTAATTCTGCACACACACCCTTCCATAATTTTGTAACCTTTATGAAAGCAGCTGCCTCCACTGACACTTGACAGCAGATCATCCACTGAAGAACAACATTATATAGGAGAACATATGACTATAAAATTGGCATACCACTCCAGCCCTGTGCTATCCAAACCTTAGAAGATGGCTATTTTTACTTACAGAATCTATTAGCTGAAGTGTTTCTGCAAACTCTAAGAGGTTCTTCACATTATCCAGGAAATTGCTCTGATGTACAATCATGCACCTTGAAGGAGAGGCGCTCTCTTCAGGTAAGCAACCATGGTCTACTGGTGGAGAAGGAGTGCAGTGGTGATGCTCCCCCAGAGAGGAAATGGCTGCACTATTGCCACTAGTTCTGCTACTATCTGCAATGGTGATGCTGTGCCATCCTGGATAATTTGAAGTGTGATTCTGTGCCTAAAGGAAGGGGAGGCCCGGGGGGGGGGGGAGCGGTGAGGAGGGAGAGGCAGAAGGAACTTAGCAATGAAATTGCACAAGGCATCGGGTGGCTGTTGAAGGAAAAGATAAATGTGGTTGCATCATCTAAGCACTTCATGCCTATGAAACAGTTGTCAAGATGTTTCCTTTCATCAGTGCAGCAAGAATTTGTTTGAAGGGGTAGTGAATTTATTGCCTTCATTTGGGCATTACCTCACCTTGGGTAAGAACTCTGCATCCTGTGTAAAAATCTACATAGAATAAGCAATCTATAGGTACACTCATACACTCTTTTGCCGATAGACGTAAAGAGCCTATATTTATTTTTTTGTTCTGAGAAATAGAATTGGTAGGATTCTCCTAGCACAAACTCAGCCTAACCTGTAGGATTTAAATGTTAAAAGATGCTGAAATCTGCAATGCATTTTAAGGCTCCTGGTGAACTTTCTGCCAATTTTTGTGGGCCTGGATTAAAGTCAGAATTGCTTTTTTCCCATTTACACATATCTTGGTTGTCTTCCTATTCCTGACTAGAACGACAGCTTACACCAATGCAGCGAAAAGACTGTACAATCAGTGTGGTTAGGAAAGCAGAAGAGCAAACGAACAGAAGTCTTTTCCAGTGCAACCATGCAAAAGAAGAAGTTGCAAAACATAAACCAGAAATTAGAAGTGGCCAAAGCTAACATGCCATGCACCAACTCCTTTTAAGGTAACTAGAAAACAAATTAATCATTAATATGAATTAATTACATATCCACATCTTCGCTGGCTATCATCAGCATTTTTCTTTAATCCCCTTATTAACATAATATATAAATTGGCTTGCTATTTTTCACAATTACACAAAAAATATGTAAACTGATAAGAGTTAAGTAACAGCCAGCTCTAGTTCCACACATGTGGTTACAGAATCTTTCTCCAGAGAGAAACATTACTAAACATGCAAAAATTATGACACTACTTGGGCTGTGATTCTCAAACCACCTGCTGTTGGAATATTAGGTCTTCCTAGACCAGTGATGGCGAACCTTGGCACTCCAGGTGTTTTTGGACTTCAATTACCAGAAGCCCAAGTCAGCACTTATACTGATCAGGGCTTCTGGGAACTGAAGTCCAAGAACAGCTAGAGTGCCAAGGTTCACCATCACTGTCCCAGGCCATTACACTTGACTATGCATATCTAAGGAGTGACATGTGTGCTAGAAATGATATGGACAGCAATCACTTGTGGTGTTGCAAATAAACAGCAAACAGATCTCACATGAGGACAAACATGGGCCTGCTCTCCTTGTTTATCTCTTTCAGTGGAACAATGCCCACTGGTTTGGTAAGCTAAAAACAAAACTCCAAGACTTTGGAGGATGGGGCAAGAAACCATTCATGTACTTATATTATCTCTTTTGTGCAGGCACCATTCCACACTTGGGACTGAAATGATGCATTTGCTCAAAATATGAACCACCCATTGAGCTGGTGGGTCTTCAGTAGTTTGAGGATCACAGGCCAAGGGCATAACATACAACTGAAGCAACAGAATACAACAGGGGGGAAATATGTGAGGAAACAGGCACTACATTTTCATTGCAGAAAGCATTTCAAATTATCAGAAACACAAAGTCAGGTGCAGACTGATTGTTACTATTGTGATTGCTGCTCCCAGTTATCTACTTTTTCACCCCAAAACATATAGTGACTTTCTTGACTCAATGGGACCAAAATTCAGACCTCCCCAAACAGAGTCTAAAACTTTATGTACCATTATAATTTGGAGGGTGGTGGCAAATGTGTGCAGTTGGGGCAGGGAAAATATGATGTTTTGTCTGGCTCAAATGGAAATATAGAGCCTTGATTAGTGTTAGGAAGGAAGGAAGGAAGGAAGGAAGGAAGGAAGGAAGGAAGGAAGGAAGGAAGGAAGGAAGGAAAGCACTGGGGTAAAGCTGTTATCCTTCCATACAAATATATGGTGACATTCTTACTGGTAATGACTGCTGCCCTTTCAGTTCATTCTCAGTCGACATTAGTAGCAATTCTAATTCCTTTATTCGCTTTTCTTTTTCAGGATCTTCATCGTTATAGTGTCTCTGCAATTAAGAGTTAATGGAGAAAGAAAAGGTAAAAGCCTGGCTGGATGCTGCAGTCCAAACAATAATGATGGTTTACCACCATGAAGAATCACAAAATCTGTTGTGCAAAATTTGACATCTCTGCTATATTTGTCCCCAGACTTTACAGCCAGAAACACGAGCTCTTAAGACAGCATTCTGGTTACTGTTGATGTGGTACCAAGTTTGCCTTGGTACAATTTATTTTGCTATAGTAAGCAAATCAGAAGTCTGTCCCAAGAAAACTTTGCTACCTCTCTTTCCCAAAGCAAATCTGCTTTCTTCCACAAATGATAATGATGGTTAAAGTTAGCTCAGCCCCCCCCCCTTAAGTGAAAATTTGAGGTTTTGAAAAACTTTGCTTAGACTAAACTGCTATGAACAATGAGAGCGAACTGCTAAGCTACACAAAGCTCCTTGCAGAGCTCCTAGAAGTGGGAACCCAAACATTAGCACTCTTGATCACAGAACTTAACAGTAATGACAATTTGCTGGAAACAGTTACAAAGATTTCCGCAGCTCTCCATGCTAAACCTGTTGCTGCTGGGTGTAAGGGAACCTCTGGGTAAGGTTTATGAGTGTTCTCCTGTTACCACCTCCCATTCAAACCTACACATGTTAAAGCAAGTGCCTGAACTCTTGGTGGGGAAGCATTTATTCCACAGAGGAGAGAGAAGCTGTGGAGAAGGAGTGTGAAATTTTCAAGACTGGCACCCAATCTGCTGGCAGCTTGCTTGGCTAGTGTTTTATCTACATGGGTCTTTTTTTGCTGTTAGCTGTGTTAAAGAATTATGCCTTTTTCGGACTTTATTTTATTGCTTTTGAGGAAGGGGGTAAGGCTTCTGCAGCCAACTTCCATTTGAAAGGCGTAGCAAAATGAAATTGTCTTTAAAATTATCTACCTGAATAGCTGCAGCAGCTGGTTGAGGAACATTAACAATATTTACATGAAGCGCTACTGGATATGGCATCTGAGGCGAGACCTAGGCCAAACAAAACAAAAATGTCCAAATTATTTATGTGGGTTGCCAACAAACATACTAAGGGCTTCTCTCAAATAAAAGCAGTTATCTATTTTATTTATTCACATTTATACTTCACCCTTTTAATGTGAGCACCACTCAGGGAGGCTTACAATATACATATAAAATACACATCATTATATATTAGTCCCAATCTCTTGTGCGGAGATACAGTAATACCTCAGATAACGTTTACCTCGGATAACGCTAAAATTGCATAACGTTAAGTAATCTGGGGAGGAGAATTGGATCGAATAACGTTAAGGTCCTATGGAATGGATCGGATAACAACCGCTAAAGCTTGTGCGGTTACAATGTATCTCTATGGAGCTTTAATGTTATCCGATCCATTCCATAGGATTTTAACATGGGTCGGATAACACTAAAAATTGGATAACACCAAGACTTGTGGAACCAAGTCTTAGCGTTATCCGAGGTATTACTGTATAAGCTAAGCATCTAAGAGTAAAAAATGAAAACATGTGTATGCCTTGATTTCTAATACTCCAAAGGAGTAAAAATCCCACTTCTCATGAACATCTGCCTGGCCAATGTGGGAAACAAGGATAACTTTGATGGGCCACTGATTTATCTCACAATCACATGGCAAACCATCTTTGTCATTCAAACTGAGTCAATGGGATGCAGCACAATCACTTCATCCACAGCATAACAAGAGAGAAAATTAAGAAAGGGTCTTAATAGAGGAAAGACGTACATTCTGCACAGTTGACTAATCTGAACTATATTCCAACCAAATTACAAGCATGAAGACAACATGTTCAAGTATTACAACATTAAAAATGCAAATATATGAGGCTATGTGAAGCTACGTCATAGGTCTCATGTAAGAACTTCTAACTCTCCTCCCCAGCAAAGAAGAGAATCAAGACACTATGAAGGGACATCTCCAATGCTGTAAGAAGGACTAGAATCAGGGATGGCCAACCTTGGTGCTCCAGCTGTTCATGAATTTCAGTTCCCAGAAGCCCTGATCAGCAGGAGGGCTGACTTGGGATTCTGGTAATTGAAGTCCAAGAACAGCTGGAGTGCCAAGGTTGGTCACCCCTGGACAAGATTAAAAAGCAAACAAACATGCTTAGATTGCATCCAAGTGGTTTATGGTTTTGACTATGAAAAAGATGCTAAAAGGCATTAACTAATTATAATTATTCTGCCATATTCATTAGGGGCTGCTGCAAGTCTGTAACTACAGACTTCAAGTTCAAATACCATATATACTTGAGTATAAGCCGAGTTTTTTAATCCCAAAAAGCGCACTTGGCTTATACTCGGGTCAATGACCACGAGGGTCCCAAGACTGCGCCAGATTGAGATATGCCAACAATTTAGTTAATTTTACCACATTTTCATGTATTTTGATTATTTAAACTCACTAGCAGCTGTTGCATTTCACACCCTCAGCTTATACTTGGGTCAATCTATTTTCCTGGGGTTTCAGGTTGAAATTAGGTACCTCGGTTTATATTTGGGTTGGCTTATACTTGAGTATATATAGGTACATTAAAAGATGAGTTCTGGCAGGGTTTTTTAGAGTGAATTCAAAATATTTCCTTAGAAATGTGGTTTTTTTTATTAATGGAGGTAAATGGAATTCACTGTTTTCAAGTTTAATTTTTAAAAAGATTAAAAAAATTACTAAGTATATTAGAGGCCAGTGATGGTGAGCATTGGCACTCTAGCTGTTCTTGGACTTCAATTCCCAGAAGCCCAATTCCATGTGAATCCTCACAAATGGGTTTATGCAAAACCCATTCATGTGGATTCACAGGGAATTGGGCTTCTGGGAATTGAAGTCCAAGAACAGCTGGAGTGCAAAGATTCACCATTATGGTTATAGGCAATACAATACAATCCTGCTCAGAAGTAAATCCCATTGTTACTGGGGATTGCTCCCACACAGGTAGATAAAGAACTGCCACCTGACAAAGCACATCTGAGCAGAACTAAATCTTGCTGAGTTTAATGCAATTTACTTAGTGCACAGAGCTGTAGTCTACAATAATAAATCCTAACTAAGACCCCTTTCCAACTGCAGAGACTAGCATATGCATGCACACACTCACACATCTGTAGGTACATACATATTTTTTTCAAATCATGGCTATGGATATCTCAGTTACTGGGAAATCTAGCTGGTTTCAACTTATTGAACTGCCTCCATCAGCTTACATTTTGTCCCTCAGAAATATGATAGTAAGAGTAGTCACTGGTAGCTGGAGCGTCTTTCGCCAGATGCACAGAAGACGGAGTATGGGCAAAGCCCATTAAGTGGTTACTCTTCGGATAACTTGTGGCTACCGAAGACTGGCTGGCTTTGGACGCCTCCTGGAGATAACCTTCCTGTTCAACCTTTCGGCGCATTGTAGAATTCCAGTGGTTCTTGATAGCATTATCAGTTCTGCACAAAAAGCACATTAAAAAAATATACAGAATCTTCAGACACGATTCTGGCTGACTGACAAGAGACAGTAGTTAACATGCAACATTTCTATAATCATCTAGGAATCTTTTGCACAATTTAACAGTGCTTATATCACATTATGCCATTATGCTCACATGGCCTGAACTTCTGCTGTAAGTTCACAGAAGACTGATTTTGTTTTGTTTTCAAAATACTGTATGCATCTATCCATACTGTGTTTCAACAGGTTCATATATTTGTGTGTTGGGAGGGACAGATAAAAGGGAGAATAAAACAGTGACATATAAAATTAGATTCCTGACTCCACTTTTGAAGCCAGTTTGTTACTTTTCTGTCACCCTGTATTCCAGCTGAAGAAATTAATCACTCCAGTTGTACTTCATCCCTCATGTTGCATGTGATGTAACAAGCTTGTGGAGCAACCTCTTGATTTTTTGGTTAATCACCCCCATTGAAATTGTGAAATGTGTTATTGCCATTCCAGAAGGAATTTAAGTCACTTTCCACCTCAGCACAGCTACACTGCAGAAATGGTCATTCTCTAAGCAAGTTTCTTAGAAGCACAGTTGAGACCTACCTGGCTTCAAACTATATGTGCAGTGTAAAACTGACATTCATGTGGCAGCTACCCCAAAAAGACACCTGAAACTCAAGGATCTGTGATCATATTTATAAAAATTAAGCAGTTCCAGAAACCTGAATATAACAGGGATTTTAATATGGAATAGTGCCAGAAAAAACAATCAGACTTTAAATACTTTCTCCCTAGGTGCTATTTACCCAATGTGTTCATTACCTTGAGTGGGAGAAATGCAACATGTAAGTAAGCATTTAAGCAAGCAAGCAAACATATTAACTACTTATTTTTTAAAGTGCGATCATTAACTACAGATCTCTTCCTTCTAGCTACTCCTCCAAAACTCTTAGGACAGACTTGATATGACATGGTTATTTGTGCTAAAGAGATACTGTCATTTTGGGTTTTTGTAAAGTTCTTTGAGGGTTTAAAATATATTTAAGTAATGTCAACATCACCTTATCATTTGGTAGGTGTGTTAAGTAAGGAAAAAGTCACCCTTGCTTGAAAAGCCAATCATATCCTGAAAATATCCTCTAGGGTTCAGTGCTCATCTCTGTTTATAGCCAAAGAGCCAGTGCTCTCTGCATCTGCAGACATTTCCATGGACATCTGGCAGGCATGCCTCAACACCGAATGCTGTTTACCTTCACACCAAAGTGGTCTCTATTTATCTACTTGCAATTTCTTGCTTTTGAACTGCTAGGCTGGCAGGAGCAGGGACAGAGATGGCAGCTCACTCTGTTATGCAGTACTCGGGTCTCGAACTCCGACCTTCCAGCCATTGAGTACAGCATCTTATCCACTTCAGCCACTGCAGTCTCTTTTTATGATTATATTATGATTTTTTTGGTAATGGTTTTATGATTATGCTGTTATATTGTATAAAATATAAATCTATTTATTAGAGGCATTTTGTATGTAACCCCACCTATAAAAAGAGAAGTATTAAGTTAGTCATGTTTCATTTTTTCCTCACTGCTGGAGTAAGTGGGAGGGGAGACAGCCCTCCATGTATGGATAAAAGAAATCTCCATTCGGGAGAGTTCCATAAGTCCTGCTACCCTGCAATAGCTCACATACATTTAATTTTTAACATGCAAAGTATTTTTCTGGGGGAAATGACAAACAAGAAAATGTCTGATGAATCCTTGCCTTCCCCACATCCCAGACCTTTCCATACATTGTACATTTTGTTCTTTACCTTCCAGGTAGCAGCTTGGCAATTTCTGCCCATCTGTTTCCCAGCCTCTTGTGTGCCTGGTAAATAATTCTATCTTCTTCTTCCGTCCAGGAGGTTTTCTTAACTTCTGGATTCAAGTGGTTATGCCACCGCTCCCTACACTGTTTCCCGATCCTTCCCTTCAAATGCTTTGCGATGATAGACCAACGCTTGGGGCCATACTTCTGTACAAGTTCGATCACCTTCAAACAATCATAAAAGCACAAGCTTTTAAATGTTTCTATAAATGGCACCAAACCGTAATTATTTTCTACAGCTTGAGTGAAGTAGGGCTGTCACCTTTTAGGATTAATTGCTAAACTTATTTTAGGTGAATAATCAGATGGGTGAATTGCACCACTGCAAGAAACACACCTCACACAAGTATGAGGAACTTTTTCTTCTTTTCCTTATTACGTGCTCCTAAATTTGATGAAGAATCTCACAGAGAATTGCACAGGGAAGACAATCTGTTTCACCCGTGGTCTTCATTCTGTTGGAAGGTGAACGCTACTAAATCTCTCTCTGGCCAAAATCCTGTTGCAAACTCAACACTTGTCGGACGGAAATAGTGTAACTTGCAGGGAAGAACTACCACTAATTAATGAGTCCCCACTCAGATTCTGGATCATATATCAAGCCATCTGGCTTACATGCAATGAGGAATCTGGATAGAGAGACTTGATAATTAGGAGCAGTTTCCCCTGTCCCTTTTTCCAGGGTAACTCTGCAACAGGCCCCTTGCTCTTAGTTTATTAAAGCTGCAGTTCTAAACACACTGCCGTGATGGTGTCATCTAGAACATAAGAGCACTTACTTTTTACTAATGGGAGCTGACTACAAATTTAACTATAAAGTAATTAATTCTGATGGGGAATAAACATCTTTATCTTTTTTATATTACAACAAACATCATCTTACAAGAAGTGTTCCTTTATCTAAAGATATTTGCGTTAAAAATTGTAATTCTAAAAATTAATATCTACCAATCAAGTAACTAGGACCACCCTTTTAAACTGGTTGAGAAATGTTTAGTTATTAATGTAACTGGCTATTTAAACTGAACACTGCAATCCTAATGAATGTTCCCATTAATTTGTTGCCATTACCACCATATCAGCAATTTACTGTCATCATCACCATAATCATTAACTGTATCTTTCTTAAATCTTCAAAGTGCTCCATATGCACAATTCCAACATTCCCATGAAAAGGAAAGCAATAATGTAACAAATGTGCAGAAAACAAATGAAGCTGTATCCTTTTTATTGTCTTGTCTTGCACAGCTCTTGTAAATCCTAACCATTCTACATATGTTACACCAGCTCTCATGCAATTTTCCACTTGAAAAATGATTTAAGTACTACTGGATTGTAAAGAAAATCCTAAAGATTATATAGATCAATTATATAACATAAAAATAAATCAAAACTATAAGTAAGGGCACAGCTGGCTGGATAGTTCAGTGAGTAATGTGTCTGACTGTGGAGCTAGAGATTGGGAGTTACATTCCCCATTGTACGTCCTAGGAGAAGAGCCAGGATGCGATAGCCCACTTACTTAGGCACCTGGCAGTTGAACCACAGGTTGGGTGTCCGACTCCCAGAGTATATCTCAGAATAACCATCCTGTGTAGCCCTGTGCAAGCTACACAGTCCCAAGATGCCTCAGAAGGTGGTACTTTTCTAACTAGAAAACCCTGAAAAAGGTTACTAGTCCTGGTGGCACAGTGGTTAAACTACTGTATTGCAGCCAGAACTGCTGACATTGTAAGTTCAGTCCTGATGGGACTCAAGGTTGACTCAACCTCTCCTCTTTCCATGGTTGATAAACTGAGTACCCAACATGTTGGGAGCAAAATGCTAATTACCTTCGAACTGCTCAGAGAGTGCACTAAGCACTATGGGGTGGTATATAAGTGTAATTGCTTTGCTTGCTATAAGTCAGAATTGACTTGACAGCACACAATTATTAATTATAAATAAACGCACATATTATTTTGATACATACAGTGGTTGACTGGCAGGTGCACAACATTTCACACTGATGCAGCAATCAGATTAAAACTGCTTTCATACTTACTCGTTGATCTTCTTCTTTAGTCCATGGACCTTTGATAAGTTCTGGATTTAACACTTTCTGCCATCGATGCTGGCATTGTACATCTGTACGATTCTAGTAGTATTAACGAAAAGTAACTGATCACATAAATGTTACAGATGCATAAAAACAAAACACTGTTGATATGTGACTTCCAGTTGTGTGTCTGAGTCACATTATTTCAGGATATGCAAACACTGTAGTACTCTACAAGTCAGTCATTCCATTAAACACTACTTCAAAAGCAAAGACATTCATATAGCACAAGTTTGGAAGGGTCTATGGCACACAGAAAAGTCCTCATGACAGACTTCTAATGTAATGCAAACTGATTATTTCAAGCCATGCTCTGATTGGGCCTGTAACAACTACATAGTCCTATTCAAAGATAAGACATATCAATAATAGTACTGAAGCTAAAAAAAATAGCTTATAACAAGCATTTGCAACCTATAGTCCATGGGCCAGACCCAACCCCCGAAGCCATTTCATCAGGCCCATGAAAGCCCTTGCCAAACCAGAAAGTGGGGAAAACTGCACACCGCGCATGTGCAGAACGCCACTAAATGCACATGTATGCATTTTACTCCTGCTTCAAGGTGGGAGGAACCACATGACTGGCTCAATCAGCTGCCCAGGAAGTGTGGTCAGGCCTGTGGCCTGAAAACATTGAGAATCGCTGGTTTATAATAATCTGCATTATTATCAATTGATTTTACTCTTAGGAGCGTAAAAGTAAAGGTTGCCCTTGCTCACAGCCAGTTATATATGACTCTAGGGTTTGGTGCTCATCTCCATTTACAGCCAAAGAGCCAGCGCTGTCTGTGTCTGCATACATTTCCATGGTCATATGGCAGACATGACTAGATACCACAGTGCACAGAATGTTGTTACCTTTCCACCAAAGCAGTACCTATTTATCTACCTACAACTTCTTGCTAGGTTGGCAGGAGCTGGGACCGAGATGAGAGCTCACTTCATTGTGTAACACTCAGGTCTCAAGCTGCTGACCTTCTAGTCATCAAGTTCAGTGTCTTAATTATTAAGCCACCACATTCCTTGCTATAACCCCACTGCAGATTGGAAGGATGTGGTAAGGAGGAAGGATTTATGACAGCCCTGCAAACTCCAGGCCATCTCAACTGTGGGCCCTCAGATGTTCTTAGACTTCAATTCCCAAAAACCCCTGATCAGCAGGTATGCTGACTTGGGTTTCTGATAATTGAAGTCCAAGATCACCTGGGGCCCAAGGTTGAGAAACCCTGTAGAGCACCATTACACTTCAGACCTAAGGCAGGATAAGTTAACCTGACCGTGCTAGCCCAAACCAAGCACTCCGTTGCATGCCAAAGCCCTACACTGCAATGACCTGTATGCAATGCATTGCAACAATAGTCATGGTTTTTAAAAACATTTTCATTTCATACACAAACCAAGACCCAGCTTAAAGCAGGGACTACATCAGCTCCCTCATCCACAGCTTAGATAACACATACAAAATTGAGTTTCATGGCAACAAAGCTGGGGGCAGGCGCACCTTAAGTCCCTGTCTCTTTTGGATTTCTTTTGGCAGTGGCACTGTTCTCACATCAAGAGGTTATACATCTTCATCCCTGCCTGAGTGAATTCACGCTAGCTCCCTTAATCCTACTCTGAAAAATGTCACACAAACAAACAAAAAGGGAACCCTCAGCTAAGCTAAAGTACAGAATAATAATTGAACTGTTCAGAATGTTGTCAGGAGTAGTGGAAGTGGCTGGAAAAAAAATAAGATATATGTATGTCTATTTCAGGTTAAGATGCTGAACTTGATGACTGGAAGGTCAGCAGTTTGAGACCCAAGTGCTGCATGATAGAGTGAGCTGCTGTCTCTGTCCCAGGTCCTGCCAACCTAGCAGTTTGAAATCAAGAAAATGGAAGTAGATAAACAGGGACCACTTTGGTGGGAAGGCAAAACAGTGTTCCATGCACTGTGTCTAGTCATGCTTCCCACATGACCATGGAAACGTCTGCACATGCAGACAGCGCTGGCTCTTTGGCTATAAATGGAGATGAGCCGGACTCACCTACAGTTGGACATGACTGGCTTTTGAGCAAGGGCGACCTTGCCCTTTGTCTATTTCTTTCACTGTGTGCAATGGAATGGAGTGGAGTGGCCAGAATGGGAAAACTGCCTTACTTCATTTTTAGATAGTTCATTCCTTGAATCCCACAGAAAAGTTATTTTTAAAATTAACACAGGTATAGAGGTTTGAGCTGCTCACAGACATCAGTAGAGAAACAAAGTATTTTAATGCTATTTGGATTAAGGAGAGGTTTCATCCACTAATACAACAGGAAAACCTAAAAATGGATTATGTTTTACAACATAAAATGGATGTGAGCAGAAAACAAAAAGCAGAAGAGATGAAAATAATAGGCATGGCTGGAAACCATGAACAAAAGCAATTAATAATATGATGCATTCCTACAGAGCAATGTTTCATTGTCCACATGACCACCAGGCTGAGAATAAGTGTGGGGATACTAAAAGAGGCAAAACTAGGTCCTAGTTTCCAGTGAGAAGCAATGTATACTGTGGTGGCTGATTTTTGATCACACATAATTACACTGACACCACTATTGTTACATCTTAACATATCAATTATTATCTAGAATTAAATAACTCATACATTTAAACTTCAGCCATTTCAACAACTATATCAAAAAGTTATTAACAAAACAGTACAGTACATTTAATAAGCAGCAGCAACTACTGATCAAAGCCGGTTTCTAAACTGTGTTGAGGATTCTTTTTTTTTTTTTTTTTGTTCCACTGACACCTATGATGTTCCAACCATCTGTTGTACATGAAATTCCCCCCAAAAGGCTTTTAACTTTTTCCTTTTTTCATTTTATATGAGAAGTGAAAGAAATAAATTTAAACGTGAGTACACATGGCAGAGTTCTGCAAGACTCTAAATTGCTATTATTGTATCAAGTCTTCATTTGTAATTATGAAACAACCTCTCTTTCTCTCTCCCACCCACTGATAAATGTGTGGTTATAAACAGAAAATGAGGCTTACTTACAGGAAGGAAATTGGCAATAACTTTCCAATCTTCTGTGCCATTCTGTTCCACAAGTTTCTTTAGCTTCTCATCCTAAGACATTTTGAATAAAGGTAATATAAGCTTAAGTTAGGTTCTTGTTCCATTTCAAAGACAAAACCCAAGCCTGTCCTATGCTGAATTTCACTGCATACCCATTGGTATGGATTACAAGGACCATGAAAAAGAACCTGAAGTTTAAAAGCATGGTGTTAAATATTGCAAGAGCCCTCTGTGACCTATTTAAAGCAAGACAGCTCCCAGACCAATTTCACATTTTCTTGGGGAAACCCATTTTTGAGGAGTAGGAGAATCTGGTGGGATGGGATAGATCACAAAAAACAGCCTAGTTGACCCACATGCAGAGAGCAGTGGTTGACCTTTGCGTAGTATGGTCAGAACTATTTGCTTACAATCTGGAGCAAGGATGGGTGACACCTTTCTCAGATAACTGGGGTAAACCACAACTGCCATTAAAGTAGCAGTTGACCCCTATATGACTCTTTGTTAGGCTGGATACCACAGGACTTTTGGTGGTGCAAAAGAAACATAATAATCTAAACATTTTAGCCAGCAGTGTGACCTAGACTTCTTAATTAAAGGCAACTTTCAAAATGGAGGTAGCCCACTGAGGTCAAAAGTGTTGGTTTCAGAGTCTGGGAGTGTTTTACTTTCGCTTCCGGGAGTGACAAGGGCGGTGTGGTTTTACTTTCGCTTCCGGGAGTGACAAGGGCGGTGTGGCCCGGATGAATCGCATCAACCCCATTCATGTGGATTCATGGGGACTTGCTTTCTGGGAAATGAAGTCCAAGAACATCTGGAGTGCCAAGGTTCACCATCACAGATATAGAGTATCATTATGCACAAGCATGGCAGTGACCTGGCCTGAAGTTTAGATGTCATACTGCATGTTTGGGATGTCATACTGCAATTGCCACCTCTATTATTATATATTATTAATGGTTTAGTGTGGGGGCAAGAGACTGCAACCTCCAAACTACTTCTGACAAACACTACAATCTAATGTAATTCTTTGAGAACTGCTTCTGCATAATAAGTTGAGCTAATAATACCTTAACGAAGAGTTTAGGAAGCAAAACCAGTAGGCTCAAAAGGTTAACTAAGAGAATTACAGAAAGACATGGTAACATTCTAAACCAGGGGTTCCCAACCTATGGCCCATGGGCTGAACCCAAACCACGACACCATTTCATGTAGCCTGAATCGCAACCTCCACTGCACTGGAAAAGGCTGCATGACGGAGTGAGCTCCCATCTCTGTACCAGCTCCTGCCAACCTAGCAGTTTGAAAGCAAGACATTGCAAGTAGATAAACAGACACCACATTGGTGGGCAAGATAACAGTGTCCTGTGTGCTCCGACGTCTAGTCATGCCTGCCACATGGCCACGGAAACATCTGCAGACAGAAGCAGCGCTGATGTTTTGGCTGTAAGCGGGGATAAGTACTGTCCCCTAGAGTTGGATAGGACTAGCTTTTGAGCAAGGGAGAGCTTTACCTTACAAATGACATAAAAGAGATTACTCGTATGTTATACCCAGCACCTTCCCCTGCATGAGGAAAGATTTGCATTCCCAGAAATAAATAGGAAGGACAGTCTGTCCACTTCAGAAAACCTGAGCCCTGGGCACCCAAGTGAGGGAAAACATAAGTCCATCAATGCTTTTCTTGTGTCCTCCTCTGAATCCTGTTGTACCTGCATATCCTCATCTGCTCCCCTTTAAATCCATAATGGACACTTAACATACTGATGACCTTATGTAAGTGAGCACTCCCTCAGTGGGCTTTAAAAATAGGTTCTTCTTCAAAATATGGTGTTTTTAAATTACTTATTTGCAATAGCAATAGATGTTGGCCTTTCTAGACACAGCCTATACAAAGCAGCATACAGGACATGTTTAGCCTTGCACTTATTAGTATGAGGGCAACTTCCCCTAGAAAACCTTTGACAACAGAAGCTGGGATGTTTGTCTTTATGAGCCATGAACTGTTCTTTACCTCTTCCCGGGTCCATCTGGTTTTTCCTAAATGTCGTTTTCCACCTTTGGGGAGCAGACCATCGTAATCATGATCATATACCTCAGCATCTTCATCCTCATCATCGCTGCTATAGATGCTGCAGAAACAGAGGACAAAGGCAGAAAAGGAAAACACATCAAAGCTTTTTAGAAAAAAAACATGACTTAACCATAATAATAAAAAAAAAACATCTAGGAAAACATGAGCACCTTTGAAAAGGTTACGAGGGTAATTGTTCAGAAACTTGCACTGCAAGATTTTGTTCTACATTCTGTTCTAGTATTCTGAACTGGTTCTGCTGTTTTTGGTATCCACAGATACAAGCCAAAGGTTGGCAACCTTCTCATTACTGTGCATGTTTAGACCTGCTCATACTGTTAGATCAGTGGCAAATTACACATTTGGCACCTTTTCAACCAATGATGGTTTCAAATTAAAATACAATGTTGAGGACAATAAAAAAGAGGCTGTGTCCTTTGCCCAAGTACGTACTCAGAACCCTGACTTATGGCAGATCACTTGAAGAACACTCCATGGTTTCATTCATTCATTTTTAAGACTATTAGTCTGTTACTAACTAGTTGCTAACATGGAAGTATACCCCAGAGGAATTTGCTTTCAAACTCACATGCATGGGGCAGGCTGCATATAAAGACAGAATGAACACTCCATTGTTTCATAAAGGAGCATGCATATTCAATCTCCAATGAAAAATGACCTCTTCAAACTACATGAATAAGTATTTATTTAAAAAGGGAAAATATTTAATGAAATGCTGTCAGATTTAGAAGACTAATAGTTTGATCCTATGCATGTTTCACCAGAAATCTACAAAGTTCGACAGGACTTAGGCCAAGTAAATTTCTATGCACTCTTACTTGGAAGTAATACTGAAAGTCTGGAGTTCCTAACATGAAAGTATACCCCACTGAACCCAGAGAAATTTACTTTCAAACTCACATGCATGGGGCAGGCTGCATATAAAGACAGACCTACAGTCTAAAAAATATCTGAGGGCATAGGTTTCTCACAGCAAACCAAAACATTAACATCAAGTGATCAGTTTGTTTTGTAAATGAAGAGTAATATCAACATGCTCTGCCCTAGTGCAGTTACAGTGGAGGAGAAATGGACAATGCAAAGTGCTCACAGTCGAGTGAAATGAACAATCACATTACTTCATTACAGTTTTCTTATTTCTACCATGTTTCCCCAAAAATAAGCTGTAGCAGGATCTCTCAGCAGTTGCACAATATAAGCCATACCCTGAGAATAAGACATAGTGATAGGCATGGCTATGCAGTGTCCCGGCGCAGAGCAGTAAAGAAGACAGGCAGCCAGTGGCATAGTAAAAATGATACATCCCCCTGAAAATAAGCCATAGTGTGTCTTCTTAAGGAAAAATAAATATAAGACAGTGTCTTATTTTTGGGGAAACTCAGTACCCCAATTGACTTATTTTTTCCACTGGTAACTTACTGCCCAAGGCAGAAAATGAGCAGCAAGCACAAACATTCACTGAATCCACCCAGTTTACTAAATTTAAAACCATGTTTTGCAACACAAATTGCCTTCAATTCTATTGAATAACCTATTATTTTCAACTTTCAAACATAAACAGAACTTTTGAAGCCTCTGCTTACAGACTGTTTCTGCAAGAAAAGACATATGATATGGATGATTCTATCTAATCATAATGATGAATGAAAGGAATAAATTTCAAATACTACAGTATTTTAAAGTGCTTGATAAATCAGCTTATTACAACAACCCTGTCTAATACATGAAACAATTTAAGATTGAGAGCCTTAAGAAGTTACAAAGTAGTGTCAATTAGCTCAGTGTGGTTCTCCAGAAGTAGTATTGGGGGGAGGGGGGGAGTTCTCATTTAATTGTGCTAACATCAGAAGGCAGATTCCTATTCCAAAAGCCCAGTAGCTTCCAAATAAGTGTGGAAGACTTTTAACAATAAGAACATTGTTAAAAGTATAAAACATCTGGGATATACAATACAAACATCCCGAATGTTTCAAAAGCAGTAACTGATTTTGAAATTTTCTAAATGACTAGATCCATGCTGAATAAAGCCACCAACTACATTTAAATTTTAATTGCTACTGTTACTGAACTGTCATGCCATTCAGCAGTAACTCTGCTGGTAAGACCCTACGGGTTAGGAAACAAGCTAGACACGTGTAGGATTCAACCTGGGCCACATGAAATTTGAATCTAAGTTCAACCACAAGCCTAAAAACAAAACACAACTTCAACACTAACATGGTGTGTTGGTTATTGGGCTGTATCATTGCAGAATGCAGTTCCTAAAGTACACCAAATGCTATTTTAAAATGGTTCTTTTTGTTTTTCAGTCACACAGTCGATTCCGACCCTCTGCGACCCCATGGACCACTGTCCGCCAGGCACTTCTGTCCTCCACCATCCTCCTCAACTCGCTCAGTTCTGTGCCCACTATCTCTACAATGCCATCTAACCATCTCATTTTTGGCCACCCCCTTCTTCTTTTGCCCTCCACCTTTCCCAGCATCAAGGCCTTCTTGAGTGAATCCTCTCTTCTCATTTGATGTCTTACTTTAAAAATATTCCATCATGTTAGTGGAATATCCTGTCATGTTAGTGGACAGACTGTCTCAGAACTGTTTTCCCTGGCACACATGCTTGTAGGTACAGAGACAATGCTATGTGGGTGATACTACTCAGTCACCACCAGCAATCTAAGGTAGTACATCTTACAGCAGCAAGGCTGCTGGTCATGCAGTTTTGTTGTTCATGGAAGGCCTTGGAATTCAAAGCTAATTTTGGGCCTGTTTCTGCAATAATACATAGTTATTCACTTGACAGGGGCTTGGGGACTACGAAACTGCTTACAGAGTTTTACTGCTGCTGCTGCTAATATTTACTACTCACTTCATCTGGGTGTGTCCTGGAACTGCAGCCTGCCCCTTCCTGGAGGCACAGGTAGGAATCAAACTCCTGACATCTGGCTTATAGCCAGATACCTAAATCAATGAAATTTACTACTACTACTACTACTACTACTACTACTAATAATAATAATAATAATAATACTAATAATACTAATAATACTAATAATACTAATAATACTAATAATACTAATAATCTGCCACTTGTATCCAAGAATGCATTTTTTTTTCCTGAAGCAGGAAAAATGTCACTGGTGTGAATTTGTTTAAGGTGGATCCCAGCTTGCCATGAAGTGACCCACACACGATGATCTCGAAACCATCACCCACGGCACACATGAAGCGTGACATGCCGTTGGGCCCAGTGGCAAAATGAGCGGAGAAGGAAATCTGATTCCCAACGGTCATGGAGTCGAAAGAGGCCATGCCAGATGGACTGGCTGTGAAGGTGCACCTTGTCCATACCCTCAAGGCTGCAGTGGTCCATTGCAGTCCCAGTGTATAATGATGATGATGATGATGTTCTTGGGTCCTTGGTTAGGGCTTGAACTGTTAATTTTATTCTCCACTGTGAACCAAATGGTTTATTTGTATCCAATAAGGATAAAAAGTATGTACAGTACTACTTGCTTCATCTGGATGTGCCCTGGGACTGCAGTCTGCCCATGACTACATAGGCTGGCTCTCTTCCTGGAGGCAGAGGGAGGAATCAAACTCCTGACAGCTGGCTTATAGCCAGATACCTAAATCACTGAACTTTGCTACTATTACCACGTAAATGATAATAGCATAATCCTATAAAGCTCCCCATACGAGATGCTTCATTGACTTTGTCACCAAATGTCAAATGACTACTACCTCTCACAAGATCTTGGAAAAGTTTTAGACTGACATTTTCAGAAGCCCCAATTAGCATAACCAAGCCAGCTGAAAGCTTCTCTGGAATTATATCCACCACCTCAGAAAAAAAGCTTTCCCAGTAAAATTATACAGCACTTTATGGATTATAATACAGTCAAACCTCGCATAGAGAGCGCATCACTTAGAGAGTAACTCGCTTAATGAGCAGAATTTTCTCTGAATGTTCACTTCGCTTAACAAATAAAACCAACCAAAAACTCGCTTAGCAAATAAATTGGGGTTCGCAATCCCCCCACCCCACCAGAAGTCACAATTAGTCACTTACAATGGTGTTTTGCTTAAAGAGCAAACTTGCTTAAAGAGCAATCCTGCGGAACGCATTATGCTCTTTAAGCGAGGTACAACTGTACTAAAGAGCTTTGGAAACCAGTCTTGATTGAAGCAGAAGACAGCTGGTATCACCAAATAATCAAATGTCACTCATTCATTACTTAGTGCAGTTAAGTTGCAACTAGAATAGGCCTAATGAATCACCAAAACATATGGAGGAGCTGACTCACCAAATCCCCACTGATTCAATCAGTCTACTCAAGCTGCAATTTACTATGCTAAGCAATAGGATTTCAGCAATTATGCTCAACAGAATTTTGTCCAAAGTTGCTGAAGAATTTCCATTTTCTGCACCAACTACCCTGGAACCCCATTGGTTTCTCCAGACTTATTTTCCAGGATGTGTGCTTGGGGCTGCAAACTTCCATCAAGCTCTGTCAAGGCTAGAGACTTGCACTCAAGCATGACAGGGAGGGATGGAGAAGGCCAGTCATTTTGCAACTCAAGCTGCCTGCATTTCAAAGTGAGTGGGGAGTGCTGTCTTGTTTGGGACAGACAAGACAAGGGGCGCCCAAATTTTTCGGGCCATGGACTAGTCACGTGGTTCAAGGGGCCTGTCACTATGGCCTGTGGGCCAGATCCAGCCCCCAACACCAATTCATCCAGCCCGTGAAGCCCTCGTCACTCCCGGAAGTAAAGTGTGCCCCTACAGAAACAATGACAGCTTTGCGGGCCAGATGAATTGCCAATGGGGGGCTGGATTAGGCCTGTGGGCCGTAGCTTGGGCACCCCTGGACAAGACGGTATGGAGATTCCCTGCCAGGGCTCAAGAGCAGCCTGCCGCCTAATAAACGGTGTTTTTAAACATGCCGCGCACAAGAGGCCACGCTCTTGTCTTAACCAAGGAAACCGAATTGTGCAGCGAATATAAACGACAGACGGACGCCAGGGCGGGAGGGACTGCAAAGAGGAAGTGATTTGTTGCCGCCGCCGCTTACTACTGCTAGTAGTACCAATGATACCGTGATTGAAAGGAGGGGGGGGGGAACCGAGCCGCCCAACCCCCGTGAGCCGAAGGGAACGTGGCTGCTCCGATGCGCTCCTTTCGTTTCTCATGTCACAGATTATTCGTGGTTGTGCCAACAGGTGTGGGGTACAACTGGTACCACAACCCAGCCCTGCTGGCTTATTTAGCCCTGCCTGGGGTTCTTATTTACTCCTGCCCGGGTGTCCTTCTTTTTAAGGGGATTGGGGAGGTTTTATAAATGTTTTTAAATGATTTTATAGAATTTAGTTGGGTATAGGTTTTAACTGATGTTGTGAGCCGCCTTGGGTTGCTAAGGCAAAAAAAGGCAGTTATATAAATCCAACGAATAAATAAATAAATAAATAAAATTCTAGATCGGAAGGGTTTTTTGCAGGGGGATGCCCGAATGGGGCTTCTTTCAAGTCCCCCCCCCCCGTGCAGCTCTAGGGAATCGAACCCGTGTTTCCGGTCTCCAAGCCCAGTGCTCTCGGGACAGGTGCAGCAAAGACTGAAGGGTTTCCCCCTCCCTCCCTGTTTTTTGTGCCAATGGAGGGAGTAACCGGCTGTGGGCATGGCCACCCCCCCATTCCTCCGGGCCCCTCCCGGGCTTCGTCTCCCCCAGGCAGAAGGCGAGGCAGGGGCCAGAACATTTGCCAAGCAGCCCGCGCTGCGTTTCAAAGGCCGCACCTTTGGCACCGTCCACCTCACCCCCCCCACCCCAGCCTTCCCCTTGGCAAAAGCCAAGCCTCAGTGGGCCACAATTGGCCGGGCGATCCGAAGGAAGGAAGGAAGGCGACGTGGGCCCCAGAATTTCAGCCTGAGGCGGCCGTGGCGATTCCAATACACACACACACGGAAAGGGCAACCACTGGGTAGCTGCGCCCACTTCATGCCAGCCCCGCACAAGCACCCCCACCCACCCCGACCCATCTCCGCCTCTCCTCTCCTCCCCCCCTCCGCCCGATCGCCTTCCCCTTCCCCCCAGAGAGTGCAGGAAAAGAAACTGGAGGGATCGGGCTCCAGGTCAGGAGTCTTGGCTTCCCGTGCCAATCCAAAGCGAGTCGAGACCGGCCGGGGTGGGGTGGGGGCGAGGACGGGCAAAGGGAGACCGGGTGAGGCCCTGGAGGGCGAAAGAGAAAGAGGCCACCTCGGGCTCCACGTGGGCGAGCGGCTCTCCCGAGATCGTTCGGAAACCAGCCCGCACGCGTGCCTGCAGACCACGAGGCGCTGCCTCTCCCCGTGCCAGTTCGGGCACGGGAGAGGGAGCAGCCGCGGGTATCCGCCGTCGCCACCGTCCGAACTAACCCCGGGCAATGGTTTCGCCTCCCGACCGATCTCCTGCAAAACACACACACATACACACATGCGTCCAACCGGCCACTGCAGCATACGCGTGCCTGGCAAAGTTTTGTTTCACTTTTGGCTAACTTTTTATCTCGCAAGAAGAAGGCGACGGTGCAAGCCCGGGAAGTAGCGTCCACAAACGAGTGACAGTTCTTGACAAGCAGCCCCTTTCACCCCTCTCTCCCCCTTCTTGCACCACGTCTCGCCCTGCCAAAGCCGTCCCACACGGCGCTGCCAAGAGCCACCGGGCTCTTGCATGTGGACAACGGCGTGAGCGTTACGCATCCTAACCCCGGTTGCACTGCAGATTCCTGTTTCCTCTCCCCCCTCCGTTGTTTTACAAAGCTGGATCGGAACGGTAGGAAAATCCGAAGTCCTTAAATAACCTCCTTCCAATTGCAAAAAGAAAGGAAAAAACCAAGTTTTGGGGTCACTTTTCCACCCCGCCTGTCATCCACCTGACATTGATGTTGTAAAGAGTATGAATGAAAACGCGGATCCAGCACCTGCAGTTCTGCCGAGCAGTTCCGACATTTTACCCCCTTTCCTTAAACGCGTCGTGTGCCCTTTTGCGCGGGTGGGCGATCGCAGCTTCTTTACAAGTGGGGAAATAGGCCTTGACTCTCTTTTATGTACAGTAAAACCTCGGATAACGTTAAAACCTGGTTCCACAAGTCTTGGTGTTATCTGATTTTTAGTGCTATCCGATGCATGTTAAAATCCTATGGGATCCATAGAGATACATTGTAACCACACAGGCTTTAGCGGTTGTTATCTGTTGCATCCCATAGGATCTTAATGTTATCCGATGCAATTCTCCCCCCCAATTGCTTAATGTTATGCGATTTTAGTGTTATCCGATACTAATGTTATCTGAGGTATTACTTGTAATTATTTAGGTCCGCGCCCAACAAGTTGACTAGGACACACACACACACACAAATCTCCCCCTTACCAGGCCCGCACCACTTGAACGGCACGTTGCAAACACCAAAACTTTAACCAACTCTTCAGACTTTGAAAGGTCGTGGGGGGGGGGGGGATGCGCTAGCAGAGAAGAACTTAAGCTGCTACAGATCTCAATGCATTTTATTCAAATGCACCCGCTTAATGCAGAACACTGACAGGTGTGCAAAGCAACCGATCTCTCTCCCTCTTAAGCTTGCAATGAATCTGCAACTCCTTGGAGGGGGAAAACAAAACAAACACACACTGCGCTTTCTCCCCGGAGAATCCTGCAGGTAGGAAACAAGACGCACGCGCGCGCGCACACAGAGAAATAGATCAAGAGAAAGAGAGAGACAGACAGAGAGAAATGCATTGGTGCTGGAAAAGAGGTTCGCTCTCTCTTTTTGGCTCTGGCTGTTTACCTGTGCCTAGGTCTCCTGGCCATCCTTGCATTAGTCACTGGGGGAAAAAGGCGGAAAGTGGGAGGGCGGGCGGGGGGAAGGCGAGGGCTCGTATGCTGCCGGGAAGGCGTGCTTGGCGATTCTTGCCGCTTAAGAGGAGCTCCTCCGCCGTAAAGTTCTCCCCGGAGCAGGAGAGGGGAGGAGGGAACAGGTTGAGATGAAAGAGTAAACTCTGTAAACAGATGCCATCAAACAAAGGGCTTTTTTTTTTTTTTGGACACTCCCCCTCCCGCCAAATCTGGCGCCCCTGCAGTGCGCAGGCGCTTTGCGGAGCCGCTGGCCGCGGGTCTGGCGGCGGCGGCGGCACTCCTTCCAGCCCCGTTCTGGCGCGCTGTGTGTGTGTGTGTTTGTGTGTCTCTCTTGAGCCGCGCGCGGTTGTGGCGGCCAGAGCCCAAGCAGCGGCGCTGAGTTCGAGGCGGAGAGCGCGCGCGCGCCAGCGGGCGGGAAAAGGCGCCTGTCTGTCCCGTCAGCCCAGACGTGTCCTCCAGAGACACAACGGGTATCCCCCCCACACACACCCCACGACTCCGCCGAACGGGCCCCACATGAAGGGACACACTAGCGGGGTGGGAGCGGCGGAGACGCCATTGCCACACTCCACGAGAGGGACGGCCGTCCCCTACCCGTGTCCCCTCACACACACACCGCCTTTGGAGCGTGCATGGTGTGCAGCGTTTGGCGAAAACGCTGCCTCCTTGGCGCCCTGCCCGTTCCCGCTCGCCAAGGAGGAAGCGGTTGCCTCGGAAGGAAGGTGGAACTGTGCTGCCTTGCCAGGTCCACCTGTCGCTGGAGGGTGGTGGGAATGAAGGAGGGTCGCCCCCTTTCACGGGGAGCCCTTTCCGCCCATTAAAAAAAGCTGCCTAGCAGGCGACTCTTCCAGCCGTGCCAAGTGCAGCTTTTGACCTATCCAGTCAGCCAGGTCTGGAGAAAGTCCTTTTCTGCTGACATTCTGTGGGAAAGACATGATCGCCGAGAAAAAGTGGGGAAGGACAACGACGACAAAAACGGCAGTCCTGTTTTCAGGGTCCCCCCCGCCGACCAGATTGAGGATATAAGAGGGAAGGCGATTTCATTTAGCGCCACGCTCTCGGACAGACCACCTCAGGGTTTTGAAATCGCGCCTCCCCCTCCGGACTGTGGTTTCTCTGCTGAAGACACTCGCCGCACGTGTGTTAAGAGTAGTTGTGAAGCGTGGAAGGAGTTTCTGCAGGTACCTGCAAACACTGAAATCTTCGTATCCCAGTTCCTGCAGCACATGTGCACGACGGACAAGAAGAACCTGTGGCAAAACCTGACACGGATGGAGGCTTCCTCGGGATTTTCCAGGATGTTTCTATTTTCACCCTCACCCCCGCAAAAAAAAATCCTTGCTCCCTGAAATAGGTTTTTAGAGTGAGTTCTGTGATGGCGAACCTTGGCACTCCAGATGTTCTTGGACTTCAATTCCCAGAAGGTCACAACCATTGTGAATCCACACGAATCATCCCCTCGTCACTCCTGGAAGCAGAAGTAAAACACACCCCTTATGGTTAAGGTTCTTGGATTAACCCTTCCTCCACACGTGCATGGTTTACTTCCGTTTCCGGGAGCGATGAGGGCAGCGCGGGCCAGATGAATCACAGTAAACCCATTCGTGTAGATTCACAGGGCGCTTGGCCTTCTGGGAACTGAAGTCCAAGAACATCTGGAGTGCCAAGGTTTGCCATCAGCAGAGTTAGTTGCTGCTGTTCATTCCTCACTGGACTTGGAGAGAGGATTACTCTCTTAGGCGGGTGGGAGAGCTAGACAATTTTATATTATTTTAATTGTTTTAAGTTGCCCAGAGTGGGAATATGTCCCAGATGGGTGAGATATAAATAATAAATAATAGTTTTGATTTTGCTAAAGGTTTACCCGCACTTCTGCAAATCCATTTTCTAAGAGCACGACTGTGGCTCTTTCTTGTACCTCTCTGCTACACTCAAAAAAAGACAGGTCCCTGTGCTCTTTGTACACAATATAAGGATAAAGTGGGTGACACCTTTTATTAAACCACTAAAATCTCCCATATAGAAGCTCTTTTGAATGAGATTTAAATGATCCAATGAAGTTATCCACCCTTGTTTCAATGTGCCCCATTTTATTCCATTGTCTGTCACTAGCTGAGTTACCTGTGAGAGGAAGTAGAGAGCTGGGTGGGTGAGCAAATTATGTAGTCAAATTATGTAGTCTAGCTCAAGGTTTTTTTGTTTCTGTGGGCAAATAATATCTACCACTCAAGCACCACCACCCTACATCTGACGAGCAGCCTATTTTCTGCAAGATAAAAAGTTGACCAGAGTGCTTATATTCCTTTTCCCAAGTTTTAAAAGTATGGCACTTGTTTCTCAGTTTTATGATTGTGTCTGTGTTTTGGCTGAATTGTTCAGCGAGTCATGTGTTTGAGTAGGTTAGGAATTAGATTCCCCTCTGTGGCTCCCAAGAGAAGAATCGGCATATGTGGTATTAGGCAGGCTGTGCAGTACCAGATTGCACCTAGAAGGAGAGAGTAGTAAATCACTTTTGAGCACTCTCTACTGTAGGCCCACTATATCTGCAAAATTGGTATCTGTGGTTTCAGTTAACTATGCCTTGAAAATAGTGCATGAATTTAAAACACAGACACATTTCTAATGTGTAGTTACAAGACCTATCCACTGGAGGCCACTATATACAATGTAGGCAGGGTTTCCTACTATCTGTGGTTTCAGGCAATCATGACAGTCCTTGGAACATCTCCATTGATATGGTTGGCCTACTGTATTTAAAAAACCCTTGAAATGTTGCCATTAATCAGAATTGACTTGATGGCAATGGTCCTTTGCTAGGGGCCATCAGACAGTTCTCAATCGTGTGTCGTCCTGCATACAGGTTAAAGCTGCCAATTCATTACTATGTGCATCTTTATTTTGTTCTAATGCAAGTCCTTTCTCCCTCACTACTGAATGTGCTGGCAAAGGCTGATGGGGTTGCAGTCTCAACGAAAAATGGAGGGCCACACTACCTACTTATGTCATAGACAGACAACCCTTGACTCTTCATGTTTTGCTAGACTAGTTCTCCTATCAGTCCTAGATAACATAACTAATAATGAAGAGTCATGGGACTTTCATTCTAATTACATCTGGAGAGTCACCAGCTTAACACCCCAGTACAAACGGCTATATGGTTTGCTTCTGTGGTTGGGCTGGCTCTTCTGTGAAATGTGATTGAAGCAACTTCTTGGTAGCTTTTAGCATGTCTTTATCACTCATGTAAAGATACATTGTATGAATGTCTGTATTCACAGATATAGTTGCTTCTGTTTATTTATTTAATTGTATGTATCACAGCTACTCATTACATAGATCATACTATTAATGAACAAAAATCAGTAATGTTAATCAGTAATAGAATTAAATGCTAGAATCCTATACATTTTTAAATGCAACATCATAAATTGCTGATACTGTAGTTAAGTCAAACTGAGGCTGACCTACTTTGGACTCATCATGAGAATGACAAATACATCCTGATGGCATAAGACATTATATCAGTAGTTCTTAACCTTTTTTTTGGCCATGGCCCACCTAAGTTTCTCTAAAATCCTGATTGCCCCCCAATGACATATAATTCTTATTATTCAAAAAGTGAACTATTCATGTGGAGGAAGCCTAAAAGGCCATCCACTGTTAATAATATTCTTGAATTCCCCCCTCCCATCAAATTACCCCCCTCTGGTGTGTGTGCCCCCCCCCATGAGAACCACAGCATTATAGGAAACACACACACACACACACACACACACACTCTCACACTCACACACACACATTCCAGTGGTGGTTACACCTAAGTGAGTGTTACAGAATTGTAGTCTGTGATGAGTGAGTTAAATTTTGAAGTGGGAATTCCCTATTAGCCTGCATGAGTCTAATCTATAGACGTTTGATTGCCTTCAGATTTTGAATAATGGTACTTCTGTAAGTGGGCAACATGTGGCCCTTCCAGTAGCATCAACTTCCTTTCCCCAATTATCCCCACATATGGTTTGAGGAGGATTTTTGGTGCAAAAGAGGCTATTCTGCCCTCTAGGGGCTTGGGAGATGCATGCCACATTTGGGAGTGCCCCTAGCACTTATCTGCCTCCAGTGTTTTCCAAAATTCTCACTGTGTGCATGCATGCACGTGTGTACATATAGCTGCTATAGGGCCAAAGTCCTTTTCAGTTTAAAAAAAAACACATTTTTTTTGTAAGGAAAATTTGTCAGGACAAATCAATGGCAGCTTCTGCTGTCCCCTAAAAGTACTGCATAAGAGCTTTAGGGAATCCTGCTGAATGGAATGAACTGTGGCACAGGAGTAAATGGGGGCAATCCCTCAAAACCTCCTGGTGGCATCCTCTGCCTTTCCATCACAAAACACATCCTGGGCCCTACTTGTTATGCCCCTATTCAGCTCAAACAGTACATTGCTGATGTTTGAAATCCTCACCATTAAAAAAAAAACCCAAAATCATAAGGATAAAAATCTGTTTAGTAAAGGATTGCTCTGAATAATTTGCCAGTATTGTTGAAAAAAAGAGGAATATTTCTTGACTT
The DNA here is from genome assembly GCA_030440675.1 of Furcifer pardalis. Classification (NCBI taxonomy): domain Eukaryota; kingdom Metazoa; phylum Chordata; class Lepidosauria; order Squamata; family Chamaeleonidae; genus Furcifer; species Furcifer pardalis. The sequence goes on along the minus strand of CP126890.1, from coordinate 91,893,421 downwards.
CGAATGATAGCACTACTGGCATTTTTTACTCTTATTTTTTTTCTGTTTATGAGAGAAGATTTTCTGTTCTTACGTAGAAGTTTGTCTGATATGCTCTAACCTGGCTCAGAAGATACTTTGCAAAATACAGAAATGACTCACATTTAGAAGCAATTTGGTGAAACATGCAAACATTCTTCTTTTAAGCAATACAGCTCAAAACCTAGCACCAAGATGGAAAGACTAAGTGTAGTAGTAAACATATTTTAGCTTTCTCAGGCCAAAGTCCTGTATTTAGTTACATGGGGAGGTAGAACAACTGAACTGTCCAGGACTGAGTCTCAAGAGAGACATCAATAGGACAGCAGTGTAATTACAGTAAAACATCAGATAACACTAAAACTTGATGCATGCATCGGATAACGTTAAAATCCTATGGGATGCATCGGATAACGTTAAATTCCATAGAGATACATTGTAACCAGCACAGGCTTTAGCGAACCTTATCCGATGTATCCCATAGGATTTTAACGTTATGCAATGCATTTTTTTCCAGATTGCTTAATGTTATGCGGTTTTAGCATTATCTGATGTAAACGTTGTCCGAGGTATTAGTGTATAACTTTTTAAATTACAAAACAAATTGATTCTAAAATAGGAACTAAATCCAATTCATACTCCCAAGAAAAGCAGGCATGTTCAATCATTGGGAATCATCATTTAGCAGTTGATTTAGTAGATATACAATCTTTGGCACAAACAATTAGATATAGGCCTTTATCCCACCGACAGTGTATTGCTACTGATAAAAAAGTATACTTGGATATGAGTAGCAGCTGACAATGGTAATTGTATCCATGGTATTTTGTTTTGGGAGAAATATGCCTACTCTTACTCACTTGCTATGGTTCAATTTTTTTGTAATAAGATACTGGTCCAATAGTATTACTGTTCAGTATTGTTTTGCATTTTTGACATGAATTCTATGAATGTCGTATGTTTCAGTTGGCTGGTCTGGCAGCTCTTGCAATGTAACAAAAATCATGTTCTTTTGAGAAGCTGCAACACCAAAACTAAGGCACCCACAAAAATAAGGGTTATGTCATTTGAAAGATTGTCTCAGCAACTTTAAGAATTGGTAGAAACCAAAAGCCGGAAATACAAAGCAATGATGTCATTGCTTTCAGAAGTAGCATCGGAAAAGTGACAGTTTTGCTGGGGGGGTCGGTTGGCAGGGTCCAGTGAAAAAACTACCCAACCAATTCAGATTATCAAAAGTGTGTTTGAAAGAGGAAAGATTAACCTTTGTGGGGACACTTTCAGATTTGAAATTGGACTTCGGAAACATAATCTATGAAGCATTTTACAAAAAAACACTAAAAATAGGTCACACAAACCCCAAAAAAGGAGGGAAAACCAATTTAAAAAGTGAATATGACATCTTCCTGAGATGGATACAGTTCAGATACAACATGTGGAGAAATTTGACGCCAGAGCAGGAATCCACAAAAAAGATATTGAGGAAAAATGTGACTCATTGAAATGACATTTCTGCGGTGTGTGTGTGTGTGTTTGGCGGCGATCCAACAAAAAACTGATTGACTGATCAAAGTGATCCAAAATGCACTTGAAAGAGGACAGAAAAAACCTTTATTTTGATACTTATACAATTTGGATCGGACTTCAGAAACATTTTCTATGAAGGTTTAAAACAAAAACAAAAAACCACTTTCTTTCTAACCTTCATTCCTTCAAAAAAAAAAAAATCTCTCCACTCCAGAATAGATATGTTGGTGTGAGAACGGATACACTGTAGGAAATTTCTCCTTTGAAGTCATAACCAGTTTCATTTCTGGCTTTCCCTCTTATTGAAGAACAGCTTTCAAGGAATCGTGAAGGAAAAACTCTTTTTCTTTGCAGTTTGACAATTGAAATATTTATTAAAAATAGATCCTTTGCAGTTATTCACCTGTGGTGAATTGTTGTTTGTACAGTGGGTTGCTTATGGACACATGTGCATAGTGGATAGAGTTGAGGAAAATGGAAAATAAAGGTTAAAAGCATCTTTATTGAAAAATAAAATATAAAAAATAATAAACACAAATGAAATTGGGATTTCTGGTTTGGAATTAAAACAGCGTAGCAGTTAAAAAACAAGAAATTGCAAGAAGATAAATAGGACCACTTTGGTGGGAAGGTAAACAGTGTTCCATGCCTGTCACATGTCCACAAAAATGTCTGCAGACACAGACAGTGCTGGCTCTTTGGGTATAAACAGAGATGACCACTGAAACCTAGAGTCGGATATGACTGGCTTTCGATCAAGGATGATCTTTACCTTAGCTCAGAAAACCTTAGATTTTATGAACATTTTATGAAAACCTTAATTTTATGAACATAATGTCTTTATTTTCCCCCATTTGAAACATCACCATTAACTAATGAATGAAATAAAAGAAATAAATGAACTAATGAGCACAATTTAACACATCAAATTCACGCACTAAATCCCTGGCAGTAGTGTCCTTAGACTCTACCTGCCACTTTTTTGCATATCAGAGGGGCAAAATTTTGTCCAGAAAGGGTGAGAAGCATGTTACAGAATTTTGATATGAAAGGCAGTGATGTGTAAGTCATTTAGAGCAGACTATAATGCTACAAATAGGATTTTACTGTGAGAAGCCATTTCGGTAGTAGTTACTCAGTATGCATAAATCTCTGTACATGCAGGTGTACTTCCACATGAAGGATTGCCATATATCCCAACCTATGTTATGAATTAAGGGGATGTGCCTCATGCTCATGGCCTAAGCAAAGTACTGCATATACTCGAGTATAAGCCTAGTTTTTCAATCCCAAAAATAAGCCCCCAAAGGGGAAACATCTTATACTTGGGTCAGTGACCACGAGGGTCCCAAGACCATGTCGGATTGAGACATGCCAAATTTTTTATCAATTTTACCACATTTTCATGTATTTTGATTATTGAAAGTCATTAGCAGCTGCTGCATTTCCCATCATTGGCTTATACTCGGGTCAATCTATTTTCCTGGGTTTTCAGGTCAAAATTAGGTATCTCGACTTATATTTGGGTTGGCTTAGACTTGAGTATATACGCCACATGGAACCAGTGTTTCTTATAAAAAAGTATGTTTTGAAGTGTTATGCATTTTAGGCTAAAAGCTGAAGATATAATAACCCAAACAAAAAAATAGCACTTTCATTGCTGGCTTTTCATTTGGCTATAATGAAAGATTTTAGCATTTTGCAAAGTTATCACTTCATGACTTTGCAATCAATTTTAAATATTCAGCAACCCAAAACAAGGATTGGAATTCACAGGTTTAATCACAGGAGGAGGAAATGGTGCAATAGCTTCACTTGCACAATTTTAGTAGCCAGTGCTGTGGTCACACAACAATTGCAGAGGCAGTAAGGCTTTCACGTGAACCTCATTCTCCCATTGTCTCCACCCATTCTCATAATCTGTTGCTTCCTTACTTTGAAATACCTTCCTCCAGATTCTCTCTTTTCTTCCATCTCTGGAGATTCTGAAAAAAATTGTCTATACTCTCTACCACAGTGGTGCCTTCATATCATCCTTTTTTTAAAAAAGTTGTACAATATGTAGCACGCTTAGTTACAAACAAGGAGGTAAGATTGACAAAGAATAACGCTTGTTCCACATTCCAGTACATTTGCTTTGTTCCATTGTTTACTTCAGTCTGTGATTTTGCATGATGTGATTATTCTTATTATAAGATGTAAAATTGGCTTTTACTTTCAAATGTTGAGATGGAATATGAAATCTCTGAAGTTAAAAAGAAGAAAGGCATCTGGCTCTTTTCTATTAACAAAGTGTGATGCTAGAAACATTAACATTTTAAACATGCTTCCTCCCACTACAAATGTATTTAGCTAGTCACAAGGATGTAGACATCTCTCATTCTCAATTTTATTGATTTTTTTTTCTGAACCCCAACTCTATTTTAGCCCTCTTTTGGTTGAAATCCTGTTGCTTATTGTAGTAATTTGCAACAACAGTAGGCCCATTGAATCAGTAGAGATTTGATGAGTCAGTTCTGTAAATTCCACTGATTCAATAGGCCACCCTAGCTGTGACTTACTATGTGCAACACGATTTCAGTTATTGTTTAATATCAGATCGAAAGGCTTTTCCTCTTATATTGAAAAAAATAATAATATACAGTATATATTAGTGTTAACTGCTTGTATATTAAAATGTGCAGTATTTTTGGGCACTACTTTATTTTTCAAAATTATGCAGATTCTAAATGTGCGGAAAAATTCTTCTTGAAACAGACCTTGTAATTCCTAGTAATTGATCAGACTAGCTCCAGTTTGCTTTCAAAATATCTTGCATAATTCTAAATACAATTTTTTCCTGCTAATGTCATTCACATGTTCAGATGTGAACTATCAAGTAAATGATACACCGAATGAATATTTTCCAAGGATACCCAGAGGGCTCAGATGCAAAGGACACTACAGACCTTTGTTAGCATTCTTCATTTGCACAATAAATGTGGTGTATTTGGATGAGTGCAGAATGTACCTCAACTTGTTTGTATTAATTGTAAGATCTGAAAAGAGTACTGCACATACATGTGAGACTGGGAATTCTGGAGAAAGCACTCGATAAATACATGGATGAAGTCTTAATGTTATGGGTGAAGCTCTCTCCTTCATGCTCTGTAAAGAATGACCAGCTGTATTGCCATTTTTAAACAACACGCAAAGACATTTTACTCATTTAAATGTGGTTCAGGGACTGCGGTGGCTCAAATGGTTAAGATGCTGAATTTGAAGTCAGCAGATCAGCAGTTTGCGATCTGAGTACTGCACAACAGAATGAGCTTCCATCTCTGTCCCACCCCCTGACAACCTAGCAGTTCGAAAGCAAGAAGTTGCAAGGAGATAAACAGAAATCACTTTGGTGGGAAGGCAAACAACATTCCGTGTACTCTGGTGTCTAGGCATGCATTCCACATGACCACAGAAGCATCTGCAGATGCAGACAGTGATGGCTCTTTGGCTGTAAACAGAGATGAGTACAGAACCCTAGAGTTGGATATGACTGGCTTTCAAGCAAGGGCGACCTTTACATTTGCCTAAATGTGGTTCAGTGGGAAGCATATTCAGAAGTTACTTTAAAATTCATGTGCAATTACCCCTGTTTCCCCGAATATAGGACCTCCTCGTATAGTAAGGTACCCCCCTATTTTTCCCCACTTCGGAAATATAAAGGCCTCCCCGAAAATAAGGCACTCACCTAAATCTTGCCCTGGCAATCCACTGTATCAGCAATAAATGTGTACTGTATTCTTCTTCATCATGGAAAAGTAAGACATCCCTGAAAATAAGACCTTGTGCATATTTTGGAGTTTTAAAAAATATAAGAAAGTGTCTTATATTCGGGGAACACGGTATTTGTTTTTAAGTATTATTGACATTGAATGTTCAGCAAACTTTCCTGGTAGATCCTGATTTATTCTCAAAAGTTATTTTTATCCAAATAGTAGTCCATTTTGTAACATCACATTGAAAGATGCCTTTCTTTTCTTTGTTGTAGATACTCTTCAAAACAGTCTGGGTAGCCAAGTGAGATTTTACATGATCTAATTTCCAAGTGCCACCCTTTTGGCTTTCCCAAGGGGCCTTTTACTTTGCTTCTCCAATAGCAGCTCCACATGCTGAACATGTTTGGAAACCAACCTGAGCTTCAGAACTACTACCTTGTAATTCAAGGGTTCCCAACCTTTTCAATCCAGGGGCTGGGTCACACTATCTCAGTGAGCTTCAAGGGCCAGACAGCCATTTTGCCCTGTCTGCACAATAGGAGTGGCCATTTTGTCCCAACAGCTTCAAAGGGATAACCATTTTGTTTCTTGAATGCCCTTGGAGGGGTGGGGGCCACATGAAATGGTGCCATTGGCCACATCTGTCCCATGGGGCTTAGGGTGGAAACCCTTGCTGTAATGTGTCAAGAGCATCCCCTGCTCAAAGTGAGGCTCATCTACACACACTGCATGGGTGGCAGCAAGTCCTCATCTCACTCAAAGCAAGTCTTTGGATTCTCAGCCATTGTCTTCCAAAATACTTTGTTACTCTCAAAAAGGTAAGAAATCAAGACAAGAAGGCAAAGAAACCTCGGGGCTTGTTGTAACCTGTCTGTCCTATGAAAATATTTCCCCAGGGAACAATATTAACCTTATCTCAGTGAAAGGACACAGAGGTATTGTGAATCAAATGATGCATGGAAATTCATGCTCTAGCCATGCCATGATTAATTTGTTAGTCTTCAAGATACCACCAGGCCCATGCTGGGATATTAGGCTTCCGGGCAGCATCCCACCCCACCCTAGCAACTTTGTGCTCCAGGGCATGGGCAGAACTTTATTTTTTTTATTGTAATTTTTTTAACCTTTGTGTACCTGGTGACATAAGCTGTTACCACTCAGCTTTTGCCTTAGTGCACCAATCGGGAGGTGCTTCAGGGCAAGGGGGTGGGCAGAAGAGCTAGGTTTGAAAGGGATGCCATCCAATAGCAAGGTCCCCCCCCCCCCCCCAGCTTCATTCTCAGTGCCTGGGAAGGACCAGCTTCAAGCCTCTTTCTCTCTCTACGCATGTCTCTCTGGCACAAATACAAGGTCAGGGCTACCCTTTTGGAACGTGCTTGAGCAGCCAGGTGTATGTGTATATGTGTGTGTGCATGTGCACAACTTCCCACAAGTGAGCCAGAGAGAGAGAGAAGAAGAAGAGGAGGAGGAGGAGGAGGAGGGCAGGGGCTGGAATTGCCTCAGCTTGCACCTTTCTTACCCTGGGGCCCAGGTGGTCAGGAACTTGCACATGTGTGGGGACAGACACACATACGCACATTTTCTCCCTCCCTCCCTCCCTCTCCTGTGCTTTTGAGCGTGCGCACACACTGGCTTGCTTGTTCGCTCACTTACTCTCTGGGTCAACAATAATAATTTCATGTTAGAAATTATTCTGGGTAGAAAGGGTTTTTGCTGGAGAAACTCTGCTCAGGAGATGCCTGATAGGGCTCCTTTCAAGTCCCCAAGATGTTTTCCCACTGAAGTGATCCCTATTGATCTACTTGCAATTTCTTGCTTTTGAACAGCTAGGTTGGCAGGACATGGGACTCAAGACTGGCACTCAAACCATCATGCAGTACCCCTCAATAGGTGGCACCCCCTCCTTCCCTGTCCTTCACCCTTTAATGGTAACCAGCACAGGCCTGGGTACCAAAAGGCTCTTTGTTTCCCATATAAAAGAAGTTAAATATTCAGAATTCAAGTTTAATACTATATTCTAGGTAGAAATCAACAGCAACTTTACTTCAGTGATGACTGATTCAAAACATGTTATTTCACTTCAATTTAGTGAAATTCTCAAGATTGCAAGCCATTCCTCCCTCCCTCCCTGGCCTAGCAACAGTAAACACAATAAGCATCCTTTGAGGTAGAAAGTTAAAGATCCTACTAGCAAGATCAGCAAGCAGGCATTTAAATAGTATTTCCCAAAATAAGCCAAACCAACCTGTTAGAGCCAATTTCATTTCATAATGGATTTTCCTTAGTAAGCTATAAAAGATTAGTTCAAATCATGGATGAAATTGTGCTGGTCTTTAAGCTATTTGTCCCAACAGACTCTCAGAATGCCTTCCAAAATCTTTCAACAACCGTTAAAGTTGCCAGCCATTTAGAGAACTCTTGTCAAATTTTATAGCCATCCTTGCCAATACTGGGGTCCATATTTCTTCCAAAGTCTTCCAATCCTGCTAGGCTGTGGATTTGAGTTTACTCATGAGTTCTATCCATCAGATTTAATTTTAGATTTTCCTCTGATTCTATAGTTTCTAGCCTTATGTAGTGCAATTTCTTTATAACATGTAGCATGTAAACTGATAGCACCAGCATTATGATTGAAACATAATACAATAATATCTATATTGAGCCAGTATGGTGCAGTGAACAAAGAACTGGAATACAATTTAGGAGACATGACTTCAAATCTTCACTTGGTATGGAAACTCCTGGGAACGTAGTGACAGTGGTGATATAAATGTCTAAATATCTCATATACCTTGCAAATCCTATTAACACCATCATCAGTCAGTTGTGATTTGACACTTAATGTAACAGTATCTGCATTAGAGGTGAACATTCTTCAAGCCTGAGCAAAAGATCAAAACCTTAAATTAATTCAAGGTGCAAATTTTTTAAATACTGATTTTAAAATAAAATATTTCCCCACAGCTTATTATGGTAAAGACCTTGTGAGTCTCTGAGTTGGTTTCAGACATTTTGAAGTCTGAAAACATCTGGAAGGATACAATTTAATTACTCCCTTTTCACCCTGCAGGAAGGGAAAGAGTCTTAGAGTGGACATACGAATCAACCGTCCTCATTGAATAACCTTGTAGCACTGCAGCAGCTTAGTATCTAAGACATTTGGAGACTAGAAGGTCGGGTTTCGATACCCAAGTGCTGCATGACGGATCTTGGGGACATGGAAGGAGCCTCATTCTGGCTTCCTCTGAGAGGAGTTTCTCTAGCAAAAACCTTTTCAACCCAGAGTAATTTCTGACATGAAATGTATTTATCTAATAACCTTGCTTAGAATGAGAAGATTAATCTCCCTTCCTTAGGAAGGCCTCTGGAGTTGAGATGAAAGAAAAGGAACCTATAGCCTTGATTGAGCTCCTACAAGGTAACCACAACCTGGAATTGGGGGGGGGGAGGGGGAACCTAGTAGCCTCCTCCCTCTTCTCTCTGCTTGAGACATGTATTTGTTCCTTTTTATCCAAGCCTGCTCTGTCTCTCCTTTCCACATTGTTCACAATTCTTGGGCAACCTTATGACTGCTTCCTCTTTCCCACCCTTTCTACACCTCTTGGGTAGTCACTTTTGTATCCTCCCTGTCCAAGCTTCTTCAAAACTTTCTGCCCTCTTTTATGCAGTTCATGCCTCTTCAGCTTCTCTGCTCTACTGAAGTCCTATTCAGACATCAGGAACTGTTGCAAATATTCAGAATCAGAGGAGAATCTTCTAAACCCATGCTTGGTTTCATCACCCATTTACAATATGGAAGGCAATGAGTCTGAAGAGGAAAAGGCCAGTAAAGGCTCTCTGCATGAACTGGAACTAGAAAATCGGAGTTCTAATCTACTGGAGAGGACTGCAGAGTTCTTCTCCCTCTTCATTTATCATCACCCCCCACATGAAAAAGGGTGATGAAATGGGGTAGAGAGGACAGAGATGGAACATGTAGGAGAATGATGGAACTGACAGTGGAAAGAGTGGAATAAAATACTCCTCTCTCCATGTAACTATTCACCACAGTTCCTTATGTCTGAATAGGGTCTGCTTTGCTTTAAGCTTTGTAGCCTAAGCAAGGGTCAAACTTCAGACAGGAACTATAGCAAAAATGCTATCAGATTTTCATTTTGGGAATTAGTTCTTTATTCTGCTAAGTGAATGTAAACTACAGCAGCTTTGCAGCTGATGAGGGAAGTGATTGTCCCATCACCTGTAAAGCAGTTGTTTGGCTTTCCCCCTAATATCTGCTGTTGAGTTCAGGGGTAAAAGCTGCATTATGGCCCCTCTCTATTTTATCCATTCTCGGTGTGTATTTATGCGGGGGACAGGATAAAATAACATGGGACAATTTAGTTGAAACTCTGTGGGATCTCAAAATAGAAAAATTGGGAACAAGTTAGGATGAATTGGCCCAAGGTATATGAGATATTTAGAACCAACATGCCCTAAAGAGCAGGCTATACATCTATATAGACAGCTTCTTAGTTTGGTCCAAAAACCACATCAGACATAAAGTACATTGATCTTTTTCACATTGAGGTTTTGGAAGGGTTCTTTAACTAGAACTTGAGACAGACATTTTTACTGAAGCAACCTATTAGTGTATTTCTTCTTTGTCTAGAATTGTCTTATTTTAATTTGAATCATACTTGCTCTCTTAACTATTGCTATGTGGTGGGATGGACTAACAGGACCTGGCCTAGTTGTCTGGTCATATTCAGGTATTAGAGTTAAAACTCTAGGAAAAAGTCTTCTGTAAAATCACCTTCAAAGATATATCCAATCTGCAGGTTCGGTAGATTCAAAATTCCAGAAGCTAAATCATCTGAAAGATGGAAAGTGTATATAACAGGGATTCTCAACCTTCAGCCCATGGATCAGATGCAGCACATGGCACCATTTTATGTGGGCCCCCACTGCCTCCACCACACCTGGAAGTTCCATGTAGTGGAGGAAAGGCAAAATGGCCATCCGGTCCCCAAAGCTGTCTGAGGAAGTGTGACCTGGCCCCCAGCTTTTAAAGATTGAGAACTCCTGTTTTATACTATTGTAGTTACATTGACCTAACTAACCAGTGGGACTCTAGCCTATGTATCTTGAGAAATGACCTTTCTAAAGAGTCTTCTAATACTATTTCCTAATTAAATGGATATATATTTATGCAAAATTTTGTAAAACCTATATTTAAAAGGAAGCTAAATATTTATGTTTAATTTTGTATTCCTATTCTTACTACTTTCATTATTTCTATACTGATACTACATTCTGGATCATGTTGCTTTCACTATCCCTCTTAGTTTTAATGGCTTTATTACTACATTTTCCTGTATGTTTTGGGAAGAAATCACCTTTCTTTTGCTGATCATGTTTTCACTTGTTCTCACAATTGCATGACAAGTTTAAGCTGCGGTTCCATGTGTTTCCCCATCTCTCTCCCCCCCCCCCTCCAGTTTTCTTTCTGTGAAAAGTGGGCCATCTACCGTTGGTTTCAAGTATAAGCTTCAAAATAAAATTGTTATGCTACCGGTATGTGTACATTCAATATGCATCCATATTAAAAGGAACATGTTTTCACTACGTTAATATACACCACTGTTCAGTTTTAATTTTGTTGTTGTTCAGTCGCACAGTTGATTCCTACCCTTTATGACCCCATGGACCACTGTCCGCCAGGCACTTCTGTCCTCCACCATCCTCCTCAACTTTTTTTTTTAAAAAAAATCCTATGCTAAGATATATCATTAGGGTACATTAGCTACTGCTCAGTGGAGTAATTGAGAGATTGAGGTGGCTCATTGGTTAAGAAGTTTGCCTTGTTAGCTGGAAGATTGGCAAGTTGGTAGTTCAAAACCCAAGAACTACATGATGGAATGAGCACCCGTCTCTGGTCCCAGCTCCTGCCAACCTAGCATTTCGAAAGCAAGAAAATGCAAGCAAATAAATAGTGACCACTTCAGTGGGAAAAGTTCTTGAGGACATGAAAGGGGCCTCATTTAGGCATTCTCTGAGTAGAGTTCCTCCAGCACAAACCCTTTCAACCCAGAAAGCACCTTTGTGTGCTTCTGACATGATTTTTTAAAAGTGGATTAATTAATATTAGTTTGTAGCATTTTCCCTCAATAGGGCCATGTTGACTTGGGTTGATGTGAGGCCTAGTCCAATATTAAGTTGAATAAAATTTGTTTACTTCCATATAACTTTAGGTTTTGGGATATATATGGTGTAGTGAATAGAGTAATGAACTAGAACTCAGGAGGCTTGGGTTCAAATCCCTACTCAGCCATGGAAGCTCATAGGGTGTGTGGAACTAATAAAACCACTCCTTAAATATCTTATTTACATCGAAAGCCCTCTAGAGTCACGATTAAGGTCACATTCCAATTTTATGGTACAAAACAACAACAAATTTAGGTTTACTTGGTGTCTGGGCATGGAAATTGCTTTACTACTGATAATGTGAAACATCTTCAGAATCATTTCTGGATAGTGAGTTCAAACATGTCAGCATGAAAGAACCAAAATACGTGTAGACATTCTCTTCTGTGCCTCAGATGTATGAATCACCCATTTCTGAATCTTGAATTATTATTTATGATGCTGTCCAAGCAGGAACAGGCCAGCAAAATCCCCAAATTCTCATCCCAAGTCATCTGAGTACTTGTTTTGGCTTGTTCTGAACTTTAATGTGGTCAATACATAGAGTATTATTTCCTGAAAATAACTCATAGCTTTAGTATTGTATGTGTGTGTTTCAGATAAAAAGCAAACACTTCTGTCAGATTACCAGCAGGGAAGAAAAAAATTCTGGAAAATTAAGAAGATCGAACAATCTATTTACTTAAAGATTGCTCTGATGTTTTGGGGATTAGAAAACTGAAATCTGAAGGGGAAACCCCAAACATTGTATCATTTTGTTGCAGCAAAAGAAGGAAGTAGAAGACATGTGCAGAAGTAGTAGATGATACCTTTTCTGGATCACTAAATTAAGAAAAGAACCATTACAAGCTTTCGTGATTCATGATCACTTCTTCAGGCAAGGCATTCAAACATTTGTGTCATAGCGGTCTGCCAGGCTCTGTCTTTGAGTTGATGCTCTGCCCCCATTTTTCAAACTCAGGAAACAGGCCTCTGCTAATTGCTCTCCCCAAATGGCTCTATTGAGGCTGTAGGCCCCTTCTCTAGCCAGGTCAAAGCAATGCAAAGTCCAGTGACCTCCATCAGAGGATGGGGGGAATTTGGTGTACACACCAGGTACAGTATAAGGAAATTGACAGCTGAAACCCCAGTCAGAACCTCTCCTGGAAACTCAAATTGGTGAGTCCCTAGGAAGGGCCCAGACTGACTTCACTCAGTCTGAAGTGCAAACAAGACTTGGTGCCACAGGTTCGCTGAAAAAAGATAGGAAGAATATGTCTCATAAGCGATGAAGCATGTAGCATCCTGTATGTTCCTGTCTATCTGACCAGGCAGGATTTTCACATCTAGATGTGGCAAAGAGAGGGTTCTACTTCACTTAGTAGATTGGCAGCATTCCAGAATTTTCTTCATTCTTCCATTTAGCTAACTTGCTACATTGAGTCTTCCTCATACATAGGCTTATATGTGTCTGAACAGAATGGATGACTGACTCTCTTGTACAACTTTGATCAGATAAATCAATGTAGTGCTAGAAACTATCTCCCCCCTCCCTGTCATTCCCTCCCTCCCTGTTGGCTGACAGATAATGGACTTGTGTAGTGGTGGGATTCAGCAGGTTCGCACCAGTTCGCCAGAAACAGTAGCAGAAATTCTGGCTGGACCCGCCCATCCAAGTTTTGAAATAAAGTAGTCCTAATTTGGGTGCAATGCAGGACTTTCCCCCTGGCCACGCCACCATGCCACGCCCACAGAGTAGGTAGTAAAAAAATTGAATCCCACCACTGGACTTGTGGAAGCAGGGGAGCTGGGCATAAATCACATGGCTTCTGGTGGTGTGTATGTGTGTTGACATAAGGAAGCTGTACACAAAAAAGGCCCATCACATTCTAAACCAGTGGCTCTGCATAGCACCCCCAATCCCAGCTCTGCTCTCTCAACCGTTCTCCTCAGTAATAGATCACTCTTCTTAAATGAATAGGCAATTTTCCAGCAGTGTGCTCTCTTGTGTATATTTGTCTTTTCTTTGTCTCATGGGTTAGTTGAATTGATTGACTCATTGATAGTGTGGAGTCGGGCAAATAAATAGTGCTAATAGTTATTTTTTATTTCAATTGTGTTTTCACATTGTTTTTGTTTTTAACTATATCATGACAGGTTTCATTGTTTTATGTGATTCCAGATGTATTTTATGATTGCTATAAGCTCCTGTGAAGAATATAGAGCCCACCAAACCATCCAGACATATGATAAACAATGCCAGACTAAACAAAATATGTAACTTCATTGTATGAGTACAATGCAGATAAATTCCATTTGTTTGTGATGTTAGTGGAGCTATGTCATAAAAACTGTGTCTCAGTTGCATATGGAAACCATTCGTTTTGAGATACTGTACATTATTTTCCCCAATTTTAAGTACTGTATTATTTAAAAGTCTGAATATAGAGAGTAGATAGTATATTGTATATACAATTATTTGACTAAGCTGAACTTTGAAAGTCCATTCTAACTCTAGAGCTCTTCTTTCTCATACATAATATGTCTAGGATAGTGGTATCTCACAATGAAAATGAACTTTGTAAACATGCCAAATCTATACAGCAGAACCTTGGTTAATGTAATTAATGTATTCTCTGGGATGTTTCTTACAGCAAAAATTACTTTAACCAAATTTCTCATAGAATGCATTGAATGCAATTTTCCATAGGAATGCATTGAAAACCAAAATATATTAACTGAAACTTGGTTTCCCATAGGAATGCATCTAAAACCAATTAATCCATTCTAAAAAAAACCCTGTAAAACTGAGCCACTATTTTCTATGGATTTCCTTTTGTTATGTGATTTTGATGTTAACTGAGCTGTTTGTTAACCAAAGTTCTACTGTACAAACAAATGTGCAACTGAAAAAAAAATCCCCATTTAGCATTATCACATTCTGCCTGGAGGCTGCCACCTATTTTCAATTCCTACGTTTTCTGCAGCTGAAGTACCCACATTCTCAGGGAGAAGGAAGCAAGGTTCTGTCTACCTTGATCAGGAGTTCTCAACCTTTTAAAGCCAGGGGACGGGTGATGCTCCCTCTGACAGCTTTGGGGCCAGTTGGCCATTTTGCCCTTCCTCCACCACATGGCACTTCCTGGAAAATTCTTCTTGCCCTGGCACAATGTTTGGGAAGCCAGGTTAAGAGATAATCTGTTAGATAGTAACTACCACCTGCCTTTGGTGTTAAATCATTGAGATGGATGGTGAACATTTTGAAGCCCTTAAATGTCAAGAAAACATGAATGCACAAGCTCTGAAAAGAAACTCAGATAAGCTTAATGCTTCTTCTCTCTTCATGTACTGCTTTCTTCTCCAAACACTTTGCCAACTATTCTTTTGTGATTCGGGGTAGGTTGCTATTCTTCCTGACCTCTCTTGCTAATACTCTGCTTCCCTCCTCACAGAGCTGTGGCTTTCCAAATAATATTTCTTTTGTCAGAATGTTTCTAAATGCCCCATTTCCCCTTTTCACTCCTAGATCTGTTTAAATGTTGGTCCTTACATCAAAAGCAAATTAGCTTTCACTTGTCTGCCATGCCTCTTCTCTTTGGGGAGCTGATCTGGAAGTCAGATAGAACCATCAAGCAGGCATAATCTTGCTCTCAATAGTTGTCTGCTCATCTCTTTTAAGCTTCTGCAGTTGCTAAAGGAAATTGAAGGCTGCTTTTCATATGTTTGAGATCATGCCTTTGCCAGCTTAGGCTTTGAAACCATGGTCTACAAACGACCATCCTTTTTGTACTGATGTTCTTCTGGAATTCCCCCACCAAAAAACGTGCACTTAATTTTCCCACTGACACTCATTCAGCATATATAGATATATCTGGCAAGTACAACCCAAGATAACAGGCAATTTCATTTTCAGCATTACTTTCCACCTTGCTCAGAGATTATCACCCACCCATCTCCCAACTCCTATTAAACAGAAGAACAGAATTTGCCTAGCCCCACCCTTGCTTTTTGGCACACTAAGAGTTGGCAATGCTTTTAGGTTCCCAGGAGACTTTATTTTACTACACCATCTGATTTTTCTGTCTTCTCTCAACTTTCTAATACCCTGAGGGCCATCCTGTGTTTTATTTACAATTTCCTTTCAGTGTTTAAAGGATTATATGATACTTTTATAACTCAGGACAGCAGCACACTGTTGAGAAACATTCAATGTGTTCCTTTTCTCTGGAAGAAGTGAATTGTGGTGCTCCATAGAAAGGCTTTGGTGGTTTAGGTGCCTGGGTGTGGAAACACAGTTTGGGAGTTCAGTTCCCCACAGTGCCTCCAGCAAAAAGAGCCAACCTTTGCAACCATGGACAAGCTGCACGATCGTAGGGCAGCTGGGAAGAGATTTTCATGTCATGCTGCAGCCAAGCGCAAAGGGTGTTTAATTGCAGTCTTGCTACCCTCTGATGACCACAGAAAGGTCCTCCAAAAGGTTTGGAAGGAGGGCATTCCCGTTTTGGTACAATTTCTTATTTGATGATACCCATACATCATGCAGAGGCAATATAAGGCTAGAAGTCTTTTGTATGGAAGTGCATTGGGTAGCTGAGGTCAATCTCAGGCATGGGCTGGGCCACCGGGACAGGGGGATTCATCCCAGTGTGCTCTCGCCTCTGCCGCCCCGGGGTGCAAATAATAATTTTATTATTATTTTATCCACCCACCGTGCTACACTTTAGATTAACCATTGCTCCAAGCTTCCTCCTTCAGCTTGGAGCAATGGTTTATTCTAAAGTGCCGCGTGCTGGGCAGAACAAGCAAGGGGCAGTGACCAAGCGGTTCCCGGGGCCAGCCTTCTCCCCCATCCTGTGCTCACCACACCTTGCCCCTGTCCAGCACCCTCCCATGGTGCCCAGCACACCCCTGGTCAATCTACCTTGTACCTGTTTGAGCATACTATATTATTGACCTTGTTCTTTTGTATTGTTTTTACAGTGATATTTGTAGATGCAGCAGTAATGTCTTCCTTATTTGAAAAATGAATATATACACTACTGAGGAATTATTAATGTTAGATATTTAAATGTCCTAGCGGCGGGAGAATCGCCGCTACCCATTGGTCAGTGGGCTGGGTCAAGCAGGGTATTTAATCCCCTGCTGACCCAGCCGTTGTTGTTGTTGTCTGTGCTAACCACAATAAACAGACGTGTTGTTTGGTTCACCCTTAATGGCTTCCGTGTCCTCACTCCCGCGCCCTGATCTCCGGATCTAACACTGGCGACGAAGGTGGGATTTTGAGGAACGGACCAGAACCATCACACACACCAGAGCCACCTCTCACGAAGGCACCTCGCCATGGCTGCTTACGTTCCACCGGCTCCCTTCCAACCGAAGGACGAGAGATGGAAGAGCTATATGGACCGTTTTGAGTTCTCCCTGCTAGCTGCGGAACTGGGAGAGATAGCACCGGAGCGGAAGAAGGCGTTCTTCCTCACCCACTGCGGAGCCAAGGTCTACGAAGTGGCCCAGTCCCTGGTGGATCCAACACCAATCCTGGACGTCTCATGGGAAGCACTACAGTTGGCCCTCAAGAACCACTATGCACCGGAGCCATCGAAGTTCGTGTTCCGGATCCAGTTCCGGGACCGATACCAGATGCCAGGGGAAACCATCGGTGAGTACGTGGCCGCCCTAAGGGCAGCAGCCGTCCCGGCGATATTCGGGCCATTCCTCGAGGACTCCCTGACCGAGCAGCTTATCAGAGGAGTCCGCGACAACAAGCTCCGGAAGAGGCTGTTGGCCCGGAGAGACCTGACCCTGGCCGGGGCCATCGAGGAGGCCAGAGCTTTCGAGCTCTCGATGTCGACCGCATCCTCCCTCAACCGGTCCCCGTCGGCGCCCTGCCAAGCCTCCGCTCACCATCAAGACGTCGTTTCTGACGAGGACGAAGAGGAAGAAGCAGAGGTGTGCGCGACCGACGGGGGAAACTCGGGCAGGAGTGGCCAGCGCTGCGCCAGCTGCGGAGGGCCACACCAGCGGGCACATTGCCGCTTCAGGGAGGCCATCTGCCGCTATTGCGACAAGCGGGGACACATTGGGAGGGTCTGCCGGGCAAGGCAAGCGGAGAACCAAGCGGACCGGCAGATTCAAAAGTTCCCGCCGGGCAAGATGGCCGCCAAACAGAGGACAAATCAGAGGCGCCAGGGACGCAACAGCGGCAAATTCGAAGATGCAAAGACGCACACGCTCACGATAAGCCACACCGCCACACAGAAGGGAGAGAAGTACCACGCCACAGTCACGATCGACGGGGCAGAGTGTCCGATGGAGGTCGACTCTGGGGCCGCCATATCCATCATTCCGTGGAGGTGGATGAAGAAGACATTCCCGGCCCTAAAAGAATCAGACCTCCAGACCCAGAGGATCCGAATCAAAGACTGCCAAGGCAAGTTCCTCCCCGTCGCAGGACAGAAGTGGGTCTGTGTCAAGTACGGACCGAAGGAAGAAAGCCTACCGCTGACCGTAGTCCACGGTAACATCCCGACGCTACTGGGCACAAACTGGTTCCCCGCCCTGGGACTGTCCATCGCTGGCATCCACAACACTGCGACTGACCAGCCCGGGGACGCCTCGCTGAGGGACGACCTGATGGCTGAATTCCAGGACGTTTTCGGGGAAGGATTGGGCAGGTATGTGGGGTCCCCTATTTCATTTGCACTCAACCCGAGCGTTGCCCCCATCCGACTTAAGGCCCGGAGAGTCCCACTGGCACTCAAGCCCAGGGTCGAGAAGGAGCTCGACAAGCTGGTCGCCCAGGGAATCCTCGTTCCCGTAGACCACGCTCGGTGGGAGACCCCCATAGTGACCCCCATCAAACCGGACGGGTCAGTGCGCATCTGTGCAGATTACAAATGCACGATCAACAAGGCATTAGAGCCGAGCGCGTACCCGGTTCCCGTCATAGACCACTTACTCCATTCCCTGGGCCCTGGCAAGATCTTTGCCAAGCTGGACCTGGCCCAAGCGTACCAACAGCTTCCGGTGGATGACACTACGGCCGAAGCCCAGACCATTGTCACACACCGGGGGGCATTCAAGTGCACGAGGCTACAGTTCGGGGTCAGCATAGCTCCGGGACTGTTTCAGAGCACGATGGAAAGGCTCCTCCAAGGACTCCCGGGGGTGGTACCCTATTTCGATGATGTCCTGATAATTGCGGGGGATCCCGGGCAGCTCAAAGACAGGGTCGCCGCTGTCCTGGCTAAATTCAGGGCCGCTGGGCTCAGGGTGAAATGGGATAAGTGCCTGTTGGGGGTCCCCTCCGTGGACTTCTTAGGGTTCCACATCGACGCCAAGGGCATCCACCCAACGAAGGGAAAAGTGGAAGCGATTCGGAACGCCCCGGCCCCGAAAAACAGGCAGGAGCTGCAGGCGTTCCTGGGACTCCTGAATTTCTACGCGACCTTCCTGAAAGGAAAGGCCACCGCGGCTGAGCCCCTACACAGACTGTTGGCCGCAAAGGCAGAGTGGGTGTGGGGACCCGAGCAAAAGTCAGCTTTCGCTGCTGTCAAAAATCTTCTCTCCCAGGACAGTTTCCTGATACAATACAATGCGACCCTGCCACTGGTCCTCGCCTGCGACGCGTCTCCCTATGGCGTCGGCGCAGTCCTGGCCCACCGACTGCCCAACGGCCTCGAGGCGCCCATCGCCTATTACTCCAGGACCATGTCGCCGACGGAGAGGAACTATGGCCAGATCGACAAGGAGGCGCTGGCGGCAGTGGCAGGGGTAAGAAAATTCCACGACTACTTGTACGGCCGGGACTTCGAACTTGTGACTGATCATAAACCCCTATTGGGACTCCTGGCGGGCGACCGGCCTACACCCTCTGCCTTGTCCCCCTGGATGCAAAGGTGGGCCATTTTCCTGTCGGGGTACTCGTACACCTTAGTCTACCGGCCCGGGAAACACATGGGGAATGCTGACGCCTTGAGCAGATGCCCCCTCCCGACCCAGGAAGGCGCGGAACGGGGGGAAGCATCGGTTCTTGCCCTGGACATCCTGGACTCTGCCCCCACTACGTCGGCCGAGGTTGCCAGGGCGACGGCGCGGGACGCCGAACTTCGGGCCGTTTCCAGCTGGGTTCAGCGGGGGTGGCCGGACAAGGGGGAGGGGGAGTTCAAGGTATATTTCGACAAGAAAGACGAACTGTGCTGTGTGGGGGGTTGCTTGCTGTGGGGGGACCGGGTAGTGGTGCCCAGGAAAATCCGCCCCAAGGTCCTAGAAACACTGCATGCCAGCCACCCAGGAATAGTAAAGATGAAGGGGTTAGCCCGAAGTTACGTGTGGTGGCCTGGTATTGACAAGGACATAGAGTCGTGGGTAGCCAAATGTACACCTTGCCAATCATCACGACCCAATCCACCAGCAGCCCCGGTCAGAGAATGGGAACAGCCCTCGGGCCCATGGCAGAGGATTCACATCGACCTCGCCGGCCCATTCCACGGCCAAACATTCCTGATTGTAGTGGATGCCTACTCGAAATGGTTGGAGATCCGACTCCTGAGTAGCACCACAGCCAGAGCAATGATCCGGGAACTCAGACAACTCTTTGCCACACACGGCATTCCCGACACCCTAGTCTCTGACAACGGGCCTCAGTTCACGGCCACTGAGTTTGAACAGTACCTGGCATCCCTAGGAACCAGGCACGCTCTCACATCCCCGTTCAGGGCGCAAGGGAATGGGCAGGCCGAGAGATTCGTGCGCAGCGCAAAGGAGGCCCTGGAAAGGCTAGGACCCGGGGACTGGCAGGAACGCGTAGACACGTTCTTGTTGGCCCAACACAACCTTCCCTGCGCTGCCACGGGTAGGGCCCCCGCAGAGTTACTCATGGGTAGGAGACTCCGTTGTCAGCTTGACCGGTTACACCCTAGGTACTCTCCAGACAAGTTCAGGGGGGACCAACCACAGGGCCGGACACTGGCCATTGACTCACCAATCTTCGCTAGGAACTACGCGTCGGGCCACCCGTGGGAAGAGGGAACCGTCAGCGAAATGCTGGGCCCCTACACCTACAAGGTTCGCCTCGCTGATGGTCGGACATGGAAACGCCATGTCGACCAGCTCAGGAGGCGAACGAGTCCCGACACGGATAGCAACCTCCCCCGGGGAGTGCAGACCGGCGCTGAGCCAGACATGCACCCGATGGACGAACCGGTCACCGACCCGGTTCGGCCAGAAAACAGCCCCATTCACGCAGCACCATCACCGGCCAGCTTACCGTGTGGAACAGGCTCACCCCCGGTCACCGCGGAGCCCGACGCTCGTATTCCGGATCCGCTCCCGGCCCAGCCAGGGCAGAGCGAGAGCGACAGGTCCGCTCTGCCCGATGCCCCAGCGCCGACTGAACTGCGCAGGTCCGATCGAGTAAGAACACGCCCCCATCACCTGGAGGATTTTGTATGCAAATAGCAGACTGGGGCATTCTGGGGGGAAGGGGTGTTAGATATTTAAATGTCCTAGCGGCGGGAAAATCGCCGCTACCCATTGGTCAGTGGGCTGGGTCAAGCAGGGTATTTAATCCCCTGCTGACCCAGCCGTTGTTGTTGTTGTCTGTGCTAACCACAATAAACAGACGTGTTGTTTGGTTCACCCTTAATGGCTTCCGTGTCCTCACTCCCGCGCCCTGATCTCCGGATCTAACAATTAAGATGAAAGAAACAGTGTAGATTTCAGTTTAAACAAACAGATGACTCATGTGGTTAGATCCAACCATCTGTTTAAGAGTTATTCATCCACCAGATTCTGGATACACGTGATCAAACTGGGTAATTTCTTCCTATGACACACATTGTCCTTCTTCTACACAAGCATAAGCATACATTAATACTGTACTCACTTTAGAGTCCCAATAACAGAGATGAATTATGGTAGAAGAGTAAAATGGATTTATGTTTAGTTTGAGAGAGAGAGAGAGAGAGAGATTGGGGGCGGGGGGCGGGAGAGAGAGTGTGGAACAGGCTCTCTGCTAGGATCATGTGATGATAAACACCAGAGGAAAGATGATAAACACCAGAGAAATCCTTCTCAGAATGAAGAATCTCACACAATAAACTGTTGGGGGACAGGGATCTACAACATAGTCCATTGCTAGGAGCTGGCACATAGCATATTGATCCAGAAGAGCTTAGTTTCATGAGTTATCCTCTAAAAGGATGTATGCTATTTCACTGTTAAAGAATCAGAAATATGCCTTGTATTTTATTCATTCTCTTGATCCATTTTAGTTCCTTATTGTTTACAATGATTGGCAACAGTACTCCACAATTTTTCAGAGTGGAATGTTTCATAGTCTATTGAGATGCTAAAGGTTGAATCTTTATCTTTCAGCTTATGATGCTTTCAACCCAGGTAATTAAGTTCTTAGAATTTAGAAACAGGTTGCAAATGTCTGGAAGTAGGTGCATGGTCCTTGACAGTTAAAGAGGGCAGGTTCTGGAGTATGACACAAGGTTCAGAATAGGTGAGGGTAAAGTAAGTAAGTGAGTAAACACCAGGTACAGGTCAAAACCAAGGCAGCCAAAAGAAGGTCAGAAACAGAACAATTGGTAGCTGAGCAATTGCACCTAAAGCAATAATATAACATTATGCCTCATACTTTCTGAACATTATTTTGGTAACAAGGGAGACAAATGATCATTTACAATTAACGAGAAAGGGTCTTGTTCTAATAGTCTTTTTAAAAAAGAAATTTGTGATATTTTTCAAACATGAAACAAAACTGAACTGTTTTTTAATTTTTGATGTCTGCTATCAACAGACAATCAGGAACATTATAAGGAGCTACATAGCATAGCACCTTTTCTTTACAACAGATGTCAAACTAGTATGTGGCTGAATAATGTTAGAGGTTCTTTTTGTTAAACCCCATACAGTCAACACAGCAACCTATATCAGGGAACTTTAACAGGGGGAAGTGATACCTCATTCTCCCAATATTGAAGAGATACACTTGCATACAGGAAAGGAGGTGGGAAGGGTTACAGTGCGAAAGAGTCAACACTTTCTACTGATGGATGATAAAATACATTTTTGTAGTTACAGATGCCTCCGTATTAAAGGTTTGTTGAACTTTTGATGAAAGAAGCTTGGTGGCAATGCTCCTTATTGACAGCCAAATGGAGTTGTAATCCAATGGAGTTGTAATTCAATGGATCAGGAGGCTATCGGTTGCAGAAGGCTATTCTGTCATCATTTTCATGCACTAGTGGTAATGAATGCTTCTTTCTGCTTCTGAAATTATTTTACTAAATTTACCATTTATGGCATAGGCAGCACCCCAGATTCAAGCAAGACTCCTCCTCTCAGGTCTTTTTTGAGACATATGGATGATGAGGTTAGCTCATCAGTTTGAGCTACAGAGCAAGGAAGATGATGCTTCTGTGTTGGGAATCGGGGTAAAATACCAGCAGTGCATTTTATAGTGCTTCCACATCACATTGTGACAGACGACATTCCAAGCAATGAGACATGGATCTCTTCTAACATCCAACATTGAATGACTAAAATTTCAGTCCTGAAGTAGGTCTTCCTTCTCATCTCTTCTCCCTACATTCTTCCACTAATCTCATCTGGTTTTACAAACCTCAAGAGCAGCCAGTAAGGCTACATAGGAGTAGCTATTTTACCACCCAGAGGGCTTAACTGGTACCAACAATAGTTCTGATTCCAGCACTGGTTTTATATTCCTCTTTTCTTATTCTGACACAGTGAAATCTGGTTATAAAATTATGTTCTCTTGATAAAAGCCATTTATTTGGAACATGAATAACCTTGCTGGCTCAGATTAAGGAGCGGAGCTGTCCCATTGGTTCCCAGTTGTTGGCAACCAAGCAAAGCTGCTAGCTGATGAAGAAAAAAACTGGTCTGACTGGTTTTCCCCTTTACTGGGTAAAGCAAACTAGTTTGGGGGCCAATTATAAAAACACACATGAAAAACAAATAAAACTAATCCTTCTTGCCAAATTAGTATTTTCTCCACATAAGCAGGGTGCTTAAATTAATATAGACAGACCAGCTCCACTCCCAGGCCTATCAAAGAACCAGAACAGGGTAACATAGGACCAAGCTTCATCTCTGGCTTAACTCAAAAGTCTGTTTTAGAATCCAACTCAACATTTGGAAAATGATTTTCCTTTCAGGTCTTGGCAGCCCTGCAGCCAAACACTCTTGAAGGGTCAAATATACGTAGCGATACTAATCCTTAGGTGTCTCCATTTCAGGACCTTGCACAGTTGTGTAGCCAAAAGCTGCTATATCTATAATTTGTGCTGAGATAGCCAGGAAGCTTCCAAGCAATGGTTGGGCAGCAACACTGTTCTTACCTCAGGGCCAGTTCCAGCAGCTGTTTTTTTTGCTACAGAATGAGCCTCAAACCTGGTGCTATCTGTAGCTGGGCAACCTTCCAGCACTGTCCGGCAATGGAAGGCTTGATATGGTTTCAAAATGGCATCAGTGCACACTTTTAAAAACTGAACAAGGGCTTGTGTCATGTGCAGTGACTGAAGTCATCTGAAGATCCTTTGCAATATCTGATAAGTGTAGTTGCAACCTGGAAGCATTTTCTGTGCCTAGCCACTGCTTCAGGAGCGGCACTGGTTGCCAGTATGCCTCTGGGTACAATTCAAAGTGCTGGTTGTTACCTTTAAAGCCCTACATGGTAGTGGACCAGGATACTTAAGAGACCACATAACCTTAAGAATATCTGTCCATCCCACCAGAGAGGCCCTCTAGTTGTTCCATCTTCTCAGTGTCTGCTCTGACCCTATGGAATCTCTTGTCAACTGAGTTGCGTCTCTAGGTGGAGTTGCTGCCCTTCAGGAAAGGTTTAAAAACTTGGCTGGCAGAGCAGGTGTGCTGGCTGATTTAAGAACACTCTCTTCCTCTTTTTAAACTGGTGGGAGGGTAGGGAATGTTTTGTGGTAGTTTTTAATGGGGTTTTAATTGTGATTTTAAAATTGTGGTTTTAATATCTGTATGCCACCCAGAGTCTTTGGAATTGAGTGGCAATTTTTGTTGTTCAGTCGCACAGTCGATTCCGACCCTTTGAGACCCCATGGACCACTGTCCTCCAGGCACTCCTGTCCTCCACCATCCCCCTCAACTCGCTCAGCTCTGTGCCCATTGTCTCTACAATACCATCTAGCCATCTCATCTTGGGCCATCCCCTTCTTCTTTTGCCCTCGACCCTTCCAAGCATCAAGGCTTTCTCAAGTGAATCCTCTCTTCTCATTTGATGTCCAAAGTACTTTAGCTTCATCTTTATTATTTGACCTTCTAAGGAGCAGTCAGGGTTGATTTCTTCTAAGATTGACCTATTTGTTCTCCTCGCTGTCCAGGGGACTCTCAAAACTCTCCTCCAACACCACATCTCAAAGGCGTCTATTCTTCTGCGCTCAGCTTTCCTAATGGTCCAGCTCTCACAACCATACATTGCCACAGGGAATACCATTGCTTTGACAATGTGAATTTTTGTTTGCAATGTGATGTCTCTACTTTTCACTATGCTCCCCAGGTTACAAATCATATAAATAAATAAATAAATAAATTTGGAGGCCATTTTACCTAAACACAGGGAGGAGTGGCCCTCCAAAGGCAGGTTGATAGCAACAAAGTAAATGGCCCCCAGGCTGCCATCTTGTTTCTATAGGGAGCTGCCTTATATGAGACTACAGTACAGTTGTACCTCGCTTAAAGAGCATAATGCGTTCCACAGGATTGCTCTTTAAGCAAGTTTGCTCTTTAAGTGAAACACCATTGTAAATGACCAATTGTGGGGGGGATTGCAAACCCCAATTTATTTGTTAAGCGAGTTTTTGGTTGGTTTTATTTGTTAAGCGAAGCGAACATTCAGAGAAAATTCTGTTCTTTAAGCGAGTTGCTCTTTAAGCGAGGCGCTCTTTATGCGAGGTTTGACTGTATTTGTTCTGTAGCATTGAAACAGATATGTTGTTGACAAATACTTAAGTTCCATTGATAGATAGCTCATCAATTTGTCTAATCTAGTGTTTCCCAAAGTATGTTCTGCAGAACACTAGTGGACTTCAATTCCCAGAAGCCTAAGTCAGTACATCGGCTGATCAGTGTTTTGAGGAATTGACTTAGGTTTTTGGGAACTAAAGTTCAAAAACCAAAGATTGGGAAACGCTGAATTTATAAAAGCTAATTTTAGTCAACTATTTGTTTTTATTCTTTCTTTATTCCTTACAGGACCAAAGACAGCAGGGTGGCCATGAATTACAAAAATTAACTGTGTGTTGAATGAACAAAATTCTTCTCTTGCTTAACTCAGAATGTACTGACAATGTATGGCATTGGATGATTAAGAGTTTTGGTGTGTGTTGAGGGACAGAGAGAGAGTGACAGAAGAAAATTGCAAGGAAATATTTCTTTCTCCATTTCATTTATAATTGAAATATCTACTTTGAGCATCTATTTCCCCCAAAAATCTCCACATTTTATAAAGAGGATAATTCTACCTAATAGGTTTTATGGTTCAGATCATTTGCAAATATACTTAGAGCAGTCCAACTGTTAGTTCTGAAAAAGAAATAAGGAACGTATATCAGCTTGATATACTCTAGTCCAAGGGTTGAGCTGGAGCTGGCTCCTAATGCCAACTCTTCCAGCCCGTCACTGCCTCCACCACACCCGGAAGTGGAAGTGGGGACATTATGTCATCTATAAAATACACCCATGCATGCGTGAATGTGCCCACAGCTGGTGTAAACTCAGAAGTGGGCGCATTTACATCAGACATAAATGTACCCACTTCTGCTGGGGGGGGGGATAGTCCAGCCCATGATGCTGTCCCCCCCCCGGGACATGGTCAGGCCTGCAACATATAAGTGTTGGCCACCCCTGCTCTAGTCTCACTATCTGCCACATGGCAAACCAAAAAACTAGCTGATGAGAGGGAAGAGAAATACAATAGTACAATACAGTGGATGGGATAACTGTTAAAGAATATCAACAAAAATGTCACATTTGAGAGGCAGACAATAAATCACAGACTAAGGCCGGGAGGTAAAAATCAGAAAGCAATGGAAGCAATTTTCAGTGTTTATCTAAACACAAAAATAGTTCAATCGTGTTAAGACCTGAACAAGTGGGAAACTACAGTTCTGTGGTGTTAATCTTTTTATATACTATTATTATTATACAGTAACAAAAAGGAGGCTTTCTTTTTGAGTGAAAGCCCTCCAAATTGTTCCAGCAAGTTTTGGAACAGGAAACAAATTCTATGCCAAATTAGCACTAATATTGAGCCTTTACAGGTGTGCTTTCTCCCTTTCCCTAGGTCTGAAGTGGGAAATCCCCAGAGCTTTTTGAGGGTCAGTCAATTCCTCTGCTTATTACTCCCCAAGAAGATTCAACATATTGCACAGGCAACATTAACTGGGTCAGATTGAAAAGTTTGCTAAAACTGGTAACTTTGGAGTTACCAGGGTGAAGCTATAGGAAGGGTCAGCTTGACCTAATTTTGCTTAAAACATTTGTGGAAAACCATCTCTCTGAATTGCATATTACATGTCAGCTTTAAACCCGCTGTTTGCTTCCCTTGTTCGCTTTCCATCTGAGACTATTATGGGTAGAAAAATGGCACAAATCCAAGCAGTATTAATCAAATTATGAAATTCGTTAAGGATATCTGCGGTCTATACTCAGAAGTAACTGGGATGCACCCCCACCCCAGCTCTTGCTTTCATAATGTACAACAAGAAGTTAGCCTTACCATTGATGGATATGTCAGTAATGGTCCCCTTTCTATCAACCTTCATGGCTATCTAGAGATAACAAATTTCAATGTCCATCATAAATGTGATACTATCTGTCTTGAGGAAACACATGGTGGTTGATTTCCTTTCAGGCAGCCTGAAGATAACTTTCTCTGTCTGATACTGAAGTTAGTGGCTAAATGGAACATTGCTGCAGAATTGCTAATAAGAAATGTGATGTTATAAAGATTCTTTCCTGTATTCTTTGAAATTGGATAAATTAGGCATGTTTCTAACTCAAATAACATTAAGTATCCCTCTCCCCATCCCACCCCAGGGCTATTCAGTTACCTCAGGCTCAGACAATGTAGGTTCTAAGCCAGTGTTTTCCAAACTTTGTTTTTTGGACCTCAATTCCCAAAAGCCTAAGTCAATCTCCCAAAGCATTGATCAGCTGGTGTACTGACTTAGGATTCTGGAAGTTGAAGTCCACGAGTGTTCCACAGAAGATAGTTTGGGAAATGCTCTTCTAAGCCATCACTGTCCACATTACATAGACAAAAGATGAAAACAGTGGATTATTGTTCAACACCATCCCAAAAACAAATTGTCTCTACCATTTGGCTTCAGCCAAACAAGTAAAACCTTCCTCAATTGGGTTAAGTGAAAGAGAAAATAAATATTACTATTGGTAAGCTGTATATCTTTCTTTTTGCTACATTTTAGGCCCATTACTTCACCCCTGTTTTTGGTTCTTTTGCCTTGAGCTGCAATACAGCTGCTCACATCGTCACCTATGGTTCCGTACCTTTGGTCCAAATGCATGGGGATAAAAAAAAGGATAACTCAGAGAGAGAGAGAGAGGAAGAGAGAGAGGAAGAGAAAGAAAGGTTACAGAAAAGGTCACAATGATGGAACTCTTCATTTTGCTTCTTAAAAGATATTGAGTGTTAAATGTCAGATAGTTTGTATCAAGGAAATACTTAATGACAAAACCAGGAGCTGGGACTTGTTGGTCCACCAAATGTCCTTGAGCCCTAAATATGTTTCAAATGGAAAGTGGTTCTTCATAGAAGTTTTTAGTGATGATGCAGTGGTCCACATAAAGAAAAAAGGACTGAGAACCACTGACCTAGATCTATTCTTGTCTGTAAGCTTCATATTTGCCCTGTGTTCTCCATGTGTTTTCCTAGACTGACTTTCACACTCATGAAATTGCATCCAAATTAAATGCTAGAACAGGGATGCCCAAACTTTTCAGGCTGTGGGCTGGTCAAGTGGTTCAGGGGGCCAATCACTATGGCCCATGGGCCAGATCCAGCCCCAATGCCAATTTATCCAGCCCATGATGCCCTCGTCGCTCCCGGAAGCGGAAGTAAAATGGGTCTGTACAGGTGTGTTTTACTTCCGCTTCCAGGAGCGACAAGGGCGTTGTGGTCCAGATGAATTGGCATAGGGGTTGGATCTGGCCCACGGGCCGTAGTTTGAGCTCCCCTGTGCTAGAGTGTCCCTTTGACTTAACATTTGGCTTAGTTGTAATTTTTCTTTTTCTGACTACCTTGTAAATGTTGATGTCTTAATATTCAATATATGCATTGGGAGGACTGGACCCAGTAAACTAGATAATGATCATGTAGATATTAAATATTTCATGTAAAGGCTAACGGGACTCTAAAGGAGGAGATAGCAATCAGGTCAAATCTGCCATCAGAAATGTTGATCCTGGAAAAGATTTACACTGGGAAAGAAATATAAGTGTGAACAAGCAAACAAATGGCACCAGACATTTTAATGCATTTAGTGTTATGAGATGGATTATATCACTTAAGAAAATTAAAATAAGTCTAATAAATAATCACTTCCAGTGTTTGTGTGCTTATCAGGCTTCTTGGCTATCTTTCATTTGGTAAGATATCTGGAAAAATACATCACGTTTCTCTTTCTCAATATTTGCCTAACAGAATGCTGTTTAGTACTTTCTACCTCTAAATCAAAGATGGAATATGAGCTCTCACATTGCTCTAGAGGTTCTGCTCTTATATGGAGCTACAGGCCCTCCAAGCTGCTCATTATACTCGACTATCTGATTATCTTTTAGAGAGGAAATGCTATTCAATTTTGCAAATCACCTCCATGTCTGTTTTATATGGTGAGGGAGAGCATACTTTGTTTACATTCTGTTCAAGAATTTTAATACATCTGGAAACATGATTTCTGTACAAGCAATCTTCTAGAAAAGAACTTAATGTATTTCTCTAAATTGAAGTTTAATTATTATTTTAACTCGCAATCATCATCTGGTGTAAATGATTAAACATGAAATGTCAAAATGAGCAAATAGAACATGCCTAGGGCAATGAAGAGATTTTTTATGCATTACATTTTAATTTGTGTCTGTCAATGTGTGACAGTGATAAATGATGTAACAAGTACACATATTATATAAATAGTACAGAATAGTTAATATTGTCTAGTTAACTTTAGTAAGAGTTTGCAAAAGGTGCCCTAATGAATGCAAACACACAAATTGAATTTTGTCTATGTGGTACCTTCTACCATATACTGTATGTTAATATATTTCTAATGAGGTCTATACATCACTTTCAAATAGGTTAGGGGGGAAATCATAGGAATATAGAAAACTTTATTTGATCTGTTAAGCCTGGTATTGTCAACTAATTGATAGTGCCACCCAATGTTTCAGCTAGCTTCCATTCCTAGTCCTACCTGGAGATTGATGGTATTCCCTCATGTTTCCCATACAGGTACCAACTAGGCTTGCTTAGATTTTGAAAACAGGCCAGATCTGGTGCCTTCAAGGTGGTATGGATCTTCAGTTTTCATGTAGAGATCCTAGACTAATATAATACAGATAAGGCAAAGTGTGTCCTTCAGGTTACATGTGCTTCCCCACAAAATTTAGTGATGTCTCCTAGTACCCCAGGGCTCCTAGCCCTCCATATTCACAATTTAAAGTATTATAATTTTCTTTTGCAGTGAAAAAAAATCACATTATGCTTTAGGGAACCTGGAAAGCAATTTGCCATGTCTTGTCCCCTATTACCCTCACAACCCAGTGTATTTTTTAATAATGCCTACTAGAGAGCAGGACTTGTGTAAAAGCAGCTCCTTCAAATGTTTTGGAGTGGATGGAGCACAGGAGCAGCCCCTCAGAGGTCCAGTAATACAAGTGTGAAGCCCGTGGACCTATGAAAATTGCCCCTCCTGGTCCAATCCTGTTTTATAGTCATATAAACAAACTGGTGTTTAATAATTTTGTTTAAGTGAGCCATAGTCCTAATGACAGTTGGATATAGTTGGTGAGGCCTAGTGGCCATCTCCTGCTTGAATTCTAAAAAGGTGGTCTGTGACTTGACTCCTTTTGTTCTGATCCCATTTATAGCACAGTGAGTTGTGGCTGGATGAGAGAAAGAGAAGATGCGCCCAAAGAACTTGTTTAGCATTCCTACACTGACAGTTCTGAAGTTTTGCCGACAGAAACAGGAACTGAAGCCATTTGCTTGGTAACTTTTCTTTGTTCACCCAATTCTACTTCTAAGTGGTAAGATTAAAAACCAATAGAAATTAATTTAGAATACAATCCAGTCAGAGTTAAGCACATTTACGTGTTTTTTTTATTTCAATGGAACAAAGTTGGAGCATATCCAAATCAAATAATTTGAAATACTTAACATTGGCCATCTTATGGCCTTTTGTATAACAGAAGTCTAGATATGTTCAAAATATTGCCTTCCTTTTCTTTTATCTGATAAATAGGGCACTTGCTTCTGATGGAACAGTGATTGTAATCTCATTGCCATTCACTTCAACTCCCACAGCTTTTGAAGCTGTAGCTCTGTAAATGGATCCCACTGTAGATAAACTATATTTAAACATCTTTGCTTCCTGTCACCTAATTTAAGGCTTAGGTATGAGACCAAATGCTTTCAAATAGAACATAGTTATATGAATACAGTAATACCTTGAATAACGATTGCCTTGGATAACACTAAAATCGGATGTCGGAGAATTTGAGGCAAACATTTGCATCGCACGTTAAGATAACGTTGTGCGATGCAATTGTTTGCCTCAAATTCCCCGACGTTGATCTCTGCCCCAAAGCCCACAGAGCTAGAGACCAGCCATGCGGGCTCTGGGGCAGAGAACTACCGAGGCTTAGACCCGCTAGTTTGGTTGGGGGGAGATTGGGCATGCCTGTTCCCTGCCCGAGCCAAACTGGTGCTACACGCTCTACTTTGGGATGGGCTGGCTGGAGGTGCCTCCCCAAGCAAACCGGATGCCCCTATGTTCCCTTTTCTCTTTGGAAAGGGAACAGGGCTTTTTTTTAACGATGTGCAATCAATGCATCACAGAACGTTAAAAACCGGATAATGTTATGACTTGTGGAACCAAGTCATAAAGTTATCCGAGGTACTAGTGTACTACATGTATTGATCATTAGTAGTCCACTTGCTTTGCAGACAGAGAAGCCCAGATCTAGACGTTTGAATTCAGGACATTTCAAGCTACTCATAGTATTCAGAAATCCTCTTCCAGATATTCAAGAAGACTGTCGCCAATCAGGGTAACATATTTGCCTGAATGGAAAACAAGGCAGTTACATTTATGGGAGCAGTTTCACCTTCTTTCTTGTATGATATACACCTAGTATCCTTACATTATCTCTTGGGAGGTTATGCAAAATTTTAGGAAACCAAAGAAAAACAAAACAGAAACATATTTTTTCATTAAATGCATCAGGGGCTGCAGTAGCTCAGTGGTTAAGAAGCTCACTTAGCTGGAAGGTTGGCAAGTTGGCAGTTCGAGTCCTGGGTACTGCATGATCAGTGGTGGGTTGTCAAAAATTTTGCTACCACACTGTGATGTCATCACAGTGTGGGCGGAGCCAACATCATGACATCATGATGTCATGGGCGGAGCCAATGTCATGACATTGTGATGTCATGATGTTGTGGGTGGAGCCAAATAAAATAAAATAATAAATAAAATAAAATAAAAATAAACACACACACACACACCTCAACCTACCCACCCACAACACAAACCTGTAAATAAATTTAAATAAATAAAAAAATAAAAAATAATAATTACATAAAAATACAGATTAAATAATAAGTACATAATGATCAGAATCCTGTTGGGGATTTATTCTGGTATAAGTATAATAGCATAAATCATGTCACCGAGTCCTTGCTAATTACTGATTTGCCACTCACATTCCCAATTGAATGCCAATCATACAACCAGCATGTGACTGGCAGCTCAGTAAGTAGCAATAATTATTCCATGCAATAATAGCTTCCAGGCTCTCTGTGGCCCCAAACACTTATCTGGGAGACTCATTTAACTAAATAGGACTTACTTCTGAGCAATCTAATTATGAGCAATCTAAGAGAACTCAAGGCATTTCCTTCCACAGCAATCAAAGGGAATTGAGGATTGTGGATGCTGTTGTGTGCATGTACAACAGGTTGCCACCCAGTGATGGGCAGCCAAATTTTTTTACTACCACACTGTGAGTGGAGCCAATGTCATGGGTGGAGCCAATCTCATGATGTCATGGGCAGAACCAACATCATGACATCATGGGCGGAGCCAATGATGTGAGCGGAGCCAAAGAAAAAACATAAAAATAAGTACACATAAAAATACAAATTAAATAGACTTAAACACATAAAAATACACATAAAACCACATAAAAATACACATTAAAATAAATACACAGTCAAAAGCCTTAGTGTAATTAATGAAAGAGAAGTAGACTTGTTTCTGATATTCCTTTGTTTTTTCCATGATCCATCTTATGTTGGCGATGTGGTCTCTAGTCCCCCTGCCTCTTCTGAAACCCGCCTGCACTTCTGGTAATTCTCTCTCCACATGCTGTTGCAGTCTATCCTGTATTATCTTGAGCATCACCTGGCTAGCGTGAGGGATGAGCGCAATTGTTCGATAATTTGAACATTCTTTGGCATTACCCTTTTTGGGTAGTGGGACATATACAGATCTTTTCCAATCCTGTGGCCATTGTTGTGTTTTCCAAATCTGCTGGCATACAGAATGCAATAATTTGATTCCATCATCCTGTAGGGCTTTGAAAAGTTCAACTTGGATACCATCAACTCCACTGGCTTTGTTGTTTGCAGTGTTTTTTAGGGCATTTCTGACTTCACTCTCTAGAATGTCTGGCTCATGTTCCATGTTCTCATAATTGTGATTATCAGGGGTGTTGAGGTGCTTTTTGTAGAGTTCCTCTGTGTACTCTTTCCATCTTTTCTTAATCTCTTCTGCATCTGCTAACGCCTTGCCATCTTTGTCCTTTATCATGGTCATTTTTGCTTTAATGTTCCCTTGAGTTCCCCATTTTTTTTTGAAAAGATCTCTAGTCCTACCAAAAGCTGCTAACGGTTCTTCAGGACACTAGGAAAAGCTACTACCGGTTCTGGCGAGCTGGTGGGAACTGGCTGCTGCCCATCACTCCTGCTTCCCTTGATTGCCTAAGTTCTTTGTCTCTATAGCTCCAGAATGTTCTAAGGTGGCCTTTGCACAGACAGAGTTTATTGTGATTTTACAATGAGCATGAAAAAGAAACCAGAATTCAGGAGCCATCTGGAAGAACCTGAGCTCAAATACCTTAAGAATATCTCCTGCTTCACCATGCCTGTCCATCAGTACATAGACTGCAGCAGGTAGCAAGCTGCAGAAAGGAGAAAAGGTGCTTGCCTTCAGAGCAAATAGTCAATTGTTAAGGATTCACACTATTCAAAGAAGGGATGGACCACAGGAAGGGTAGGCTGAATATAGGATTGATGGTTCCCCTTCAGCCTTTGCCAGAGAAAGATGCTCCCAGACTTTGCAAATGCATTCTGGTGTGTAGCATTCCCATGTTTTCTTTTGCTTCTTCTATCTTTGTTCTTATGAGCAAAAAAGGTCAAATGTCAGCTCAATGCCTTTTTATTGGGAACAGGAGTCTTCTGTCTCAGTGCACCCCAAGTGGATCACTTGGAGCTTTCCATGGTGCTGCATCTACCAGTGATCTGTTCAATTGCTTTGCATTTTGAATATCTGCAATGGATGAATCAGAACATCAAAGAAGGTAATGGGAAGGAGAAGCTTTGCACATGTGAAGTTGTGTCATGTTTGGCAAGAAAGTTACACTAAGGTTTGTTTGTTGTTCAGTCGCACAGTCGATTCCGACCCTTTGCAACCCCATAGATCACTGTCCGCCAGGCACTTCTGTCCTCCACCATCCTCCTCAACTTGCTCAATTTTGTGCCCATTGTCTCTACAATACCATCTAGCCATATCATTTTTGGCTGCCCCCTTCTTCTTTTGCCCTCCACCTTTCCCAACATCAAGGCTTTCTCAAGTGAATCCTCTCTTCTCATTTGATGTCCAAAGTACTTAAGCTTTATCTTTACTATTTGACCTTCTAAGGAGCAGTCAGGGTTAATTTCTTCTAAGATTGACCTATTTGTTCTCCTCGCTGTCCAGGGGACTCTCAAAACTCTCCTCCAACACCACATCTCAAGGGCATCTATTCTTCTGTGCGCAGCTTTCCTAATGGTCCAGCTCTCACAACTATACATTGCCACCGGAAATACCATTGCTTTGACTATACAAATTTTTGTCTGCAATGTGATATCTCTACTTTTCCCTATGTTCCCCAGGTTTCTCATAGCTTGCCTCCCAAGAATCAGTCGCCTTTTTATTTCATGGCTGCAATCACCATCTGCAGTGAGCTTTGATCCTAAGAAAGTAAAATCTGTCACTGCTTCTACTTCTTCTCCATCT
This sequence comes from Furcifer pardalis, assembly GCA_030440675.1. Taxonomy (NCBI): domain Eukaryota; kingdom Metazoa; phylum Chordata; class Lepidosauria; order Squamata; family Chamaeleonidae; genus Furcifer; species Furcifer pardalis. Next base: position 91,858,383 of record CP126890.1, on the reverse strand, counting down.
ATTTTCCAGGGACTGATAGGGTCTGTTGCCATTATCTTGGTTTTCTTGATGTTGAGTCTCAAGCCAGCTTTTGCACTGTCTTCTTTCAACCTAGTCAGGAGCTTTTTAAAGTCCTCCTCACTTTCTGCCATTAGGGCGGTATCATCTGCATATCTCAAATTGTTGATGTTTCTCCCAGCAATTTTGATCCCAAATTGTGATTCCTCCATCCCTGCATTGTGCATTATGTGCTCTGTGTATAAATTGAATAAGCAGGGTGACAAAATGCAGCCTTGTCTTACTCCTTTTCCTATTACAAACCACTCTGTCCTTCCGTATTCTGTCCTAACTGTTGCTTCTTGATTCATGTACAGATTTCTCATGAGGCATATAAGGTGTTCTGGTATTCCCATCTCTTTAATTACTTGCCACATTTTGTTGTGGTCCACACAGTCAAAGGCCTTAGTGTAGTCAATGAAACAGAAGTAGACTTGTTTCTGATATTCCTTTGTTTTATCCATGATCCAACGTATGTTCAAGACCCAGGTACTGCATGATAGATTGAGCACCCTCTCTGTTCCAGCTCTTGGGGACATGAAAGGAGCCTCATTTGGCTGTTCCCTGAGCGGAGTTTTTTCAGCAAAAAAACTTTCAACCCAGAATAATTTCTTATATGAAATTATTATTATAGTGTTCCCAAGGAAATACACCCTGGCTCTCTCAAGGACAGTTGCTATCCTTTCATGATTAACTGTTTACCTGAGCAGCACCCAGACTCACATGCTCACAGAATGTGGACAGGCCTCATTTTCTTACACCAGTTAAAGCAAAGAGGTTCCCTATTTATTCCTATCTTAAAGGAATCAAACTGCAGTGGACCAAAAGTCTTAAGCTTCAAGTTAAACATTTGCATCGTCTAGCAGGAAAGAGTTTATTTCCTGGGGTGAGATTAACATATTACCATTATGTCAAAGGTGAGTGACTCCAGATCACCACCTGATCAAATTCCACTAATTTCCAGGCTCCATTGTAGTGTATTGTGTGAAGCTTAATGTTAGACTAAAATATGACCAGGAACTGTGCTCTGGGGAACATGGAACATGTAATGTTCAGTGCATTCTGTTGCGAGATTATTATTTCAGGGGAAACTGAAAGGTTCAAAGAACTTTACAGTAAAACCTCATATAACGCTAAAACCTGGTTCCACAAGTCTTCGTGTTATATGATTTTTCGTGTTATCTGATCCTCTATGGGATCCATAGAGATACATTGTAACCACACAGGCTTTCGCGGTTGTTATCTGAAGCATCCCATAGGATCTTAATGTTATCTGATGCAATTCTTCCCCCCAGATTCCTTGATGTTATGCGATTTTCGTGTTATTCGATACTAATGTTATATGAGGTATTACTGTATTTAAAAATAAGAAAATATACCTTAAACTAAAGGGTGAATTCAGTGATGGGATGTTACTGGGTCGATCTGGGTCACCTGAACCGGTAGCTCCCATCACGAGTGGTTCACCAGGGGTGTGTGTGTGTGTCGTAGAACCCCAGGTAACCCGGTTCGGAATGTTTTTTCCCGGGGAGCCAAAATGGCTGCCCATTACTGCACATGCATCAAACTTCTATTTGATGCATGTGCAGTAAGAAATAGAACTGCACATGACTCAAATAGAGGTTTGACACATGTGCAGTTATGGACAGCCATTTTGGATGCCCAGGAAAAAATTTTTTAAGCGGCGGCGGAAGACTTTCCTTAGCATGGCATTTTGGCTGCCCAGGAAAAAAAAATTTTTAAGCGGTGGCAGCCTTTCCTTGGGGCAGCGCGGCACCAGGCCACTGCGCTGGTTTGCCACCGCGGCGGCGCTCCGGTATGGGCTGCCATTTCGGTGGGGGAACCAGTGAAAAGGTAAGCCCCGAAGGTGGTTCCCCCCAAAAGCTGCTACCGGTTCTCCGGGACACTGGGAAAAGTTACTACTGGTTCTGGCAGACTGGTGCGAACCTGTTACATCCCATCACTGATCCCAAGTCTCAAGAGCAAATTCTAAGAAGATGCTCCCTTTGTAAATCTAGTACTTCAGCAAAGAAGACAGACCGTGTCTTGCTGCTTCCATGACTGAAAGCCAATAAATAAATAAATAACAGGAAGAAAACCATTTCTTCACAGTGATCCTGTGGCATAGTAGTTAAACTCAGTACTGCAGCAAAATCTTTGCTCACAATATGAGTTTGATTCCAATGGACTCAAGGTTAACTCAGCCTTACATCCTTCCAAGGACAGTAAAATAAGTACTGTACCCAGCTATGGGAGGCAAAATGCTAATTACCTTGTGAACTGCCCAGAGAATGCTCTAAGCACTACGGAGTAATACACATGAATAATTGTTATTGCTATTCCCCTTTCTTTGGAGGATGAGAGGGACTGTTGTGTGGCTCATCATCATTAGTTTGGGTGAAGTCCAAATATTTTCTGATGAGCTTTGCATGAAATGGCTATAACTAGTGTTGTTTCATTCCATTATAAAAATGGGAATATTTTCTTGTCTGAAATTTGGTTATTTTACACAAAGAAAATGGGATAGAGGAAGAGGTCGGTCAGGAGGACTAGCTTTTCTGATTGCAGATATAGGATAAGAGTGAGTGAAACAAAGAGGCAAAAAGCTTGAGGAACATTAAAATTCTTTAGCTTGGGGTAACAATATAGAAGATTTATATCTTAAAAAAAGAAAAATAAGAAGAAAACCACCAAAACCTGAAAGGTTTTTTTTTAATGCAAAGGATATTCCATATAATTGCAAGTAACATATGCTGTAATCAATTATAGCTTCACTAGGAAATCTTCATTTTGAATGACCAATAACATTTTCTGTTATTTAGACTGACAGAAGAAAAACATATTTCTTTGCCAAAAGGTATTTTATGTATGGTACAACTAGGACTGTCTAATTATGAGATACATATAAGCTAGCTTCTCCCCACTGCACACCAAAATGAAGGGTGGGAAAAGTGGATGATGGAAGGGGAGGGATAGTGGCTCATAGCAAAATGTTTAAACTGTCAAATCCCTTCTGAACAAATTAGCTGCTTATAATCTTGTTGACATTTGGATATTATCCAGGATTTCTCTTACACCTCCCCTCCCCATAAAGAATGACATTTTATTGGACATACACAACTTTCTTTCCAAACATCCACTTTATACTCCTGAACCTGCAGAATCAAATTATTTGGTATGGGAGTTCATGGCAGAACTCTTCTGGCCTCTCTTGCTCTTATGCTTCCAGCAGACCAGGAATCAATGCTGGTCAAAAATAGCTGCACGTATGTAAAAACAGTAGCGTAGCATGGGGCCCCCAGGGGGTGGGCTGCCCCAGGTGGCACTTTCCAGGGGGTGGCAAAGCCTTGGCTCCTTTCCCTTTCCCTCACCTTCCACCACCCGGGAGAATATCAGGGCCAGCAAGAGGGCCCCGACGGCCAGGATAGGGACTCTTCCATCGGATTTCAACACCACCATCATCCCCATCTTTCCTGGGGCTGGTGATCACAGAAGGGTGAGGGTGGAATAAGCGGGACTCCTGGTGGTCTCGGCCAATGGGAAAAAGGCACATGTGGTGAGTCATATGTTGCTAGGCGAAGCTTCCCCAGGTTGTTCTTCAATGGACAAAGTGAAATGCCTCGGATTTATTTATTTATCCTCTGCGTCCCCTCCTCCACCTGCCTCTCCCCCCTGCCGTGCAGCACCGCTGGGCATGCGTACCCCCCAGGTCCTTCCCACCTGTCCCAGCTCCTGCCAACCTAGCAGTTCGAAGGCAAGAAATTGCAAGTCAATAAATGGGGGGCGGGACGAGCCTAGAGGGGGGCAATGAGCCTAGGGGGGCGACTTTGGCCTGGGCCCCGAGCGGCTGAAACCCATGCTACACCAGTGGTAAAACACAACTCCACCAATAAAACCTTTTTGTTTCCCCTCCTGGGTAGCTGCTATTTCACAAAATGTTTCTGAGTATCAGGAAGTGTTTTGACATTTGAAAGATATTTAATAATTGGCAAATCAATCTTATGGAGAACGGAGATTTTTCACCGGCAACGGACATTTTTCACCGCCTAATTTTTTCAACCCAGAAGCACCAGAAATATGTTTCTGTGATATCTGTACAGTAAAACGCCGGATAACGATTGGATCGGCTAACACTAACATTGCATAACATTAAGTAATCTGGGGAGGAGAATTGGATTGAATAACGTTAAGGTCCTATGGGATGGATCGGACAACAACCGCTAAAGCCTGTGTGGTTACAATGTATCTCTATGGAGCTTTAACGCTATCCAATCCATCCCATAGGATTTTAACATGGATCGGATAACACTAAAAATTGGATACACCAAGACTTGTGGAACCAAGTTTTAGCGTTATCCAATGTTTTACTGTATATGTATTTGCACATTATGGAGAATTTTGGAAAACTGTCAAAGAAGGGAAGCTATGGGCTATGGTGTAGATCAGTGGTGCCCAAACTAAGGCCCGGGGGCCGGGGTGCAGCCCCTGATACCAATTCATCTGGCTCGCGAAGCCCTTGTCACTCCTGGAAACGGAAGTAAAACGCACCCGTACGGGCGCATTTTACTTCTGCTTCCAGGAGCGGCGAGGGCTTTGCGGGCCGGATGAATTGGTGTTGGAGGACACACTCGGCCCCCGGGCCTTAGTGACTGTCTCCCTGAACCACATGATCGCCCCACGGCCCAAAAAGTTTGGGCACCCCTGGTGTAGATCAAGCCACATCCCATTGCGAGGCCAATGTGGAGACTGACTCTGGACTAATCCACAGTCTCCATGTGATCACCTAATCAAACAGAAGCGTAAAATGGTCTGTGAATAAAGTTGCTATGGAGTTGAATCACTTCAATTTTTGGCTTGCCACTTTAGTCACAGCCTAAGTCTGTTTCCCGGTTTCCTGCCTTCATGCACTACAATGTTTCTTTCTTCTTCAAATCCTCCCATTGTTCTCAGCCAGAGAGAAAATTAGTACAGCATCTACAAAACTGACACACACACACACACCGACTCCCTGGGGCCATATATCCTGATGGATTCAAGTCTCCCTTAGTGTACAAAGCAAACGGTTACAATTCTAACTGCAGTTTTGTGTCCAGGCATCTCTCATTTATAACTTAACTGATTTTGATTAAGGTAGCCATGTTGGACTTATAAACCCACAGTGAGAAAATATATCTATTAAGCCCAAATAAAATGTCGAAAAAGGTAAGCAATCTTGAAAGGAGATAATAATTATCTGGAAATTGACACAGAGATCATGGGAGAAGCTGACTAATAATGATGAAAACAGCCCATTCATACAAAGGTCAAGCTTGAAGAATATGAAAATACTAGAAAGTAAGATCTTAAAGGTTACAATAAAACTTTATCAATTGCTTAGGTACTATGAGTCATTTTATTTCACTATGGGAACTTAATTTGCTCTTGGCAAACCAGAAAAATATTTAATTAAATGTAGCAAAAAGTATTTTTTTTGTGGGGAAAGGGAGAAAAACAGAGAGAGGAAAGAAAAAGAGTGACAGAATCTTGGCAGATCAACAAAAGGAACGAATACAAAAAGAAAAGGATTAGTGAAAATAAAGATCAAGAGAAGATCAAAAACTTATATTGGCTTAATTCCAGAGAAAATTTCCTACATTTTATAAGCAACTCTATTCTTAACTGTTCAGAATAGAGGAACTACTTGATCTTTACCTAAAGGAATACTGACCACCCTCTGTGTTGGTGAACAGAGATCCTCACAGATAATGAAAGAATAAAGAATTTAGTACAACTGTCAGTGAAGTGAAGTGTCATATCCTGATGTACTACATAGTGAACAAACGTCCCATATAGAAGACGGCCATCTATTTGACTACCATAGTGGATGTCAGGGCTTTTCACACTTTGGGCACATGGTGAAACCTCCTTTCCTCTATTTGTCTGCCAAAAATCCCTGTGAGTAACAGAGAATTTTGGAGCATTGTGGGACATGTTACACCTTTATATTGGCCAACAGTATATTGCTTTTCAAATCCATGTTTTGCCTAATTGGCAACTCATCAGTTCAGAACTGGCTAACACATTTGGCTATGTATGCATCTTACTATGAACCATCTTACAGTTTTGCACACTAGGTTACAAAATACGTAAATTTTATGTGGTAAAATAAGGTTAGTTGAGTGAAATCTTTTCTCTCCTCACCCCCTTCTCTATAGAATGATCCTAAAACCACACACTTCTCTCAGGAAAATCATTTGTTCACAGAATAAAGTGTGTGAGAACTACATTCAGCTCTAACAAAATGTGAGACTATAATCACATATGCTTATTACATCCTTATGTATACATGTGTTACTCTGAAGTGACACTTTCATCCGTTCACTAATCAGGACAGTGCAGAAAACCCATTGAGGGATTATGCCCTTGGATTTCTTTCTTAAAAACTTTGCACTGATGGAAGATTCATTTAATTATTATTTATTTTCTACCCTTAACTCTCTCTGCAAGGAAAGATCCCTGGGAAGAGAGGCCCTGGATGAAGACAGACTTCATGGTTGAAGAACCTGAGAGACTGGCATGGCATGTCTTTGGAAGAACTGTTCCAAGGAGTTTAGAATAGGAAGACTATCGCCATGATGGCAGCCAATATCCAGAACGGATATGAGACCTAAAGAAGAAGAAGGTTTAAGAATGAAAGAAAGTTTATTTCCTTAAAAATAAATATATAATATAATTAAGTACAAGAATTTAACATACTAAATAATTATGATGAAATGCATAAATGTAACATTATCAATACCATAAAAACACAAAAATATGACTAGACACAGGAGTGCACGAAATGCTGTTTACCTTCCCACCGAAGTGGTACCTATTTATCTATTTGCAATTTCTTGCTTCGACCTGCTAGGTTGGCTGGAGCAGGGACAGAGATGGAAGTTCACTCCGCTATGCAGCATTCAGGTCCTTTGACCTCCAAGTCTTAGCCTATATTGAGAGATACAGGCTGATACTAAAAAACAAACGTGTAGCTTTGTACAATTGTAATATGAGGCACCTTAATATGTACTGTACTTAGTTAGGAATGCATTAACATCAACTTTAGTCTTTGTAAGAAAATTCATGAGTTTTGTTTTGTTACTATAGTTCTCTATAGCAGGTGAGTGGTGTGTATATGGTATTACCATAGACAGACTTGGTAACTAGCAGAATATAATGTGGATTGATGATGGAAAACAGATGTGATTGCTAACATACATGTCTCAGAAGTTGTGAACAGTAATACCGTAATACTAACCCAAGGAGCCAGGGACTAAGGTCTGATATGACCATAATTCTACAACTATAATGCCATACATATTTACTGGTAGAAAATTCAACTGAACTCTGTAGGATTTATTTCAGCATACACATGCATAGTTTTAAGTGTAGTTTATTAAGTCAACTGGCTGTTTATAGATTTTTCCTTTATATTATACACTTAATATGTGATCATTTCTTCTAATTATCACTTCAAAAGCACACACAGGAGAAAAAGTCTGCCTAATTGCACTAATGTTTACTTAACTGTGAAGACAACTGGAGCCAAGGGAAGAGGCAAAGATCTTACCCATTAAGGCACAAAGGTATTACCGGTATATTGTAGCTATAGTCTTGTAAAAGGGCCTAATAATTTATTTTATTCTGCTATATTAGGTTTCAGCTCAGTAGAAGATGCCCAGTGAAGCATAATTCTGCTCAATGCAAGTTCCTCAGATGAAATCATTGGTTTGGAATTGTTCCCAGAATGAACTGGTTTGATATTACTTTTATCTATAGCTGACAACTTAATGCTATATATTTCCTTTTTAAAGTTATGTCCCACCTACATCAATTGACTATTTAAACAAAGCCTGCTCTATCATCTTTTTATTCTCGAATTGCCAATTTGAGACATGGTAGGTTATGTGTGACTGATTAGATACAGTACTGCAAATTTTGACATTTGTGTATTGGAATAAAAATCTGAAGAGATTAAACATATATATTTGCCAAGCAACTTTTTACAGCATTTACATTAATGGATATCTGTGATGTTCTTGGATTGTCCTGAAATATTAGACTACAAAATAACTTCAATAGAAAATAATGCATTAATCTTATTCTTAACAAACCTCTTATTTCAAATATACAAACTTTTCACTATTTTTAAAAACAATATGTTGATGAGATGCTTGTTTATTTAGTTTTTATAGCAACTGTACACCACTTTTCAGCTAAATAGTCTTTTAGAGTGGTTTATAATGATTAAAATAATTTAAACGTGCAAAATAAAAGGAATGCTGATTTAGCAGGAGGGGAAATGAAGTGGTGGGCAGCCATTTTTTTACTACCACACTGTGGGTGGAGCCAACATTGTGGGTGGAGCCATCATCATGACATCATGGGTGGAGCCAATGATATGGGTGGAGCCAAAGTAAAAAAAACCCATAAAATAAGTACAGTAATACCCCGGATAACGTTATGACTTGGTTCCACAAGTCATGATGTTATCCGATTTTTAGCGTTGTCCGATGCATGCATCGAACAACGCTAAAAAAAATCGCCGACTTCAGGGACAAACCGAGTAGGCAGTGGGGTGCCTTTAAAGCCACCCCCACCACTGTGACTCCAGTAGGAAAGGGGAAAGCACCTTTACCCCCGACTCTACTACAGTCTTCCATCTGTGCTTACCTTCTCTTGCTGACCTGCACACTTCAATCACTTGAGACTTGTTTTTTTTTCCGTTCCCTTCCCTCCCTGTATTTAAACTACAGGGAAGGGGGAAAGAGAGAAATGTGATTGGTTCTCTAGAGAACCAATCACCTCTCTCTCTTTCTCCCTCCCTGTATTGTCGATACAGGAAGTGAAAGAGAAAAACACAAGCCTCGAGCGATCGTCGGAGCGTGCAGCTCAGCAAGAGAAGCTTGCTGGTGGCTTGAAGGTAAACGGGGCCATGGCTGGGCTGGATTCTTCTGAGCTGGCAGTGGGGTGGGTGTGGGGAGTCCCCAAACTGCTGGGGGGGGGGAAGGAGGGAAGTGGCAGGGCGAGGAGCTTTGGCCTCCTTTACTTCTTTAATACGATGGATCGGATAACGCTAAAATGAATGTTCTCCGGTGCAAGTCTTCCCCCAAAATTTGTCGTCGTTATGCGGTTTTAGCGTTATCCAGTGCAATCATTATCCGGGGTATTACTATACACATAAAAATACACATTAAATAGACATAAAACACATAAAAATACAAATTAAATAACATAAAACACATAAAAATACACATTAAAAATAAACATTAAATACACATTAAATAGACATAAAACACATAAAAACACACGTTAAAAATAAATACACATTAAATACACATTAAAATACACCCACCCACCCACCCTACACCCAAAGATGAGTCACTTACCCTGGGGAGCAGGCTATAGGGAGCTTCAGGCTAGCAGGTTCTCTTCCTCCTCACCGCTTGGGAGGACAGCAAGGAGGACAGCCTTGACATTAGAGAACTCTTTATCAGAATGCAATGTTGTTGTAGAATTGTCGTATCAGAGATGAGACAGGACAGCAATTCCTGGTCATACAGATTCAAAGGTCTTTTATTTGCGCAATGGTTAACAGAGAGTATAGCTACTCAAAATCTGAGAACCACGAGGATTCAAAGACAAAGGTTTATATACCCAGTAGTAAACAGGAAATGCATGGCACCTCGACCATGCGGTGGTTTTACAATCTTGACACCTTGGTATTGGTTCCAGGGACAAAGGAATTCAAACTACACACTAACATTGGCTAGTGGCCAAAACTTCACACTTATCTATCCTCTACCATTGGGTACACTTATAAGCCTTCTATTCTAATGAGGAAAGGGTTTATTGCCTCAGCCTGAACAACAGGCAGGCAAGTTTTAACTGAATCATGTCACGCCACTTTGTAGGTTACTGAGAGGGCAAAGATGGAGTCTCTTTGGTTTTATATTTCTCTATTTTCCATCACAATGTAGTGTTGTTATAATGGGAAAATAGCCTGGATCAGATCCTCATATGTGATGTAATGCTGTGACCATCTACTCAAAAATCTGCCTACCTCTTTGAATTAATTGATACTCTTATGAAATGCTGGCTCAATCATGAGGCTCATTAAGAGATTCTAGTTGAGCTGAATCTATCTCATTGGGATGTTCTGAGGAGACAGATATGGGAGGGCAATGTGAATACTGTTTCACATGGTTTGAGTAATCAGAGCCTCCTTGAAGACTGTGGTATTTTTGAACCACAATCAGGTGTACCGCAGAAAATGACAACCTTGTTGTGCTGGCTTATCTTTCTCGCACTAGGTCAGGCGAAAGGAACTACAGAATGAATTCACCCAAAGGTGGCTTTGTTTTGGCAGTTTAAAGCCTGACCTAGATATGAAAGAAGACATAGTTTGGTAAAGGACAGGATAAAGAAACTGCTTACAAATAATAATGTATCCAGTGGTGGGCATCAGCAGGTTTGCCCCAGTTCGCCAGAACCGGTAGCAGAAATTCTGCCTGGCCCCGCCCATCCAAGTTTTGAAATAAAGTACTGTAGTTCTAATTCAGGTGCAACGCAGGGCTTTCCCCCTGGCCACGCCCACCGTGTGGTAGTAAATTTTTTTGGAGCCCACCACTGAATGTATCTTAACCAGGGAATGGTTGTAGCCAAGACTTTGCTTTGTTAAAGCATTATGTCAGCATTATTAAACTCTCGACTTTATCTGAGTACTGTGTAAGACACACTATCCAGCCACGGGTTCAACATGAAACTTAAATCTGCAGACACTGCACACCCCCACATTAACTGTAGAACCTATGACACATACTGGGAAGGTGTGAATTGATCTGCAGAGGAAGAATATCAGAGGGTTTCCAGTGGATGTATCTTCTTATTTTCATATAACGCGGACTGTCTCTTTCAGAGCTACTCAAACTGCAGAGGCATAAACCTCTTCTTCTTCAAGTGCCGTATTGGAGTCTGGACATTGGCTATCATCATGGCGATTAGCCATTAAGATTGTCCTAAGAACAATATAATGCAGTGGCGTTCCACTTTGCAGTGTGACACCTATACCACTAATTCAGTTGTGTGCGTCACTTTCTGGTCCTGAGCCTTTTTGGCACACAAGGTACTCATTGGCCCCAGGTCATGTTTGATGAAGCTGCTGCTCTCCATCAGGATGGGTTCAAATGGGATTTAATCCACTTGGGGACCATCACCCTTTCCTGTGGACTTCGCCACCCCAGGCCATTAATCCTCAGGGTGATCAGGTTAACCACCGCCTGAAGATAGGCATTAAGTCACTGGCAGTAAGGTCTACTCTTTTACCATAGTAGGATAGCCTGGCAAGACTGACTTTAAACAAAAGAGCCAGCGAATGTGCCAAATGCAGTTTGAGACAAATTCATTACATTACAAATAAACAAAACAGAGTTGCTTAGGCAAGTGGGGCGGCATAAAAATCGAACAATTAAATTAAAACAGCAATAGGCATGGACACAGGAAGTTTCTTTTTCCCTTCATAATTGAACTATTCGAAGTGGTAGCCGTTAGTTTGTGCAAGCATATCAGGGAGAAAACAAAACAAAACGCTTTGTGGCACCTTAAAGACCCATGTATTTTAATGTTAGATTTCGTGGACCTTGATTTTTTTAAAAACTTCCTGATATGTTTTCTCCATGTCAAACTGTCTACTCTCTAGACCAGTTTCCCAATCTTTGGTTTTTGGACTCCAGTTCCCAGAAGCCTAAATCAATTCCCTACAGCACGGATGGGCTGGGAGGCTTCTGGGAATTGAAGTCTCCCTGTGGGGCTTGGGACCAAATTAGAAAACAATGTTCTTGACTAGACGGTGATGTCGAGACCACAGTACAAAGTGTACGTCCTGGCACATAAATCCAAGGTAAAGGTCCCCTTTGCTCGAAAGCCAGTCGCGTCCGACTCTGGTGGTCATGTGCAGCGATGGGATGTAACAGGTTCTCACTAGTTCGCCAGAACTGGTAGTAACTTTTCCCAGTCTCTTGGAGAACTGGTTGCAGCTTTTGGGGGGAACCACCTTCGGGGCTTACCTTTTCACTGGTTCCTCCACTGCACATGCACACCAAGCACTTGGTGTGCATGCACGCCTACAGTGCTTGGCACATATGCACGGTCTCCTTGCTGTCCTCCCAAGCGGGGAGGAGGAAGAGAAGCTGCTAACCTGAAGCTCCCTATAGCCTGCTCCCCTAGATATCCTAGAAAACTGGTTAGGCAAAGACTTAACACCCAACTTCTTTAACTGTTGAAAAGTTGAAAAGTGCCAAAATGAAGCCATCTTGTGGTGAGTTCATTCTGTAGTTCCTTCCATCTGACCTAGTGTGAGAAAGATTAGCCAGAATAAGCTTTAAGCTCTGGTTTAAAAGCTCTGGTTGATTTGTGTTTGGGTGGGTGGGTGGGTGTATTTTAATGTATTATTTATTTATTTATTTAATTTATTTACGGGTTTGTGTTGTGGGTGGGTGGGTAGGTGGGTTGAGGTGTGTGTGTGTGTGCTTATTTTTATTTTATTTTTTATTATTTTTAAATTTGTTTTCTTTGGCCCCGCCCACAACATCATGATGTGATGACATTGGCGCCACCCATGATGTTAGCTCCGCCCACACTGTGATGATGTCATGGTGGGGTAGTAAAAATTTTGACATCCCACCACTGATCCGTGGTCATGTGGCAGGCATGACTAGACGCCAGGGCAAACGGAATGCGGTTACTAAAGGGTACTTATTTATTTTTCTTGCAATTTCTAACTACTAGGTTGGCAGGAGCTGGGGCAGAAACGGGAGCTCACTCCGCCGTGCAGCACTCGGGTCTCGAACTGCTGACTTTGCCGGCCTGCGGGTCGTCAAGCAAGCTCAGCCTTCTAAACCACTGCAGTCCATAGACCTAAAAACCCCGCTAAGGCGTCCATTTAAACGGTGGCCTCACAAAAAGCAGCTGACTCCGGTTCGCGCGCACCTCTCTCTGATTGGCTGTAGCGCCGTGTATGACGCAGCGCCCGCGCTCGCGCCGACAGACCAGGACGACGCCAAGGAATAGGCGGTTAAAAACAAAAACAAAAAAAACAACCAATCTATCTCGCGCGCCCTAATGACTAGCTCGCGGACAGCCGTTAAAAAGGTGCGGGGAGGTGGGGGGAGGAATCGCGCATGCGCGCTCGCGGCGGAAAAAGCGAGCGGAGCATGCGCGGTCGTGAGGAGGAGGAGGGTGGCGTTGCCTTTACGTGGTAGGCCCAAACCAACAAACATGGCGACTCGGCGGCGCTACGAGCCCCCATTCTTGAGGGTGTAATAAATAAATAAATACAGGAGCCTACTCTCGGCCTTCTACCTCAGGCCTCCGTCGGCGCGGGCGCCATGGCCCGACACAGGAACGTGCGTGGCTATAACTACGATGAAGGTAGTTTCCCCCCCTCTTCAGCCCCTTTCCCTCGCCGCCTGTGCAGGCCTCAGCGGCCGCCTTGACAAACCCTCTTAGAGTATCCATGACGTCACGTTGGTTGCCCTGCCTCGGGGAGTGAGAGGGAGAGGCGGTGGGGAGCGGGGTGGGGAATGTGGAGTGGGCCCAAGTGGCTCGAACTGCGAGGGAGGGACTTGGCCTTCATCCGAGAGTAAACAAACCAAAACAAAAGTGTCGCTTTAAAGACTACTTGCTGTGTTTTAATGTTAGCTTTCGTGGATCCACTTCGTCAGACCTAAGAATGAAAACCTCTGTACCTTATCTATAAATCGAGGGGTGCTCAAACTTAAGGCTGTGGGCCGGTCACTGTGGGCCGGATCCGGCCCCCGACATCAATTCATCTGGCCCACGAAGCCCTTGTTGATTCTGATGATGATTCTGACTAATAGAGGCGCACCTCTCTTGCACTAGGAGGAGGGCCTTCTCGGTGTCCGCCCCGGCCCTTTGGAACCACCTGCGCCTACAGACAGAGCTTCTGCCCTTTCGGAAGGGCCTAAAAACCTGGCTGGCAGGGCAGGTATGGGGACCCAGGAACGTGGGATCTCATGTAGGGTGGCTGATCTAAGGGACAGCCACCCTTTCGGTTCAATTTCTGGCGTTGTTTTAATGTCTTATGAATTTTTATAGTTTTAAGTATGAAGTTTTAAGATGAATTAGTATTATCATAGGCTTAACCTATGATTTTAATCTGTAAGCCGGTCACTGTGGCCCGGGGCCCGGATCCGGCCCCCGTCATCAATTCATCTGGCCCACGAAGCCCTTGTGCCTCCTGGAAGTGGAAGCAAAGCCTGCTCATATGGGTGCATTTTACTTTCGCTTCCAGGAGCGACAAGGGCTTTGCGGGCCAGATGAATTGATTTCCAGGGCCAGATCTGGCCCACAGTGACCAGGCCACAGCCTTAAAAGTTTGGGCACCCTTGATTTATACAGACCAAGGACAGAGGCACACAGGTTGGCTAGTATAACAGAGAAAGTTTAGAAATCAGCGTGGCTTTTTACAATGGGTAATAGCAGATCTCTGATTAGTATTGTATTCAGATTTGTAGTGAAGTTTGGCCCTGTTGAGTTGCAAATAGTTAGGATGCAAAATAAACTCAGTTTACACCTGAGTCCCTTGACTTATTTGAACCTCTGCCTGGCTCCTTAATGGCTGGGTCAATGGTATTTAGACCAGGAGGCTTTTAGGGTAGAAGCCCAATTGACCACCACAGGGCTCCTGTCTCTTTTGTTGTGTTTCTGTGTTCAATCATATCCACTTCACGTTTGCATGTAGAATTGTTGGCCTCCTCAGTTAAGTGGAGGTTTAAAACCCAAGAGAATTATTCGAGTCTCAGGAAAGAGAGGTCCAGCAGTAGTTCTCAATCTTTTGGTCTCCAAAAACAATGTACAGTACTTGAATTCCCAGAAGCTGCAATCTCCAAGCTTCATGTTTAGGGCTTTGGGGAGGTGACAACCAAAACATCTGCTGAGACAAGATTGAGGATCACGGTAGCAAAGGATGTTAACCCCCACTAAACCATCAGATGTCATCACCAGATTGGTGGCTTTTCGAAGTAAAAAGGGCTAGCATGTCTGTCTGCACAATCCATTTCGTAGTTCAGCCTTATAAATTGTTTCACGACTTCTGGTTATGTTTGAATTGTCCGTTATGAAGAAGTTTTAAAGTACTGCTTGTTAGCAGTGGCTGAAGACCAGACATCTCAAAATACCTTTGTTTAAATATTTCCCCCAAAAATATTGTTGCTCAGTTTCATATAAAATCAATTTGACATAAAGCTGTTTAAATTAAACTCTTTGTTGAGTTTTTAGATACTGTATTGTATTAAGAGTTATCTAATAAACGATGGGGACGCACCACAGCTTTTTTAAAAGCAAAAGTAGTCAGTCTGGCTAGGTTATCCTGCAATGATAATAGAGTAGATCATATTGCTAGCAACTCAAGTTGCTCAACATAGTGTCAAGTTGCAGTTAACTACCCTAACTACCTTGAGGACTAATGGCTTTGGCTGGTAAAATCCGAAGGGAAAGGTGATGGTCCCCAAATGGATTAAATCCCACTTTAATCCATCTTGATGGAAGGCAGCAGCTTCATCAAACCTAGCCTGGAGCTGAGGAAGACTTTGCATGCCAAAAGGGCTCAGGATCAGAAAGTGATTCAAAGAATGAATCAGTGGTACAGGTGTCATGCCATGATGTGAAAGGCAGATGAAAGGCCACTGCATTGTATTATCAGGGCAGTCTTCTTGGTTGATCGCCATGCAGATCTCCAATACTGTATTCAGATTCAGATATTGAGTAGGAGGAGTTGTATGAAAGTAGGATTCAAGGGACTCCTATTCAAAGATAAACACTTATATGGGCTTGCTTTACTGGGAGAGTTAAGAACAGGTCTGAGTATTTCTGGCTGGATCACTTTGTGATTTAGGTATCTGGCAGTAGATTTTGATTCGAGCAAGCCTGTGTAGTTTTGGATATGCTGCATAGTCCCAGCACACCTCTAGAAGAAAGAGGTGTAAACCACTTCTGAGTACTCTATACATGGAAAACCCTGGAAAGGATCTCTGAAAGTTGGGATCAACTTGACAGCACATAATTAGTATATTCAGTGGAGGGACCACTGAGTATATTATTAAGTTTTTAATGTTAAAATTGCTTAGACTCGTATTGACTGTATGCCTCTGGGGAGTTTGTAGTTATAGCATTAAACATCAGGTTATAGTAAAACACAGTTTACCACAATGTTGTTGTTTTATTATGTTGTTTTGATATTTGTATGTATACCTCCCATAGTGGGAAATTTCCTAATTGGGTGGTATAAAACTGCAATAAATAAATGATAGTTTTGTGTTTATAATACAGTGGAACCTTGGTTAAAGTAATTAATACATTCTCCGGGATGTTTCTTCCATTACAGCAAAAATTACTTTAACCAAATTTCCTATGTGAATGCAATTTCTAATAGGAATGCATTGAAAACCAAAATACTTTAACAGAATATGCGGTTTCCCACAGGAATGCATTGAAAACCAATTAATCCGTTCTGGGGAAAATCCGTAAACCGAGCCACTATTTTCTATGGATTTCCTTTTGTTATGCAATTTTTATGTTACCTGAACCATTTGTTACCTGAGCTTTTATCCAGTTACAATGAACTCAGACCTGCGTTGACTAGATGTTTATAGGATTGCACAAGTAGAGTGTATGAAACAAGTTATGATGTTAACAATCATTTCAAATAAATTATTGCTTGGTCTTCATTTAGGGCCTTGAATTCAACATAACACTAATACTGTAAGTTAAAATTGTTGTTTTTACAGTTGTACTGAGTGGCACTGTTGCACAAGCAGTGCAAAAGGTTGTGCAACCACTTGTGCAGTTGAAGTGGGATTGAATGCCATCTTTGCTTTGATTTTGAAAATGAGTGACCACTGTTGTAGTACACAATATACTAGCAGAATGACATCATTTAATAGGGGCCAAGTTTTTTAAACAGATTCATGATGATGATTCTGACTAATACTTCTAGCATGCACTTAGCTTCTCTTTAAAAAGAGGTTTTTATGAGTGTTGGCTTATTTGTAGTACTGAATACAGTAGTACCTCGTGTAACGATGAGACTTGGTTCCACAAGTCTCGTTATCCAGTTTTTAACGTTGTGCGATGCGTTGATCGCACAATATTTTAAAAAGCCCTGTTTCCCTGGAGACTTCAGCAAGCCAGAACATCGGGATTTGAATCCTGACGTTTTGGCTTGCTGCAGCCTCCAGGGAGGTGGGGGAACTTTGGAAACAGCTTGGATTGGGTCTTCCCACCTCCCTGGACCCGGCAGGAGGGTCAGAGAGCCCGAAATGGGTAAAAAAATATGACTTTTTAAAAGCAATTTTGGGCTCCCAGGAAGGTGGGAAGACCCGATCCAAGCTGTTTCCAAAGGTCCCCCACCCTCCTGAAGGCTACTGTAACAAGCCAAAACGTCAGGATTCGAATCCTGACATTTTGGCTTGTTGCAGCCTCCAGGAGGGTGGGGAAACTTCAAAAATAGCGCGCATCGGCTCTAGGGAGGTGTTGGAGGCAACTGGCTTTCGAGCAAGGGCTACCTTTACCAATAGCTTCTGTGCCAGGTCTCTAGTAGCATTTTTTCAATATTTGTTTCTTTTCTAGTACAGTACTGGAATTTTGTTTCAGATTGTCTTTCTGAAGGGGAAAAATAGGTCCTTAAGAGTTATCTATTTGAAGGCACTTAAACTTTGGAGCAAGGAGGGGGGGTAGACTAATAAATAATGGCTATGGTGAAGGTCTCCCAATTAAAGTTATGTTTTTCATTTGCCTTAAATTAGATGGTCCTGAACCAAAATATGTTAAATGGCTCGATTTGAAATGATTTTTATTTACTTTGCATCTAGTATTGTCTGTATTGTATGCCATAACTTGGTCCAAATCCTATTGTTTGCATAAAAATGGAGGTTTAGTAAGTCTGTTCATCTGTAAGTTCAGTTTGTTCAAATGGGTTTACTCTATCATATGATTTATTTAACATAGCAAGTTGTGACTAGAGTAGACCCATTTGAATCAGTGGGACTTCTAGAAGAGTTATCTCACTAAATCCCAATTGATTTTATGAGACTGCTCTAGGCTAGGCTGTGCAAAGGGTTTTGGCCAGTGTATCTTAAATTATTTAAAATTCTAGTTAACAGGAAACACAATTGTACTTTTTCTTCTCAGATTTTGAAGAAGATGATCTCTATGGGCACTCTGTAGATGATGATTATTGCATTTCACCTTCAACAGGTTAGTTTAATATGTAATCATTATTGTAGTTTAGTGTTTGATTTGATATTGGTTTTGTATATCACACATGACACTATCATCATTCTAGAGTTCTACACAGAAACAAAGTAAGATGTCCATTATAACTGGAATTAAAATAAGTGATTCCAGCAGCTTTTGTGGTTTGCTTAAGATCACTTAGAATTCAACTCTTATTTTTTTTCTAACCTGAATGTTTATATGCTGCTCAGCTACTTCCTTGTCCCTGAAGACTATTTAATGATTTAATGTTAGCTTCAATCAGTGTAGATGAATTACTCTAAAGGCTAACTAACTGTGTGAACGGTAGTCAACATTTTCATGTTCAATATAATGAGAAACAGATATTTGAATTTAATTTACAGAAAAATCAATTGTGAGTAGTTAGGACAATAAAACTTTGCTCTGGTGCAAACTTGAAGAAAATTCTAGTTTTAAATCTCAATTACATTTAAACTAATTGAATTTGGGTTTTGTTAAATCAATGCTGAAATAACATAGTTATGGCAGGTATATTCTTGGTCAGGGGTTCTCAACATTTTCAAGCTGTGGACCGGACCACGCCTCCTCAGACAGCTGAGTGGGCTGGACTGGTCGTTCCCCCACCGTAAACACTGCCATAAAGCGTGTCTGCGGCTGTCGTAAACATTTTCAGTGGCGGCGGCAGCAACACGTGCCACGTGAAATGGTGTCACGGGCAGACCATAGGTTGAGAACCCCTGTTCTAGGTGAAACTAATAATTGGTTTCACCCCAAGAAACATTCAAAACATTTCTTAAACTGGCATTAGAGCAGTGGTTTTGAAATACAAGAGGGATTGGGAAATGCAGAATCATTAAATACAACTGCAATTGTTTTTGTTACTGGTTTGCATTATAGCTGCTCAGTTTATATATTCAAGAAGAGATGATCCTCCAGCATTTGTTGAGACATTAGAAGAAGAATGTGACTATGAAGATAAAGAACATAGTTGTATCTCCAGTCATGAACTAACTGGAGTTGAAAAGGGTAAGTGTAGATTTTTTTTGAAAGCATCTAATTTGTGCAAGTCCGTTTTTCTTTTTAATCAGTTTGTAGAAATATTGGCTTCTAATTTGGCTGAAATAGTGTTGGGTAACTTACTCCTGGCAGAAGGATGATTATGCCATCAGAAGGGGTGATTCTTAGTAGTTACAGATTTCTGGCCTGTGGCTTTTGACTTCCATGTCATCATTTTCATCATGTGGGAACTGCTGGAGGAGAGCAGGAAGAGTTTAATTACAGAAAATTGCTTCTGCAACATTACTGATAGAGAGAATTTTTCTATAATTAAATATTTTCTCCTGCTATGTGTCTCCTGTATCTTCCTCATGATGAAAGGGATTATGCTGGTGTTGATAAAGCTATAGGATAGAAATAGGACTTCTTAGTTGCTCACCCCTGTTGCTGAAAACATTGGTCTCAACTGATGTAATTATGCTAACAGTATTTCAGCCATTATGATTTTGATTAATAAATTATAGTAATAATATATTAAGCTTAGAACTGCATGTACCATGGATATATGAGACCAGCCTTTGTCAAAGAATCTAGTGGGGAGTTGAATTTCCAACCAAATTCCTAAACCATAGAGCTTTCTTGCATATAAATTGATATAGTCCTACCCATCATGGTTGTTTTTTTAAAAAATAACATAGGACTTTTTTTGTCCAATACCTGAAACTGGATGGGACATATATGAGAAAAGTGCTCCAAAGGTTAAAATGAATAGATTTATAATTAAAAATTTGGTCTCAAATGTCTTTAGTCAGTTAAAAAACTTATGCAATATATAATAAGTGACTGAATTTGGGGCCCACACGCTAGCAAGGTTATGCTCAAGATAATACAGGATAGACTGCAGCAGCACGTGGAGAGAGAATTACCAGAAGTGCAGGCTGGGTTCCGAAGAGGCAGGGGAACTAGAGACCACATTGCCAACATATGTTGGATCATGGAGAAAACAAAGGAATACCAGAAACAAATGTACAGTAATACCACGCATAACAAATTTAATTCGTTATCCAAGGTTGCTCGCTATGCGAGGTTGCTCACTATGCGAAACAAACAAAATTCCTATTGAAAAACTCGCATAACGAGCATTTTAAGGGGGAAAACTCGCATAGCGAAAAAATTCGCTATGCGAGTTTTCCCCATAGAAACGCTCGTTATGCAAGTTTTTCCATACCGAAAGTCCGACTCGCATAACGAAAATTTTCGTTATGCAAGTCATACCGCTTAGCAAAAAACTTGCTCATTATGCGAGTTTTTCTCTAAGCGAAACACTTGTTATGCGAGGTTTGACTGTACTTCTGTTTCATTGACTACACCAAGGCTTTTGAATGTGTGGACCACAACAAAATGTGCCAAGTAATTAAAGAGATGGGAATACCAGAACACTTTATATGCCTCATGAGAAATCTGTACATGAGTCAAGAAGCAACAGTTAGGACAGAATTCAGAATGACAGAGTGGTTTGGAATAGGAAATGGAGTAAGACAATGTTGCATTTTGTCACCTGCTTATTCAACTTATACACAGAGCACATAATGCGCAATTCAGGGTTGGACGAATCACAAGTTGGGATCAAAATTGCTGGGAGAAACATCAACAACTTGAGATATGCAGATGATGCTACCCTAATGGCAGAAAGTGAGGAAGACCTAAAGACGCTTCTGTTTAGGTTGAAAGAAGAGAGTGCAAAAGCTGGCTTGAGACTCGAAAACCAAGATACAGTTGTATCTTGCTTAAAGAGCATAATGTGTTCCACAGGATTGCTCTTGCTCTCTAAGCAAAATGCCATTGTAAGTGACCAATAGTGACTTCTGGGGGGGGGGGGGATTGCGAACCCTGATTTATTTGTTAAGCGAGTTTTTGGTTGGTTTTATTTGTTAAGTGAAGCGAACATTCAGAGAAAATTCTGCTCTTTAAGTGAGGCACTCTTTATGCGAGGTTTTACTGTAATGACAACAGGCCCTATCTGTCCCTGGAAAATAGATGGGGAAGAAGTAGAAGCAGTAACAGATTTTACTTTCTTAGGATCCAAGATCACTGCAGATGGTGATTGCAGCCATGAAATAAAAAAGGCGACTGAGTCTTAGGAGACACGTTATGAGAAACCTGGGGAACTTAGTTAAAAGTAGAGACATCACCTTGCAAACAAAAATTTGTATAGTCAAAGCAATGGTATTCCTGGTGGTAATGTATGGTTGTGAGAGCCATTAGGAAAGCTGCGCACAGAAGAATAGATACCTTTGAGATGTGGTATTGGAGGAGAGTTTTGAGAGTCCCCTGGACAGCAAGGAGAACAAATCCTAGAAGAAATCAACCCTGATTGCTCATTAGAAGGTCAAATACAGTAGTAAAGATGAAGCTAAAGTACTTTTGACATCAAATGAGAAGAGAGGATTCACTTAAGAAAGCCTTGATGCTGGGAAAGGTGGAGGGCGAAAGAAGAAGGGGTGGCCAAAAATGAGATGGCTAGACGGTATTGCAGTTGTAATGGGCACAAAGCTGGGCCGGCTGAGGAGGAAGGTGGAGGACACAGGTGCCTGGCGGACAATGGTCCATGGGGTGGCAAAGGGTCAGAATCAACTGTGCGACTGAACAACAACAAAAATTATACCTTTTCTGTTAGCTGTGTCATAAAAGTTTGTGAACCCTGCAAAGTGAAACTCCCCACTAGACTTCTTGATAATTACATCTGACTGGATGAGAGTCAACAAATCAGGGCTACAGAATGGAAAGATGTACAGATGGATAGGGGATTTGGCATCACTCCACTTAATCTCACATGAGACAAGTCATACTGTGGGACAGCTTATTGTGGACTGTTGTCCATTTGTTCAGGTGCATGTGCAGGTGTACACTTTAAACTCCATTTTAGTTGGGACTCTGGTAGGAAATGATTCCAAATTACATATAAGTATATGTGCAAACAAAATGATCTAGGTTTCTGTTCTGTAGGGATATGACAACAGGGACAGAGTGATAGAATGTGACCTTGCTTCTGTATTAAAATAGTCAGAGCTATGTGTGCTTGGATACTCTAGAGTTACTCTAGATACTTTAGAGTCAAGTTTTCTTAGTAAATTATATCTGTGTTGTTTGTGTGTGAAAGAAATACTTGAGGATGTGAATCACTCCCAAATCCTTTTTCAGAGTAGGGCTGGATAACTCTAGCAGCCCTGGGAGCAAAGATTTTACTCCTAGAGTCTGCCATGAGCCACACCAGGCCAATAAATGACCCCAAATGGAAAAATAAATGAATAAAAAGGTAAAGTGTTTGTGGTTTGATGTACTCAAAGTGTAAAGATACCTTCTTTTGGTTTTGTTTTTGAGTGACTGCAAATACCATGAAACAAAATCCATTGCTCACGGTGCCCTCCAGGGGTAGAAGATTCCACCAAGAAAATGTTAAAAATCACATTGGAGTCATGTGTTGGTCTGGAGAAGAAGAAAAAGCTAACAATGGGAAATGCAGCCCTCAGGCTTCACCTTGATCTAAACACCCCAATTTTGTATTTAGTACACTAGTACCTCGGATAACGTTATGACTTGGTTCCACAAGTCATAACATTACCTGGTTTTTAATGTGCGATGCATTGATCGCACAACGTTAAAAAAAAAGCCCTGTTCCCTTTCCGAATAGGAAAGGGAACAGGGGGCGATCTGGTTTGCTTAGCAAGCCAGACAGGGATGGGGGGTGTTTCTGAAAAGAAGGTAGGAAAACTTTTTCCTAACTTCTTTTCAGAAACCTCTGTCTAGATTTTTAAAGGGCTTAGCGATTCAGAGGGAGGGGCTTCTTAAGAGAGGCTTGGGACCCTTTCCCCAGCCTCTCATAAGAAGCTCCCCCTCTGCCTTGATAGCTAAGCCCCTTAGCAAGCCAGGCCCCCGGGGGGGGGGGTTGAAAAGAAGGTAGGAAAACTTTTTCCTAACTTTTCAGAAACCTCCGTCTGGATTGCTAAAGGGCTTAGAGATTGAGGCAGGGGGCTGCTTCTTAAGAGATGCTTGGGAACCTTTTCCCAGCCTATCGTAAGAAGCCCCCCCCCCCCCCGGGCCTGGATAGCTAAGCCCCTTAGCAATACAGGCAGGGGGAGGGGTGCTGAAAAGAAGGTAGGAAAGCTTTTTCCTAACTTTTCAGAAACCTCCATCTGGATTGCTAAAGGGCTTAGCGATCCAGGCGGGGGATGGGGGGACTTCTTAAGAGAGGCTTGGGACCCTTTCCCTAGCCTCTCTTAAGAAGTCAACCCCCCCCCCCCGGCCTGAATAGGTAAGCCCCTTAGCAAGTCAGGTGGGGGGGGGATCTCTTCCCCCAACAACCCAGCTGTCCCAAGCAATTGTCTGGGACTGCCGGGGTGTTGGGGGAGAAGTCGTGTGCACACATGGTTTCTCCCCCATCACCCCAGCAGTCCCAGCAATTGCTTAGGAATGTCTGGGGTGTTGGGGGAGAGATCTAGCACAGCTTCTCCCCCAACACCCCGGCAGTCCCAGCGATTAGAACAGCTGGGGTGTTGGGGAAGAGATCATCCACAGCCTCTCCCCCAACGCCCCGGCAGTCCCAGCCATCTCCTAGGACAGCTGGGGTGTTGGGGGAGAGATTGTGCACATGCACGGCTTCTCCCCCAACACCCCGGCAGTCCCAGCCATTGCCTAGGACAGCTGGGGTGTTGGGGGAGTGATCGTGCATGTGCACAGTCTCTCCCCCAACACCACGGCAGTCCCAGCATGTGATCAGATCGCTGGTTTGGTTGGTGGGAGAACAGGCATGCGTGCCCTCCCCCCCAACTAAACCGCCCATCTGAGCAGAGATATCTGCCCCAAAGCCTGCAGAGCTCTTCTTCAGCCCTGCAGGCTTTGGGACAGAGATCAGCGTCAGGGAATTTGAGGCAAACATTTGCATCGCACAACATTATGTTAACGTGCGATGCAAATGTTTGCCTCAAATTCCTTGACATCCAATTTTAGCGTTATGCGATGCTAATGCTAACAGAGGTATTGCTGTATCTTTATTTAAAAATTCTACTCAATGACACTGCCACATATGAGCTAACATTTTAACAATGTTTTTCTTTAGACTAACTTATGTTTCAGTCTGCATATGTACTATAGTATCTAACAAATAGTAAACATTTTAGAAAGACATTGCATTTTAAGTTCAGTTATATAATTAACAGATTTATATTAACAGTCCATTTAAATTGTTTGCAGTTATGGTGAGTCATGCATTTATTTAATTTATTTATTTAATAACATTTATATGCCGCCCTCCTCAGAAGTGACCCAGGGAGGCTAACAGAGCTTTAAAAACAAAAATTAAAACATAAGAGAAAAATTAGAATTAAAAGATTAAAAAGAGATTAAAAGAGATTGAAGATTCACACACAGAGAGGGGAGGAGTCAAATGAGCCAACAGATTGTGGTAACTGTCTGGCCCATACCCCATTCCTGCCCTGCCAGCCAGGTCTTAACCCCCTTTCTGAAGGGCAGCAACTCTGTCTGGAGACGCAACGGTTGGCAGGAGGTTCCATAGGGCCGGAGCGGACACAGAGAAGCCCCTCCATTTGGTGCTAGAGAGATGCGCCTCTCTAGCCGATGGCACTACCAGAGAGCTTCTCTGGTCCACTCTGGTGGGACGGCCAGATGTCCTCAGGGTGACGTGGTCTCTTAAGTACCCTGGCCCACTACCATATAGGGCTTTAAAGGTAATAACCAGCACCTTGAATTGCACTCAGAGGCATACTGGCAGCCAGTGCAGCTCCTGGAGCAATGGTGAGGCGCAAGCATAATGGCCACACCCCATCATGACCTGAGCAACCACATTCTGGACCAGTTGCAGCCTCCGAATGGTCACCCAAGGGCAACCCCATGTAGAGCGCATTACAATAATCAAGTCTGGAAGTGACCAAAGTGTATGTGATCATGAGCAAGGAGTCCCGATCTAGGAGCGGGCGTAACTGGCGTATAACACGAAGTTGTGCAAAAGCCTTCCTGGCCATGACTGCCACCTGCTCTTTGAGCAGGAGTCATGAGTTCAGGAGGACCCCCAGATTATGCACCGGGTCTGTTTTGGGCAAAACTACCCCATCCAGAACCAAAGATTGTAGCTCCTGAGATAACACGGGCCCCCTCACCCATAGCCACTCAGTCTTGCCGGGATTCAGTTGTATCCCATTATCCCCCATCCAGACCCTAACAGCCTCCAGGCCCCTGGATAGGACTTCCACTGCATTGCTTGGGTCTCCATGGCCGAGATATACAGCTGGGTATCATCTGCATATCCAGCAGTTAGAACTAAGGACTAGAAACATGCTGTTTGGCTTAGAAGTTAATTATATTATCTGTAAATGTTTAAAATGTGCTGTTAAATGACTTGCTAAATTATTTTGAATAGTTTAATGCTAAATATATCCTTCCATGTTGATAGTAACTGCAGCTAAATAGTTAGCCTTTTACAAATGCTTGAAGACACATTATTGTATTGCTTGAAGAAACGAAAAGTACCTGTACATATATGGGCAGGGAATGGAAAAGGAGTTTAGTTGGGGAGTTGAGACTTTGGTGATTTGCTGTAGAGAAATCTGAGCAGCTCTCTTCTGATATTTATTTGAAGTAATTGTATGAACATCCTTTTCCTGACTAGTTTATTATTGGCTTTGGATTTTTAGCTCAGCTTGAAGTGTGTCTTAAGCATATGAGAGAAGTGCTTGAAGAATCTGTGCCAGAAAAGATGATGATGGAAGCAGCATTGAACAGTAAATTTAATGTACAGCAAGCTTTGGATTCACTGCTTGCACATAGCAACAACCAAAACATCAAGACTAAGAATCAAGATACAGTGATTGCAGGAAAGACAGCAAAAGGTATGCTTGCATGTGATTATCCTATAATTTATTGTATGCCTCTTTTACCAAAAACCACAATGTATAATTTTTTTAATTCTGTAAATATGTTAGCTGGAGAAAAGACTTCAATATATTGTATGTATAGATCTGTACATCTATAGTCACTCCTATTTTCCAGAGAAGACTACTATTCTCTGTAAACAAGGTTAGCATAAAGCAATGATAATTGTTTGTGAATTATATAACTTAATCAAACGATAGCTAGAAGTGGTTAAGTTATAAATTAGTCACTGTCAGTATAATTGCAGACACAAGACCAAGAATTCTGTCGCTTTTTACTAATTTTCTGTAATTCTGAGCTGCTGTTTCTCCAGAGTTATTTAGCATAGTTATTAAACTGATCCCATAAACCTGTTATCTGCATCTCTAAATATGTTTGAAATATAGTTTGTTAATTAAATGCCTTTTCATGTCTTTTCCTCCTCGATTTTGCTGTTGCTCTCCTGACCTGTTTCACATTGGAATTGTTTTTGCGGTGGCTTTCCAACTGTCTATGAATTATTGGCTTTTGTAAGGTAAGGCTTATTATCAGAAATATATTCTAGCGCTAATAAGTTGTCTAGTACTTCTGAGTCTCTTACTGCCTCTTTTAGTCTCAGTGACCCAATTGTTGGCTTTGGAATGTATTGTGACCCTTCAGCTCCAAGTGACAAAATTCTGCTCAGACCCAAATATGTCAAAACACCTTCAGCCAAACAGAAAACGTTAGCACCCTCTTGTAATTACTTGGGAGCACCTCCTCTACAAATCAGTGACAATCACATATTATTTCATGACTCTGTCAACAACCAGGCATCACTACCATACGTTGATGATGCTAATCCTACAAGAAAGAGATTTAATTGGACAATTAATGAAAGAAGCTCATGCTCTAATTCATGGGATGATGTACTGAAAAGTAATCCATCAGAAAAGGGTTCTTGGAATCATTCTGAATCTGAAGATGTTCAGGACTTGAAGACATTGATGAAGTTTGATGAAACAGGTGACTCAGCAGATGCCCAGGACATTGCACTCATATTTCCTCAGAAAAAGTCTGATTATGATAGTATAAACCGTTTAGACAATCCTGGTTTAATGGGTGCTTTGGCAGATATGATGCTTGATAATAAGACAAGTAATAAGTTCACTGGAAAGATGGAACATATTGGCCATTCTCTCTTGCAAAAAAAAGGCTCTTCCCCAAAGCACAACTCCAGTACTTCAGAGCTTGCTAGCTTAAGGGTTTCAATGCCTGAAAGTCCATCTCTTGCTGATCTCCTGCAGGAACATCAAAGCAGTAATTCAAACAAGAAATACCCTTTGTCTGATTGCTGCAACCAATCAATTACAGGTAGTATGGACGTGGAATTGGGATATTCACCATTGTCCCAATTAGCCAGCCAACCTCAGAGCTCATCTAGAATGGCAGAACTCTCAGGATCTTTATCTTCCCTGACATTCTCTAGGGCTTCTCCAGTAAAAGAACTTGAGAGTCTTTCACTTTCAGATTTAATTGCTAATTCCATTGAAGTGGTTAAGCCTGAAAAAAGCAGCCATTCTGACCTCCATGTAGATAAAATGCTTCAACCTGCAATTGTGAATTCAGATATTGATCTAAGTGTTCTTATTCGAAAGTCAGCACTAGCAGAACATACAGAGATAAAATCAGATAGCCATCTTCCAGAAACAGACACATCAGGTTCACTGCAGGGGCAGCAAATATCTGTAGCTAAAGGAGGCAGAAAAAGCAGAAAAAGAGTGAGATCACATATTTTAGAAAGCGTTGTTCCATGGACAAAGAGCCTTTCTGCAAAACCTTCAGCCTTTGCTATAACTTTATGTCTTCATTATCCCCCAAAGAGATGTAAGCACCGAACTGTTAGTCTCCATAAGGCTT
The DNA here is from genome assembly GCA_030440675.1 of Furcifer pardalis. NCBI lineage: Eukaryota > Metazoa > Chordata > Lepidosauria > Squamata > Chamaeleonidae > Furcifer > Furcifer pardalis. Next base: position 91,830,237 of record CP126890.1, on the reverse strand, counting down.
TCTTATACAGCAGACAGATGCAAGAAGTGAAAATTAATGAAACTGGGCCCTTATTAGCAATAACTCCATTTGACTTCAAATCACCATCACCTGATGACATTGTAAAATCAGGCCAAAAGAAAGCCTTCACTAGATGACTGTACAGCAAAACAAGACTAATTTGGATTATTTTTAAAACGTAAATACCATTTTATACAGTATGACCTTGGATTGTAAATTGGAAAATATATTTTTTTAAATGCAGAGAGTTACAAGTTTCTATTAGTTAATAAATGTTGTAGCAAACATTTTGACAAACACACTGAATTCCACTACTTTTTATTGTTTTACTTCTTTGTGAGTGGAAGTTTATTTTAAATAGCTCGCCAGGTTTGGAATAATGTTTTGCAGGGAGAATGAAGAACAATATTAATTTGTGAATGCAAGATCTTAAAAAAATATAGCAGGGAACAAATTGAATATATACTGCTGTGAATTAATTTTCCATAATTTAATTTTTTTAATAGTTAGTTTGATAAACAGCTCTTGCTGTTATACCTGCTTTCTAGTTTGGGAAGTCTTTTTCTCTTGATGTACCCCTTTATAGTTTTGTTCGTGCATGTTTTTCTTTGCACATTAAGCCCCGTGGCAAAAACCAGGTAATGCTTAACGTATTGGTAAAACTGCTATTGTAAATTTGTAAACTGGTGATGGTATCATTAATACTGTTCAAAAGTACAGGCTGTGAATAATTGTGAGAGGATAGTTTTCACAGTGATCGCTTCTCTTTACAAATATTTATCTACATCCCATGTTGTACGTGAGGAAGACAAGCTTATGTAATATATCATTTCTTCTATCATTCCATGTCCTAAAAACCAGCTTTTGAGGGTTAACAAGACTAACTTAGTGTATGTTACCCTTCACCTGGTTATTATGCTGTAGAATGCTCTTCTTTTGAGTGTTGCTGCTGTCTTAAATCTCAGTGTCATTGGCCAAAATCCTATTGCACAGCTACACAAACGCAACTCAGTATTATACCTGTGGTAATTACACAGCAGCTAAGATGGAAGTGTGATCCCTAGAGTACAGCACTTCCACTGACATACTGTGCTGGCAGCCATGCTGGGGACATGTGGTTGTACGATGTGCAAGGCACATTGATACCAGTGTAACTTTACATTACATTGGCATGAACAAGATGTTGATCAATGTGTATTTAATTTTTGTCTACTTATCAGTCATTTAAAAAACATTGTCTTGTAGAAATATTGTGGGCAGTTGAGCTTTTACAGCAGGGTGCCCAAACTTTTCAGGTCGTGGGCCGGTCACGGGGTTCAGGGAGCTGGTAACTATGGCTCAGGGGCCGGATGTGACCATCAAAGCCAATTCATCCGGCCCACAAAGCCCTCGTCGCTCTTGCAAGTGGAAGTAAAACATGCCCGAATGCAGTAAGGGTTTTGTGGGTGGATGAGCCAGCTGTGTCCAGAAGACATTTGGTCGCTCTTGCAAGCGGAAGTAAAACACGCCCCACACACACACACACACACACACACACACACACACACACACACACACACACACACACACACACACACACACACACACACACACACACACACACACACACACACACACACACACACACACACACACACACACTGCATTATAGCCAGCTGTGTCCAGAAGACATTTGGTCGCTCTTGCAAGCGGAAGTAAAACACGCCCGTATGCAGTAAGGGTTTTGCGGGTGGATGAATTGGCATTGCTACACACACACCACACACCACACACACACACACACACACACACACACACACACACACACACACACACACACACACACACACACACACACACACACACACACACACACACACACACACACAGTCACTGCATTATAGCCAGCTGTGTCCAGAAGACATTTGGTGAAACAGATTCCCTTTACAGCCCCCCACTATCACTTGTCAAATCTAGAATCTCTCAGAACACATTTGGGAAGGAGAAGTGGTAAAACTCTGTGAGGTCGGATGGAACGCATTGTTTAGATAAGATAATACTGTATGTATTATGTTTTTCTTACAGCTTGCTTACATTTATATAAATTTTAACAGGCAGCTATTCTATTTGGTTTTGTATATCTGTATCTTTATACATTGAGAGAAACATGTTTTATATACCTTTTTTTAAAAAAAAGAAATGCTATGTCCAAATGTAAAATATTGTGTTGTATATTTTGGTCTTGTTCTAAACTACATTCCATTATATTCATTGCCAATTACGGTCTTTGTAATCTAACACTGTCACAATTCAGGGAATTCTTTAAATATCAGTATTTTTAAGTGTTTTTTTTTAAAATCAAGACTTTTTACTCAGTGAACTAATTTTCCCAGCATTTATTATCTCTTTCCTTGCAATAATCCCATGAATTCTTGTGAGCTTCTAGTCTCTCTGTTTTAGATCTGCAACTCAAATTATGCACAGAGGAGACTGTGGCTTTTTCTTTAGGTGGGTGACTACTGTGGTGATCTGGGATGGACAACTTATAGGCAGCTTTCAGGAGTAATTATGATTTAATGACTGTACCACAGCTTTAGTATGGTGAATGGCTCTTCAGCTCTTGAAGCAGACATCTAGTAAATGTAAACATATTGTAGATTTAAATAAAACAGTGCTATACTGCTGTAATTTTTAAAATAACGTAGGTGTATATTTTTATAATAAAAACTAAGTTTGACCAAAAGACTTTCTATTTTCTTAATCTTGTAATTGATTTAGTTGTGAAGCTATTTTTGTGGATACCCATCTTTGAAAAAAAATTATTGTGGGCATTTGAACTGTTAAATGAACTGTTAAATATTCTTCAGATACATATGAGACAATCCATTCTCCAGGCTTTATTGCTCCCCCAGGATGAGATTTACCAAGAGCAGGACAGGGGGTTGAACATATGCTGCACATGTGTTTGACTGCAGCATTCATCAGCTCTAGCCATTAAAACCAGTACTGAAAAATTGTGAGAGGTGCAGTATAGCAATATCTGAAGGACTGTATATACTTTGTCTTTGATGTAGAATCAGTGAATCTTTTCTCTCTCTTCTAGCTCAGTGTTTCCCAAATGCTGGTGTTTGGACTTCAGTTCCCAGAAGCCTAAGCCAGCATATTGACTGATCAGTGCTTTGGGGAATTGACTTAAGCTTCTGGGAATTGAAGTCCAAACATCAGCATTTGGGAAACACTGTTCTAGCTCAATCTTTGCTATATACATGTTCAGTACAGTAATACCTCGGATAACATTTACCTTGGATAACGCTAAAATCGCATAATGTTAAGTAATCTGGGGAGGAGAATTGGATCGAAAAACGTTAAGGTCCTATGGGATGGATTGGATAACAACCGCTAAAGCCTGTGCGGTTACAATGTATCTCTATGGAGCTTTAACGTTATCCGATACATCCCATAGGATTTTAACATGGATTGGATAACACTAAAATCGGATAACACCAAGACTTGTGGAACCCCGTATCCTGTGCTAACCCCCACCGACGCGCGCCGTTCACCCGAAGTTTTGAAAGGGTAAGGATCCCCGTACCCTTTCCAAACATATTGTTCTGAATAACATTAAAATTGCGTTATTCGATACAAGATTTTTCTGAAAATCTTGTCACGTTATGCGGTTTTCACGCTATACGGTACTCGCGTTACCCGGGGTATTACTATATGGTCATATGCATACAACATTAGTATAATTACTATGTGATGTTGAGTACTTTTTGTTGTTCAGTTGCACAGTCGATTCCGACCCTTTGAGACCCCATGGACCACTGTCTGCCAGGCACTTCTGTCCTCCACCATCCTTCTCAACTCGCTCAACTCTGTGCCCATTGTGTCTACAATACCATCTAGCCATCTCATTTTGCCCCCCCTTCTTCTTTTGCCCTTTACCCTTCCCAGCATCAAGGCTTTCTCAAGGGAATCCTCTCTTCTCATTTGATGTCCAAAGTACTTTAGCTTCATCTTCACTATTTGACCTTCTAAGGAGCAGTCAGGTTTGATTTCTTCTAAGATTGACCTATTAGTTCTCCTCGCTGTCCAGGGGACTCTCAAAACTCTCTTCCAACACGACATCTCAAAGGCATCTATTCTTCTGCGCTCAGCTTTCCTTATGGTCCAGCTCTGACAACCATACATTGTCACCGGGAATACCATTGCTTTGACTATACGAATTTTTGTTTGCAATGTGATTTCTCTACTTTTCACTATGTTCTCCAGGTTTAGTACTTAGCTTGCTAAAAATCTCACTTTTAAAAGGAGAAAACTACAGTTTTTCCAACAGTTTTGGCCCCACAAGATATAGTACTCGAAAATATGGTTAATGGTAACTGCAAAACTTTTAGAATTCAAGGACATCTCTGAAATAGGTTTTCAATAGTTAATAACTTCTGTGCATTGTGTGGTTCTTTGCCTCTTTGCGTGACTAGTATTTCAGAATAAATTAGGCAAATAAACAAGATGAACAAATTATGTAAAATAAGTTTAGTAACTATCACTATGAATAATCAATACAGAATGGTGAATTCATTTTGTGGTATAGAATTGCTTTAGTTATAGAATAGGAAAATTACCTTTATTTTAAAAGGCTATAAAGCATAACTGTGAAAAAATCTTGAGCAGTTTGTGTTAGAACATTAGTAATGTGGGATAGGAGGTACTTGGCCCTGTGTAAGAGTCTCTTGGGAAACATTTGGCAAGAGTCAGTGGATCTGTCTGATACAGCTGTGTGTGGGCTTTAGAAAGGAAGTGGCTTATGTCAACAGCAGTGAGAAAAATGTTAAATATTTTGAGATTCACTTTATAGACACCTACACTGGAAAAAATGACACCCCCAAGATTATTTTCTTAAGTTGTTTAGTCCTTAAACCCAGTACGTTTTTTTTTTTTTTGCAAGAATATAACTTTAAAATGTAGGACAGATTTCTTCAGTGTGCTTATCAACAGAAGATAAAAAATGCTAATGTGTACAGTTGAATGATAAGATTTTGTTTAATGTTCTCTCCTGCAGTTATTTTTATTGTTAAAAATACATTTAGAGCTTGGTAAAAAAAATCTAACTATTTTAAAGCATAGTAGTGTGTTAAAGTTAAATTAAAGATGAGAGTATACTTGTTTGCATTTTGGTCCTACTTCAGGGATGACAAATAAGATCCATTTTTTTAAAAAAAGATTGTGCTTCGTTTGCATCAGAAGTCAGAGAAAGTGTATTGTTTGTTTTTCATCATGCCTTCTAGTTAACATGGGACTCTTGAGATAGGTAAGGCTTTGATGGTTGCCTTTACAGAGTTAGGCTGTGACCATTGTGTCTGAGCAGAGATTTGAATGTGACACATTCTCCCCCAGTATTCTAGATACAGTAAAACCTCGGATAATGCTAAAACTTGGTTCCATAAGTCTTAGTGTTATCCACTTTTTTATGTTATTTGATGGATACACTGGATAACATTAAAATCCTATGGGATGTGTGCGCGTGTGTGTAGACAGACAGACAGACAGACAGACAGACAGACAGACAGACAGACAGACAGACACACACACACACACACACACACACACACACACACACACACACACACACACACACACACTGCATTACCAGAAGTGGCCACTAGAGGCCACTGTATACCGTGTAATTTAATAGGTTAACTTTTTCGTATCTTGAAAAAAAATAGTATCATGAGACGTAATTTTCAATGGATTTCCTTTCATATCATGAAAATTATGTAACTCGAGGCATTCGTAACCCAAGGTACTGTTGTACAGTAAAACACCGGATAACGATTGGATCAGATAATGCTAAAATTGAATAACATTAAGTAATCTGGGGAGGAGAATTGGATCGAATAACGTTAAGGTCCTATGGGATGGATCGGATAACAACCACTAAAGCCTGTGCAGTTACAATGTATCTCTATGGAGCTTTAACGTTATCCGATCCATCCCATAGGATTTTAACATGGATCGGATAACACTAAAAATCGGATAACACCAAGACTTGTGGAACCAAGTTTTAGCATTATCCGGTGTTTTACTGTATGTGCAAAAATCACTGAGTGGCTACTTCTGGATGGAATGATCAGTTAGATGGATTGTTCCATAAGACATTACATTTTTCTGTCTAATGCAATGTTTCCCACTTTTGGTTTTTTTGGACTTCAATTCCCAGAAGTCTAAGTCAATTCCCCAAAGCACTGATCAGCCAATATACTGATTTAGGCTTCTGAGAATTGAAGTCCCCCAGATGTGAAGCACCCCACATTCAGAACCACTGGCCTAAATGTTAGTTATATCCAGATCTTTGCATGTTTCATTAGCTGCCATTAAATTCCACTGGTTTGTTGAGCTTGTTCCCAAAGTATCATGCATAGGATTGCAGTTTTTCATACAGATTACTGAGGTTTACTACAATAATTCAGAAAACAACACAGATAAATCTGATATGTTCATTGGCTAATCCTGATGTTTTTTCTTATATTTATTGTCCATATTCCTGTATAAATTCTGTGATATATCTTAAATATTATGTACTATTTAATCAAATCTTTTCATACCTTTGTATAATGTACAAAAATGTCATAAATTTGAGATGTATGAACCTCAATCAGTAGTATATTTTTTTATAAATACATGGTAGATAACAATATAACATTTACTGCAAGTATGTATCAAGTACAGGTAAAAAGTAAAGTGGATAAAATATACAGTAAACCCTCAAGATACGAAATTAAGTTGTTCTTCTAGGATGTTCGTATCTCAAAAAAAATTGTATGCCCACAGGAATGCATTGAAAACAAAAACAAACCATTCCAAATGTGAGAAATAAGTTTTAATTCTATCTTTTATCTCCTGACCACTAGCCGGGGAGATTGATCAAGGTGAGGGAGAGAAAGGGGGATTTTCTAAGAACACCCCCTCTCCCCTCCAGCCGACCACCAGCTGGAGAGATTGATTGAGGTGAGGGAGAGAAAGGGGGATTCTCTAAGAACATCCCCTCCAGCAGACCACCAGCTGAGGAGATCGAGTGAGGTGAGGGAGAGAAGGATTCTCTAAGAACACCCCTCAGCTCCAGCCAACTACCAGCTGGGGAGATTGATTGGGGTACGGGAGAGGAGGGGGTGTTCTTAGACCTGTTTTGCCTGGTCATGACTCATGGCCTGTATGAGAGTTTGGGAGAAACCAAGGTATTGCAGTCTGGATTAGATTGTTCTTTTCCATGCTGATTGGAAGCTATCCTGGAGAATTAGAGGAGCCAGCCAATTGGATTAAACAGCATTTTAAACCTACTTAATTAACCTACTGAAATGATAAAGTTTTGGTATTTTTAAAAATCAGATTCAAAGCAACTTTAGCACTTTGATTTTAAAAGTTTTTTTTCTATAAATGTGCTACTTCTAACACATTTAGATAACAATGGTGAAGGCATGTATTCACTAACTTTCAGGTTTTTTAAAAATTGGCACTATACTAGTACCCCGGATAACGTTGAGACTTGGTTCCACAAGTCTCGTCGTTATCCGGTTTTTAACGCTGTGCAATGCATTGATCACACAACGTTAAAAAAAGCCCTGTTTCCCTGGAGGCTGCAGCAAGCCAGAATGTCGGGATTTGAACCCTTACTTTTTGGCTTGCTGCACTGGCTGAGGACGTCGGGGAAGCCCAGAAACAGCTTGGATTGAGTCTCCCCACCTTCCTGGACCCGGCTCTAGGGAGGTCGGGAGACCCGATGTGCGCTAATTTTGAAGTTCCCCCACCCTCTTTGCGGCTGCAACAAACCAAAACGTCAGGGTTCTAATCCTGACGTTTTGGCTTGCTGCACTGGCTGAGGACGTCGGGGAAGCCCAGAAACACCTTGGATCGGGTCTCCCCACCTCCCTGGACCCGGCGGGCGGGGGGGTCAGAGACCTCAAAATTGGTAAAAAAAAAGTCCTTTTTTTTTTTTTACCAATTTGGGGTCTCTGATCCCCCTCCCCCGCCGGGTCCAGGGAGGTGGGGAGACCCGATCCAAGTTGTTTCTGGGCTTCCCCGACGTCCTCAGCCAGTGCAGCAAGCCAGAATGTCGGGATTCGAACCCTGATGTTTTGGCTTGCTGCACTGGCTGAGGACATTGGGGAAGCCCAGAAACAGCTTGGATCGTGTCCCCTGCCTGCTCCAGAGAGATCAGAGGACCTGATCAACAGCTGCAGGGTGGCTGGGGAAGCTGACGGGGACTCCCTGTCGGCTTCCCTAGCCACCCGCCCTTGCCTCTGCAGCTGTGGGGTGGCTGGGGAAGCCGACGGGAGAGCCTCCCGTCAGCTTTCCAGCCTCCCCACCCCTGCCTCCGTAGCTGCAGGGTGGCTGGGAAGCTGAATGGAGAACCCCATTCAGCTTTCCAGCCACCCTGCTGCTAAGAACGACGGTATCAGATAACGCTAAAAATCGCGTTATTCAATACAAGATTTTTCCGAAAATCTTGTAACGTTATGCGGTTTTAGCGCTATCCGGTACTAGCGTTATCCGGGGTATTACTGTACTTTGGCACATTTTTGCATACCAATCAGCTGAAACAGTATACATAACATTATTGAATAACAGTGTTGGCTGTTTACCTCTACAGTACAGCAGAAAATAAAATTACAAAGCGATACTATTTTTTCATTTCATTTCAAATTTATACCCTGCCCTGCTCAGGCGAACCTGACTCTAGGTGGCTTGCAAAGTATAAAAGATAACAACATAACAGTCATAAATTCCACATTATCATAATTACAATCATCACAGTATCAGAAATATAAATATACATATCAATAACACAGTAACAATCAGAAAGTATTAATATCACCATAAAATGTTACAAAAATATTACAAAAAACAACAGCAAAAACAAAATCCACATTTACTGAAGCCTGCAATGATTATAAACAAAATCTTACAAAACATAACCAAGAGGAGTCAAAAAAAAAGTCCAAAAAAGAAGGGATCCAGTCCCAGTGAGAGCCCTGCAGCTGTTGGTCCCTCAAGGCCAGCCGGCCGAAAGAGAGTCTGGTGAAGGTGGCGGCGGCGGCAAGGTCTTTAACGCCACCTGGGTCCCACAGCCGTTGCTCCTTCAAGGCCGGCCGGCCATCTGAGGGTGAGTCTGGTGAAGGCGGCGACAGCGAGGTCTTTAACGCCGCCTGGGTCCCGCAGCTGTTGCTCCCTCAAGGCTGGCCGGCTGATGGTAGCAGAGTTCTTGTACCAAGTTTGCTGTTACTTCTTAAGCTGCTCATGTCCACTACAGGTGGGATAGGAGACATTTCTTTGCCTTACTTTCCATGCTGTTGCCTGAAATTGACTAAATCAGCTGCAGGACTGACATGCTCAAGGGCTTCTTAAGGGGTAGCATTTTGAAGCATGAGGACAAATGATTAACTGGATTACTGACAGTGTTCTGAGGACTCTGTTTTTCTGCCAACTATACTTAAAGTTTGTCTATACTGTAAAGGTATTTGTAAAACTTACTATTGCCATACCACTGGGTCTTTGGCAGTATAAGCACCATCTTGTCAGATCACTGTCTTGCTAGCAATGCTGCACTTGCATCCTATCCATTGGCTCCTGGACTGGTTTTAGCATTGCATCTTTAGAGTGTTTTCCCCAAAATGTATGTATGAAGTAAGAAATCAGTGCCTTTGACTCCTTCAGAAGTCAACAGCTTAAAAAATAGAATGATTATTTTGGCAAAGTTTGATTCAGATGTGATCTCTATTTCATTGCCTGTACCGCATGTCCTCATCCTAATTGCCTGCTGCCTTATTCAACTCTGCTCATCCATGAGTTTTGGCTGAACTATAAACTTTAAGCTGGCTGTTCAAGATTGACAATAATTCTGATCTAAGATAGATAGTTACCATTGCTATTTTATTTTGTTTTTGACTTTTTTCAATTTCAGCCTGAGGGAGATAAAGATGAAACCAAACATTAAAGAAAGTAATTTTAATTGTTCCATAAAATAGTGCAACTCGAAATGATGATCTGCAGACTGGTGCTAGTCCATGAGTCATCAGTCACCACTCTTGAAGAAACTGCCAGAAGGGAAGGGAAGATGTTTTCACAAGCCTAACATTGATTTGTCATAACAACACAGTTTACATGTTCCGTGCTCTATGTGTTGCCATATCATGTGAGATGAGGAAATTGTCATACACATTACAAACCTTGTCTCCTGAGGCAACCTACAGCAGAAGCGTGAAGTGGATGTATGACCAACAGGTCACAGAAACAAGAGTTTCTTTGAGATGTAAACATGCAGATGATTTTACCAGTTGAGCAAGTGATCAGTGTAATAAATGAGTGTTTCTTATTTGCTTACAGTTTTAAAATTGGCCTGGTGGTCAACATGGATGTTGTATATTCTTTACAAATCTGGTGTTTAGGTCAATTGATAGGGGATTTTCTTAATTAACATGAATTAAGATGCAGCACTAAAATGCATCTTTTTATGTAACAACCCTGTCTGCTCCTTAGAAGGTCAAATAGTAAAGATGAAGCTAAAGTGCTTTGGACATCAAATGAGAAGAGAGGATTCACTTGAGAAAGCCTTGATGCTGGGAAAGGTGGAGGGCAAAAGAAAAAGGGGGCGGCCAAAAATGAGATGGCTAGATAGTATTGTAGAGACAATGGGCACAGAACTGAGCGAGTTGAGGAGGATGGTGGAGGTCAGAAGTGCCTGGCGGACAGTGGTCCATGGGGTCGCAAAGGGTCGGAATCGACTGCGACTGAACAGCAACAAAACCTCCAACTATTAAAATACCATTTTATAGATGTTTATATGGAGAAGACAAGGATAAAAATAAATAATTTTTATGGTAGAAATAATAAACTAGATTTTGCATTATAGGTTCTAATTCCAGCAGGATACTAGATATAAAGAGATTCATGCTTTATGTGAGTAGTTCTCAGCCTTGGGTTGTATCTAAAATTAGATAGAGTAATCCATGGAAACAAAATGATTTTAGTTATTACCTTACGCCCCATTGATTTTAGTAGATTTTCTCCGAGTTTGACCAAATCTGAGTTCAGTGCCTGTTTCTCTAAATTTGTTACATGACAACTTCATCATTCCAAGCCAACATAGCCAACGGTGAGGAATTTTTCAAGTTGTAATTCAAGCATTTAGGGACCAAGACAAAGTATTACCATAGGTCATTTAGATGTTATACCATCTCCTAGTCCAAGTGTGCTTTATCATACTATGTTTGAAGAAGAAGAAAGTTAAGTCAGACAACTAATCTATCCTAAAACATACTAAAAGTTCATGATGGATATCTATGTACGACTTAAATAATTTCTTGTAGTGCAAGCTTACTTAAATGTGAACCTGTGCATATCTAAATCAAGTACTGTATTGTGCATGAATCTTAAGTATAGTCACGGACATGGTCTGAGAGAACCAAGTTTCACTGCTTACAAATGCATTAAGAAAGAAACCCACTTCATTGGAGTCTTCCCACTATACCTGTGAAGAATTTAGGACTTCTGGCCCTCATACATTTGAAATATCCTGTTACTTAAAAACATTGGCAGGATCCAACTGGACATTTGCAAAGTTTAAAGTCACACTGTGACAGTCTAGAACAGTGTTTCCCAATCTTTGGTTCTTGGACTTTAATTCCCAGAAGCCTAAGTCAATTCTCTAAAGCACTGATCAGCCAGGGTACTGATTTAGGCTTCTGGGAATTGAAATCCACCAGTATTCCGCAAAGCAGTTTGGTCTAGAAATATGGGAGATCCTGCTTGAACATGCATAGTCCTATGCAAGTGAAGATCCCTTTCTGAATATCTGGCTTACATTTGTGCAAGGAGGTTTTGGGTATATTGTGCAAGTGCCAAAGAAGTCAAACTACATGCTTTGACTTGAATAGTTGCTGCAACAGGCTGTCAACCCAGAGTACCGACAGAGGCGTATAAGGTTCATAATTGGTACCTATGACTGAACTATTGGAAGCAGGTATCTCGAGCTTTCTTAATATAAAATGATTTAGATTTTCATATTGGATAATGAGAAGAAAGATTAATAGATATAGGAGTGTAGTCTTTAACAAGTTAGTGATTTTTTTAGACCAGTGGTGGTTAAACTTTTAGAGACAGAGTGCCCAAGGAGGGCACACACCCATCTCCCACACCCCCATTCGGCCTTCCTACCCCCCTGTCGGACCTTCCCACCCCTCAGTCAGGCCTTCCTGCTTCTCTGTTGGGCCTTCCTACCCCTCCATCGGGCCTCCCCCCCTGAGTGCTCCCCACCTTACCTCTCAGTGGCGCAGCACTCACGAAGATGTTAGCCTCTTGCCTCTCCTATGGCAGAGAGGGGTGTGTGGGGAAGTGGTGCTGGCTGTGCTGTGCATGGCAGGGCTTCCCCATGACGGTGTGCATGCCAGGAGAAAGGCTTCTATGTGTCACATCTGGGACACATGTTATAGTCTGGTTTAGGCTATATCAATTATTATTTTTAGACAATTTGAAATTTTTAAATTGTTACTTTATTTTTACATCTTTTCCTCCTTAGGCTAGTGCTAGTATGTATACTATGAATGGGATGGTGTGAGATACAGTAATTAGTTTGGTAATTAAAATTTCAATAGCTGCAAGTTGTGTACTATAGTCAAACCTCGCTTAATGAGCATTTCGCTTTGCAAAAATCTTGCATAACGAGTGGTTTTTTCAAAAAGTGATCCGACTCGCATAACGAAAATTTTTGCTATGTGAGTCAGACTTCCCCCATGGAAACGCTCACATAGTGAGCGTTTCTATGGGGGGAAACTCGCATAACGAAAAATTTTTTGCTATGCGAGTCCGACTCACATAGCGAAAATATTCGCAATGCGAGTCGGACTTTACCTATAGAAAACTCGCATAATGAGTGTTTCTATGGGGAAACTCGCATAACGAAAAAAAATTGCTATGTGAATTTTTCCCCTTAAAAAACTCGTTATGCGAGTTTTTCCATAGGAATTTTTGCTATGCGAGTCTGACTTGCATAGCGAAAAACTCGCATAGCGAGCAGCCTCGCATAACGAATTAAATTCGTTATGCGAGGTATTACTGTATCTATTTTTTGCACATTTAAAAGGCTGTGTATCAGCAAACTCTATCTTGGACAGATTTGTGTGAAATCTTTAACTACATTTACAAAGGATAATGACTTAATTTTCTGTAATTCCCCAAGAATTTTGTATCATTTTGGAAATAGTATTCCGTGTAATGCCATCATAGACAGTAGAATTGTATTGGCTGATTAATTTTAAAGCCACCATCAGGTATATAAAAGTGGGATACTTCCTGGAGTTGTTTGGACATCACTGTATTAATTACTCATTTCTGGTATCCTGGGCATAATAAACCTACTGTTAAGCAAAAATTATAATGAATTTGAAAACTAATCTTAATTTGTGTATACTGTAATGAAAAGAATCAAGATGGTATGTGAGAGAGGTTTACAGGCCTATTCCAGCCAGTAGGCCAGTAATTTCCAGATTTCTGCATATGTAGGTTTCTGCTGTAAACAGCAGCTGGAGATATGCCTTCTTCATAGCTTTTTAGCTAATGGGTTTTGACTTAACAGTTTATCATGGTTTTACAATACCATTTTACCAGTTTCATAATTATGCTGCATTAAATCAATCACGCTCTGTCATGGGGATGTAGGAATAATGTTAAGTTTAACGTTAAGCATTATGATGTCAAGACACAGTAGGCTGAAGTTGTAGATGGAGAGGCATGAGCGGAATTGCTGTGTCCAGTGACAAACCTTGGCTTCATGCAAACAGTTTAGTGAGAATGCAGATAGACTGAGGACTCATGCAAAGCCCCTCCAGGCTGTCATATGTTGAGATACTTTCAGCAACTGGAATCTTTTTTTGAATGTGTAGACTGTCCACATTTAGAAAGAAAGAAAAAGACAGACACACAGAATTCCACTTATTTGGAAAGGTACCAGTGATGGGATATAATAGGTTCTCACCAGTTCGCCAGAACCGGTAGTAACTTTTCCCAGTGTCCCAGAGAACCGGTAGCAGCTTTTGAGGGAAAACCACCTTCGGGGCTTACCTTTTCACTGGTTCCCCACTGCGCATGTGCGCCAAGCACTTGGTGTGTGCATGCAAACCTACAGTGCTTGGCGGATATGCATGGCCTCCTTGCTGTCCTCCCAAGCAGGGAGGAGGAAGAGAAGCTGCTAGCCTGAAGCTCCCTGTAGCCTGAAGCTCCCTATAGCCTGCTCCCCAGGGTAAGTGACTCACCTTTGGACGTGGTGTGTCTGTGTGTATTTTAATGTGTATTTAAGAACTTTACCTATATTGACGTACTACCATAGATCCTAAAAAGGCCTAGCGGCCGGCAGCCCTGGGGTTTTTAAGCAAAGTCTTGGAGTTACCTCATCAGTAAGCTACACCTATGCTGTTCCAATTGCTGTTCCAATTGGAGAACCCTTAAGGAGGTACAGCTGTTTTAAATTTACATTAAGGCATATTATCCTAGAGAACCGGTACGATGACCATATCCATCTTGCAACATGGTGCTGCCCAGGCACTTAATACTAACAGGTAAGTGATGGGTTTGTGTTTGGGGTGGGTGGGTGGGTTAATTTATGTTTGGGGTGGTTGGTTGGTTGGGTGTATTTTAATGTAATGTAATTATATTTTATTTTACGGGTTTGTGTTGTGGGTAGGTGGGTGGGTTGAGGTGTGTGTGTGTGTGTGTGTGTGTGCGCGCGCGCTTAATTTTATTTTATTATTATTATTATTTTATTTTGTCCCGCCCATGATGTCATGACGTCATGACGTTAGCTCTGCCCATGCTGTGATGATGTCACGGTGGGGTAGTAAAACTTTTGACATCCCACCACTGAAAGGTACCCAGATTATTAGAAAGAAACATGGATACTACTGCAGGTAACTACCCAGGTAACTTTGGGTGGGCTAAATGTATGGTGGAACAGCCTCTTTGTGCCCTACTGGGGTTGGGGGTTGGGTGCTGGGTGTTACAGTCCAACAGCTGGAGTGCCAGTTTCCCATTCCTGATTTATGGCAGCAACTCTGGGCACTACAGTGACTTGAAAATTTACAGTTTACTTCTAAATTTAGCACACAGGTTAATAGCACCACCGTCTGGTATGGAAATGTCAGGGTTGCTATCTGATGCTGTTTCATTTCTGGAAACATAACTAAGTTGCAGTAAAAGTACCTGACCTAGTACTTTCAGTTTTACATACTCATAATGAACCAGAAAACCCAACAGAAAATCTATTAATTGTGTAGTACGTTACTTTGGGCTACATAAACTTTCAGGTTAGGTTAACTGGTTAGTTGAGAAATGTTGTTTGGAGTGTCTCACATTTAGTGCTGACGCTGCTTTTTACATGCCTATTTATGGTCAGGAACCTCTGCACTTAATTGCAGAATGTTTTCCTTGATTGTCAGCGAAGCACACATCAAAGTCATCTCTCAAAATACGTTGAATAAGGAAATACCACAAACATATTTGTGGTCAGTGCAAAATGTGAGAATCAAATGAACAGAGACTTTGTATGGAAACAGCAAATAAAAGTGTAGGATCCATAGCTAGTTGAACAAAATGATGTTCTCAAAACCAAAAATGAATAAAAATTACAATAACATTTTTATTATTTATTACATGTATAACCTGCCCATCTGGGATATTTCCCCACTCTGGGCGGTGTACAACATAATAATAAAAATATTTACAATAAATTTTTTTAGACAAATTGAATAAAATTGTAAATATCAAGAAAACAAAAATAACATCCACACCTTTTTTAAAAAGTGCCAGAAATGTAAAACCTATTGATGATGGGAAAAAATAAAACTTAATGCTTGGTGGTTGGCAATATATCCTTAAAAGGGAACAATATTAGTCGTTTTATAAATATAGTACAGTCAGAGATTGAACCTGGTCCATCTCAACTGGAAAAGAGTTCCACAAAGTTGGTTCCGCCAACGAGAAGGCTCTTCAAGGGCTTTCTTGTTAATCTCAGGGCTGGCACTTAGAGCTGCGCCATGTTGGATGAATGAGTGGTGTGGGCTGATGTTTTGAGGGGAAGACATTCCACCAGGTTCTCATGAAATCGTGCTGAATTGAACAGTTTTCATAGCAGATTTCTTGAATAACTATTGACAGTTGGCCATGCTGGTTAGGTATGATGAGAGTTGTCATCTGACACTGCCGAAAATTAGATTACTCAAACACTGGGCTCCTCCAGTTACATTTTATACTTCTTTCATCCTGTTTCTCTTGGGAGTTTTGTCTGCTCTCATCTGCTGATTTCTATGTTCCTGGGCCTGCATCTTTTTTTCAGTGCATTGTCGTGTTATGTAAGGGAGGCAATGAGGAACAAGGTTTTGTTTTTTGTCTCATTGCCCAAATCCTACTTCGATGGATTGCATTCCCCACAAGTATTAACTCAAATGCTGCAATACAGTAAAGATTCAAGATTTAAAACCTGTTATGGACCAGGCAAATAGCACCAATACATTTTTACATGCAGTTGTAAGAAACTGCCTGATTTTGTGTTACTCCTGTTTGCATTTGCTTTCTTTCCATTTTTTAGTAACCAGAGCAACATGTTTCCACCAGCTACATGGGACAAATGAATTTTATGTATGTGTTGGCACTGAGCTGTTAAAATACCTCTTCCAAAATGTTAAATAATGTAATAAACACATTTTGCATTAGATCTTGTCCTCCTCTGGGTGGTTAACATTTTTATTGGGAATATATGAGCATTTAAGAGGATGTTTTTGGAGGGTACTCTTCAAAGAACTGTATTTTACCTAGGTAGACTGTCAGTTCCACAGAAACATCTAGTTGCCCTGTCATTTCATATTACTTTAGGAAAAGCTGAAACAGTGTTCTAATTATTTATATTATACAATTTGGGATCAAAATTGCTGGGAGAAACATCAACAATTTGAGATATGCAGATGATAACACCCTAATGGCAGAAAGTGAGGAGGACCTAAAGAAGCTCCTAATTAGGTTGAAAGAAGAAAGTGAAAAAGCTGGCTTGAGACTCAATATAAAGAAAACCAAGATCATGGCAACAGGCCCTATCAGTCACTGGAAAATAGGTGGAGAAGAAGTAGAAGCACTGACAGATTTTACTTTCTTGGGATCAAAACTCACTGCAGATGGTGATTGCAGCCATGAAATAAAAAGGCGACTGATTCTTGGGTGGCAAGCGATGAGAAACCCGGGGAGCATAGTGAAAAGTAGAGACATCACATTGCAAACATGGCAATGTACGGTTGTGAGAGCTGGACCATTAGGAAAGCTGAGCGTAGAAGAATAGATGCCTTTAAGATGTGGTGTTGAAGGAGAGTTTTGAGAGTCCCCTGGACAGCGAGGAGAACAAATAGGTCAATCTTAGAAGAAATCAACCCAGAATGCTCCTTAGAAAGTCAAATTGTAAAGATGAAGCTAAGGTACTTTGGACATCAGATGAGAAGAAAGGATTCACTTGAGAAAGCCTTGATGCTGGGAAAGGTGGAGGGCAAAAGAAAAACGGGGCGGCCAAAAATGAGATGGTTAGATGGTATTGTAGAGACAGTAGGCACAGAACTGAGCGAGTTGAGGAGGATGGTGGAGGACACTGCCTGGTGGGCAGTGGTCCATGGGGTCGCAGAGGGTCGGAGTTGACTGTGCGACTGAACAACAAACAAAATTATGCTTTTGGCTTATTTTTTAACCTTGAAGAAAAACCTTTAAATTAGCACAAGGCTTTTTTTTTTTTTGCTCATACAAGATGTCCTGGGTATGTACTTGTGTGATAAACACATTCACTGACACAGGTGGGTCTTGGTTATTGTGGCTGTTGTGAGAATGAAAACTACTATCAGTCTGAAACTTACTAGCTGCTTCTCTGCAATACATATACACATGTTGGTGCCTCCTTTGGGACACTGAACAGCTCATTTTGACTAGAAATTACAGTGTATGACCAATCTCTTCAGCTTTTAAAAGCAGCAGCACTATTTGAGAGCAACAGGACTTTTGCTTGGAAATTCCCTTAAGTAACTTCTGTTTAGGGAATAACCTTTTTTTAAATAATTAATTCTTACTTAGGGAATCCTTTAAAATAACATGCAAAAGTGAATATCTCTGGGTGGCTAGTGTAAATGAGTCCACATCTCATCATAAAGGTGAAAGTTTAGGAAATTAGGAAGTAGAATTTTTTTTGAATAGTAGCTGTGTTAATCTGTGGTTCAGGCATATCAGAAAACAAAAAAGTAATAAAACAAAAATACTGTAGCACTTTAAAGACTAACTAGAACAGAGAAATTACAAGACTAGAATCGAAAGAGAGACAACAGAAATAAAATACATCCATCTGTTGGACACCCATCACAAAGGCTTAAATATTAGCCAAGGGTTTTTTGGGACATTATCAAATTTGATACACCGATTGCTATATGCTGATAGATATTTTATATATTATATTTTTGTGTTTTATACCACCTTCATGCCAATTCTCTTTTACAACTTGAGTAGAACAGGAAATGGCCAGGTAGCAGTAAACAAGTGAGAGGTTAAATCAGAAACCAGACAGGGTTTACTTCATACCTTTGAGATTGAAAGGGAGACATTTAAAACTAATCTGAATAATCTATTGTTACTGATAGCTGTAGGAAGCTGTATTGTTATGCTTGCTTGTCTGTCATTCTGCTTGAGCAAACCCTTCTCCCTTTAACCCCTGCATTTGGTGTATATAAACCATACCTGTAAGTTTTACTCCTTGTATGAGAAAGTGGACTTGATCCACAAAAGCTAACAATAAAAATATAGCAGTTAGTATTTAAAGTGCTACAGTATTTTTGTTTTATTACTTTTTTGTTTTTGTTTTCTGATAGGAAGCAGAAGAATCTAGAACAGTGTTTCCCAACTTTTGGTTTTTGGATTTCAATTCCCAGAAGCCTAAGTCAATCCCCCAAGGGACTGATCAGACAATGTACTGACTTAGGTTTCTGGGAATTGAAGTCCCCCTGTGGGGCATGTGTCCCACGTTGGGAACCACTGATCTAGAAGGTACATCTGCTGAGCATCTGCCAGGAAAGACCCACTCAGCAGGAGCATCCCCTGGGAAAGCCACGGTTGGCCACAGGCTGCCGCTGCTTCTGCCACCTCAATCCTTGTCCCCTCCACTTGGCTTGGTGTGTCCCTAAAGGTGCTCTGTAGCAGGGTGGATGTTGCGGAGGGGAGAATGATTGAGGTGGCAGAAGCAGCAGCTAGAGCGAGGGCGTGCACTGGATGGTTTGGTGTCTTGGGCCATATCCAGCCCAGGAGCTGTAGCTTGAGGTTCCCTGAGTTAGAAAATTCTAGGCTTCTAAAAAATTGGAACAATATAATGGTTCAAAATATCATGCAAGTTGGAGATTAATTGTCTGTGGGGTCACATTTAAGAGATAAAGTCATGAACTGAGTTAGAAACTAAAGCTTAATTCCATGTACTGTATGTTGAAAAGTGGACTTGGTCTACAAAAATTAACATTAAAACACAGCAGTTAGCACATTGTTTAAAGTGCCAAAATGATTTTTGTCTTGTTTACTCTCTGATATGCTTGAAACACAGACTAACACAGCTACCATTTCAACAATTTGTTCCGTAACTTAGTGGCTGAAATTGAACTGTATATGGCAAGCAGAGTAGGTCTGTAAAAACATTGGGGAAACTGCCATAAATTAAATTGATTCAGTCAGCTGGCTCACAAATTACTATGGGATTTTTGCCAATAAAGGTTACTACAGAGTGTGTCTGCACTACTTATTTACAGCAGTGTGTCATGTTTTTAACTATTATGACTTCATCATAAGTAATTTGGGATTTGTAATTTGGAGAGGTATGCAGAATCCCAGAGAGCTCTATTGCAGTCCACTGAGTTATAATGCTAGAGTTCTGGTAACAGATACTGGTCAAAGATTAGAGCAATGCCTGTTCTTTACAGTCTGGGAAAATTAAAAAAAAGATATAGTTTCTAAAAAATAAATTAAAACATTCAATGATATTAAGTTAACTACTTCTTTGAAGTGGCTTCTGTTAGTGAAACAGGGTAGGGCATGGATTCTCCACCTGCGGCCCACAGCACCATTTCATGTGGCCCTCTACTGCCTAGACCACATCAGGAAGTGCCATGTGGTTGAGGAAGGGCAAAATGGCCATCCGGCCCCTGAAGCTGTCTGAGGGAGTGTGACCTGGCCCCCAGCTTTAAAAGGTTGAGAACTCTTGGGTAGGGAGTAATATTCCTTTCAACTTGAACAGCCTCAAAGTCCCTCCAGAACATATGTTATAGTCCCCTTGGAGAAAAACGGGGTAATAAAGATCTGGCATACAGGCAGAATTGTCTGCTTATGTGAAATTGGATTTCCCTTAGTATTTTGTCAGAAATTATGTTTAGCATGAAAGAACCAGCACATAAATTTCAATGCCGTATTCTTTGCTCATGTAGATATTGTTTTTGCGTCAACTATTACTTGAATAGTTATAGAAGTCACTATTATAGGAATTGGAAGCTGTTTTCTTAAGAGGTTATTCATGAATGCATCTGATTGCACTGAATGTTTGCTTGTTTTCTATGCTATAAATAATACTTGTATATTTTCTCCAGGAAAAATTCGAGATTCCCAGGCAACTAGAAGTGAATCTGATTTTGTGGCAAAAGTTACCAAAATGACTG
Source organism: Furcifer pardalis (assembly GCA_030440675.1). Lineage (NCBI taxonomy): Eukaryota > Metazoa > Chordata > Lepidosauria > Squamata > Chamaeleonidae > Furcifer > Furcifer pardalis. The sequence continues at coordinate 91,809,508 of CP126890.1, read as the reverse complement.
TATCTGGAAAGAAACAAGCTACTGGTTTTGAAGTGCCATGGTAAGTCTTCAATTTTCTCAAGGTATGCTTGCATCCTAGTGCTCTTTTTTAGTCCAATTTAACAGAGATTATGTCTTGAAATATGCCACAAAACTAAGTATCATATCTTCTTCTTTGACTCATAATTGCTTTCAGAAGAATCCACCTTGCATGTGTGAGTTTTAAATTTTTTTCACTCTGAGTAGCATAGTCAAAACAGCTGGTAGTATCAAACAGGTTGTCCTGTTTCCTAGGGATTACTTACAAGTGTAATTTTGCAGATTTGTAGCTGGAGGGAGTTGGACAACAGCTCCCAGAATTCTCTGGGCAGCATTTGAAATCTTTGCTAAAGAGTAGTACTCTGCTGAATCATAGTGCTAGAGCACTCAAAAAGGGTCTGTTTTGAAGCTTTGTGCATAATAAGCTGTTGAAAGGTAAATCATCAGAGGGATGGTAAAAATAGGATTTTTGGCATTAGTCTTGTTCCTGATATGGCGATAGTCTGAATCCTATGTATATTCAGCATTACTGTATTATACAGTGAAATTTCTGTCCAGAGATTTGACTATGTTTACTGTAGATCAGGATTGGCCAAACTTTTTAACCTGCAGGCTGGTGACATGTTTGAGTGGGACAGTCATGTGGTTCCTCCCACTGTAAAGTGCATCCGCAGCTGTCATGGGTGCATTTATGCAGCATTTTTGCACATGCACAGGGGTGTTTTTGCATGCGTAGGTGCTTCCACTTCTGATAGTGGTGAGGGTGGTGGGGGCCAGATGATTTGGCACTGTGAGCCTTATCCAGCCTGTGGGCCATAATTTGGCCACCCCTGCTGTAGATTATGCTGGCCAGATAGCTCAGTGGTCTGGGTATCAGGAGAGGTTGGGAGTTCAATTCCCCACTGTGCCTGCCAAGAGAAGAACCACCCTGTGTGGTCATAGGCAAGCAACATTGTCCCAGGATCTCCCAGAAAAAGGAAATAATAAACCACTTCTGAGTATTCTCTATCTAGAAAATCCTGAAAAGATTGCTGTAAATTAGAATTGACTTGACGGTGATGATGATGATAATTATTTAGAACAAGAGTAGGCATTCACCAGAGGTTTAAGGGCCACATGTACCCAACTCCTGGACCTTGGAGTGCAGAAGTTGTGTTTCCTCTTACACTCTTCATTTTTGGTATAGTATTTTAAAATGTTACATGCATTTTTTATAAAAAGGTACCCTGAGACCTGTTTTGTTTCTTGACTCGTATTAATATGCAGACTTATGAAAAATTATTAGCTATAAGGATACAAGAGTAGTCCTGATAGCCTATCATATTACATTAGGCTTTCCAGGAGTTTATGCTGTTTGCTGTACAGTTTAGAAAGTTATGTTCAATAAGAGTAGAAATAATAAACATCTGGTTGTATTCAAGCTATATATACTCCTGGGAGCACTTAATATAATTTTTCTACTCATGATTTTAGGGACATGACTCAGACACCCTAACTTCAAACTTCACTAAACTTGTAGAGGGTTGAAAAGAGAGTCAACAGAATATACTCTCCAATTTGTGTGTACTTGGGGACTGAGTTATGCCTCCCCAAATCACTGAATGTTCCCCAAACCAGCTGGTCCTGGCCTAAGACTTTTGCAGCACTGATGACATCTAGATATATTTTCTTTTTACTAGCCAAACAGTATGAATGGCCACAAGTGGAATGCTAGAAATGGGGACTTGCATGAAGGAGTGTTTGTTTTGGTAAACATTTGGTTTTCTAATTTTGGACCTGCTAATGCTTATCAGCATTGTAAAGAGAACTGGAACACAGATGTGCAAAATTGCTTTTGACACTATTTTGCAGAGTTGTGATATAATTTGCTTCTCACTAGTCATAGTCCTTTCTATTTCAAGCTTATTCTGTTATTGAATGCGTGGAACAAGGTTGAATAGAAGACAGAATGTAGTTCACTTGGTTTGACTAATTTTTTATAAGCCACCCTTATCTATTCATTGCTGGCATTCTTGCAAAGAACACTGGACTAGCTGCACCTTAGACCAGGGGTGCCTGAACTATGGCTTGTGGGCCAGATCCAGCCCCTGACACCAATTCATCCGGCCCAAGCCACTCTCGTTGCTCCTGGAAGTGGAAGTAAAATGCGCCCAGATGGGTGGGTTTTACTTCCACTTCCAGGAGCAATGAGGGTGGCATGGTTTGGATGAATTGGTGTTAGGACTGGATCTGGCCCATGGGCCATAGTTTGGGCAGCCCTGGTTTAAACAGATAAAATGGCAGCCTAAAACCTATCTCATCCTGTTGCAAAACAGATTGCAAAATGCGTTTTACTTCCACTTCCAGTGGGAGGAACCACGTGACCGACCCACTGAACCACATGACCAGCCCGCTGAACCACGTGACCAGCCTTCAGCCCGAAAAGTTTGGACACCCCTGCCTTAGACATTTAAGTTTATGTACAAATTACAGAGGAATTGACAAGATAAAACACTATTTTGTTATCTTACTTGGAGGTGGGGGTAGCTTAAAAGTTGTCCACCAAGGAGTCTCATCTAGTAAAGGCAGTTGAAATCAGCAAAAATGAAGAACTTAACAAGTGTTCTTTGAAACCGGACTTAAACATGAAGTGAGATATATTGTGATGTCAACACGTGATATCAACATCTAAACAACTATACAGATGACTGTCAGGTGATCATTTAACATGGTGTGAAGATAACCATTGAAAGGTTCTCTGTAAGGTTGTGGTCAGGCGAATCTTGATTCAGTTTATGTATCTCATCTGGGTTGATATGTGAGTGCCATGGTGAGCCACTGATGCCTTAAAACAGGAGTTCTCAACCTTTGAAAGGGTCACGCTCCCTCAGACAGCTTTGAGGGCTGGACGGCCATTTTGTCCTTCCTCCACCAAATGGTACTTCCTGGTGTGGTGGAGCAAGTGGGGGGGGGGGAGGGGCGGCACATGAAATGGTACTGTGGACTGCATCTGGCCCACAGGCTGGAGGTTGAGAATCCCTGTCTTAAAGTTTTAAGCAATGTGTGAAATTAACTTTCTTTTGTTCAATACTATTTGAGCTTTTCTTCTCTTAAATGCCATCTTTGCTTTCTCTAGTGTGACAGTAGAAGAGAATGGCCATAGCACTTTAATATCACAGAAAGGACTCTCAGCTGGTGATGCTAATGCCAGTTTTGGGGTAGCAGAGATTCTGCCCAAACCTACTCCTCTGTCCCAGACTGTTCCAACATCCGAAGAACCAACAGTTGCACCAATGCCAGTAAAAAGATCCGGAAAAGCAAAACAGCAAATAGATGTGAAAGCTGAACTTGAGAAAAGACAAGGAGGAAAACATCTGCTTAACCTTGTGGTAATAGGTAATACTATGTAAAAATGAAAATAAATACACGTCAGTAGTTCATTTCCTTTCTGTCAGGTGCCATATAATGCCTAACATCAGGGCATCAGTAATACTACCATAGAGATTTCTTATTCTTAGGACATGTTGATGCGGGAAAAAGTACCCTAATGGGTCATTTACTTTATCTTCTGGGAAATGTGAACAAACGAACTATGCACAAATATGAACAGGAATCCAAGAAAGCTGGAAAAGCATCATTTGCTTATGCATGGGTCTTAGATGAAACAGGAGAAGAAAGAGAGAGGTAAACAATGTTTCCATTTGGTTTGAATTGTTTTCAGTAGTAGTGGCAGAAGCATTTTTCTTTTGCAGGATAAGTAAATCAAAGCATGAACAAATGTGAATGCATTTTTAACCGATAGAGATATTTAATGCTATGATTTTCATAACTATTAATCCTTTATTATAGAAGCAAGGATTTACAGGTAGGACAGTAATTTTGCAAATTCATTGTATTGCCTGCTAAGGAACTTAATGGGTACTGAGAAGTTTAATGTCATTCTTCTTTGCTTTGGGAATGTGTGTCCTTTGTAACATGACTAGTTTTATGTGATAAAACCACAGATGGTTTTACTTTTGATAAGGTGGCAGGTTTGGGGGGGGGTCTCTGACACGTAGTTCAAAGTAATAGCTCAGCACGTTCTTTTTCATAATTCTTGGTGGAGATATCATAAAAAAGTACTGTCCTTTCATTCATATAAGGCATTTTGCCCAGTTTATTTCTGTCTAAAAGTATGAGAATGATTTTTTAGCTTTAGTTCATCACCATTGGATGTATTAGGGAACGACTGTAAATAACATATTATGTACCTGTGCTTAACTTTTAGGGGAGTAACAATGGATGTAGGTATGACGAAATTTGAGACAAAAACAAAAGTAATCACATTAATGGATGCCCCTGGCCATAAAGACTTCATTCCAAATATGATCACAGGAGCTGCACAGGTAAAAAAACCCTGTTAGTATCTGTCAAATATGAAGAAATCATCTGTTGAATTGGTTTTTGCCATGCTTTGATTTGGTCAAGCCTCTTATTTCCCTTATTTTTTTGTTGTTCAGTTGCACAGTCGATTCTGACCCTTTGCGACCCCATGGACCACTGTCCGCCAGGCACTTCTGTCCTCTACCATCCTCCTCAACTCGCTCAGCTTTGTGCCCATTGTGTCTACAATACCATCTAGCCATCTCATTTTTGGCCGCCCCCTTCTTTTGCCCTCCACCCTTCCCAGCATCAAGGCCTTCTCAAGTGAATCTTCTCTTCTCATTTGATATTCAAAGTACTTTAGCTTCATCTTTATAATTTGACCTTCTAAGGAGCAGTCAGGGTTAATTTCTTCTAAGATTGACCTATTTGTTCTCCTCGCTGTCCAGGGGACTCTCAAAACTCTCCTCCAACACCACATCTCAAAGGCATCTATTCTTCTGCGCTCAGCTTTCCTAATGGTCCAGTTCTCACAACCATACATTGCCACCGGAAATACCATTGCTTTGACTATACGAATTTTTTTTTTTTTTTTGCAATGTGATGTCTCTACTTTCAATATGTTCCCCAGGTTTCTCATCGCTTGCCTCCCAAGAATCAGTCGCCTTTTTATTTCATGGCTGCAATCACCATCTGCAGTGAGCTTTGATCCTAGGAAAGTAAAATCTGTCACTGCTTCTACTTCTTCCCCATCTATTTTCCAGGGACTGATAGGGCCTGTTGCCATTATCTTGGTTTTCTTTATATTGTGTCTCAAGCCAGCTTTTGCACTCTCTTCTTTCAACCTAGTCAGGAGCTTTTTAAAGTCCTCCTCACTTTCTGCCATTAGGGTGGTATCATCTGCATATCTCAAATTGTTGATGTTTCTCCCGGCAATTTTGATCCCAAATTGTGATTCCTCCATTCCTGCATTGCGCATTATGTGTTCTGTGTATAAGTTGAATAAGCAGGGTGACAAAATGCAGCCTTGTCTTATTCCTTTTCCTATTCTAAACCACTCTGTCATTCCGTATTCTGTCATAACTGTTGCTTCTTGATTCATGCACAGGTTTCTCATATGGTACAATATGTTTCCCAATATGTTTCCCTCCAACTTTAAGATGATTAAAGAGAAGCAAATATTTTTCAGACATTTATCTTGTTGTGAGAGGGAATAACGAACCTCTGCAGGATCTTATTTTCTCAACATGATGGTTGTAGCTATGCTATTGGGTTCAAAGTGATCCAGATGTTTTTCATGAGAGAAGAAAGGAACAAGATTCCAAAATAAGTGGCTGAGCACTATATTTTTCATGATTACCAAATGACAGTGAATACACTTTTAACCACGATTATCCTTCCTTAGGCTGATGTAGCAGTATTAGTGGTGGATGCCAGCAGGGGCGAGTTTGAAGCTGGATTTGAGACAGGTGGGCAGACACGAGAACATGGCTTGTTGGTTCGATCCCTAGGAGTGACACAGCTGGCAGTTGCTATCAATAAAATGGATCAGGTATTTTCTTAACTTTTTCTTATAATCACATGTGAACAGAACATGCACATGTGGGTGCCACAAGTCCTGGGGTTGGAAATCTAGATCCAGCTTTTTGGTCTGTAAAAATATTACAGATGTATGGTGCCTTCCTTTTGTTTCCTAGAAATTAAGCCCTTGTAGTTTAACAGAAAATCTTAGTAAGTGAATATGTGTTACTGTTAGCTGGGTACATAAAATCCATCCATGCATTCCTAGAACTCAAACGTTATTCTGTCTTTGACCCTAGAGAATACGTAAAGTGCTTGAATTTTCTATGCGAGTTTTCCCCATCGAAACGCTTGTTATGCAAGTTTTTCCATAGGGAAAAGTCCGACTCGCATAGTGAAAAATTCATTATGTGAGTCTGACTCGCATAGCGAATTTTTCGCATAGCGAGCAGCCTCGCAGAATGCATTAAATTCGTTATGCGAGGTATGACTGTACCTACCAGTAGATTAAATCCCTACTTTGCCATGGAAGCTCACTGGGGATGAGGACTCAGTAAAACTACTCCTTAAATATCTTGCTTACTTTGAAATCCATATTAGGGTTATTATTTACTTGTCTCATTGTTTTCAAAAGTTTTTTAAGTAGTACCTTGCAAGGGTGGAAGGCATTTCTATTAACAGTTTGATCCTCTGAGTTCCACTGATTTTCCTGCCTTTTGCATTACATCACATGTTGTCCTATTAGCCTTAAGGGTGTGTTTTGCAGATATAAAGATCCAAAGCAGGAGGAGAGGTAAAATCAAACCTAGTGGGTTTCGCTGATTACTACAGAACTTGTATACGTGTCTCAATTTTGTAATCCTTTGCAACTGTCCTATGAAGTAGGTCATACTAAGAAAAAGTACCGTATATGCCGGCATACAGGGTGACTTTTTCACCCCCCAAAAAATGCCTCCAAGTGGGGGGTCATCTTGTCTACCGGGTGCATGTCATTTGGGTTCCCAAATACTTACCGGGGCTTGGGCAGCAGCTCCGGGGAGACCGTTGAATCCTTCCCCGCCACCTTCTTGGAAGATCCCGCCCTAAGCTCTCCTTCGCCCAATCAGGGGAAAGGACAGGTCTTCCTGCGCGGTTCCTGTCCTTTCCCCTATCGCGGTTCTTGTGCAGCGGCGGAGCAACCGCCCACACGGCTGGGGCTGCTTCTCGTGCCCGCGGCAACCATCCGCACGACCACATTGAAACTCGCCTGCATTCAAACTCGCCCACGTTCAAACTCACTCACATTCAAACTCACTCGCATTCAAACTCGCCCGCATTAAACTCGCGCCCGCAGCAACCTGATTGGCTCCTCCGTCTCTTCGGGAAGATCCCGCCCCAAGCTCCCCTTCACCCAATCAGGGGAAAGGACAGGTCTTCCTGCGCGAAAATATATCGTAATATTTTCTGAACAAAGCATATCAGAGACTAAACAAAACAACATCAAAAAACTTGTGGCACCTTAAAGACTACGGTAACTCTTGTATTTGCTCTTTTGCATGTGTGGAAGGTGTGCGGAAGAGGGGGTGGTCTTATATAGCGAGTATATAACAAACTCTATATTTTGAGTGGAAATGTTGGGGGGTCGTCTTATCTACCCAGTTGCCTTGTGCACCGGCATATACGGTACTTGTTTCATCATAGTCACATTTACACATGAGTTTGCTGCATTCATAGAAGCAACCTTTAAACCACTCTACAGCATTGTTTCAAAAATCTTTGCCCTAAAAGTTAGCATCTTATATTTTATTCTTAAAAAGTAGTCATCAACTGTATTGCTTTTGAGTAAGCTACTGGTTGGGGTATTGTTGTTTATTCAGAAAATCTTACTATTGTGCCAGTTGGTGAAATTCTTTGAAGGAAAAACTTGTTACTCATAGCAGACGTTCAACATACAGTAATACCTCGGATAACGTTTACCTCGGATAACACTAAAATCGCATAACGTTAAGTAATCTGGGGAGGAGAATTGGATCAAATAACGTTAAGGTCCTATGGGATGTATCGGATAACAACCGCTAAAGCCTGTGCGGTTACAATGTATCTCTATGGAGCTTTAACATTATCCAATCCATCCCATAGGATTTTAACATGGATCGGATAACACTAAAAATCGGATAACACCAAGACTTGTGGAACCAAGTCTTAGCGTTATCCGAGGTATTACTGTACTTCCAACTGAGTAGCTCTTTTTCTTAGGAGGTCTTCATGTTGCTTTGTGAAAGGGTTTTCATTTTTAATAGGGATAATTTCTGAATGCTGTCTTATTTCTCTAATCACATGGTTGTTGTTTTTTTATTTCTGATGTTTTAAAAAATATAGGTCAATTGGCAACAAGAAAGGTTTCAGGAGATTGTCAGTAAACTTGGGCAGTTCCTTAAGCAAGCTGGTTTTAAGGTAAAGAAATCAATACATCAATTCAGATGATTGCATTAAAAAGCTGATTTGAAGTGGCCATCTCCATTATTTTCACAAATCGGCTTAAGATGATATACACTGGAAATATAGAAAATATATCTTCATAATCCTGGACATGTGTGCCTCATTCTAAAAGTATGATGAAATAATTTTTAAGCCAGAAATGCTGCTTATGAGAAACTGTATAACTTCAGTGTTGATGATGAAGAAACTGAAATTGTTAAAAGTGTTGTATACTTTGTTTCGATCATCAGTCTAAATGGAGACTGCAGCCAAGAAATCGAAAGAAAGCTGAGACTCAAAAGCACAGCAATGAAGAAATTAGAAAAGATCATCATATATAAGGATGTGTCACTGGAGACCAAGAGCAAAATCATCCATATTACTGTATTCCCAGTTATTGACATGAACACTGTTCAGTGGAAGCCAATAGGGGAAAATTATTTCATCCAAACTATGATGCTGGAGTGAATGCTTGCTGGATACTGCAGATAGCCAAAAGGATAAATAAATGAGTCCTAGCTCAGATCAAGTCTGAACCCTCTATGGAAGCAAAAATTATGAAGATGAGGCTGTCATATTTTGGGCATGTCCAGAGAAGACAAGACTTAATAGAAAAGACGATAATGCTGGGAGCTTGAAGACAATAGGAGAAAAGAGAGAACAAATATGAGAATATGAGGTGGATTGACTCTATAAAGGAGACCACAACCTTGAATTTCCAAAAGCCAATCAGAATTAAAGCTAAAAATTTTGGAGGTCACTTATTTATAAGGTCACTATAAGTTGGAGGTGATTTGATGGCACATAGCAACACCATATATGTGAGCATGTACATGTACATATAAATATATAATGTCTGAAAATGGTTTTCAGCTCTACAAAAGGTTTATTATTTATTTATTTGAATTTCTTTTCCAACCTACTCACATGGGCAATTCAGGGCGGATTACAACCGATCAAGTAAACCATATAAAATACAATTAAAACACTAAAAACAATTTAAAACAGTGTCTCGTTCCTTTAGATAAAGGAGAGGGAGGGTGGGTATATATAAGATGATAAATAAGCCAGCGGGGAGGGGTCAGTGAACCCTTGATTAACCCTTGGTTAACTTGATCCAGGCTTCCTTGGAGAGTGGGTGGCAATATAAATCTGAACAAATAAATAAATTTGTGTGGATTCACAGGGGCTTGGGCTTCTGGGAATTGAAGTCCAAGAACATCTGGAGTGCCAAGGTTCACCATCACGGTGATAGATGATACCACTCTGCAGATTTTTAAAGACCTCTGTGAGTGATGAATATGCTGGATTGTTGCATGTTATATTTTCTAGAACAAATCAGTGTCTCTTTCATTTCCTCTGCATTTGAAAGGCTTGTTATTAACTTCAGTAGTTGTTTAAATAGTTTTAAGGCTGTTGTTTGTTTTGTGTCTTCCCTAAGAAATCTATCAATCTTAGCCCAAGTTTTAAAATCTTGTAAGAAATATTAAAAGTTACTTGTCATTTTCTCACTATACATTAAACATTTCTCTCATCTAGGAATCTGATGTAGCTTATATCCCTACAAGTGGGCTTGGTGGTGAAAATCTTGTCACAAGAAGTCAATCTAATGAGCTGACCAAATGGTACAAAGGAAAATGCTTGCTGGAACAGATTGGTAGGTATATAATTCTATGCTTTTTAGAGCTGTTCCAAAATACAGCAGGGTGGTCCAAAAACATTGTACAGAATCCAGGTGAAGACATACACTAGTATAAATCCTTTGGTGGCAAATTGCAAATTTAGTGACAAATTGCTACAAGTGAAGAGAGCAAGGTTTGCATTCGTTGTTGTGAATATATATTTTAAGTACCCTCATTTTAACTTCTCGCTGTGCTATGCTGGCCTTGGACCATAATAAAGATTGATTTGATTTGATTTGATTTCTTGTTGTGCACAACAGTGATCTGTAAAAACAATTGCAGCCACTCATATCTTAGCTAGCAGGCTGTTGTTGTTTTCTTTTTCTGTAGATATTTATGATGACATACTTTTTCAGGCAGGCATAATTAATAGGATTCTGCCCATCATATATGTTGCTTTAAATGTAGGATATGTATTAACAGAACCCATTGGTGTATTTACAGATTCTTTTAAGCCTCCTCAAAGATCAGTGGATAAACCATTCAGATTATGTGTATCGGATGTCTTCAAAGGTAAGTAGTATGTGCAAATATCTTTTAAAATGAAACTGGCTTCTTGGTTCCACATAATAATTCCATATAGTTATTTAACCTGCCTTGTAACAGTTTTGCTCATTCCCCTAAACTTATCGTGCTTGCTTCCATAAAACTATAGTTATGCCAAGCCACCCAGAGTCACATTGTCGAGTTGGCGGCATACAAATATAAATATAAAAAAATATAAAAGTCATCACTTAGCTTGTGACACTGCATAGGAATAACAAGCTATATGCATTGTTTTTAGCCCCAATTGGTTGGCATGGCAGTTGTTAGGGTTAGATTTTGAGAGATACATTGCTTGTAATTTGTGTTTAATCAGTATATGTCTATGTTTCCACTTGGAATCCTTTTAAATGTTCTGTGATCCATAACAAGCATTAAGCAGTACACAAATCTGAAATCCAGTTGTTGGCAAGGTAGCCACATTAATCTGTTTCAGCAACAGTCAAAACAAAAGCAAAAGTATTTTAGCACCTTTTTGACTAATATATTGTTTTCAGTGTGAGTTTTATTGATTTCAGTCCACTTCTTCAGTCCAATAAGTAATCTTAAAAAATGGATTCCTGGCCATGAAGGCTCATACTGAAAGAAATCTGTTAGTCTGAAATGTGCCACAGGGCTTTTGTTTTTCTTCTTGGTTTGCTTATGTTAATGAAATCCAGACATTTAGGCACTCTTTCTCCAGATAATTTTATTGTAAATGTAAAATAGAATTTTTCACCAGGAACCCCAATCAAACAAGGGTTTTTGCACAGAATGAAATAAGTTGTCATGTGTGATCTAATTATGTTCTTATGTTACTGAAAATATCTCCTGTATTGTGTGGTTTCAAGAAAAGGGATGTACTTCTTTGTTTGGTTTTCTGAAACCAAGATGTTTTTTCCTAGATCAAGGATCAGGATTTTGTGTGACTGGTAAAATTGAAGCAGGCTATGTCCAAGTTGGAGACCGACTGCTGGCAATGCCTCCTAATGAAACATGTACTGTGAAAGGTACAGAAGAATCCATACTCTAATTTTATGATTACACTGTAAGCAGTTTTCAAAACCTGCAGGTCAAGGTCATCAAATATGAAAAGCTTAAATGAACTTTGTGATTCTGGCTGGTATCGTGTCATGTTGTTTGATGGCAGAATGGCAACTGGAAATACAGGGGGCTGTCTTGCTTTCTTGTGTACAGCACATGTAATTAATCATATCTATATCATATCCAAACTGATAATGAGATTGGGAGAGAGAGAGAGAGAGACTGATCTAAAGATGTTCTAAGCAGGTTTAGTAGACTGTGAATTGATAACCCTAAGAGTCAGGATTCAAGGTTCCTTAATTTTCTTTCCTTTATGTAAATAGCTTTACAGTGGAACTTCATACAACAATTGCCCTGTATAGCAACAAAATCGCATAACAATTGGGTTTGGGGGGGAAATGGCGTCCTGCATAATAATTTTCCCTATGGAAAAAAATCGTACAACAATTTTTCGATGGGAAAAACCACTTAGCAAAAAAAATTGTTGTATGATGCATCCCATAGGGAAAATCACTATACGATGCATGTATCGTATAGCAATTGTTTCGTACAACAATGAGCCCCATGGAACGGATTAAGATTGTTGTATGAGGTACCACTGTATTTCCTTTTAGAATCAGTCACATGGCAAAACAAGTTAAATATAATTTCCACTGAAATCCAACTGGACTTAAAGTTTCATTGGATCACATACCTTACTATTAGTTGGCTGGGACTGTGGTGGCTCGGTGATTAAGAAGCTCACCTTGTTAGCTCCATGGCCAGTTCGAGACCCAGGTACTGCATGGCCAACTGAGCGCCCATTTCTGTCCCAGCTCCTGCTAAATAGCAGATCAAAAGCAAAAAAATTGCAAGTAGATAAATAGGAACCACTTCAGTGGGAAAAGTTCTTCAGGAATGAAAGGATCCTCATTCGGCCGTTCCCCTGAGTGGAGTTTCTCCATGAAAAATCCTTTCAACTCAGAATAATTCTGATAAGAAATTATTACTGTTAGTTGGCTGATTTTGATGACTAGACTTTTTAAATTGCATGCAGGTGAACTAATTTTTAGGCAAATATTATTACTATACTTGAATTCAAAATAAATTCTTTGTATATGTTCTAAGGAGAGACATTTTACACTTGTCAGATATTGCACATGTTGTGCGTTCTCTGCTAATTTAATTAATGCTTTTAGATTTACCAAACACTTTGCAAACCATTGGTTTAAATTTGCTTTATCTTTTTTTCAGTTATTGTGACTAACAGGTATATGAATGCTTTGAATTCCTAGCTATGTGTACTTTTAATTTTCCATGTATCAGGTATATGCAAAGATTCTTTAGTAACTGTTATTTTCTGGTACACGGTTTGGTGCACTTCATATACATTTGTTTCACTGACCCGAACATAAACGTAAAGTTTGTTTAAAAAATGAAAGCATGTATTATGAAGAAATATATACGGTTGCAGGAAATATGTTTATGAAGCAATCTTTGGGAGTCCTCTCAAATTCTTGTATAGTCATACTTTCAAAATTACATCTGCACAGTCTGACATATATACAGCCAGATACTGTGACTTTGCAAAAAAATCTGTGAATAAGCAAAATGACTTTAGAGAATGGTGGCTTTCAAAAAAAAAAGTTGTTTATCTGAGGTTTTGGTCAACAGCTTTTACTGTCACTTCATTCATACTGAAAACTGATGAGTAGTGGTTGATGCAGCAAAACTGGAGCTGATTGTAACAGTTAAACCAAATTATTTCATTGCTTAGTTATGTTTTTACTCATTTCTAGGAATTGCCCTACATGATGAGCCAGTGGATTGGGCTGCTGCGGGAGATCACATTAGTCTCACTTTGACTGGCATGGATATTATCAAAATCAAGTGAGTGCAGAAAGGATGTTGTCTATGCAATGGTTTATATTTAACACGAAGCTTTGCAACCGTTGTGCTTGATTATCAGTGGTTTACCGGTTGCAGAGGAAGGGTGTGGGAGGTTGGCTACCTGGGTGTAAAAAAATTGTAAAGTTTACAGGCTATCGTGCTTGCATTTCAAAGAGAGTATGACACAGCTAATTTTCTTTATTCTAATCAGGCAGTTATTTGATTAAGAAATTAATAACTTCCATCTGAAGGAGCTAGGAGGTACCTTAGATATAGATTGCACATGAGATTTCTATTTGTGGAGTGTTTTTGTTTTGTTTTGTTGCTGTGCGTTATTTTAGCTCCACAAATACTCAGCTTTTTATAAGAAACAGAACTTCACATTGCCATGGTTATTTGAAGGAGATGGACAGGTAAAATAATAACGGACGTTAGCAGAACTCAAACCAAGAGGCCAGAAATTGAAATTAAGTTAAATAGAAAAGTCAGAGAAGAGCCTACAGCAATAGAGAAATAAATCGTTTCTGTGTTTCCGCATTGGTATAGCAATGTATCTTGAAAGCCACAACCAACAATCGTAAAAGAAACCAGCTCCACCCAAAACTCAACTCTAGCTATTGCGGTTTATTCTTCAAAAGCTTGGTAGAACAGCAAGTTATAGTTGAACCTTGTGATTGCAAATCCCTTCACATTTTCTGGATTCACCACCACCCACACTTCTTTTTCAGACTTTAATGATTTTGCATACAACCTATGCCACTACAAACCAATATCTCTGGTAAACATGGTTTGTAATGCATTAGGAATGATTGAGAATTGGGGACAATTATGTCATTTTGCTTACTTGTTAAATTAAACAATGTCTATTCCACTAAGGGGCATCTGTGTGCTAGGCAACACACCCATCAGAAACATAGATTAACACAAAACAAGCACAATTTTTATTGCGCAGTAGATTCAATGTGATCTTTTTTGAAATTTGGACAGTTGTCATAATGTTATTCTTTGTGTGGCTGTATGTCTAATAGAAGAGATGCAGGATAAGTAATTCTATTTGTTGCCAATTCGTGAGATGAATGAATAAATCCCATATTGCTTGACTTAAAAAATGGAAACTAATGGATTTTGACAATGATGATTTATGTCCTGCATGTTAGCTCTAGCAGATTAGTATCCAGAGAAAAAGGGAAACAACACAAAGAAAGTGAATTACTCTTAAAAATTCTACCAAATGATCAATCTCTTTCTCAAAACCCAGAAGCACAATAGAATGCTTCTGCCAGACTTCTTCTCTCAATATCACTTGAAAAATTAGAGAACACACAAAAACAGGATGTCAGCAAGAACTGCGTATGTGATATAGCGTTGGTTTAATATGGAGAATGGTAAACTGGCTGTCCACAGATAAAATATAAAATGGCATAGATAAAATAACCATTTCAAAATATTGGTCCCATTTTATTTATAGGATTTGAAGGCATATTTAAACAGCCATCAGGAATAGTTCCAGTCTGGCCAGGTTATCCTGTTATGGTAATAGAGTAGATCATACTGCCAGCAACTCAACGCCAATCATCAGGTGGTGGTTAACTAACCTGACAACCCTGAAGACTAACTAGTTTAGATGGCAAAGTCCACAGGGAAGGGTGATGGTCCCCCAAATAGATTAAATCCTGCCTGATTTTGATGGAGGACAGCAACTTCATCAATACTGGTCTGTGGCTGAAGAGGACTTTGTGCTTCAAAAGGGCTCAGGACCAGAAAGAGGCTTGTGGAATTGGATTAGTGGTATGGGTGTCATGCTGCGATGCAGAAGGCAAATGGAAGGCCACTGCATTATATTGCTTCCAGGACAATCTTCCAGGCTGATCACCATGAGGATAGCCAATATTCAGAATCGGATATGGCACTTAAGAAGAACATCAAGAACAGTGGCAGCATTATTTCTAGAATAACTGTTGCCAAACAACAAACTGGACTGCAAAGGGAGGGCTCCCCACAATACATCCTGGATATAAGGACAGGATTTGTCATGGGGAGGCAGCACTCTGCTGTGTGAGAGAAAAGAGCCATCAAACCATCTATAAGCATATTGTTGTCGGCTGCAACTCGTATCTGAGAATGCATTTTTTCCTGAAGCAGGGAAAATGCCATTGGCATGAATTTGTTTAAGGTGCATCCCAGGTTGCCATGAAGTGACTCACACACTGTGATCACAGAGCCATATCCTGTGGCACATATGAAATGAGACATGTAGGATTTAACACTGGGACTGCAATGGACTGCTGCCGCCTTGAAGATATTATCAAGGTGCGCCTTCACAGCCAGTCCATCTGGCATGGCCTCTTCTGCCTCCATGGCTGTTGGGAATCAGTTCCTCCTCTGCTTATTTTTCCATTTGGCCCAATATGATGGTTTCCAGTGGCATTTCCTCCACTGAGGGGGACCATCACCCCACCTAAAGGGGCTCATCTGTCCATAGCCATCTAAAGGGGCTCATCGCCTATAGCCGTTGGCCCCTTTAGGGAGTCAGGTTATTTACTGCCGCCCAGCACTTGATATTGAGTTGCTGGCTGTACAGTCTAAGCATATCAAGTAAACCTTATTTGTTCATGTTATTTTGTCTTTTACAGGGTTGGCTGTATATTTTGTTGTCCCAAGGAACCTATAAAGGCTTGCACGCGTTTCAAAGCTAGGGTCCTCATCTTTAATATTGAAGTCCCTATCACCAAAGGATTCCCTGTGAGTGTGGCACTGTTTAGGTTTTGAAAAGATCTTGTACTCTGTTAACGATTTTATTGGTCACATTTGGGCTGCTTACTTCATGCTCATTCTGCTTGCAGAGTATTGTGCAATGTTGTTTCCCAGTTGTTCTAAGTAAGTAATGAAAAATATGTGTTTTGATAACTGTTTGAAAATTTGGCTATACATTAAAACCTCGGATAATGCTAAAACTTGGTTCCACAAGTCTTGGTGTTATCTGATTTTAGTGTTATCCGATGCATCTTAAAATCCTATGGGGATGTATTAGATAACGTTAAAGCTCCATTGAGATACATTGTAACCGCACAGGCTTTAGCGGTTGTTATCCAATGCATCCCATAGGACCTTAACGTTATTCGATGCAATTCTCCCCCCCCCCCCGATCACTTAACGTTAGGCGATTTTAGCGTTATCCGAGGTAAACGTTATCCGAGGTATTACTGTACTTATTACAGTTATCATGGAGAGATTTAAATTCATGTTCAAGGTGGTAGACATATGCACTACTTGAAAGCCAAAAAAGCCAGCCAGACACTGTTTCAGCATAGATAACATTATTAAATTGTAGCCATGCTAGTCTGTGTTTCAAGCATATCAGAGAGTAAGCCAAAAAAAAATGTTGTGGCACTTTTAAGACTAATTACTGTATTTTAATGTTAGCTTTCATGGATGAAGTCCATTTCAAGTGTTGTTGTTTTTTGTCTTTTTTATTTACTCTGATATTAAATGAAGAAACAGTATTAAAATTATAAGTGGTTTCAAAAATCCCACTTTTGGGGCATAATTTACCAATAGAAAGATTTTTCCAGGATTTTCTGTGTGCTGTAACCTGCGTATAATAGTTTTAAGTGTCAATTAAAATAAATTGTTGTTTTAGGTGCTTCTTCATTTTCAAACTGTAAGTGAGCCTGCTACAATTAGAAAGTTATTGAGTATACTACACAAGAGTACAGGTGACATCACGAAGAAGAAACCTAAGTAAGTGTTACTGTAATTGTCAAATAAGTCTTTCAGGTGGAGTTTCTGACTGCCCTTTGCTAAATGTTCTCTTGCCAAGTGGTACATGTTGTACAAACTCTTGTGTGATGTGTGGCAGGCTACATGGGCTTCATTTTTTGTCTCTTCCAGTGCTTTTATTCTCTGAACCAAGTTCAGGCCTATGGAACTGCAAGAGTAGGTTTTGAGGATATTACCATAGGAAGACCTTTTAGTTTTTTCCTTTATTAGGCAAAGCACAAGGGAACTGGGAAATAGAAACACTCGGAGCTAAATTTGTTTGAATTTGAACAAAACTGAACACTGTTCTCAACATTATTACTGTCATAAGAAAGGACAGCAGTGGTCTTTTTACATCTTGCACTGCTTAGTACCTCCCTCTAGAGCTAGCTCATTCTGTCATGTACAAGCAAGTACAGTGGTACCTCATACAATGATTTTAATCTGTTCCATGGGGCTTGTTGTTGTATGAAACAATTGCTATACGATGCATCCATAGTATAACGGTTTCCCCTATGGGATGTATCGTGCAACGATTTTTTTTTGCTAAGTGGTTATTCCCATTGAGAAATTGTTGTACGATTTTTTCCATAGGGAAAATTGTTGTGCTGGACACCATCCCCCCCCCCCCAACCTAATTGTTACGCGATTTCATTGCTATACGGGGCAATTGTTGTATGAGGTTCCTGTACTCCTCTTTTACCATAACATAGCTTTGTCTGTATGCATTAACAGTAATGAAATTGTTTGATTTTTTCCCCCCTTGCAGGTGTCTGACTAAAGGACAGAATGCATTAATAGAACTACAAACACAAAGGCCAGTTGCTTTGGAACTTTATAAAGACTTTAAAGAGCTTGGAAGGTTTATGTTGCGCTATGGGGGATCCACTATAGCAGCAGGAGTTGTTACAGAGGTAAATGGTTTTATAAATAGTGATTATTTCATGATATATTTGTGTGCCAATCAGTTTTTAGAAAAGATGCAAATAAAGATGGTACTTGGAGAGCAAACAAGGCTAGAGAATATTCTCATTTATTTAGTGGGATAGTAATTTATCAATTAATTGTAATGAAACGTAATGTTAGAAATTCACTCTGTTTCTCCCTTGAAACAACCTTTGTCTGGGTGACTCTGCTTTCTCAGACTCTTTGAGATTGAAAGGGAGACATTTAAAGCTAATCTGAATAATCTATTGTTGCTGATAGCTGTGGGAAGCTGTATTTTTGTGTTTGTTTGCCTGTCATTTTGCTTGAACACACTCTGCTCCCTTTGACCCCTGAATTTGGTGCATAAAAACCATGCCTGTAAGTTTCACTCCTTGTCTGAAGAAGTGGACTTGATCCATGAAAGCTAACAATAAAAATATAGCAGTTAGTCTTTAAAGTGCTACAGTGTTTTTTATTTTGTTTTGTTTATTTTATTTTGTTTTCTGATCTGCTAGTCCAGTGGTTCCCAACAAGGGGTACACAGCCCACTAGTGGACTTCAATTCCCAGAAGCCTCAGTCAGTACATTGGCTGATCAGTGCTTTGGGGAAATGACTTAGGCTTCTGGGAATTGAAGTCCAAAAACCAGCATTTGGGAAACACTAGTCAAATGTCACCTTCAGTATTTTCTTACTTGTTTTATTTCAGGGATCTGTATTTTCCTGTGTCAGCCTGTAATTAGCTGATGGTGATTGCTTGCCCATGATTGCTCTTGCTTCTGCTGATGTCTGAATCTATAGAATCAACTGGAAGAGTCTAGTCCTCAGATAGTTGAGCATCAGTTTCCCCTAAATGTGGCTGTCTCAGAAGTTGTGGTCATTGATCAGCCACTTCATATAATACAGGAAATGGCACACTTTCAGTTCCCTTAATCTGTAGCAAACCACTTGAATTGGGTGTTCCATCCTAAATCTCCATTATGCAGCCCCACCAAATCTATTAAAACAGCAAGTTGGGGGGGGGGGGGACAAGCAGCAGTGTTCATATTTCATAGGGGGCTATTACACAAAAAATGCCTATTGTGCAGTATTATTGTAGTTAAAGTGTTTCTAAACTATTTCAATAACTTCAGTAACACAAAATTTGACAGCTATGTGAGTGAAAGAATGGGGGCCTTTGAGCAGCCAATTGTTTCATCTTGCCAGGGTGACATGACATTCCATTTCATCAATTAAAGTAGTGCAGTTTTGAGGAGTTATATTTTTGCACTATTTATACTACGGTAATTGTGGAAACAGCTTCCTGGGGTGGTAGGTCCACCCTTTTCCAAAGGGCTGTCTGAACTCAGCTGTGTGCTTAGTTAAATCCCTGAGCTTATTATGGGCACAGGTTGTTCTAACATGACTCCCAATTGACATAAGAACATATGAAGAGTCCTGTGGGACCAGGTTAGGGAACCTACTAGTCCAACATCTTGTTCTGAAACATTGCCTAGCTATGTGTTTTTGCCCTCTGCTACTGTCCTCACTGCTTTATAATTCATATTGAGAACAATATTCCTCTGGATTTCCTGGCTCAACTTAGCTGTCATGACTAACACCTCCTGATAGACATGTTTTCCATAAACATGTTTAAACCTTACCTAAATCATTGTTCCTCATTTTATACAAAAAATATTTTCAAAGAACCCTTCAATTTCAAAAAATATTGTGTTAGTGCTGCACCTGGAAACTTAATTCTCCCCAGAGTTTTATTTAAAATCGGCAACAGAGCAGAACCAGTCCTACAGTTGGATGAAGGATGGGGGTTCTCTTTGGAAGATAAAGATAGACAATATGCAGTGGCAGTACCTCCCTGATTAATCCCTTGCCTTCCCTGATTAATCCACTAAGTACAACCTGCCATCTTTCAATGAGGAGGAAGATTTCCTCTACTAGTCTTGAAATAAATTGTTACTTGGTCTAGTTAGAATCTGGAACAATAATAAATATATCTTGGGCAGGTATTGGGTAGTGTGCATCTTGGCTCATGAAGGGAGAGGGCACCATTTATTTTTTCTGCCTCAGGCAGCAGTCTGCATTGGGTCTGCCCTACAACAAAAGTATTTGTGTAAAAGGACTACATTATTATTATTATTATTATTATTATTATTATTATTATTATTATTATTATTATTATTATTATTATTATTATTATTATTATTATTATTATTATTATTATTATTATTTCAATTTGTATAGCCGCCCCAATCGACATGCGACTCTGGGCAACGTACATAAAAATCCCAGTTATAAAGTTACATAAAAGAAGAAAAACTTATCTTTTTCTGACCTAGCTTTACAGTGCTATTTTAAGAGATGGAGTGACTCTGTAAGGGTATGATGTTGGTTGAAGTACTTTCAATCACATTCAAATAACGTCTAACATACTGTTTTCTTTCCTCACCGTCACAGCACACAGAGTTGGTATTTTCATTGAAATATCCAGCTGATTGTGCAGTGCATCTATGAAGTTAAAATTCTATATCAATTACATATATACTTACCTTGACTTTCAGCTACTATTTTTCACATGATGCTGAGAAAGCCCTTCAATCTATTCATTTGTGACCATCCTGAGTAATTTGGCATAATCTACAAATGAATCTGCATTTATACCTTAATACCCGTTCTTTTGTGCCTTATTTAACTTCAACTTGTTGATGACATATGCTTGATGAACATATAAAGCTGCCTTGTACTATGCCAGGTCACTGGTGCTTTTAGTCTAATAGCGTATTCTCTGGCTGGCAGCTCCTCTCCAGGAACAAACACCCAGTCTTTTTCAGTCCTCTTGCCAAAGATCTGTGACCCTCTTGTTTCTCTGTGTACTGCTATTTCTATTGTGGAGAGATGATTTAGATTAGACAGAAAGCACAGAAGTAAGGATAGAGACTTGCACACATCCAACATCACAGCCCAAATTTAAATGTTATCCTCTGTGTTTTAATGCACATGAAAGGAGATTTACAAAAATCAGGTCATACAAATTGCCATGCGGTCCTAGAACATGTAATATGACCTCCATACCCTTTTCATTCCAGAATTATGTTTGGCAATGTGTTTATAGGTTGTAGTGTTTTCTGTGGCCAACATGGCTGCAGTATTTTAAAACAATGAAATACAATTTTAAAGGCTTTCTGCTAAGTAGGGATGTGCCAAAATTGGGGCTGGGGTGAGCCACTGTAGTAGCCTTGCTTCTTTTCTTTACTAAAATGGATTTGGGCCTCTGCCTAGAATGACAGGGGGCTTATTTAGATTTGAGTTCAGCGCCATCTTGCAGAGGAAGAGAGAGTAGCTGAACACTATTCCACTCAACCATGGGTCCAACACAAAAGGAAGAAATATCCCACTTTAGTTCAAGTCATCTCTCCCTGTCAAATAAGCTTGGGGAAATGGCTTGGCCAGAGCTCCTTCAGACCTATTACTGGCCTGGCAGAGTGGTGCACTTTGAATGTGGGAAGAAAAAAAAATATCACAGTGTATTCTATGTCTTTTCTGAAGTATTTAAAATAATATTTTTTAAAATTGTTTTTGCCTTCCTTTTAGATTAAAGAATGATGCTCTGCGAGGACTTTTTGCAACCCAACCAGATGGAATCATACGTCCAAATAGGCTTATTTGATGAATCAAGTCATATCAGTTGAGAAACAAAGGCATATTTCAGAACGGAGGAAACAAACATGAAATGATCGGCAAACAGTATCAGGGCCATTGTTGCTGCAAAACAATATACCAACAAGGAAATACTCCTTGCACTTTCTCATTGCACAAGTTCCCGTATGCTCCCCTCCTAAAACTTCGACCCCTGTTGGTAGCTCTGCGGACCTTTTTGAAAAGTTAATTGGAATGAGGCATTAAAATAGAATGGTGATGCATCATGGGGGGAAAAGCTTATTGCGTCCAGCCCTAAACTTTGTTTACAATTTTCGTGAGAGCTGCTTCCTTGTTGCACACTACTTAATTGGGCTAAAATGTCCCTGGTTTTATACAAAAAAATTCAAAGAATATTTCCATTTTCATGAAATATTATGTAAATGCTGCACCTAAAAACATGATTTCTTCCCATTGCAATTTTATTTAAAAACTTATTGTGTAGACACAGTTTGATCAATAATGGCTAATTTTATTTTTTAAATTGTAGTAGTATAATAAAGTAGTGATCTGAGCATAATACTGATTCCTGTTCAAGTTGTCTTTTAAAAATGAAAAATGTATTGACCAGAAGAGTACAGCTGGCGATGAAGGTCCAAAAATCTTTCTAGCAATGTCATGTTCCCCATAGGTAACGCCCATATTTACGTATTACAAACACATTGTACTTTCTGGTTTCTTGGACTCCTAAGACCAACTTAGGTGGTCTTACTGTTTTTGTGTTATCTTTTAAAGACATTTAAATATATTATTCCACTACATGTATTAATTTTCTCCTTCTACGTTGTCGGCTGCAACTCATATCTGAGAATGCATTTTTTCCTGAAGCAGGAAAAATACCATTGGCATGAATTCGTTTAAGGTGGATCCCAGCTTGCCATGTAGTGACCCACACACTGTGATCACAGAGCCATCTCCTGCGGCACACATGAAATGAGACATGTAGGATTTGACACCAGGACTGCAATGGACTGCTGCAGCCTTGAGGATATTATCAAGGTACACCTTCACAGCCAATCCATTTGGCATGGCCTGTTCCGCCTCCATGACTGTTGGGAATCAAAATAGTGAAGTAGTTCCTCCGCCACTCATTTTGCTGTTGTGCCCAATATGATTGTTTCCAGTGACATTTCCTCCTCTGATAGGAACCATCACCCCACCTAAAGGGGCTCATCTGTCCATAGCCATTGGCTCCTTTAAGGAGTCAAGTTATTTACTGCTGCCCAACACTCGGCATTGAGTCGCTGGCTCTACGGTCTACTCCATTACAACACCATGTGAAAGTAAGACCTACACACACATTTCCAAAGTAGCTCTAATCACAAATTTCTTTTACTTTAGGTACTGGTGCTCACCACCACCATGTACCCTGGCTTTTAAAATGTAATAAAATATGACCTGCATGTAAGTTACCATGGATAAGAGCATGACAAAGTTACTTTCTGAACTTTTGGTCCAACAAACACATCTTTTCCAGCTCTGCTTTGTGTTATAATCCAGCGAGACGGGCATTTTTAGGTCTAGCTCCCCTGTTTGCTTTCTAAGAGATTGTGATCACACTTGCTGACTTGATTAATACATGTTTATCTTATGAATATATGAGGAGATTGTGATCAAGACAACTGTGTAACATAGCCCTCATATGAGAAGTTATAAATGTTTTCCTATATTAAAGAGGTAGTAAAATACCCACATGACGGGACTGCAGTAGCTTAGTGGTTAAGACACTGAACTTAACAACTGGAAGTCACCAGGTCAGCAGTTCAAGACCCAAGTGCTGCACAGCAGAGTGAGCTCCCATCTCTGTCCCAGCTCCTGCCAACCTAGCAGTTCAGAAGCAAGAATTGCAAGTAGATAAATAGATACCACTTCGGTGGGATGGTAAACAGCGTTCCATGCACTCCAATGTCTAGTCATGCCTGCCACATGTACACAGAAACGTCTGCAGATGTTGGCTATAAACAGATGAGCACCGAACACTAGAGTTGGATATGACTGGCCTTCGAGCAAGGGCAACCTTTACCCCTAAAATACCCACTTAGAAGTGGGATGGGGTGGTTTTCCTCTCCCCAAGTTAGGATGATGAGTCACACTGAATCTTAATTATCATGCCACCTTTACTAAGGCGAAAAAAGACTTCATGTACTTACACAGCCTGATTCTAGAGCTAGAGCTCTCCGTTCTCTTGGACCAGCTTTATGGAATCTTGCCATGCTTAGATCTGGTTAATGAAACTGAACAGGGAAGGGAGGAGTTTCAGATTACAGTACTTGCATAGAACTGCACTATGAACTAGAGGTTCAATGGGAATACTTGGTGATGCAACCTGAGTTATGATGGCCAGCAGGAATGCTTATTTAGTTTTGGAGAATTATATAGGTGGCCAGTTTGTTCCATGCTCTTCATATTTAGATTCCTATGACCCATCCACAGGAGAAGTCTATTGCAAGGTGCCAGATAGTGGCCAAGAAGAGGTGAGTGGATTTATGTTTGGCTTCTTCTGTTTCTTGATAGCCCTCTGGAATGAACATAATAGGCATGTTATTGTTGTACAGCCAGTTTTAAGATCAGCAACTTCCCAATCTATGGAAATGATAATGTCTATTTCCCTTTTTAAAATAAAATAATTAAATTGTACTAGAAAGGTGTTTCCCCAGTAATAGCTGTTTTGGAGTTTTAAAACCAATAAATCCTGTTTTTACACTAATGAAAAATCTAGGTCTGTAGTAAATGCTTTTCTCTAAACTCTAAATTTTCACAAGGAAGAAGATAATTTGAGGCTCAATAGCAAGGCAAAAAGGAAATGCTGTGGAGCTGCAGTGGCTTAGTGGTTACAATGCTGAACTTGAACAGCAGTTCAAAACCCGAGTGTTCAAGATGGAGTGTGCTTTTGTCTATCCTAGCTCCTGCCAACCTAGCAGTTCCAAAACAAGAAGTTGCAAGTAAATAAATAGGTGGCAAGGTAAACCGCGTTTCATGCAATCCGGTGTCTAGTTATACCTGCCACATGAGCACAGAAATGTCTGCAAATGCAGACAACACTGGCTCTTGGCTGTAAACATGAGCACCATCTCCTTAAGTCAGATACGACTGACTTTTGAGCAAGGGAGACTTATCTTTACTATCTGGTAATTTACCCAAACATTTTATTTTATTTATTGGATTTATATAACTACCTTTTTCGCCTAAGCGGCCCAAGGCAGTTCACAACATCAGTTAAACCAAGGGTCTGCTAACTTGGCTCTCCAGCTGTTCTTGGACTTCAGTTCCCAGAAGCCCAAGTCAGTATACCAGCTGATCAGGGCTTCTGGGAATTGAAGTCCAAGAACATCTGGAGAGCCAAGTTTGCTGACCTCTGAAACCTATACCCAATACAGTAGAACCACGCATAACGGAAAAACTCAGTTCCATGAAGTGCTTTGTTATGTGATTTTTTTCCCATTCTGCGAAGCACTATTGGCAGTACGCCGCATAATGAAGAAAAAGTTCGTGGACCGGGGTTCTCATTGAGCGGGTATACCCTGGCTACCAAAAACCCTGCATAACGAACATTTTTTTTCATTATGTGGGGTATCGCCCTTGCATAGCGAATGCTTTGTTGTGCGAATTTTTTGTTATACAAAGCATTCGTTATGTGGGGTTCCACTTACTAATTAAAACCAAATATTATAAAACTATCTAAAAACGTCCATAAAACCTCCCCAACCCCCTTAAAAAAGGACACCCAGGCAAGAGTAAATAAGAACCCCGGGCAGGGCGAAATAAACCAGCAGGGCTGAGTTGTGGCAGTCGTACCCCACACCTGCTGGCATAGCCACGTTTTAAGACCTTCCTGAAGGGGAGCAACTCTGCCTGGAGGCGCAATTCAAGTGGCAGGAGGTTCCATAGGGCCGGAGCAGATACTGAGAAGGTCTCCATTTACTAGCAATGAGTTGGGTTGTGCGTGTCATTCCTTAAAAATACTTTTAAAATAAAGAGATTTAAATAACAGTCAAATCCTCTGCATAGGTAATGACTGCAACTGAAAATATAAAATATAACGCTATCTATACTAGTGCAATCTGAACTTTAATCTTTAGCATTTAGCTTCCCTTGGTTAAATATTTACAAAGCACACATAAACACCAGTTGAAGTATAACTAGTGACTTTGCTAAAGTTTAAACTTACTCCCTGGAACCGTGTTGCCCTTTTATAGTTTCTCCATCTATGTGGAACATTGTAGGCAGGTCTATTGAGTATTGGCTATATGAGGGACATGTTTATAGTATAAGCCAGAGTAGGCTGCCTCACTCATATATCTGATCAATGGGATAAATATAAAGTTAATAATCTCAGAGCTTCAGCCACCATTGCCCTAACATTGATGGAACATTCACCACATCTTCAGGAATTGGAAGAACTCAAGCAGTACCCTTATTTTTCATTTTGCTTTTGTTTTCTCTTGCCCTAGAGAAAACCAAGGGCTAGAAGAGTGTGTGAGAACAAAGTATACACATAACTCAAGCTGCTATAGCACATATAAATAGTAGCCCAGCCTTTAGATAATTGATTAACCAGTCATACATCTTTTGAAACTTGAAGTACAAAGTATCTACCCATTCAAGTCATCAGTGTCCCTCATATCAAACTAGCCAATACAGTACAGTGGTACCTCAGATAATGTTTGCCTCGGATAACGCTAAAATCGGATAATGTCGGGGAATTTGAGGCAAACATTTGCATTGCACAACGTTAAGATAACATGCGATGCAAATGTTTGCCTTACATTCCCCAACGTTGATCTCTGCCCCAAAGCCCACAGGGCTAGAGACAGCCCTGCGGGCTTTGGATCAGAAATCTACTGATGCTCAGACCACCAGTTTGGTTGGGGTGAGATTGAGCCCGTTTGCCTCCCAAAAAAACCAGTGTGGCTGGGGAGCCAACCGGGGAGTCCCTAGTCAGCTTCCCAGCCCCGCCACTGCGATCAAGCTGGGTTCTCTGCCTGGGAAGGCGCTTCCAAGGTAGAGAACAGCCCAGTGGGATTGAGGCTTGTCTCGCAAAAGCAAAGGTACTGTACATTACTGGCGGAAATCCCAGCCTCAACAGGCAGAGAAAGCCCAGCCTCAATCCCCTGGAATTTATTGACTGGAGTGAAGTCTATGGGCTTCGTGCAATGACGGGGACCGATGCAATGGGATTGGCACTTGGGTTGGGGGGTGAACTGGTGCATGTGCCAGTTCAGCCCCCAACCCAAGCACTGATCCCACACTGTGATCAGCGCTTGGGTTGGGGGAAATAATGGTTGCATGTGCCCAGTCAAGCCCTCAACCCAAGCACCGATCAGCCTTTGCTTGTGGAGGGAATGCGTGTTCCTTCTGCAAGCCGGTTTGCTTGGGGAGGGAGGACACTTTCTCCAAGCAAACTGGATTGATCCCCTGTTCCCTTTCCTCTTTGGAAAGGAAAGGGAACAGCTTTTTTTTTTAATGTTGTGTGATCAATGCATCGCACAACGTTAAAAACTGGATTTGTGGAACCAAGTCAACGTTCTTTTTGGTGCATTGTGAGGACCTGTTTTCAGAGGCATTTCAGGAACAATTTTAGTGCTTCTAGAGAAAGGGTTCTCAACCGACAGCCCGTGGGCTGTATCTGACCTGCGGCACCACACTATGTGCCCTGCGTCACTATCACCGCCACCAGCGGAAGTGGAAGCAGACACATTTACGACAGTCATAAATATGCCCATGGCTGTCGTGAATGTGTTTACAACACAACAGTCAAAGACGCGTTTTACAGCAGCATTTACGTTGGGGGGAACCACCAGTCCGGCTCGCTCAGCTGTCTGAGGGAGCATGGTCCGGACCGCTGCATAATGAAGTTGAGAACCTCTGTTCTAGAGTTTTGCATTCTGTAATCTGTGTAGCTGCATTTATTTTAGTTTTATCTTGCACTGTTTTGTATTGGTTTGTATTCTACGTATTTGTCAGACATACAGTATCTGTGCACCAGTCAGAAAACTGGTGGTTTAAAAGTGTAAATACACACAAGTGTAAAAACAAAAACAAGCAATTAATTAAATCCTTTTGGAAATGTAGAAAATGAAGGAAGGGCAAGAGGAGAGCAGAGTAAAGCTGAACAGTGTCACCTAGAGGCACTAATAAGGAGTAATAAAGTAGAAAAGAAGATACTGTACCAAAGTATCCTGTGCAATTTCTCCACTTCATGGGGAGAACTGAAATTATTTATTTTATTTATCTAGATTTATTATCCTGTCCCAGTCAGGCGAACCTGACTCTAGGCGGCTTACAGAAAAAGAGAAAGATTATACATAATGAGTGAAAAACAAACTAAACAATCCCACTATACCCCTACAAATTCAGAAATTAAAACCTTAAGGTTCAAAATTTTAAAAATTTAAACTATAAATTTACAAAAAACTAAAAAAAGGATTTAAAAGGTTAAAAGGTTTAAAAAGTTTAAAAGAGCGAGAGAGGGGTGGCTGTCCCATCAAATCAACCACCCAACATGGGACCTCATATTACTGGAGCCCCACACCTGCCCTGCCAGCCAGCTTTTTAGGCCCTTCTGAAAGGGCAGGAGCTCAACAATGCTCAAATGAAATGCTCAACAAGCAAAGCTTTGCTTTTGTTTTTGAGAAAGAATTGTATGGCTCCCTGGTAACCATAATGTAGTCGGCTGATATTGGAGATCCTGCACTCTTCTAAATGTGTGGGAAATGTACTTGACTAGGGCAACAAAAAAGCAGTTACATGTAGTTGAGAATATTATCATCATTGATTTTAGAACTCACATAAACGCAAACAAATCCTGGGACTACACTCTGCCCAAATGAATTTTCATAGAACATATCCAATCAATCATTGCAATACATTTGTTTTCTTCTCTCTCAAAATGTTTGCTCACACGTTGAATAATGGGCGTTGAGTATTACCAGTTGTCATTGGAAATGTATCTCCTTGTTGCCTTTTCAAGATAGAGGCTGCTGTCAAAGCTGCTCAAAATGCCTTCCCAGAATGGTCATCCAAAAGTCCTCAAGAAAGATCGAAACTACTTAGCAAGCTAGCAGACCTTATTGAAGAAGATCTAGAATCTTTTGCACAAGCAGAATCAAAGGATCAAGGTAAAGGAAAAATGTGTGGAAGGTCTGCTTGCATGGGATGGGCTAAGAAAAGGAAATTATGTCCTTCTTGCTCTCTTTGCTTCCTCTTTCACCTCATTGGGTGTTGAAGGAGATACAAGGTTCTTTCTCTGGCAGTTCTAGTGGCCTCCACCAGTGTTGTTTGGTGTTCTTGTAATATTTCTTTGATGTTGTCCTTATCAATTCCTGGAAAATAGATGGGGAAAAAGTAGAAGCAGTGACATATTTTACATTCTTAGGATGCAAGATCACTGCAGATGGAGATTGCAGCCATGTAATAAAAAGGCAATTGATTCATGGGAGACAAGCGATGAGAAACCTGGGGAACATAGTTAAAAGTAGAGACATCACCTTGCAAACAAAAATTCACATAATCAAGGCAATGGTATTCCTGGTGGTAATATATGGTTGTGAGAGCTGGACCATTAGGAAAGTTGAGCGCAGAAGAATAGATGCCTTTGAGATGTGGTGTTGGAGGAGAGTTTTGAGAGTACACTGGACAGTGAGGAGAACAAATAGGTCGATCTTAGAAGAAATCAACCCTGACTGGTCCTTAGAAGGACAAACAGTAAATATGAAGCTGAAGTACTCTGGACATCAAATGAGAAGAGAGGATTCACTTGAGAAAGCCTTCATGCTGGGAAAGGTGGAGGGCAAAAGAAGAAGGGTGCCAAAAATGAGATAGCTAGATGGTATTGTAGATGCAATGGGCACAGAGCTGGATGGGTTGAGGAGGATGGTAGAGGACAGAGGTGCCTGGCAGGCAATGGTCCATAGGTTCACAAAGGGTTGGAATCGACTGTGTGACTGAACAACAACTCCATCTTCCTCTGAGTCTGCCTCATGCTCTTTAACCTTCTCTTTTCACATATGGTGTCTTTTAATGTATGAAATCAAAACATTAATAGACAGGAAACTGGTTTGTCAACTTAGGGTGCTTCTTGATTTGCAAAAAGCCCTACATTTGTGTCAATTTTGGAATCGATTCAAGTACTGTACTGAAGTACTGTGTTTTGGCCATTATCTTGCCAAAACACAGTTTATTTTAAATTACCAAGCAGGGACCATGTGTTTCATACCAGCATTCCTCTGTCTGTGTATGTAAACATATCTTGTATATTGTGACTGTTGTCCTGTAAAGTTTACAGGATTCACTGCAGCCTGAAAGTATTCTCTCCCTCCCCTATCCTTACTGTTATACTGCTATGACAGTGTAGTGGTCAGCTGGTATGGCAAAGAAATGTAATGCTGTAACAGTAAAAGGGCTGTGGTGGCTCAGTGGTTAAGAAGCTCCCCTTGTTAGCTGGATGGCTGGCAAGTCAGCAGTTCGAGACCCAGGAACTGCATGACAGTTTGAGTGCCCATCTCTGTCCCAGTTCTTGGGGACATGAAAGGAGCCTCATTTGGGCGTTCCCTGAGCAGAGTTTCTTCCGCAAAAATCCTTTCAACCCAGAATAATTTTTGGCTTGAAATTATTATTTGTAAAATATTTTTTAAAATAAATATTTCCATATTGGGCGTGGAGCAGCTTAAATGGGGTTTGCACCCAAATGGCTCTGCAGCGAAGGTGGAGCCAGAAGTGGTGACTGTGGGGACAACATATTTCCCCATTTTGGAATGGTGGTTGGTGGCGGTGGGGAACAAGTTAAAAAAATCACACAACAACAACTAACCAAAACCATATGGGGCCTGGAGAGGAAATAATTACCAGTACATTTTTGGAAGGAGAGAGATGTTTTTTTTTTTTTAAACAACAACTCGAATCCACATGCTTATTTGCAAAGTTCTTTGTGGTCTCCATGAATTCACAGTTGACCATTCAAAGAACCATAGTTACTGGTACAAAACCCATTCTTATTTATCTTACATTTTCTTACAAAATGCAATTCTCACCTTATACTTGTGCTTGAAATTACACAAGTGGTATAAAATACATGTGTCATCAAGGGGGTAGAATATTACAGCAACTACTTCTCATTAAACTGACAGCTGCCCTGGTTCTGCCTGGCCCTCTGTGAAGCCACTTCCACTGAAATTTCTTCTCAGATGTCTACTATTTCAAAAAAGTGATCAGTAGCCTTCCATAAAAGCCAGTTACAAATGTGATGGTGACATTGGATGGTAGCTTGCATTAAACCTCTCTTTGTTCCAGGGAAAACAATAACATTTGCTAGAACAGTGGACATCCCCCGGGCAATACAAAATTTCAGATTTTTTTCATCATCCATCCTTCACCAGACAAATGAGTGTACTCAGATGGACTACATGGGCTGCATGCATTACACCGAGAGAACACCAGTGGGCATTGGTAAGACCTTTCCAAAGAACTGCCACTTCAGATTCAGATAGAAGTGATGTATGGTAGGTTGTGTGGAGTGTTGTTTTAGTGTATTCCATATATAATACAGTGTGGCTGGGTGTATATTTCTTGCTGTTACTGGGCAAGAAACCTCTGGCTTGCAGTCCTAAATTTGTTTCTCATCTAGCCTACAAAAATCATAGAAACATAGAAACATAACATTTATATTGCAATAATAATAAATAATTTATTGTCAGAAATTATTCTGGGTTGAAAGGATTTTTGCTGGAGAAACTCTGCTCAGGAGACACTCGAATGAGGCTCCTTTCATGTCCTCAAGATCTTTTCCCACCGAAGTCGCCCCTGTTGATCTACTTGCAATTTCTTGCTTTCAAACTGCTAGGTTGGCAGGAGCTGGGACATAACATTATTTCTCCACTTTCCTGCATCTGTATGAATCATAGAATCATTGAGTTGGAAAGGTCTGTAAGGCCAGCAAGTCCAACTCCCTCCTCAATGCAGGAATCCAAGTCAAAACAGATGTAACAGATAGATGTCCAATTGTCTCTTGAATGCTTCCAGCAATGGAGCACTTGTCACTTCCTGAGGTAATTGGTTCCATTGTTGCACTCCTCTAACAGTTAAGACATTTTTCCTGATATTCAGCTGAAATCTGGGTTCCTGTAATTTTAATATAATCATCACAATGGAACCCCTGTTCTCTCCCTTGGAAAGCTAATTGGAGGTGGTGGGAAATCTTATCCTGGTCTTGTTCCTCTCCACTTACCATGTGGGGAAGTCGAGAGAGGAATGGGAAGAGTGAACTGCAAAGTGCGAAAAGTGAACTGAGGCCCTTTGGCTAGGGGCCTGAAGACCATGTTTGTGTGGCCATGACATCTGGTGCCATGTGGCCCATGTGCTATGGTGTGTGTGTGGTATGGTTGCTTTTGAGGTTTCCTAAACATACTGTTAAATTGTTCAGATACAATTATAGAATGGCAAACTGTATAAATCACCATGATAGTGGCTTAAAGTAGCTGTTGAAAAATGTTTTGTTAGTCATGTTCATTAGTTTTGACCATCTTCTGGGTTACAGCACAACCTGATAGGTCCAGGAATGGTTTGGAACAGTGTGGCTTGATTAGATTGTTTCTTCTGTTCACGTGGAAATTGTTCCTGCAGCCTCCATAGTTGTAATCTAGTCAACCGCATTTTGACATTAGATCATCCTATTTTTGTCCATTTGGTCTTCATTTGCCTCTCACCTTCTGACTCCCTGCCTCCTGCCTTCTCTTTTGCAGTACTTGCTAGCTGTTTGAGGAACAGCCTGCTTCCATTTGCTTGCAGGAGGACATTAATGATGGGTTTTTATACAAACTAGGTGAGGGTATATGGAGTTCCATGTTTCAGGTCCATATTTCTCCTTTTCTCCTTTTTTGTAAAACTTTTTTTTTTTTTGGTAAATGGCATAGCTCTGCATTGTTTCATCACTGAAGAACCCTAAATGATGTGTAAAGACAAAGCTGAGCAGACAGGATATCATCTTCAGCCCTATGCTTTATTTTTTTAAAAATAAAATACATTAGAATTTTTTTTTACAAAAAAATCCTCTTTTCACTTCAAAAAAGGATGGCGGGTGCAGTTACAGCCAGAACAAATTTACCTCTACACATCACCTCTGACATTTAGGAAGAATACAATCTTCCAATCCCACACTGAAGTCACAGAGGTGATTGTGATCCTAATTATTCCAAATAATAGGCTCCAAACCTAGACTAATCTGGGATGGATTGTCCCCACTAGAGAGGGATTGGAATGCTCCAACAAGAATGTCATGGTGCCACAGGCCAGATCCACAGGTTACCTCACAGGTTTTAGAGACTATGCTTCTGTTAATGCAGTGTAAATTAGCTTTGACCCTTTTTTACAGTTATATTCACTATTAACTCATTTTCAGCTTGTGTGATCTTCAACAGTTACAAGATCCTTCTCACTCATAGTATTACTTTGCCAAGTATCCTTCATCTTGTAATTCTGCATATGTCGTCCCCCCCCCCCAGGTGTATGCTTAAACAGATTTTCCCCACTTCCATTGTCCTCTGCTGAGAAGGGGAAGTCCTGGTAATTAATTTGCCAATTTCTGAAAGTGGCTCACTTAGTAAGCAATATTGGCAAATTGATGGTGGAGCGATGTAGGCAATCACACATCAAGAAAGCATGTTCATTATTGGGAAAATATCAGTCTTGCGTACATTAACACTGGGTATAAGTGGGAGGTAGCTTCTGCAGCCTAAAGTGACAGGTAGAGTTTCTTTTCCAGCCTTTGGAATTTGAGATAAACCTTGTTCCCTCTTCTAGTTTGTTTTGGCAGCCATTTTTTTCTTGCCCCCTTTTCTTTCTTTGACCTTTCACCAAGCAACAAGCATGGAGACTCCATTTTCCATTTTTATCCTTCTGACTTTAACTACAAAAGGTAACTGTAAGTAAAGATACCTGTTGTCTACCTTAAATGGCTTGAGAGTAATTTTAGCATACTAAGTGCTAGTTTGTGTGTGGAAAACTATGTGAGGGGGCAGTGATGAGACTGGGTTAAAATTTCCACATTTTCTCTGTGTTGCTGTTGTTGTTTTTCTCCATGTCATACTTTGCTAACTAAGAGGAATAACAACACAAAATCCCCAAAAGATCTTTGTGTGGAGGTAAGTTGTCACAGCATGATGCCGAATGAAGAAATTATGGAGGATAGTCAACTTTTTTACTTTAGATGGGAGAATTTCACCTTTTCCTGACTCTTGTTACTGGTTTTCTTTGGCCTCCCTAATTTCTTTCTTTATAAAGCTGGCTTAATTAGTCCATGGAACTTGCCACTTTACTTGCTGACCTGGAAAATTGCCCCAGCCATTGTGTGTGGAAACACTGTAATCGCCAAACCAAGTGAAATGACGTCGGTCACTGCTTGGATGATGTGCAAGCTTCTCAGTAAAGCAGGTAATCCTGAAAATGTAGAGAAGGATTTCGTCAGTATTATTTTTTTCTCCCAATCAGTCTCTTAAATGACAATATGAGAAGTAACACAGTGGACACAAATACATTTCACCATATTCTCTTAGATTTTATATAAATGCTCATATTGTTATTTTATACTGTCAGATTACTTCTAATATATGGTAACCCTAGTAGTTTTTGAATTACATGAGATGTTCAAGGAATTGTTTGCTGTTGTCAGTCCCCAATGAATTTCTATCATGCTTGGGCAAGGATTTGAACCCTGATCTCCTCAGTCATAGTCCCACACTCTAACCAGTACACCACACTGGTTGTATTAGTGGTATGTTACTATTATCAAAATATGTCTTTAGTGTATACTGGTGATCATGTGTAACTTTTGTTACCCTCAAGTAAGCCCTTTCATGCTTCTGAACTGCAGCCCCCTGGCTGAACAACTCAGGCCTTCAGATTAATGTAAATAAGGTAGTCTTGAGCCAAGTAATTACTCCAAGTCTCTTCAGGTATTAATAAGTATTGAAATACAATTAAAGTACAGAGCAAAGTCCAAGCAAACGTTCAAAAAGCCATTCAAAGTAAAGAAAGCTGCTCTCCAGGGAAAGCTCTGCCCACCCCACCCCCTTTTGCTGGCTAAAGTGACTCCATGATGGCAGTCCAAAGTCCAAGTGAATGTCTCTCTGGCTCCCCACCTTCTGGGTTTTATCTTCTCCCTCCTAGATCCACCTTCTTGCTCTCCCCCTTATGGAGTCCAACCAATGATCTTACAGCATGACATGTTCACAATAGGATTCATTTCTTACAACACACGCTGCTAACATGTTAACATTCCAGTGCAGTTGTATGCAGTTGTTCTCCCCCTTATTGAAATCACCATATTAGGCTAAAGTACACAGTAATTCAGAGGGCAAAAAGATCATGAAAAACACAGGCCAAAGTCCAGGATTTTTCATGACAACTTTAAATAGTAAGAGTAATAATGGTTGTATGTGAAGAAACATTGTGTTATAGATAACCTGAGGTGAAAGAACAATGTCACATACAAATAATGTTCCCTAACTATATACAACCATGAGTTTTAAGTATTTCAGAGAAACTTTCCCCCCAGGTTTACAAATACTGTAGTGCTATTATATGCATCTTTTTTCAGAAGTCATTTCATTCCCATTTTTTTCCCTGTGGAGCTTATTCCTTGCTTAGGAGCACATATAAGGCTGCAACCCAGCATCATGTGTCTTGATGTTTCTTGTGTTTGTTCCTATGAGGGTTCCCTCCGGGCGTGGTGAACATCGTATTTGGAAGTGGTCCCAAAGCTGGGGGTGCTCTTGTTTCCCATCCTGAAGTGCCCCTGATTTCCTTCACTGGAAGTACACTGACCGGCCAGTGCATCATTGAAAGGAGTGCTCCATATTGTAAGAAGCTTTCCTTGGAGCTTGGAGGCAAAAATCCAGCTATCATCTTTGAGGATGCCAATTTGGATGAATGTGTTCCTGTCACTGTAAGATCCAGCTTTGCTAATCAGGTATGGACCAACAAATTCAAAGTGTTGAATCAGGGAACACAAATTCATAATAGACCTTAGTGCAGTCTATGACTGAGAGTGCCATTTTGAATGTTAACAACTGACTCCAAGACTTCTATCTGACATGGTGCTTTGTGTGTCGTTATTATGTTTTGAATACTCAAAGCGATGTTGAGTGGGTGTACTACTCTTGTCCAAGGTCATTACAGGCAGGTTATTTCACAGCTCTCTTATAGTATTCTGAGGTGGATAACAATTCTCTCCCAATTCACATTGTTGGTGTGCACATGATGTTTCTTTGAAGAATACTGAAACTATTGCATACATGCCTATTATTACAAAGTCCCTTGTATGGTCTGACATGTCGTGGTAACTTCTGAAGCTTGGGTGCTCATCATGGTACTCTTCATGGTACAATAGCTCTCTCCCTCCTGTTTCCATTGTTTTAAAGACTATGGTGGGTGCCTGAAGCTGCAGGCTGGCTTTTCTCCTGGGAGACACAATAGGAAATGGAACTCCCTACCTGTAGTCTCCTATGGGAGGTGTTTTTAAAAATTATCTTTATGTTGTGATTCAGCATTTTAAAGACAAGAAATAACATAGAGTTGATTAGTTACTCAATGCAAGATGAATTTTGAAAATTACACACTGATGGCACATTGCACACATGAATTTTAACAACACCTTGGCTTCAGGTGTTCTTGGACTTCAACTCCCAGAAACCCTGATCAGGAGGTGTGCTGACTTGGGCTTCTGGTAATTGAAGTCCAAGAACTTTGTGTGAATTTGACTGAGATATGGAAATTTTTAAACTACTGCTTGATATTGATGTTATTGAATTTTTTTGTTACTGTTTATTGAATTACTTTTACTGTAATGATGTTTATGTGCTGATGTTCTGTGATACTGATATTGACTATTTATTGACTGTTTTCATTTGATATTGACTATTGACTTATTGATATGTTGTGACTGTAACTATACATGTGTGTAAACCGCCCTGAGTTGGCTCTGCCAAGTAGGGCGGTATAGAAATTCAAATATAATAATATAATAATAATAATAATAATAACACCTGGTGGCCCAAGTTTGGGGAAACCTGCTTTAGAGGACTTGAGATGGTGATGACAATAGCTCACAATTTGATACTAGATTGAATGTTGGAAGCTGATAGGATCTGTACTAACTAATTGAAACTTCCACTGACAATTGTTATTCAGTAGTTATTCAGAATACACAGTGTGTATCATTTTTATTTTATTATTTATTTATTTAGATTTATATTGCTGCCCACTCGCCGAGGCGACTCAGGGCGGCTTACAGTCAAAACAACAACAGTACAATAAAAATTATAAAATGCAACCATATAAAACAACCAAACCAGAACACAAACCAACTCCCGCCAGGCCGTTGTTGTGGGCCCAGAGGAGGGGGCAATGTTCTCAGCCACTGCTAGGCTTTTGCATCTTCTTCCTTGAGCCATTGTTGTGGGCCCAGAGGAG
Organism: Furcifer pardalis; assembly: GCA_030440675.1. Lineage (NCBI taxonomy): Eukaryota > Metazoa > Chordata > Lepidosauria > Squamata > Chamaeleonidae > Furcifer > Furcifer pardalis. The sequence continues at coordinate 91,772,215 of CP126890.1, read as the reverse complement.
GGGGCGATGTTCATGTCTATCAGATGGCAACAGCAAAGCAAAAACAAGTCAAAACCTATAATTAACATGAAGGTGTGCAACACATAATGCTTACAGCAATCTTAACTTACTGCAATTGCCCTCTAAAAGTTACAACTTTTGTATAGTTCCCCAACAGGATTTTAGTCCATATGTTAAAAGTGAGAGATCTTTTAGTGAAATCTCCTTCAGGAGCACTAAAATAGAAAGTGGATATTAAAGTACTGTATTTAAAAATGTTTTTTTTTTTAAAGATAATTACCTGAAAAGAAAAATGATGTTTTCATTTTCATTAAGATTTATTTATTCAGTGTATAGCATTTCATTAAGATCTTACCAAGACACAATGGGCATTTTGCAAAATTCTGCCTTCTAGGACTGTTTTACGTTGCCTTCTTTTCTCCCTCTCTTGCCAGTAAGATGTAAATACAGTACTTACATCTATAGTAGCTACAGCTATAGTATAGTGAATAGCTATAGTTGAATCCTTAACCATTCAGTTATAATTTTGAAAGTCACAGCTCACAGTATGTAATCTTTTGTATCTGCTGCTATGCTTCTTCCAGCTATTGCTCATGCTTCTTTCAGACAGACTGCCTTGGGGTGACAAAAACATATTATTTGAGAGCGGACCGGAGAGGCTCTCTAGTTGTTCCATTGGCCAGAGAGGCACATCTCTGTGGCACTAGAAGGAGGGCCTTCTCTGTGTCCGCTCCGGCCCTATGGAACCTCCTACCAACTGAGCTACGTCTACAGATAGACTTGCTGTCTTTTAGGAATAACTTAAAAACATGGCTGGCAGGACAGGTATGGGGTCCTGGCGGTACCATGACCCCAGCTCGCTGGCTTGTTTGAGCTCCCTCTCCCCCCTGATCTTTTAATCTTTTATCTTTAAGTTGTTTTTAACTTTTTAATTTTTATTGGGACCTGTTGATTTTTTTAAATTTTAAAAACTTTTTTAATTTTATAATTGTAATTTTGAAGTTTTTAATAATGGGTTTGGGTTGTGTAGTGTTATGCTTTTATGATGTTGTAAACTGCCCTGGGTCACCCCGGTCAGAAGGGCAGTATAAAAATGTAAATAAATAAATAAATAAATAAATAAAGTTGTAGGGTCATAGAATCAAACTATACTTGAGTTGGAAGGGGCCTATGAAGCCATCAAATCCAACCCACTGCTCAATGCATGAATCCAAATCAAAGCAGATTAGACAGATGGTTCTACAATTTTCTCTTGCATGCCTCCAAACACACACCATCTCCCAAGGTCACCTGTTCCATTGTTGTACTGCTTTAAGAATTAAGAGGTTTTTCCTGATATTCAGTCAATATTTGGCTTTCTGTAATTTCAGCCTACTGTTATGTGTATTGAACTCTGGGATGATTGAAAACTTGATGTTTCATAATTCATGATTCGTGTGGCGTCTGTCACAGTGCTTTAATTCTGTGTCTGGGGTGGTGTGAGGAAAACGCCATGGTGCTTGATGGTCTTGTAGACTGCTACATTTTTGTTTTTTAACTTTACAGTAGTAACTAACATAACTGAATTCTGTTTCCTCCTTATCCAACCTTCTGTTCCATTAGGGTGAAATATGCTTGTGCACTAGCAGAATCTTTGTTCAGAAGAACATTTACCATGAATTTTTGAGAAGGTTTGTGGAAGCCGTCAAGAAGTGGAAGGTTGGATGCCCCACAGATCCTGCAGTTGACATGGGAGCTTTGATAAGTAAAGAGCATTTAACAAAGGTAAAAACAAACATATGGCATTTTCTGTTTAGTTAAGGCGCACAACACATTAAACAGGATGACTCCTGAGGGCTAGAGATGAATAGAGTAGCTATTCTAGAAATTCTCAAAAGGGAATTCTGGGAATTCTGCTGCCTGGGGAATTCTGTGAGCTATGACACAAAAGCTCAAATCTGCACACCTCTAGTTGTGAACAATCTAGTTGCAATCCTTTCTTCATGGGTTTGTTGTTGTTCTTCTCAGGTAAAGAATTATATTAAAAGAGCCAAAGCAGAAGGGGCTGAAATCCTATGTGGAGAGGGAATTGATGTTTTGGATCTTCCATCCAGAAACCAACATGGCTATTTCTTGCTTCCAACGGTGATGACCAACATTGGAGATGATTCCAGTTCCATGCAGGAGGAGATATTTGGCCCTGTAACTTGCATCTTGCCATTTGATACAGAAGAGGAAGTAATCAAGAGAGCCAACGGAGTTAAATACGGCTTGGCAGCCACCGTCTGGTCAAGAAATGTGGGGCGGGTTCATCGTGTGGCTAAGAGACTCCAGTCAGGATTGGTGTGGACCAATTGCTGGCTTATCAGGGACTTGAATCTGCCCTTTGGTGGTATGAAAGCCTCTGGGATAGGCAGAGAGGGAGCAAAAGATTCCTATGAGTTTTTCACTGAGGTGAAAACAGTCACTATAAAACACACTGATATGTAACTATAAAAACATTTAATGTCATAACAATGAAGATTGTGTGCATTGTTTTCATTTCTCTCTCTTTCAGTCACAAATGTATGACAAATGTTTGTTTACTGCTAAAAGCTGAAAATTATTCTGGAATCCATAGTTTTATTTCTGCAGGGCAGTTGTAATCAGTGGTGGGATTCAGCAGGTTCACACCAGTTCACCAGAACCAGTAGCAGAAATTCCAACTGGTCTTGCCCATCCAAGTTTTGAAACAAAGTACTGTAGTCTTAATTCAGGTGCAACGCAGGGCTTTCCCCCTTGCCACGCCCACCATACCATGTCCACAGAGTAGGTAGTAAAACATTTTGAATCCCACCACTGATTGTAATGTTACCTTCTTGCTAGATTGCCTCTTGCTGGGAAAGAAAAAGGTATACAGTAATACCTCGGATAACGCTAAAACTTGGTTCCACAAGACTTGGTGTTATCCGATTTTTAGTGTTATCCGATGCATCTTAAAATCCTATGGGATGGATCGGATAACGTTAAAGCTCCATAGAGATACATTGTAACCTCACAGGCTTTAGCGGTTGTTATCCGCTACATCCCAAAGGACCTTAATGTTATTCGATCCAATTCTCCTCCCCAGATTACTTAACGTTATGCGATTTTAGCATTATCTGAGGTAAACGTTATCCGAGGTATTACTGTATGCTAATGCTAATTAGTGGCTGTGAAGGCTTAGTGGTTAAGACATTGAATTTGAAAACTGAAAGGTCAGCAGTTCAAAACCTGAGTGCTGCATGATGGAGTGAGCTACTGTCTCTGTCCCAGCTGTTCAAACGTAAGACATTGCATTGTAAGATAAATAGGTACCCCTTTGGTGGGAAGGTAACTGTTCCATGAGCTCTGGTGTCTGCTACATAACAATGGAAACATTTGCAGAGGTAGAGTAGACAGCACTGGCTCTTTGGCTATAAACAGATATGAACACCACAGCCTAGGTTCAGATACGATTGGCTTTTGAGCAACGGAGACTTTTACCTTTATCTATCACTAATATCAAAATGTCTAGGGGGTTAGTCAAGTTAGTTTGTTGCAGCAAAACCAAATGAGGCTTTGTAACATGCTAAGGACGAGTGCAGTGATGGTTAACCTTTTAGAGACCGAGTACGCAAGGGGGCGGGGAGAGATGGGCGACAGGCATCACACATGGTGGTGATGTCACATGGGTGCATGCATACCCTTGTGACATCATTGGTGTGCTTCAACTGCACACACATGTCTGCATGTGACCACCCTTGCACCACCAAGCTTCATGCCCCCCCCCCTCCAGACAAGCCTTCACTGCCGTGGCAGTTCCCACAGCCACCCCAACAAGCATTGCACAGCTGTGCCGGGCACCGTAAAGGCCTCCCGGGCTCCAGAGAAGCCCCATGTGACCTTCCCAACCCCCACCAGACCTCCCCTTTGCCACCCCCACCCCACTAGGCCTCACCACCCCCTGCCAGGTCGTCCCACCCCACCAGGGCTTCCTACCCTCACCAGGCCTTCCCACCCCCCACCCCAGCTGGGCCTCCCCCCAATGAGCCTCCCCCCCGTGCTGGGTCTTGCTACCCCCACACCTAGCCTTCCTACCCCCTTTCAGGCTCCCCCCCCCGAGTGCTCCACACCTTACTTCTCACAGTCGCAGCCTGGCATGTGTGTGCCATAGGTTCACCACCACTGGGCTAGTACATCTCTCTTGGCATGGTTCTTCCTGGAGTGTACCTTATTCTTTGCATTTGAAGGGGATACAGTCCATAAAAGTTTATACTAAATAAAATTATTCAGTCTTTAGGGTGGCAGAGGACCTTTTCTTCTTTTGACAAAGACCTTGCAGCTCAAAAGAGCAGTGCCTAATAATGCCTGCCTGCCCCACTGGTGGTAAGGTAGGAGAGAGTTTTGGGCTATATGTCTTTGTCCTAACTTTATGAAACTCTAAACATCTCCTCTGCTTCCACTACATCTGCTTTCACCTGCCCCATTGCCTTCTTCTTCTTGTTGTGCGATATCTGATTCCGAATATTGGTGACCATCATGGTGATCAACCATGAAGACTGTCCTGAGAATATAATGCTGTGGCCTTCCACCTGCCTTCCACATTACAGCTTGACACCCATACCACTGATCCAGTTCTGCGAGTCACTTTCTGGTCCTGAGCTCTTCTGGTACGCAAAGTCCTCCTCATCCCCAGGCCAGTATTGATGAAGCTGCTGCCCTCCATCCAGATGGATTCAAGTGGGATTTAATCAACTTGGAGACCCTCACCCTTCCCTGTGGACTTTGCCAAGGCTGCTAGTCTTCAAAGTTGTCAGGTTACCTAACTGCCGCTTGACACTTGGTGTTGAGTTGCTGGCAGTATGGTCTACTCCAGGGGTTTGCAATCTAAGGCCCACAGGCCAACCCTGGCCCCTGATGCCATTCCATCTGGCCCATGGCATCGACCCTGAAAGCAGAAGCAGACATATTTACAACAGCCATAAACACACACATGCATGCACAAACACACCTGCCATGGTTTAGGGCAGCATTTGCAGCAGGGGGAAACCATGTGTCCAGCCTTCAGTGTGGTCTGAGGGGGAGTTGTCCGGCCCATGGCGTGGTAAGGTTGAAAACCCCTGGTCTACTCTATTACCATAGCAGTATAACCTGGCCATAGCAGGATAACCTGCCAGACTTGTGCTTGAGTCATATATTTGAAAGAAAGAACATTCATATTCACAGGGCATATATTTCAGTTTCAATTGGTATTCCTTAAGGGACGTAAAAGAACTTCTAGGGAGCAAGCCTATAAAGGTGTGTGATTGGTAGAGAAATTCTCCCAAATGCCCAGTTTTGTAACAAGAAAATATGAGCTTGTGCTCCAATTCAACTTTGAGCTTCCCTGATGTTCAGACTGTGGTTCTTTGCTTTCTTTTAGTTATTTAATGTTTCCATTTTCAGCAAATGGAGATTCTGCAAGATGAAAGCATGACAAACTCTAGTTAATGGTGTAACTGATTACGAATGAGAAAATTGGCAATACAGTGACCTGTCCTGAGTTCTAGAAGAGATGCCAAACATTGTACTAGGTCATGAGTGTTACCCAGGTCTGTCCTAAACAGAATGGATACCTTTGTAGGAACAGCTTCCTCCTCCTAATTCTCCATGTGCTCCAAATAAATGTTCTGCAGGGTTGGGAGAGATCTTCCAGAGCAATCTTTGGGGGCAGCAAATCTTGGACCGGGAGGAAAAAGGAGCACAAATCCCGTTGCATGACTTAAGTCTTCTCTACTGATGTTTGATGGGCTTTGTTGTAATGATGGCTTGAAATGCATCTACCACATGTGTCCAAATGAGGGCAGCAGAGTCCTTTATCAATAGACTCATTTAGTAAAAGTAGGCATTTAGCAGAAATAAATCTATTTTGTGGCTCCTTTTGTCCTTTAAAATTCCTCATTATGGGAGGGAAAGTCATATTAAAATAGACATATAATGATAGGAGAAGAGGATTTAGGATTTTGAAACGCCTTTGATGACATTTAAAACTATAGAGCAAGGATGGAAAATACATGGCCTTCAAACTTTTGCCAGACTACAGCTCCTATAATTATTTACCATGGATTGTTATACTGGCTGGTGCTCATGGGAGTTCTAGTTCAAAAACATCTGGAGGCCCATAATCCCCAGATGTCTGATCTAGGGTATCCTATCCTTAAAAGAATAATTTGTTGACTAGCATTCTAACCTTACCACTGGTGCCTTGTGGTCTGAGCAATTTTTTTTAGCATCCCTTTGCTCCAGGAAGTTTATTCCAATCTGTAAAAGCAGACACAATTTGGAATCACAATTTGGGATCAAAATTGCTGGAAGAAACATCAACAATTTGAGATATGCAGATGATACCACCCTAATGGCAGAAAGTGAGGAAGACCTAAAGAAGCTCCTGATTAGGTTGAAAGAAGAAAGTGAAAAAGCTGGCTTGAGACTCAATATCAAGAAAACCAAGATAATGGCAACAGGCCCTATCAGTCCCTGGAAAATAGATGGGGAAGAAGTAGAAGCAGTGATAGATTTCACTTTCTTAGGATCTAAGCTCACTGCAGATGGTGATTGCAGCCATGAAATAAAAAGGCGACTGATTCTTGGGAGGCAAGCGATGAGAAACCTGGGGAACATAGTGAAAAGTAGAGACATCACATTGAAAACAAAAATTCGCATGGTCAAAGCAATGGTATTCCCTGTGGCAATGTATGGTTGTGAGAGCTGGACCATTAGGAAGGCTGAGCGCAGAAGAATAGACGCCTTTGAGATGTGGTGTTGGAGGAGAGTTTTGAGAGTCCCCTGGACAGCGAGGAGAACAAATAGGTCAATCTTGGAAGAAATCAACCCTGACTGCTCCTTAGAAGGTCAAATAGTAAAGATGAGGCTAAAGTACTTTGGACATCAAATGAGAAGAGAGGATTCACTTGAGAAAGCCTTGATGCTTGGAAGGGTCGAGAGCAAAAGAAGAAGGGGGCGGCCCAAGATGAGATGGCTAGATGGTATTGTAGAGGCAATGGGCACAGAGCTGGGTGAGTTGAGGGGGATGGTGGAGGACAGGAGTGCCTGGCGGACAGCGGTCCATGGGGTCGCAGAGGGTCGGAATCGACTGTGCGACTGAACAACAACAACAAAAAAAGCAGACAATGAAATGAATAAATCTGTTAAACTTTGAGATGCCACAATACTATTCCTTTTTGTCTTATCCTTGTTATGAATATGTTTTTTAAACAGGTTATCTTCTTCAGATCCTGTTATATGAAAGAATCCTAGCATTTAAGCTTCTGATTGTAATTTAAAAAGACCAAACCATCCAGATTTCAATTATGCATTCATTGCATTGTCTTAACACTCCTGCCAAAGCACAGTGAACATCGTTTCCTGAGAATGACCCACTCTAAAGTAAAAAAACTACTAGGTTTTGATTTCATTTCAGTGGTCATGGGGAAACATTGGAGTTCAATTGTGGAAAGTAAAAAGAGATGGAGTAACTCAGAACTATGAGAGCAGTAAAGGGTCTTGTAGTTTTCCACTGCAAGGGCAATGGAATTTTTCCAATCTTCTTTGCTGCCAGCTGCCTGTCTGGTGAAAGAAATCACACAGGATTTTGTTTAATCATTTTTATGTAAGTTTGAGGAGTCAGCCCATCTGTTAATTCTTACAGATGGAAATAAACTCTGATCTGATTATCCCAGTACTTTTGGTGGATTTCCCCCCACCCCCATCTATTTACAGACATCATCATGCAAGGCTGAATTAAACAGTCTTATGTCTAGGCTGGGATTCTGTTTTGCTTTGTTTTTCTTTCTGAGAATGATGTTAGCATTTTTTCTGCTACTCATGAATAAGCTAAAAATTATCCACTCTGTGGATACTGTACAAAACTCAACATTGATGAAAGTAAACAAATAGTATCTTTGGTAGGAGGAGAGAGGGAGGTATAAAAACTATGAAGCTGTCATAATTATTCTATCTTTTTGACAAGTGTAGATAGCTCAGTGAGTTGGGTATCTAGCTGCAGAGTCAGAGGTTGAGAGTTTGATTCCCCACTGTGCTTGCCAAGAGAAGAGCCAGCTTGGGTGGCCCTAGACAAGCTGCATAGTCCCAGGTTGTTCCCAAAATAATAGAATAGCAAACTACTTCTGAGTATTCTTAACCTAGAAAACTCTGAAAATGCTTGCCATAAGTCAGAAATGACCTGATTATACATCATCACCACCAACATCAAGAGGGAATTCAAAAATTTAGTCCTATATCCAGATGTTAGTCTGAGATGGAGTTGTCCAACTGAATAAATTGCTGAATTATGAAGAAACATTTAATTAAATCCCATTGATTGAAAAGGTAGTTGGAAATAGCAATTGGTCTGAGATTTTATTTATTTATTTTTGTAATTCCACTGTACTGGTAAGAAGATTCTATTATACAATGGCTCTAGCACAGTATTAATGTCTGGCTGGACATCCTGCTATGGTAATGGAGTAGATTGTACAGCCAGCGATGCAACACTGAGGGTTGGGTGGCTGTAAATAACCTGACTTCCTAAAGGGGCCAACGACTATGGGAGGATGAGTTCCTTTAGGTGGGGTGATGGTTCCCCTCAGTGGAGGAATTGCCACTGGAAACCATCATATTGGGCCCAATGGCAAAATGAGCGGAGGAGGATCCATTATACTATTCTGATTCCAAACGGTCATGGAGGCGGAAGAAGCTATGCTAGATGGACTGGCTGTGAAGGCACACTTTGTCAATATCTTCAAGGCTGTGGCAGTCTATTGCAGTCCCAGTGTTAAATCCTGCATGTCTCATTTCATACGTGATGCAAGAGATGGCTCTGTGATCATAGTGTATGGATCACTTCATGGCAAGCTGGAATCTACCTTAAATAAATTCATGCCAATGGTATTTTTCCTGAAAATGATTTTCAGGAAAAAAATTTACACTCGGACATGAGTAGCAGCAGGCAATAAGGAGCAACTAATCCTTTTTCTTGAACCTACTTATTTCTCAGGTCCTTGCACGTATAAGTAAAATAGATTTGTCAGTTTACTAATATCCCTACCACAATCTGGAAAGATGAATCTGTGTGTGAAGATCACTTTCAAAGCATAGACTGGATGTAGTTGATTGCAATACAACCTATGAGTGACACAATCCATCAAAGGGCATGAATGGGCTAGAGGAGGAGTCAGTTCCCTCAATGGCAGATTTGTGCTTTGTTAGAAAGAGCAAGAAAGACAGACAGAGAACCTGGTCTCAGATCAGACATCCATCTTCACATCATAGAACCATAGAATATGGAGGGGGGAAATTCTGTATTTATTTTGTTTTGGGAGTCTTCTCTTTTGGTTTCAGGTTCTTTTAGGTACAGGCCATTTTAGCTAACCTTGAAAGAATCTGAATTTTTTTTGTTCTTTTGTTTCAGATTTCCCATTTTGGTTTCTGTTTAATTTAGCACTACAGAATCCTCAAAACTGGTAACCCCCCCTGTGCTCCCCCACCATGCACACCAGAGACAAGGGAGCAGACAATCATGTTCTCCAAACGTGTGCAACAGCAACAGTACTCAAGAAAGAAAAAATATCAATCATCATCCGATCTCTGGTCGGTGTACAAGAATTACATCATGAACTACATACTTTGCCCCAAACAGACAGACCCGGTGCGTAATCTGGGGGTTCTCCTGGACTCACGACTAATGCTTGAAGAGCAGGTGGCAGTCGTGGCCAGGAGGGCTTTTGCACAACTTTGTGTCATATGCCAGTTACACCCTCTCCTAGATTGGGACTCTTTGCTTATGGTCACGCACACTCTAGTCACCTCCAGACTTGACTACTGCAATGTGCTCTACATGGGGCTGCCCTTGATGACCATTGGAGGCTGCAACTGGTCCAGAATGCAGCTGCTAGGATGGTGATGGGGTACGGGTGGTATGTCCATGCCTCACCACTGCTTTGGGAACTGCACTGGTTCCCAGTATGCCTCCGGGTGCAATTCAAGCTGCTGGTTATTACCTTTAAAGCCCTACATGTTAGAGGGCCAGGATACTTAAGAGACCACATCAACCTAAGAACAGTGATGAGATGTAACAGGTTCGCACCAGTTTGCCAGAACCGCTAGTAACTTTTCCCAGTGTCCCAGAGAACCAGTAGCAGCTTTTGGGGAGAACCACCTTTGGGGCTTACCTTTTCACTGGTTCCCCCACTGCGCATGCATGCCAAGCACTTGGTGTGCATGCATGCCTACAGTGCTTGGCGTGTATGCATGGCCTCCTTGCTGTCCTCCCAAGTGGGGAGGAGGAAGAGAAGCTGCTAGCCTGAAGCTCCCTATAGCCTGCTCCCCAGGGTAAGTGACTCACCTTTGGATGTGGTGTGTCTGTGTATATTTTAATGTGTGTATTTTAATGTGTGTATTTTAATGTGTATTTAATACCTTTACCTATTACCTATTACCACAGTTCCTAAAAAGGCCTGGTGGCCTGGCTTGGGGTTTTTAAGCAAAGTCTTGGAGTTACCTCATCAATAAGCTACACCTGTGCTGTTCCAATTGCTGTTCCAATTGGAGAAGCCTTAAGGAGGTACAGCTGTTTTACATTTACATTAAGGCATATTATCCAAGAGAACTGGTTAGGCAAAGACTTAGTATCTAACTTCTTTAACTGTTGAAAACTTGAAAAAGTGCCAAAATGAAGCCATCTTGTGGTGAGTTCATTCTGTAGTTCCTTCTATCTGACCTAGTGTAAGAAAGATTAGCCAGAATAAGCTTTAAGCTCTGGTTTAAAAGCTCTGGTTGATTTGTGTTTAGGATGGGTGGGTGGGTGTTTGGATGGGTGGATGTATTTTAATGTATTTTTTATTTATTTATTTATGGGTTTGTGTTGTGGGTGGGTGGGTGGGTTGAGGTGTGTGTGTGTGCTTATTTTTATTTTATGTTTCTTTGGCCCTGCCCACGTCATGACATTGGCTCTGCCCACATCATGATGTCATGATGTTAGCTCCGCCCACAATGTGATGACATCATGGTGGTGTAGTAAAATTTTTGACATCCCACCACTGCCTAAGAATATCTGTCCGTCCCACCAGAGCAGACCAGAGAGGCTCTCTAATTGTTCCATCTGCTAGAGAGGCGTGTCTCTCTAGTACTGGAAGGAGGACCTCTTGCCAACTGAGTTGTGTCTCCAGATGGAGTTGCTGCCCTTCAGGAAAGGTTTAAAAACCTGGCTGGCAGTCCTGTGGTCCCAGCCTCTAGGCTGATTTAAGAACATTATCTCCCTATTTTTAAACTGGTGGGGGGGGGGTAGGGAATGTTTTGTGGTATTTTTAAATAGGGTTTTCATTGTGATTTTAAAATTTTATTTATTTATTTATTTATTCTTCAAATTTATACCCCGCCTTGCTCAGGCGAACCTGACTCTAGGCGGTGATGGTTTTAATATCTGTATGTCGCCCAGAGTCTTTGGAATTGGGCGGCAATACAAATCCTAAAAATAAACAAACATAAATTTAAAATAATAAATTAGATTGCTTAAGAACAGAGAGGACCATTTTGCAATCCATAATTAAATTTCTTCAGCTAATAATGTTCTGTAATGTTTTGTCTCCATGTGTAGCATAAAGAGTGTCTGTCTTGCTAGAATGAAACAGTGAATCCCAGGAAGTCAAAATGGACCACTGGAACCAATTTTAAGTTTTACATTTACACTGGATTAAAAGAAATATTTGTGTTCAAACAGCTGGTTCCATGTACAGTTAATTATGATGGCTCACACACATCTTCACAATGTTCCTGTATTTAACATGGAACCAATGACTTGTACTCCATTTCTTTATGTCAACATGCTTCCAGTCCAGAAGAATGGAGGAGGTTACAGCAAGAGTGGCAGTACCATTGTTCTGGAGAATCATGCCCAATTAGTGATGCAATCCATGGTGAAAACACACCACAAGGGCTTGCAATGGTCAGCATTCCCAGGTTGCACAAGAATGGAGAGAACCCATTTTGGTACCAATCCTATTAAACTAATGCTCCATCTCATTCCAAACTGGGTCAGCCATGCAACCCATTCTCCCTCAATGTGCAGAATTACTCTAGGAATAGGATGTTGAAGCTTAGGAGGGATTTCCCCCCATCCTAGCCAGATGGCACATTCAATGGGCTCTTTATCCTCCTCCTCTTCCTCCTTCATCTCCCCCTCACTTGAGTTGCTGCTGTGGCTGCATGCTGTCATGTGTCTCTGACTTATGGCAACCCTATGAATGAGCAAAATGTACTGTCCTTAACAATCCAGCTCATCTCTTAGAACACAAGCTTGCAGCTTCATTTAGGGAGTCAATCCATATCATAAGCAAAGTCAGCTGTGTGATCCATGTATAAAACATGTGCAGAGGTAGTAGGTGACACCTTTTCTGGATCACTAAATAAAAAAATCATTGCAAGCTTTCATGATTCCTGATAACTTCTTCAGGCAAGGCATTCAAATGTTCATTGCATGGTGGTCTGCCAGGCTCTGCCTTCAAAAGCAGCAGTTGAGTTGATGCCCCACCCCTTCCTATTTTCCTGCTATGCCTTCTACCTTTCCTAGCATTATTTTCCAAAGAATTTTGTGCTTTCATGATATATCCAAAGGAGGACAACCTCAGTTTCATCATTTTTGCCTCTGGAGATTTTTCAGACTTGATTTGCTTTAGGACCCACCTGATCATCTTTGTGGCAGCCCAGGACATCCACCAAACTCTCTCCCAGCATCATATTTTAATTCAAGTTTTCCCTGTCAGCTTTCTTTACTGTCATACTGCTTTCACATCCATACTCCAAGAACATCTGTCCATCCCACCAGAGTGGACTGGAGAGGCTCTTTGGTTGTTCTATCGGCTAGAGAGGCGCATCTCTCTAGCACCAGAAGGAGGGCCTTCTCTGTGTCCGCTCCAGCCCTATGGAACCTCCTGCCAACTGAGTTGCATCTCCAGACAGAGCTGCTGCCCTTCAGGAAGGGTGTAAAAATATGGCTGGCAGGGAAGGTATGGGGTACTGGTCACATGATGACCCTGGGCTGTTGGTTAATTTGATCCCCCCTCTCTTAATCTTTTAATCACTTAATCTTTTAATTTGTTGGATTCTTTTAAATCTTTTTAATCTAAGTTTTTATGGAGGGGCTATGACTTTTGGATGAACTTTGTTGTTGGATTGTTGTGTTTTTAATGTGTGTTCTGTCATACCATGTCATGCAGCCCTGAGTCACTCTGCAAGTAGAGCACGGCATACAAATGTGAAATAAATAAATAAATACTAAAATAAATACATACATACTGTTCAGAAATACAAGTGTGTGGATAATCTTGGTCTTGACCTTGGTCTTCAGTGATATATCCTGACACTAGATGATCTTTTTTAATTCATTCATTGCTGATTTTCATTGCTTCCTCTCCCCCATTATCTCCTGAATATTTATATGTTTTCTTCTTTCTTCCCTTCATTACCCTGAGTATGTATCACAACTATGCTTGGAAGTGAGCCAAGCCATGTCTCCAGGCAGCTGCGAAGCAAGGTCTGTGGGCTCCATGTGACGAGCCTGCCGTAGCATCCTTGTCCTTTTACTAGGTGTGCAATCAATAAAGCTGTGACCCAGTTTTCCCCAATTAGCTGCATCTCTTTCCTCCTTACTCTACACACATGTTGGGAAATGTTACTTCTTGCACCAGATAAATCAGCTTTTAAGTTCAGGGATACAGGATCGCTGGTATTTATATGGTGATCCAGTTAAGGTAGCCTTTGTATGCTGGAACAAGAATGTGTGTGAAAGAGAGGGAATAAATGCCTCATTTTACCAAATTGAAAGAAGTGCTGGAGAATTTCAAGGAATTCCATATGCTACAAACCACCAATCTATGGAAACCCAGTGGTGTTTGGTTACCAGAGAGAAACTGGAACTGATCCCCTAAACAAACTTTTTCCCTCTCTTTCAGAGGTAGGTGGGAAATGTTGTCCCATCATCAATAGAAATAAAAAGATTCATCAGGGAGTCTATGTAACTTTTCTACATAGAATAGAGATTAAAGGGCCATCTTGACCTTTGCAATATTGTTTAGGAATAGGTTCCTGAAAGCATAATACTTTTAATAATAATTAATCAATTGTTGAGAAAACTGGATTGTTAATATCCTTTATAAAACAAATAGAGAGAAAATTAACATCTGTATCCAGGAATGTGCATGGTGATCATATGTAAATTGTATATAAAATGATATTATCCATCCATTTCCCACTGTTACTATTGATTTGTTTCTAAATCCACATTGATCTGCAGTACTGTATATAGCAATAGCATAAGCATGTGTACATTTCTGTAGAGCTTCTCAACATTAAACGTAATGTGATCGTAAGATAGAGAAAACCTGGATTGTCATCCAAGAAGCATGTAACAACTCTGGTATTACAAAACCTCACTTTTGAAGGATATTTCATTGAGAAATAGACAGTGCAAGTAGCCCAGTATTTGAGTAGGATTTTCCTCCTATCAAGAACTGTAATTGCTCCCCCTCCCTGATGTGGAATTGTTTTTCACATGTACAGTATCATCTACATCAGTGGTTCCCAACAAGGGGTACAGAGCCCACTAGTGGACTTCAATTCCCAGAAGCCTAAGTCAGTACATTGGCTGACCAGTGCTTTGGGGAAATTTACTTAGGCTTCTGGGAACTGAAGACCAAAAAACAGCATTTGGGAAACACTGATCTACATAGGTCTCAGGGTACAGGTGTCTGTGAACTATTCTCTTTAAGTACAAAGCTGCTGTTAGACTTCACAAGATCTGCTAAACCTTCCTCCCCAACACACAGCCACATAATATGCAGAAAATGACCTGCTTTTCTGTACAATGCCTTGCTGCGTTATAATACATATGCTACATGTTCAAGAAGGCATTAGTGGTCTTAAAGTTGAGGAGTGAGCAGACATTACGGTGTAGTTCAGCACATTTTGCTACCTGAGGTAAAAGACAAGATGGCGTTACCCCACCCTCCCCCATTCCACACACAAAAGCCAACTGGAGAAGCAGTGGAATCTGACCTCAACATCTGCAATGGCACAGGATCTTCCATCACACCCATGAACCACTTAGCTTATGGGGTGCATGGCATTGTCATGTAGCCTACACAGATCTATATTAGGTACAGTTGAAACAGCTCGGTGTTGGTGGCAATAAGCTATTTTTGCTTCCATGTCCTAGAAATTTTCTTACTCTTGACTTTTAGTGGAGCTGGTATTGCACAGGATATGTGACCAATAGATATCACTGTTTAGAATTTCCCTCTTCTTCTCCTGTCTCTCTTTTATATACAGATAATAGGGTTGTTAGTCCATTCCTACAATGGAATATGGAGTCTTCTATGAATGCTCTTCTAGACAGTGATTTTGAAAGACAGCTCTAACAATCTTCCAGACTGGGAGATTCTGAGAATTTTTGTCCAGAGAGTAACTTATCTAAGGTCTGCCTAATTATACTTCCTTCCATGAAACTCTACTGAACAATGCACCTTTTTCTTAAACGCCTCTGCTCCCAATGTTTTAGAGACAAACTCACATTACTACAGTTTGCTGGACAGCTCAATGAGATATGAAGCAAAGTCAAGTCTTTCCTTTGCCCACCAACAGGTCTCATCTTCTATTTTACCCAGTTATTCATATACAGTAGCTAAATCACATTTTAAATCTCTGCCACCTGTGCTATAAATGTTTTTGTTAGACCTTGGTGGTATTTTCATAGTTTTGCTTTGTTTTTTTAGCTGCTGCTTAAATTTGCTATTTAAAAAAATGTATGTATATATAGCTTTTAATCTGTGTTGAAAGCCTTTTGTGTGTGTATCTGCTGCAGTAAAATAACATTATTATCTTTCTGTGATGAGAAATCTTATTGCTTTTTGTTTAAGGTGTCAAGGCAAACTTGGTCTCTTATTCTTTGCTGCTCCCAATTTCCCATAACAGCCATGTGTGAGGTGAATGTAGCTTGTGACAGTTGGATAGATAAAGAGTGCTGCGCCCTTTCCTCAGGAAGTAACCTTTTCCATTGCAACACAACTATCAGAAGAGATGAACCCATGAACGGTCAGATTTTGGGGTTATGTTGGAACATAAGGAAAGCAAAAGATTCCCTCACAACCCCCTCTCCTTTCTCATGTTCTGGTAAATTTGATGAGAATGGTAAATAGTGCTAACAAAAGGGTGTGTGTGTGTCATTCTCCTTGCCCGTAAACTCTGACATTGTATTGTACAGGCGAAATAATCTATGTGCTTTATTGTGGTTGATTTTTTTTTTATTTAAAAAAGGATGCTTCCAAGAACTGTCAACTTTTTTAAAATTGTGTGTGACTTGCTAGATCAACAAATGGGAAGTGTTGGGGGCAAATGTTCCAAGATAGGTGGGGTGGAATGGAAACCCAGTCCAATAGAGGAGGACTTTGGGGATTTTTCTCACATCAGGCACTGAGGAAATTTTGAAGCCCAGAATGTATTTCTTGTGGCTAAATTTATGAAATGAGATGAAATGAAATTGAGGAATGTGCTAACCACTGTTGAGAGTAGTCAACTTGAGAAACACTCAGAAGATTTGGGGAAACTTGGGTCAGCAGGATAACAGTATCCAATTCCCTATGATTTCAAGGCCAAAAGCTGAGACTAAGGGGTGCACCTTTGTGTCATCAAGGGATAGGTACTTATGATGTCATAGAGGTAGGCCAGGCAAGAGTTGGGGATGGGGGCAAAACTGGCTGTAAAAATGGAATCCAGTCAAATGGATAGCTCAGTGTTTTAGGTATCTGGTTGCAGAGCCAGAGGTTGGGAGTTTGATTCCTCACTGTGCCTCCCAGGAGAAGAACAGACCTATGCAGCTTTGGGCAAGCTATATAGTCCTAGGGCATTTTCAGCAGAAGGGAGTGGCAAACCACTTCTGTGTACTCTCCATCTAGAAAACCCTGGAAAGGGTTGCCATGCATCAGAATTGATATGATGGCATGCAATTATATTACCGGTATAAGTATTTGGTACTATGCCTTATAGCAGTGTTTCCCAAATGCTGGTGTTTGGACTTCAATTCCCAGAAGCTTAAGTCAATTCCCCAAAGCACTGATCAGTCAATATACTGGCTTAGGCTTCTGGGAACTGAAGTCCAAACACCAGCATTTGGGAAACACTGCCTTATAGGTCTCCCATTCTGTGTACCCTTACTGAGCACACATGAGAATGTATTTTTAGGCCCTGAATTGCTATTGAAACTTCTGGAAAGCTCATCACTTGCACACTGGGAGGTTTTACTTTGTTAACCATGCAGGAAATAGAGTCTGTGGTATCTACACATGAATTTTAACACAACGAGTCCAATCTCTTTGAGAAGGTAGTAATGAGCAGGAAGCAATGCTGTCATTTGCTAGTCAAGGGCTGGCATGTGTTGAACTCTAGTGGGGTGGGTGGGTGGGGGGGAAAGGATGACAAGAGTTGCCAGACTTTGGTTTCTTTGCCCTTTGTTGTGCTTTCCTTTATGGCTTCTCTCCTAAAAATAATCCAAATTATAACTTGGAAAAGTTGCATTCCAGATTATGGTGATCGGTGAGTATGTTGGCTGGGAGATTCTGAGTACTGTGTCTTTTAATAGTAACATTTCCAAGCCTTAGTAATATAGTTAGATCAGGCCTAAAACTCTAGCTGGATTTTCAAGTTGCATTGCTCATGCCCTCAGCAGTCTTGGAGTGAAAGTGTGTTAATCATCAAAACAAGAGTGATCTTGTCTTGTGTTATCCTTTCAGCCACTGGTGTTGCCTTCACCTCCTACTCATGCCCTACCTATTCTAGGAACACAGTGAGTCAAGAGTGCTTCCTGCTTGTCATACCTAGATAGGGAAGAGCTTGTAAATTCCTGGAAGAAAAGCTACATTGGAGCACAGTGGTTAGATTCATTTGTCTTTCCATGGCCAGTCCCGGAAGGAAGTTTTTAATAAGCTACACCTTAGTTAATTTTGGTCTGTACTTCATATGCTTTGAACCACCGGATGTGAAGCTCTGCTTTGTTGCTGAAAAAAAATTATTATTTATATCTTTCTCAGATTAGCACATTTGTTTCCTTGAAAATTAGCAGGTGTAGAATCCACTAATTTATGAGCTTCTAAATATAACAATTAGGATGGGTGGTTCAAATTGCATTGTTGATTGATAGAGAGAGGATGAGGTCAAAGCATGGAATGCCTTCTCCCTCATTTGCTTTACTCTGCAAAAGAATGTGTGCAACCTTTTTTGCTGTACAAAGCACTTATCTCTGTCCTGAAACCTCCAAGCAAGAAACTGTGACTGAAAGAAAAATGTTGAACATGCAGTGAAATATTCCAGTGAGGACTGATTCTTTTCAAGACGGTACCTTTCCATGTTATCTATCTATCTATCTATCTATCTATCTATCTATCTATCTATCTATCTATCTATCTATCTATCTATCTATCTATCTATCTATCTATCTAAGGAGATAAGTAGCAACAGATGCTGAGAGAACTAAGGAAGAGAATGACCCACGACACCGTCTGAACGGATATGAGCTCAGATCCAGAACGAGCTTTATGGCAAGAACAAACATTCTTGAAAGTACATAAGAGCAAAACCAAATTAGAAGATAGAGGAAGGAGCTCACTGGGAAAGGAACATCATTAAAAAAAGGTGGATATAGCTGAAGATCTCAATCTCCCCTATGTCACCTGGAGGACCCTGAATCGGCTGAAGGTTTGAGTCCCTAAATGCAAGACCAACATGCTCAAGTGGGGACTGCTGGTGTACAACAACACACTGTGTGAATGTGGAGAGACACAGAGTCCAGCCCATTTGCTGGTCTGTCGATTGTGGCTAGAGACATGCACTGATGAGGACTTGTGTTTGGACAACGACAAAACAAAGAAAGTGGCTTTATTTTGGCAGTCAAGGGTCTGATTAGGACATGAAAGAAGATTATTTTTCTTCCATCTGAATTTACATTTCTCTCTTCCAGCTGCCATCCAAGATTCCATGATCACTCAGAATTTTTTATTTTTATTTTATGGGTGGTACTTTCCAAAATTTTGGGGATATAGCTTGCTACTCTCTCCTTCTTGTTCACCAATGGTGGGCCTTCAGCTACATAAGAACATACATCACTTAGAAAACCAGTCATTGATATCTAGTAGGAATAAAGAAACTTTCGGCTACAAGGGTGCCTCTTACCTGGCTCACTGAGATTCTTGATGTACGTATGGAGTGGTGGGCTCCAAAAAATTTTACTACCACACTGTGGCCGTGGTATGGTGGGCATGGCCAGGGGAAAAGCCCTGTGTTGCATCCAAATTAGGACTACTTTATTTCAAAACTTGGATGGGCAGGGCCAGCCAGAACTTATGCTACCAGTTCTGGTGAACTGGTATGAACCTGCTGATGCCCACCACTGTACGTACGTAGCTACCTATTTCCCAAAGGTGAGGAACTGACTTTTCTGGGGCCTATTTTAGACACTGTTCTTTTTCCTTGTCTAGACCAGATGTGAAACTGCCAAAAGGAAGTCACCTTTTGGTGAGTTCTTTCTGCAGTTCCCTTTGTCTGACGTAATGCAAGAAAGATTAGCCAGCACAAGGTAGTCATTGAGGTTTAAAAATACTGCAATATTTGAAGAGGCTCTTGCTGTGTGCTGCAGGGTGCTGTTAATATAGCTTGATTTGAGGAATGGGATTTGTAAGTGAAGTCAGCTCAGGACTCATTCAGCACATAAGAACCACCTGGGATGCATCAGAGACAGGCCAAATTCAGGAAACTAAGAAACCAACCTGCCCAATTAGCCATGGCTATTTCTCTTGTTTTTAACTCTGCTGTGGTTGTTTAAATACAACCAGCATTTGCTCTGCACTTGTTCAGACATGGTCTACCCATGTTATCAGATGAGCATGCAAAATTTCAGTATGTTGCTCTTAAATATCAGTACTATTACTATGGCACTGATGTTGATGATTAATTGCCAAGGGACATGAGATAAGGTCCATTGACGTGTCACATAGCATGCCATGATAACAAAAATTCTATGGTTTCACAAGTAGAGATGGGCAACCAAATGAGTGAAAATGGCTCTTAAGGCTCTACAGTCAGTTTTTACAAAATTTTGGTCATGGATATAGGTGCTTTCAAAGAAGTTATTTACTTCCAGGCTGCTGCACTATTCAGATGTTTCTGTGTCTGCTTTGTTAATTTTATGAAGCTGTTAGGAAGTCTATGATAGCTAAGGTTTCACTTTGAAGAATTAGCTTAATGCTGTTCAACTGGTGAAAACAATTTAGAGGGCCGCATTGATCTTACTCTTAAGTATGTGCTATAAAATCACTTTCAGGATGTGCTTCAAGCAATGGAAATACTGTACCTGTATGTCTCCAGATGTGCTCTTTTAATACCAAACACATGTTTGCTGTGAGGTATCAGTAGGGCAACGTGTCTGCAGCTACTTCCATCTAGTAGCCTTTACAAAGTCAGGTTTTCCTTTGCCATTTGTCTGAATTATTAGTATATCTTGAGGGGAAATATTCCTTTGTATTTGTGTTTTAAGAGGTTCTGGAGAGCCAGTGAATTGTAGTGGACAGCATGTTATATTGAGATTCACAAGACCTGGGTGTAAATCTCTACTCAGCCATGGAAGTTCCCTGGAAGATGGTGTTGGTAAAACTACTCCTTAAATATCTCAGATAATTTGGGAACCCTCCTTGGGCTACCTTAATATGGAATGGACTTGATGGCTCAGGACTGACAGTTTTATAATGTCAAGAGATATTTGGGATCAGTTCAAGAATACAGTGAAAATCAGATATAGTACTTTGACACTGTGACAAGCAATAACAAAGTTCTGCTATTTCTTTCCCCACGCTGACTGCTGTACCTTTTCGAGATTTTATTAATACAGGTATACAGTATTCACAATACTTGCTTTGATATCATCCCTTAGAGCAGTGGTGGCCAGAGGCGGGACTTGGCGCCTTCTATGTGGGCACCTGTGCAGTCACCCCCCCACAGAGTTCACCCCTCCCCTCTGCCCAGAAGCCCAATAGGAGCACTTTCTTCCTTCCCTGTTGCTGTGTTGGCACTTTATTATTATTAAAATTAGACTTCTATGCCCCTCTACTCACCTCACTGAGGCGACTCAAAGGGGCTCACATAACATACAGTATCACAATCTCAAATATAAATACAGCATAATATAAAAATATAACAACAGATACAGCACAGATAATACAATCAATAAATTTTACATAAAAAGAAAAAAATACAAAAAAATACAAAAAATACAGTACAGTCAAGAAAGACAGCGATAAATAAGTGGGTTTTGGGTTGCTGTTTGGGCACTTGGTCTCTAAAAGGTTCACTGCCTTAGAGGGCTGAAACCTCATTCTTAATACAAAAAGTTGAGAAATTGATGGGTGGGTGGGGAGTGAAGAGGGTGCTTCTTCGAGATCACTAGAAAATTCATTATAGATATCAGATGCAGAATTACTTTAATTAAGATATTTCATTTATACTTTTTGTGTTTCCTAACTACTACTGTGTATTTTATGAAGGCATGCCCTACCTTGAGTAAAGAGAAGGTACCTATCTCAGATATCAGGGCATAGAATAGCAGCAAGGTGTTGGAGGGCACCTGTTGTCCTCCAGGTGCATTGGAAGAAGTTGGCCCAATGTCAAAGATAGTTGCAACTCCCAGTCCAGTTTGCTCCTGTACAGATAACGCAAGTCCTTCAGGTCAAGTAAAATAACTTGGGCAAGTCCTGTTCCTCATAATATTTCATTATGCATACCAATGAATCAGGGCAGGGAACTAGAGTGTAGACTATCTAATTCAACCCTGTCAAGTTGTTTGAGAGATGAATCCAGACCAGAATAGGTAATTAAGAATAGCTTTTTTGCAAAGAACAACCAGTATATCATCATCATCATCATCATCATCATCTTGTTCGTGTTCGTGTTCGTGTTCTTGATCTTGATCTTGATCTTGATCTTGATCTTGTTCTTGTTCTTGTTCTTGTTCTTGTTCTTGTTCTTGTTCTTGTTCTTGTTCTTGTTCTTGTTCTTGTTCTTGTTCTTGTTCTTGTTCTTGTTCTTGTTCTTGTTCTTGTTCTTCTTCTTCTTCTTCTTCTTCTTCTTCTTCTTCTTCTTCTTCTTCTTCCATGTCTTGGCTAGACATGAAACTGTCAAAATGAAGCCACATTTTGGTGAGTTCATTCTGCAGTTCTTTTCGCCTGACCTAGTGTGAGAAAGATTAGCTGGCAACACAAAGTTGCCATTACCTGTGTACACCCAATTGTGGTTCAAAAATACCACAATCTTTGAGGAGGCTCTTTCTGTGTAACCCACTAGCATAGCTGATTTTCTCAATTTGGACACAGTGACCCCTATACTTGGAACAGTTACATTCATCTCATCAAATCCAACCTCTCGCCCATTCAGCCATCATGGAAATTTCAGAACTAAAGTACTGTATCACTTAATAGTTGAGTGCCCAGCATCCCCTTGCAGAAGTCCAATAACGTAGAAGGGGAGAAAGAAAGATAGATTGAGAGAGGTATTTTCTTTTCCCTCTCAAGGTATCTTTTATTTTGAAATATGGCAAAATGAATGAGGAATGAAAAAAAATAAGGTCTTGTCTACCTTTTTTAAAAAGGGTTGATTATCAACTATTCTGTATTGCCACAACGGGTCAGGTTCAATAAGTCCAGAAACTCTCAAACACTGCAGCTTAAGTTTTGATGTCACTAGATGGCTCTACAGTATCAGACTGGGAGATGATTTCCCAGGCTAGTAAATGTGGAGTAGGTTGTAAGGTTGGACTCCTTCCACTTTGTCCTTTTTATTATTTTGGCCCATCAACAAATCCTAGCCTGAATAGAGTGGCATACAAGTCTAAATAGAAAAAAATGAAGAAAAGATCAGCTCTCTCCTTCTGTCTGCAATGCCTTTTCTTCTGCAAGATTTCTGCTCCATCCAGAATGATTAAATTATAGCTCTCATTTGTTTTAAAAAAGTAAGGGAAGAAAAGGCAGATAGGGCTGTCATCTTATTAAAGAAACCTAAATCATCTGAAAAAGAATTGAAATAGAAGAAGCATTATTTATTTCCTTAATAGGTTATGTACAGTCAATTCTAACCCTTCATGACCCTAATGGACCATTGCCCTCCAGGCACCTCTGTCCTCTACCATCCTCCTCAACCTGCCCAGCTCTATGCCCATTGCATCTAAAATACTATTTAGCCATCTCATTTTGGCCACCCCCTTCTTCTTTTCCCCTCCACCTTTCCCATCATCAAGGCTTTCTCAAGTGAATCCTCTCTTCTCAGTTGATGTCCAAAGTACTTTACCTTCTGTGATATAATGAGGCCCCAAGTTCTTCACATATCCAAGATGGAGTTTATTAGGTTTTAGACTATAGTAGAAATGTGGCTTCTTGTGCTCGCAAATGGCCACTTGTTTGTTTTCACACCCTGGGACCCATGAAGGGAAGAGCCAGACTGTGAGGTGCCATGCTTCATCAATAGGGCCAGAGTTGTTTACCCCAACACTGGGACCTGATTGGATGTATGATAATTACCCAGGATCACCTCATACCTGGGGAGAGTCAAGCGCATGGCTTGAGAGAGGAAGTTCGAATCTGGTGGTCAACAAGGAGACACCAGTATGGGGGGAGGAAGGCCATCCCAACAAGCCTTATCTCCTGAAGTCTTCAATATGGTAACTTAGAACAGGTAGTTAGATTTTTTTATTTAGGGGAGTAATGTCTGAAAGCATTCTTTCTCTAAAAGCCAATTTTGATTAGGTTATTTTTCTATGCTGAGATCTGTAACCTGATTCATCAAGAACCATTCTTCAACTTCAATAAAGCTACTTTCTTCAATCAACGTGTGTTCATTGGAAATGGGATTCAGGGGTAAGGCAAAGTAAAGCCACTAGCTTTTTTTAACGCTACTATATTACCTCTCCACTATTAAATTGGCTGTGCACTGTACGCAGACAAGTCTCAGGTTTGTTTCAGCCAGATGTGGGCTGAATGATTGTACATTACTGTACATTTCTTGCCATGAGTTTTGGTTGAGTTTCTAGAGGGGATTTTTAATAATGGAGTGCTGGAGAGGTCCCAAAGCGAGGTGAGGAAGAGTATAGGTCATCACAGCTTCATCTTTACTATTAGACCTTCTAAGGAGCAGTCAGGACTGATTTCTTCGAAGATCAACCTATTTGTTCTCCTCACTGTCCAGGGGACTCTCAAAACTCTCTTCCAACAAGACATTTCAAAGGCATCTATTCTTCTGCGCTCAGCTTTCCTAATGGTCCAGCTCTTACAACCATACATTACCACCGGGAATACCATTGCTTTGACTATGCAAATTTTTGTTTGCAAGGTGATGTCTCTACTTTTAACTATGTTCCCCAGGTTTCTCATCGCTTGTCTCCCATGAAACAATTGCCTTTTTATTACATTACTGCAATCTCCATCTGCAGTGATCTTGGATCCTAAGAATGTAAAATCTGTCACTGCTTCTACTTCTTCCCCATCTATTTTCCAGGGACTGATAGGGCCTGCTGCCACTTATCTTGGTTTTCTTGATGTTGCGTCTCAAGCCAGCTTTTGCACTTTCTTTCAGGAGCTTCTTCAGGTTTTCCTCACTTTCTGCCGTTAGAGTAGTGTCACCTGTGTATCTCAAATTGTTGATGTTTCTCCCAGCAATTTTGATCCCAAATTGTGATTCCTCCATCTAGTGGTGGGCGTCAGCAGGTTCACACCAGTTTGCCAGAACTGGCAGCAGAAATTCTGGTTGGCTGTGCCCATCTAAGATTTGAAATAAAGTAGTCCTAATTCGGGTGCAATGCAGGGCTTTTCCCCCTGGCAACACCCTCCATACCATTCACACAGTGTGGTAGTAATTTTTTTGGAGCTCACCACTGCCTCCATCCCTGAACTGTGCATTATGTGCTCTATGTATAAGTTGAATAAGCAGGGTGATAAAATGCAGCCATGTCTGACTCCTTTTCCTATTCTAAACCACTCCGTCATTCCGTATTTTATCCTAACTGTTGCTTCTTGACTCATGTACAGATTTCTCATGAGCTATATAAGGTGTTCTGGTATTCTCATCTCTTTAATTACTTGCCACATTTTGTTGTGGTCCACACAGTCAAAGGCCTTGGTATAATCAATGAAAAAGAAGTAGACTTGTTTCTGATATTCCTTTGTTTTCTCCATGATCCAACGTATGTTGGCAATGTGGTCTCTAGTTCCCTGCCTCTTCGGAACCCAGCCTACACTTCTGATAATTCTCTCTCCATGTGCTGCTGTAGTCTATCCTGTATAGTGTATTATATTGAGCATAACCTTGCTAGCGTGTGGGATAAGCACAATTGTTTGATAATTTGAACATTCTTTGACATTACACTTTTTTTGGGATTGGAATGTATACTGATTTTTTTCCAATCCTCTGGTCATTGTTGTGTTTTCCAAATCTGCTGGCATATAGAATGCAATGATTTGATTCCATCATCTTTTATGGCTTTGGAAAATTCAACTGGGATACCATCATATCCACTGGCTTTGTTGTTTGCAGTGCTTTTTAGGGCTCTTCTGACTTCACTCTCTATGATATCTGGCTCAAGTTCAATGTTCTCATCATTGTGATTATCAGGGGTGTTGAGGTCATTTTTGTAGAGTTCCTCTGTGTACTCTTTCCATCTTTTCTTAATCTCTTCTGCATCAGCTGACTTGCTGGCCACACCCACCATGTGGTAGTAATTTTTTTTAGTCCACCACTGGGTATTTGATGTTCCAGAGAGAGTGATGGGTCCATAATGACCCCTAGGTTGTGAACCTTGTCCCTAGCAGTAAGAGTACTTCCACCCAGGGTAAGGACCAGACTATCTAATTGGGCAGACTGCCCCTCAAACACCAAAACCTTTTGTCTTGTCAGGGTTCAGTTTCAGCCTGTTAGTTTGTCCATTCCATTATTGAATCCACATACTTGTCAAGACGCCAGACTGCATCAACTGCAGACAATGAAAAGGAGAGATAGAGTTGGGTGTCATCCACATATTGGAGATATGAAATACAAAAATAGAGCTTATGTATGTTAAACAGGTCTGAAGTCTGCCTTCCCCTGTCCAGATTTCAGGAAAAATGTCTGTCCTTGCTTAGTGGTTAGTAGATATTGCTACTAGGACATTCTGGAAACTGTGCTCCCGAAAGGAATGTTGTCAAGCTTTGACCCTACCTTGGTGCTTAAATAAGTTTGTACAGAAGGCTAAATATTCCTCCTTTGAGGATGTAGTTTTATTGTCCATTAATCTCTGACTTTTTACGGGAAGTCCAAGGAAAATATACACATTCTTTGGAAATGAAATTACAAGAGTGCTTACTCCTTTCATAGATAACACTGGTATTTAGTAAGTCTCATGACACATTGTACCTTCACAGATTAAATATTCTGTGTAAGATTCTTATAAAAGTTATGTAACTCAGTTTCCCCTCTTGCTATCTCTTGGCAGCAGCAGTAGCTGTAGGAAATCCAAAGGACATCTCTTCTGCTGTTCTCAGCATCTCTTTTCCATTTTCTTTAGCAAAAAATAATAAAATAAAATAATCTAAATACAGGCAAAGGAAGATGAAAGGAATGAGATAAAGATTTCCTGAGTATTTTATTACCTCCATTGTATTGCCACTGCTCATGTCTCATTTTCTTTCTAGCTTGGCAGCTTGTGATTTAAAATGGAATCTGTGCATTTTAGACTAAAACCCTCAGGTTTGCTGGATGGGAATGGTAGAGATTGTAAGCAGAAACATGTAGGATCAGCCAAAAATTGTTCAGGTAAAGGTCACCCTTGCTCGAAAGCTAGTTGTATCTGACTCTTGGGTTCAGTGCTCATCTCTGTTTATAGCCAAAGAGCCAGCACTGTCTGCATCTACAGACGTTTCCGTGGACAGGTGGCAGGCATGCCTCGACACCAGAGTGCACAGAACACTGTTTACCTTCCCACTGAAGTGGTACCTATTCATCTACTTGCAATTCTTGCTTTCAAACTGCTAGTTTGGCAGGAGCTTGGGACAGAGATGGGAGCTCATTCTGTCATGCAGGACCCAGGAATCAAACTCCAACCTTCCAGTCAGTGAGTTCAGCATCTTAACCACTTGAGCCAACACATATTTACTTCCGTGTTAAAAAAAAAGGAATTCTAGGTTAAAATAACACATCCAGTGGCCCTGATTCATTTTTCTCACAGCAGTTCAGTGTGCAATCATAATTTCAGAAAGAAATAGGAAGCCTTTGTGTTTTGGATTACAGTTCCCTGAATCCTTCAACCAACAGTTTAGAGACCCATCAGTCAACCATTTCCCATCTCTTGTTCTGATTTGCTGGTGAGAGTGAATTTTTGCCCACTGAATTTTGATTATGTCAATCCACTAGTGGGAGGAGATCCCTGGATTCATTTATCAAAAGGTGTAAAATCCAAGTGATCTCTGTAATTGGATGACAAATGTAGGTACTTATAGCTGGTATTATTTGTGCTCTTAATGCTACATGAGCCCAATGAGACTATTGGGAGACAGGAAGTGAACACAGCCAACACCACTGGGGGAAAATAGGCCTAACCTTATTGATTATAGTTGGAATACCCAAGTCCCAGCATTGGGATTGGGTCTGGATGACTGGAAAACCTGGTGTCAGCCTGATATTGTCCATACCACCTCAGCAGCCAGTTGAGTGCAACCAAGGAGTGACAATCTGGTGAAGACCACATGGACATATAGTGGCCAACCGTCACGGATTCTCAGGGGCAGTCCCGATTTGAGAGGGGGAATCCCGAGTTACCATTTTTAGGAAAATGGTCACGGAATTCCCCCATGACGTCCCGGCTGTCCCGATTTCTCTTCAGCAGCAGGCATTTTTTTAAAAAAGGAGCAAAAAATGGCTCTAATAAACTGTGCATGCTGCGCAGAAACTCAATCTGATGCATTGCGCATGCATCAGATTGAGTTTCTGCGCATGCACAGTTCATTGGAAAATAAGCCATGTGCCGATTTTCTAAAAATATAAGCCACCCCCCGAAAATAAGGCATGTGTTATGAAAAAACACAGCCACCCCACTGCCTGCTCGGACACAGAGAATACACCCCCCAACTGAACTCTGCTTACCTTCAAGCTCTGCTTATTTTCTCTCCCGACTAACAGCTGATGAGACTAAAGAGGCTTTTTTTAAAACTCCGGTAGGGAAGGGGGAAAAATTCAGTGATTTGATTGGCTCTCTATGTCAGCTGACATAGAGATCCAATCATATCGCTGAATAGGTGTTTCCCCTATTCAGCGATATGATTGGCTCTCTATGTCAGCTGACATAGAGAGCCAATCAAATCACTGAATTTTTCGCCCTTCCTTGTTGTAGTTTAAAAAAAAGCCTCTTTAGTCTCATCAGCTGTTAGTCGGGAGAGAAAATAAGCAGAGCTTCAAGGTAAGCAGAGTTGGGGGGTGTATTCTCTGTGTCCGAGCAGGCTGCCTGCTTATTTTCGGGGGGTGGCTTATATAAGCCACCCCCCGAAAATAAGCCATCAGGCCATTTTTGGCCATTTTGGGGGGGGGAAAAGAATATAAGCCATGGCATATGCCATGGCTTATATTCTTTTCCCCCCCCCAAAATGGCCAAAAATGGCCTGATGGCTTATTTTCGGGGGGTGGCTTATATTTTTAGAGCCCCCCGAAAATCGGCACATGGCTTATTTTCCAATAAACTGTGCATGCGCAGAAACTCAATCTGATGCATGCGCAATGCATCAGATTGAGTTTCTGCGCATGCACAGTTTATTG
Organism: Furcifer pardalis; assembly: GCA_030440675.1. NCBI lineage: Eukaryota > Metazoa > Chordata > Lepidosauria > Squamata > Chamaeleonidae > Furcifer > Furcifer pardalis. Next base: position 91,743,343 of record CP126890.1, on the reverse strand, counting down.
GAGCCATTTTTTGCTCCTTTATTTTTTGGCCCCGCCCATGACGTCGTGACGTTGGCCCCGCCCATGACGTCATGACGTTGGCCCCGCCCCACTATCCCGGATTCAGTTTTGTAAGGTGTTGGACGCCTTACATTTGTGTCTCCTGAGGACAGAGATGGGCCTGCATCTCCTGAGCCAAACCTGACTGTGCCTATGCCTCTAGCGGATTCCTACAAACCCCTGTAGAAGATCTGCACCTTCTACCCCCATAACTGGATTAACCCTATGCCCAACAATTCCTCCTTCTAAAGTTCTGACAGAATTGAGAAAACTCAACAACAGCTACATATGAATCCTACATGCAATTCCTAGCAATGACTCATAGGATGGAAAGGCCACCCACTCACAAATGTCAGCAGCCCAGCAGACCTCTGACTGAACAGGGAACAGTCAGACCACAATGGGTCTCCTATGCCTAGCACAATGCAGGTGAGTCTGATCCTTGTATTTCTTCCTATTCCAGGAACCTCCGATTATGGTGACCCTGGAAAAGTCATCATAATTTGAAGTTGACTTGATGGTACGTAATTATTATTTATTAACATAATGGAACAGTTTGATGATTTACCCAGAAATTGTTGTGCATGTTTAAGAGACCTTCCCAAGAGCTTTCCACTGAAGTTAGGTAAAGGTCGCCCTTGCTCAAAAGCCAGTTGCATCCAACTTTAGGGTGCTCATCTCTGTTTACAGCCAAAGAGCCAGCACTGTCTGGCTAAAGCCCTGATACTGAACGAGGAAGTGAATATGGACACATGTGCAGAAGTGTCTGTATTCACTTTGTTACATAAAATTTGAAATTCACCCTTTAATTCAAAACGTATTCATTTATTTTTAAATAAAGTTGTTTGAACATCTTTGGTTTCCTTTGAGATGGCCCCAGGAGTGGTTATCACATGTTCATGTTCTCCAGGACACAGACCTAGATGGCAGACAATGCCTGCATCAATTAACACCTATGTCCTGGTCATATCTTAATCTAACATCAATGGAAATTTCCTTTTAATCAATAAAGATTTCCTTTATACCCCCACCCTCTACATGGACCATGGTAAACCTAAACCTCACACAATACACTCAAATTGAGTCTGGAAATTAGTGTCTTGCCAGCTAGACCCCTACCCCTGTGGCTACACCAACTGCCAGGGGAAGAAGCCAGGGCAGGATGAGGACCTTGCCGCCCCTACCACTGTGCCCACCCCAACATATTGTATTGTAATGTAATGTAATGTATTGTCTGTAAGCCGCCCTGAGTCGCCACGGCGAGTGGGCGGCAATATAAATTTGAACTAATAAATAAATAAATAAATGTTTCATTTAAGGCTTAAGACTTTTGGTCCACTGAAGTTTGATTCCTTTAATATAGGAATATATAGGGAACCTCTATGGAATAATTCTATTTGCATTTAACAAAGATATTAATGCTGGATTTTGTGTCTCCTCAGTCCAAGGGACAGTCAAATGGAAAAGTTACAACTAACAGGATAATTTTGATATTAAATCAATACAGAATACAATACTGTCTCCCTGCACTGCTAAGGACAACATCTGATAATTTGCCTAAAGAAAGGAGCTGAGTACTTCCTCTCCTGCCCATCCCTCCTAATGATTGCTGGTGTCTTTTGAATTAACACTTCTATGAGGACTCATCAAGAAAGGAATGCAGAGACGCAAAACTTGTTGTTTCTTTTGTGATTGTAAAACTGTAACATTTACTCTTTAATCTGTATACTTATTTTAATTGAATAATCATGATCTTCCTTTCTTTGTTTTACTGCAACTGTAAGAGTTTGGGGCCCCTGAAAAACATATAAAACAACTCTGCATTCAGTAGACTCTGCCTATTCTCCTGGATTTATCATCTGCCTAGAGATAGGTCAAAACTACAGGCTCTTTCCCTGTTTAAATCTGTACTAATTATTGTTGCTTTTTTAATTTTAATCTGATTTTCAAGTAAACTTCTTTATTATGTATCAAACAATTGGTCTGTGGCTCATTTTTAAAGCTTCTGCCTATGAAAAGGTTCCTAAATATTAAAAATAAAATGATTTCAGACTTCTTAAGGCCTTGGAGTCTGAAATTCAGGTAACAACTTCCTGGTTTGATGAGGGCGTCATGGGCCTGATGAAATGGTTTTGGGGGCCATAGTTTGGGGATGCCTGCTCTAATGCCTGCTGATGTGTAGCTTCAACAGACAGACTATCCTGGGCTTTGTGCTATTTAACAGCATTGCAAATGACCTGAGTGCAAGAGTAGATAGGATCTTCATCAAATATGCTGGAGGCATCAAAGTTTGCCGAGTAGCTTCTACTTCAGAAAAAAGAATCAAGACTGAGGATAAGTTTAATAGATTGGGGAACTGGATCAAATTAAACACAATGAGTTCCCAAAGGGAGGAAATGTAAAGTTCTACTTTTAGGCCAAACAAAACAAACAACAAACAAACAAGGTACAGAAATATGGGTCGGGCAACTTCTGGTTTGTCAGTAGTATGAGTGAAAAGTATCTGGACTTCTTAAAGAGGCTAAACAAGTGTCTCACATCCAGTTCTGCATAAAACTGTTTAAGAAGGGTATTGACAAGCTCCTTCCAGAGGAGGAAAAGCTAGAAATGACAGTTAAAGGTTGGAAATCAGACCTTTCAAAGAAGAGCTGAAGCAGCTTAGTCAGTTTAACTTGGGGAAGACTGAGAAGCAATATGATAGGCATCTTCAAATATCTGACGAGCCCTCATGTCGGAGATGAAGCAAGTGGCTCTAGAATACTAAGGTTTGAAATAATGAGCTCACATTTCTCATACAAGCGTTCTTATGACATTCAGAAAGTGAAATGTGTGAGTCAAACACCATGCCAGAGGCATGTATCATTCTTCTACCCTTAACAATAAAAGAACTTGTTATCTGCTTTTTAAAAACCCAGGAATCTGTAGATCAAATGATTTTCAGATTTTTAAAATGGGATGATATCCAATTTGGCAATGATAATGGAGCAGAGAACACCACTAAGTGCATTGACCTGATTTGTTGAACTAGCATCCCTGCTGATCCACCTAATGGAACCTTGGCCTAATGTGAACTTGGTCATGGCCTTCAGTTTTATTTGCTGCCCATTGCATCAGATTGGCTTGCACCCAGTACATCCCTTGTTACTCCCACAGATTGCATGATGAAAATGAGTTGGGAAAATCTCCATGCAGCTCTTAATAGCAGCCTGGCAGTGGGCCTACTGTCTACAGAAGGTTGTTTTTCTGAGCACTTTTTCCTATCCAGCTTGCCAGAAATGGGTTGATGGTAAATTAATTTGAACATGTGCCAGACATATAGAGAAAGGCCAGTTTATGGACCACAGGTTGGCTCCGGACATCTTTTCTCTGTTCTCTAGCTGCAAAAGCATTCCTTGATTTCCCCCCCCCCCATGGTGTGGCTCAGCTGCAGCTGCTTTCACCTCCTGAGCATCTTCACCAAAGAAAGGCAAGATGGTCACACAGACAGGACTGGCATAAAATTTGGAACTTGGATGGAGATTCCATTTCAACTTTAGGAGGAATGGTCCCATTGCCAAGTTTAAAGGTCTTCTTCTTCTTGTTGTGCCATATCTGATTCCAAATACAGTACTGTATTGGCAATCATCATGGCAATCAGTCATGAAGATTGTCCTGAGAATATAATGCAGTGGCCTTCCATTTGCCTTTTGCATTGCAGTGTGACACTATATCACTGATCCAGTTCTGTTACTCACTTTCTGCTCCTGAGCCCTTTGTTTGACACACAAAGTTCTCATCTGCCCCAGCCAGTAAAATGTGCGGGTGCATTTTACTTCTGCTTCCAGGAGCAACAAGGGTGGTGTGGGTGAAATGAATTGGCATTGAGGGCCAGATCTGGCCCATGGGCTGTAGTTTGGGCACTCGTGCTATAGCAGATCAGACTGAAAAATGTCCTGAGTTACAAGGGAATGCTATGCACCCTGAAAATGAGGGTTGGGTGGATGTCCTATACATTCTTTCACCTTCTGACCTTCAGTCACTCAGACCAGGCTTTCACAATGTTTTCCCACCAGGGGTTGGGCCTGCCACCAAAACTTCCCGCCAGGGGCCAGAGGTGTGCCTGCTCCCTGGACTTACATTTTCATCATATTGGTACACAACAGTGGCACTGTCGCTGATCGTGCTGTTTTTGAGGCTTTGTCCACAGCCTCCGCCATTTCCCAGGGCAGTGGAAGGCTGTTTGGAGCAATTTTGCTCCATACACATGTTTTCCCAATGCTTCCCCACTTCTTTATGGCTGCTCAAATGTGCTGTTGGGCAACTTCCTGGTTCTGCATTAGTAACAAAGCCAATGACACAAGCTCTGCCTGGCACCGGAAGTCACCCAGCGGTGCATTCAAGCGGCCATAGAGAAGTAGAGGAGCATCGGAAAAACATGCAGAGGGAGCAAAATTGCTTCAGAGAGCAGGACACAGACATCTCCATTACAGATTCAAAATAACACACAGGCCCCATTTCACCCATGACAAATACCATACTGGCTAAGTATTCTTGCTTCTAAAGCCCAAAAAGGCTAAGCAGCTCTCCTCTGTTGAATCTGATTCTTAACAAATTGCATGGGGGAAAGAATGAATTGTTACAAATTAACTATGTCTTTATTTACTATGGATTGCTTTGCCCTGATGTATGATGTTAAGTTCTGGAGCAAGTAACTACAAGCAGGGGAATTTACACAGCATCTAGCTGCAGGTAATCCCACTATTTGTTGACCTTCAGTTTGTGAAGGCCTTCTTCCCATTACATGATGTCATCAACACACAGATGAACCCTTGTGAAGCAAACAATTCTTTGAAGATTAAAGTTTTGCTAGATTGCATCAGCTAGTTGTTAGTAGTGCATGAGTGGTCATTTAGCACAAAAGGTTCAAGTGTAAACCAGTTTTAAACTGTTCATTTGCAGTGGCCTATAGCTTATTTTAGGGTGTAGTAGCCCAGCTCTTGATTTGTAAATTGGCATCCAGTCATCACACATTCATGCAAAATTAGCAAAAATTATTATATATAACACAAATAACATACATATGGAACATAACTTCAGATTCATTTAGAACATGTCCAAACTGGCACTTAGTCCACTCTGTTGAAGAGTTGGGGTCAGTTTGGCCTCCATATGTCCAGATTTGACAGATACAGGAGCATTGTAATCTGCTTCTTTTTGAACTCTCCCTTGTACACTGGGAACAGTGTATAAGGGAGAATTGCAGCCAAATGGCTGCTTCCAGAGTAAACATCCAGCATATTTTATGTTGTAACGGGACAGTTCCACTTCTTATCTGCAGAATCCTGGCCAATTGTTGTAGCATGGAATGGATTTTTTCATTATTCAGTCACATAGTTGAGTCCAACCCTTTGTGACCCCCATGGACCACTGCATGCCAGGCTACTCTGTCCTCTGCCATTTTCCACGGCTCACACAGGTCTAAGCTCATTGCGTCAACAATGCCATCTAGCCATCTCATCCTCTGCTGCCCCCTTCTTCTTTTGCCTTTGGTCTTCTCAGCATCAAGGCTTTCTTGAGTGAGTCCCTTCTTCTTATTTGGTGTCCAAAATATTTTTGCTTCTCTCATGATTGTCCCACCTTCAACTGCACCCCAAACTGGGCTCCTTTCAATCCCTTCATTCAGGATAGCAGCAGGGCGGCCAGGTGAAGAGGCCGAGGAACCAAGATCCACCCAATTCTGTACTTTTGGGATGGTTAGGCCCTCCTTTCAGACTGCTAGGCCACAGAATTTTACTCCCACAATAGGCCTGTGAAGAAATTTGCAGTCTGAGCCACTTTCTTTTGATCTCCCCTTTGCCTGGGCAAGTTTCAAGATCTTGCGACGGGAGTCCTGCAAGATCTCACACTTCCAGTAGCAAAATTATCTCAACGCTTGAACCAACAATCCAGTTCACAAAACAAAACATCATTTTTGTCTTTTGTAGGAAACGAAACCAATCCTGACTCTGTCTTCCTTTTTATTGTAGAAGTGATGAGAAACAAAGCATAATCCAATGAAATACCCAAATGAAAAGCATAGCTAAACTTAAGCTAAAAAACTCACAACACATTCTAGAAATAAAATTTCCCCATTCCTGGGTTCCTAATCTAAATCTAACCTAACACAATATTTATACTGTAAAATAAGAAAACACACAGATTCTAAGTATCATCCTGGACTCATCTCTTCCCAGAGTTAAGGTCCAGCCTTGCTGTAATTCTGGCTAAGTGTCAGCCTGGCGAGATTTTGTCTATCTCCCATATAGGCAGCCTGGCTTTGCCCCATTGAATCAGTGTGTCATCTCCTGATGTTTTCTTGATCTTATCTCCTCCAATGTGGGCCTCCTTCAAAGAAGCTCTCCCCCAGCTTAAGAAAATCCACGGTTTTTATACACAATTTCCCCCTCTTACTCCCTCCTTAGGAATTTTCAGGTGGCCTTGGACTCAGAGCTTGATATAACGCTTATTGCCTCAAAATCTTTCAAGGTCAAGGCATGTTGGCAAAATGTCAAGCTCTCATTTTGTCCCCCTCCCATCTTGTTGGCAGGGTCATTGACCGATGGTTTGAAAGGGCAATGGATTTGAGTTGGAAAGTTCACTCCTGTTCATTGAACTTTGAGAACCCCTCAGGTGTTTCTCTGTCCACTAGAGGCACTAATCCTGATGATATAATGCTTCCAGGAATCTCTGAATCACTGCGCTTTTAAAACTCCGTTTCTCAACCTTGACAAGTAACTTAAGACAAAGTCACTTTTCCAAGTTCGTGACAGCTTCATCTTCAGTATTTGTCCTTCTAAGGAGCAGTCAGGGTTGATTTCCATCAGGATCAACTTGTTTGATCTCTTGCTGTCTAGGGTACTCTCAAAATTCTCCTCCATATTTTTTAACCCTACCATCCTATCCAGTGCTACAATTGACTAAGAGAGGAAAAATAATTAAGCAGCTCCCCTACCTCTCTGCAAAGGAGCAGGGAAACTGTTTCATTTGCCCATATGATTAAGTGACTTGTCCCCCACTTCACCAAATGGGGAAAGGTCATTTGGAGTGTTTGGACTGGGGGGAGCAGGCAAAATGTAATTTGGTCCCTCCACCATCCTTAATGAGCAAACCCAGAGGGGGTGGGCTGGACTTGCTGGTATTCCTTATTCAGCTGAATAACTGGTCAATGTGTCAAAGCATTGTGTGAATAAGATACTGAGAATCAGGAATTGAGGAGCAAGTGTCAGCACTAATAATGCACACTGTTCTTCTACTCACATAATAAAAATATATGTTTATAATGATATGTTTTCATCTTCTTTCCACCCGCTGTTTTGTTGGCAATACAAGATACCTGAATTTGGTTCATGTTGGCTGCTATACTGTCCTGGGACATTCATGAGGAAGGCGGCATACAAATATGATTAAATAAATAAATAAAGTGAAACAGCTTTTCCTCATTACCTGCTAATGGTTTTAATAATCAGGATACTGTATGTTTTTCTAAAACATATGACAGGGCACTCTTTTTTTGTATAGTTATTTTTGAGTGTGTTTTCATGTCAGAGATTACTCTGGGTTGAAAGGATTTTTGAGTGTACTGAGTATTGCTTTCTCTGTTCTTTACTTAACAGTGTGCGAACCTTGCTTGTAAGTTTAAACAGGAAAGTAACCTTAAAATTAAAGTTAAAGGTTTCCCTTGCTTCAAAGCCAGTTGTATCTGACTCTAGGGTTCAGTGCTCATCTCTTTCCAAAGCTGAATAGCCAGTGCAGTCTGCTTCTGCAGACTTTTCCATGATCACGTGGCAGGCATGACTAGGTAAAGGTTTCCCTTGCTCGAAAGCCAATCGTATCCGACTCTAGGGGTCAGTGCTCATCTCTGTTTCTAAGCCGAAGAGCCAGCACTGTCTGCTTCTGCAGACGTTTCCATGGCCATGTGGCAGGCATGACTAGACACCGGAGCGCATGGAACTCTGTTACCTTCCCACTGAAGTGGTCCCTATTTATCTACTTGCAATTTCTTGCTTTTGAACTGCTAGGTTGGCAGGAGCTGGGACAAAGACGGGAGCTCATTCCGTGCTGCAGTACTCAGGAATCAAACTGCTGACCTCCTGCCTTCCAGTCAGCATCTTAGCCACTTGAGCGACTGCAGTCTCTGAAAGTGACTTTACCCACATATTAAACATTTGACTTCAGTTAAAAAAAATTACACACTGACTTCTTCAGTGGTCATTCTAGTGATTCGCACAGCCAGCCTACCATTAAACAGAATGAGGCCACTGCATTAGGAAGCAGAAGTTGGTCATCCCTTCACTCTGAGGGCAGACCTGAGTATTTCAGGCAATTTGCCTAGTGGCCCCTAAACTAGTCTTCATCTCTTCACAGAGGATGCTGTTCCATCACCAATGTCAAAATAAGATTGAGCTGCCAGTCTGGATGGTATATGGAGGTGGAGATCAGCAATTCCCCTCCCCCTTTTCATCCCTGCACCTTTGCCTGTGTCTCTGGAAAGAAGGCAGTCAAGAACAGTATGCCTAGAGGTAGCTCTTCCATTAGGACTCCCCATCCCCTTGGATCTAATCCAAGAACTGCCACTACATTTATCGAAATGTTTTATTGTTACCCTCCTGTCTTCTCTTCTGTTATTTGAACTGTTTCTCTCTCACAGAGAGAGAGAAAGAGAGAAAAAGAGAAAGTGAGAGAGACTCTCTCTCACACACTGTTTTGAAGCTATACTGTGGCAATATATAGTTAACCTTACAAAGGATAAAATGGGGTGTGTGATGCTATACTGTACTTGATTTGACAGGGAGAGGTTGTGGGAATGCATTTGCTAAAAAGGCAATTGTGGGAATGCAAATTACTGCTTGTGCAGCAGCAATTAAATCCATTTCAAGGATTCATGTGCTGTGCTGTTAAAAAAAAGATATACAGGCTGCAGAGTACTAAATTCTTAGAGGAAAGTCAAGCTGGTATATTAGATTTATTTTGTCTGCACGTATCTTGCTAGAAGCAGTACAAACATGACCCATGTTTTCTTGTGACTTGCTGGATGTGGTACTTAATTTCTGTCAGCAGGATTGATGTTTACATCTTGAAGCACCTGAAGAAACTAAAAGAATACTTGTCATTTGAGGCTGCATTTATACAAGCCAGCTAAGGCCCTCCATTGTTATAAATGGAGGCAGGGTAAAGAAGAATGAGTGTTCATGGTGTATGCCCTGTGACTCATTCTTTGCAATATTTCCTGTAACACTGAATAAAAGAAAATTATTTTTCCCTCAGTTATGTAGGGGAAATATGGCTTAGCAATATATGGTATTTTTATTTTCATTTTCAGTACGGTAATTGTGCGGAGCATTCCATAACAGTAAAGGTAAAGGTCTCCCTTGCTCGAAAGCCAGTCATATCCGACTATAGGGTTCAGTGCTCATCTCCATTTATAGCCGAAGAGCCAGTGCTGTCTGCATCTGCAGACATTTCCATGTGGCAGGCATGACTAGACATGGAATGCTGTTTACCTTTCCACCGAAGTATTACCTATTTATCTACTTGCAAATTCCTGCTTACTAACTGCTAGGTTGGCAGGTGCTGGGACAGAGATGGAAGCTCACTCTGTTGTGCAGAGCTCAGGTTTTGAACTGCTGACCTTCCAGTCATCAAGGTCAGCGTCTTAACCACTAAGCCACCACAGAATGTACCAAAATCAGGTTGGATGGGGGAGTGGGTGGGGAAAAACCAACAGCCAAAAAATTGAAACCTATGCAACCAGTCAGGACTACATTCACAACTTGAGCAGTTTTGGTTGTAGTACTAGTTTAATCACTGGGCCACTGCCCTGCCACCTGTGTGACCTTGGGCCACACCGCACAGTCCCAGAACAGAGCACCCCCAGAAGGAGGAAATGGTAACGCAGTTCTACGGTCACTAGACATCTATGACTAGAGGCAAATAGGCTTCAGCTGAATTCCCCTGAAATTATGAGGCAAAATTGGACCAAGACCCTTGTATAGCTGGGCCTCCTTAAGCATGTGTCAACCAAAAGTCTGCTGAAGAGAGGACCAAGGAGGCAAAAGATGATGACTACAGGTCAGCTGCCCCAGGAATTACTAAGCCTGCACATATTCAGTCCTATGCAGTAAATGTAGGCATAAGCAAGAGTGAATACGGACACAAGGAGGGGACTTCTAAGTAGACATTGCAGAGTATTCATAACAAAGGATGATTACTCAATCAGGAAGACTGCAGTTGTGATGGCTTGAATGGAGATGTCCAGGTAACAGCAGAAAGGGGTTTAAAAGGCTTAGGAAATACCAAGCAGAACAGGGGCAGAGTTTGCAGAAGAAGAAAGGCCTTATGCTGTATTGTGGCCCAGAGTCATCTTTGTGTGAGTAACATTCACAAAATATGCTATTTAGTCCTGTTATTTGTTTACATTTTGCATATCATCTACAGCAAATTTCTCCCAGCACTTAATTGGTTTTTGAATACCAGTGGCTTTGTGAGTGGTGTAGGTAGAAGAGGATTGTATATTTATTGGGATATATTATGAATAAAAATTTAATCTCCCTAAAATTTAAAATTTAAATGTAATCCCATTATCATAGTGACAGTGTGATTGGTCAATACCGAAGCAGCTTTCAAATGGGATAAATTCCTAGCATCATCAGTGGGAGAAAACCAAAGGGGTATTTATTTTATTTAATATCTGTATCATCTAAACAAATTTTCTCTGTTCACTTGGAGAAATTACCAAAGGGGTATCTTGTAAATCTGCTGCAGAAAAAAATGAACAATGGAAAGTTTTGTGGCACTGTAAAGACTTGATTTGGCATTGGTGTTTATGCATTGTAGCTTGCTTCTTGAGATGCCCAGAGGCATCTTTATGTCAATTGACGGACATAAATATTTGTCAACTGAGGCTGCATTCCATGTACTGTATCTGCAGAAGTGAGCTACAGTATATGGAAACATGTGCCAAGTTAAGCTTTTTAGTATTTAAGTTGCCAAAAGACTCTTTGGAACGTCTCCTCTTACTACTTGTTTAATCATCAGACAAGGTAGGAAAACATGATGATGACTGGCTAAATTAACATGCAACATGTCTGGACTTTCCATGGTAAGAGAAACCCACTGTTTAAAACCTAGATCAACAAGACTTGCTGAATCTTGTGGATCTAGATCAGGGGTGCCCAAACTTTTTGTGCCAGGGCCTGATATTCCCACTTCTGGGAATGGCGAATTGGTGTAAGGGGCCTGATATGGCCCATGGGCCATAGTTTGGGTCACCCCTGATCCAGATAAAACACTGAAAGGTTGAATTCTCTGGGTTTCCTATAGTGATTCAATGTCCACATCCAATGGCAAAACTGGTGTTTTTCACCACCCTTGTTCACACCTCTTTACAACAAGCCCACAGAAGAGGCAAATCTTTTTTTTTCTTCTGCTATCAACATGGTATCTTCTCCTGTAAGAGTCTTTCCCCTAGGCCCAGGGTGAAAATAGGAAACATTGAGCCCTCAGGATATTGCTGGACTGTAAAACTCATCAAGCACCATTCTCGCCAGCATAACCAATATAGAGGCAGGAAAGTCGTTGCAGACCCAAAGTTACTTTGTCTGGACACTGCGATGAGTTTGCTGTCTACTTTATAGTAGTACTTTATAATTTGTATTTAACTTGTGTGGGTGGGTGTGTCTCCTACAGAATCATAGTCAGCCATGCTCCATTTTAAGCATAGTATCATAGTATGTGCTGGCTGTGGTGGCAAACAGCAGTAGGAACCGCAGTAGTACTTGCTAGGGCAGCTGTAAAGCAGAGATCACAGACAATAAAGGTGTGGTGGAGGAAGATGAAGATGAAGATGAGACTGCCCTGGTAGTTCTGAAATCTGAAAATAATAGCTCTTAGGATATGGATTTGGTGTGTGTGATTTTGTTATGATTGTTATGATTGTTGTAGTGGGGGTGGGAGGAATTATCCATCCCTACCCATGTACTAGCTGGAAAGAATCAGCAAAGAAGGTTTAGCAGGATTGTATGGGTGTGTGTAGAGAGCAATGTGATCTGGTTGCTAGTCTAAGATAAGCATAAGCATCAATCTGAAACTGCATGGATTTGGGATCTGGGAAGGTCTGTACAATTCTGGAGTACTTCTTAGTGTATACTCTGATGTTTAGTATTTTATACTATAATTGTTACTTCTTGTGTCTGCTGAAAAAAAAATCAGCTTTTCAATCTGCTCTGTAACAGGGTTATCTGTGCAGTGTGGCTTTTGGACATTATAACACTACTCCAGGGATAACTTACAGGTTTGCTGGTATCACTGCAAGCAGCAAGTCAGCATGATGGATAATATGCTTTAGCTTCAGACCAGAAGAGAAGCTCCCTTTCTCCTTCTTGGTATAGATAAGATTTCCTTGAATGCAATGGCATCTCTTCCTTAATGCTCTGGGTCTTCTAAATTATTAAATCTGTCTTTACACTCTATTAGAATTATGAAAACCCGACATACTGTACACTAGCCCTGTGTTATGTCAGGGCTGGGCCCAGAACATTCTGCTACCCAAGATGTCCCTCTCTTCACTCTGCATATATCTAAAAGCTGGCTGGACTTGCAGTTGAAACTTCCCCCAATGAGACTGGATTTACTACCATGCAAAATGGCAGCAGACTAGTATATAGAGTACAGGTAAGCCTAAACAGCACATCCATCTCTGCTCTCTGAAGTAGAGGACATGACAGGGGGCTCAGAAACATCTAGGAGAATGGCACTAAATGATAAACTGACATGGGAATTGATGGTTAGAAAAGGAACAATTCAGGAAAATAGATTTTGGAGAATCTGGAAAAAATTTGTTGAGTATGTAATGGTGAAAAATCAAGGGAACAAACCTGTACCGGATCAAGCTGGTTTTTGGAAAAATTGAACTGTTGTATTCCTGGACAATGTACATAGCACCTGGGTGTAATGTGGATAGACTGTTTAGTTTAGATTAAAAATAGATAAGGGCTGAACAATAGCTAAGTAGAATATATACACTAATTCAGAATTTAGCAAGATAAGTTTAACTTTTTTTTTCTTAAACACAAGTTGAGTATTCATAACTATAATTGTAATAGTAAGATTGTTCAAATAATGTACTATTGTATGGGATTTGATTTTGTTTCTTTTTTATATGTTATTGTAGTGTTTCTTTTGTGTTATTGTAGTGTCAATTTTCTGTATTGTGTAAAAATTATAAAAAAATAAATAAATAAAAAAAAGAATGTCACTGCTGCTATCAGCATCTGCCACCTGAAATATCTGTACAGTATTGCTGTGCCTAATGGTAGTGTTGGCACTGATTTCATGCAGTGCATTTTTGCTTCAGGGAGAAGAGGAAAACAAACCTAAGGAACATGCTTATAAAATGTCATGATGAAAACAGAAACTGCTGACAGTGGATATGCTTCTAGTAGAGATGTCCCGCAAGAAAACAAATGTCAAGAAATGTACACTGACAAGCTTAGATAGAACAGTCTTTTCCTGTGGCTCAAGCCAAACCAGACCATGATATCTCTGCTGTGTTGGTAGATTGTACAACTGCTAAGTGCTTTGACTTGCCTCTAGAGACTGAATACAAGTTGTGAGAGTGAATCATTTCACCTCCAGTTTGCCTCCTGTTGTGTGTTTCTTCTGTTGAGTCCTTGTTTTCATTCTGTTTCTCCAGCATGAATGAGTCCCACCCTCATCAAGGAGAAAGGGAAGGAATCACTGCCAGTTTCTCTAGCTTGAGGCCAGACATACAGCTGGTCCTGCTGTGTTGTGGCAGTTCATTACATAAGGCTCTTATCTCCTGCTGTATTCTCCTTTAAGATGGCTGACTGCCAGAGGACAGGAAGGAAATTGAGATAATAGGGAGCAAAGGGGGATCAGACCAACTATGGATGGAAAATATATTATCTCTTAATCCCGTTCAATTTTTTTTTTTGTAATTGTAATCAGCTGTACACATTTTCTGCCTCGTTTTACTGTTCCAGCAGACTATATTTGTATCTCTGTGCACAGTATATATATCAGTGATGGCAAACCTTTTAGAGACCAAGTGCCGAAACTCACTGCAATACCAAATGGCAACAGGGGAGGGAGGAAACACTCTCATTGGGCTGTTGGGCAGAGGGGTGGGGTGAACTCTATGCTGGGGGAGAGAGAAAGTGCTCCCATTGGACTGCTGGGCAGAGGTGCAGAGCAAACTCTGTGCTGGGCCAACCGCACAGGTGACCACAGAAAGGGCTCTGAGTGCCACCTCTGGCATGTGTGCCATAGGTTTGCCACCCCAAATATATATCTTGCAAAATGATAAATAGTTTCTGCTTAATTTTACAGATATGTTTGCCTCGGAATGATCTAAAGCAGTGGTCCCAGTGATGGGATGTCACCGGTTCTAGACGGATCTCTGGAACCGGTAAGACCAATCCCGGAGGGTTCTCCGTGAGGGGAGTATACTTTTGGGGCGTCCGGTTCCGGACGCCTGACCGAAAGAAAAAAAAAATTAAAATCGGAGCGAAAATGGCTCCAATTGACTGCGCATGCGCAGAAACTCAATCTGACGCATTGCACATGCGTCAGATTGAGTTTCTGCGCATGCGCAGTCAATTGGAGCCATTTTGCTCCGATTTTTAAAACATTTAGAACTTTCAGGGCAGTGGCGGCGGCAGCAGCCCTCTGAGGGGGGCGCCTCCCCGCGGCACGTTGAGGGCTGCCTCGGCCGTCCGCTGCTGACAAGCCCCATGCCCTGGGGACGCCCGGCGGGGTACACCGCTGCCGCCGCCTCCGCCGGGCGCCTGTGGGCCGGGTGCCTGCACCCGCCGTCCACAGCCACCGCCCGCCGCCGCCGGAGCTGCCGCTGCCTGAATCCCTGTGGACTCCTTCTTGGGTCGGTCCCTTTTGAGCTCAGCTGCCGCGCGCTGCGGAGGAGGAAGCTGTAGGCGGCGGCGGTGCGGCATGGGGACGGCCCAGGGAGGCGCGGCAGCCGCGGCTGCCCGTCGCCCCTCACCATGGCCGGAGCCGGGCTAAAAAGGTACCGGCCCAAGGAGGACGCCACAGGGGTGCAGGCAGCTCCGGCGGCGGCGGCGGCTGTGGACAGCAATCGGGGTGCCGGGTCCCAAGAAAGGTAAGCGAGGGGTTTTTATTTGGGGTGGGTGGGTAATTTATTTGTGTTTTGGGTGGGTGGTTGTTTTTATTTTATTTATTTATTTGTGTCTGGGTGGGTGGGCTGAGAGGGAGGGGTGTGTGTGTATGTTTATTTTTATTTTTTATTTATTTTCATTTTGGCCCCGCCCACAACGTCATGACGTCATGACGTCGGCCGTGACGTCATGACGTCATGCCATTGGCCACGCCCATGACGTCCGTGACGTCATGGCGTGGTAGTAGATTTTTTGTCATCCCATCACTGAGTGGTCCCCAACCTAGGGACTGTATTAGAGTGCACAGTCTGTAAGGAATGAATGTATTTAGGGTAAATGGACACATGAGCATGTGCAAAGTATGGGGGAGGGGGAATTGCCTCGGCAAAAGTTCAGGCAAAGACAGTGATGTCATGAAAAAGCCCATTTTTTGAGCTGTACTTTTTCCTGAGATTTTGCCCTCCAAATTATTTGTGCTTTAGCCCAGGGGTCAGCAAACTTGGCTCTCCAGCTGTTCTTAGACTTCAATTCCCAGAAGCCCTGATCAACAGGTCTATTGACTTAGGCTTCTGGTAATTGAAGTCCAAGAACACCTGGAGAGCCAAGTTTGCTGAACCCTGCTTTAGCCCATACAAGATGGAGATTTCAATGTGTGGGAGTCCCTTTAGACCACATACCAGAGAGAGATTGGAATGTAAACATGTTAGCCTCCTGGGTTGGGAGACTGCCAGCAATGGGCAGAAACAACAGAACATTAGAGAAGAGGCCATTCATTCGTATATTGGACTGGGATTGGTTGAGAATGAGTGATTGACAGGGAAGGTTCTGGAGAATCCCGAGGAAAAGAAGAAAAAGGAGAAGAAAGTGGAGGGTTTTTTAAAATGGCTGCTGTCCTGTGACGAACAATTTGAGTAGGGGTAAGAACTTAAAGGCTACCCTAGAGTAGTATTTAATTTAATAATTGAGGAGGATGCTGGAGGATAGGAGTGCCTGGTGGGCAATGGTCAATTGGGTCACAAAGGGTAGGAATTGACTGTGCGACTGAATAACAACAAAAAACATTCAGAGGTCAATGGGGAAATGTTAATTTTATGGGTACCTGAGCTCTGTGGACCTGCAAAGCACCATGAACAGCCAAAATGCTAATATGGAGGATAAGACCAAGAGGAGGCTGATAGAAGCAACCACAGGGACTACAAGAAACAATGGTGCTATTGTCATGTTTGTACAAAAGAGGCAGAGAAAACAGTAGTAGACAGTAACGATTGAGGCAGGAAGAACAGAGCGAGTCCGATGGAAAATGCCTTGAAGGTGATGAACAATTAATTGTATTAGGATTCTCTGGATGCTTGGGATGCTGTTTAAAAGAGGTAGCAGCCTTCAAAGGGTACTTCCTCTTTCAACATCTGGTATGCTAAATGAGCTTAGTCAGCATACTGGATGTTTCCATGTTACACTCTCCCTGCCCCTCTGGATAGGGGAGTGGGCTAAATGTAACTTTGCCCATCCTCCTCCTCTAGCAACCTGAAAGTGAATGAGCCCAGACCACCACATAAGGAGCAACCTAGAGATGCTCACAGAGAGCACTGTACAGGATGAACGTGTTTCCCATTGGAATCAATGGGGCTTTAGCCATGAGTAGCTTGCTTTGCTGATTTCTAAATACAAGTCCCTTTAATCTTAAACAATCTCTGTCAGGCAAAACTCACCAGATAGTTTTCTGTGAGAAAAATACCCTTGTTTAATTTGTTAAGTTTTAAATACAAATAGCATTAATATAGGCTTATTATCCTATGTTTTAATCCATGATGTAAGCCGCTCAGAGTCGGGTTTACCCGATTGGGGCAGGATAGTAAGTGCAACTAATAAATAAATAAAAATTGTTAGTGTAGTCATTTTGCCATGCAAAAAGGAGCCCTAAACTCTGGCAATTCTTAGTCATGCAACCTATTATTTTAAGAGGGAAGGTGAAATGTAATATAATAATGATAATTCAAAGATATATGCTTGCTTTGTGGTTATAGTCGCAACTCAACATATCATAAACATCACCCTGCAGCTGAGTTCAGAGCTGTTGGACCAAATTGTTGGTTTCCTTTCTGTGGGTCAGAAGTGTCTAGCAATGAAGAAGCTCAGCCTTGGGTCTTCACTTCTTTTCTTTGACTCTTTAAGTGCTACAACTGTATAGTAAGCAGATATTTCCAAAAGCCTCTATTCAGACCTGTCAGCAGATTCACACAAATTAAGCCTTTGGACAAAGCCAACAGATTTTCTGAGTCAAAAGAAATGGGTCAATAGAAAAAGGTCAACCAAGGATAAGGATGGGCTGGTGGGGTGGAGATGAGCAAAGGAGCTTTTACTGTGAGATCCATGCATAGCCGATTGGTGTGTGACATAATTGATTTGACAAAATGGCAGATTTTTTCAAGTTGTACGGAGAAGACATGAACTGTTATTGAAAAAAGGAAAAAAGAAAGATGAACTGATGGTGCACCCCAAGTTATGTTCTAAGACACAAATCTGTTAAACACAAGCAACAGTGGCAGTTTAGTAGCATGTGTATGATGCACCAATAGGAAATTTGTTTACATTTTTTAGAAGGCCCAAGATAGCATTTTTCTGGAGCTGATGAAACTGTGAGAGGAAATGAAAACATAATAATAATAATAATAATAATAATAATAATAATAATAATAATAATAATAATAATAATAATAATAATAATAATAATAATAATAATAATAATAATAATAATAATACCCAGTCTAGAGGCCTATAGTGATGGCTCTTCAGAGTTTCTGGCCAGAATGTTTCCCAGTCCTACATGGTGATACCAATTACTGAACCCAGATCGTTTGGTACATAAAAACATGTGTATAAAAACATGTATATATCATGATCAAGGACATCAGAAAACAAAACAAAATAAACAAAACAAAACAAAAATAAAATTAAAAACTGTAGCATTTTAAAGACTAACTGCTTTATTTTTATTGTTAGCTTTTGTGGATCAAGTCCACTTCTTCAGAAGAGTGAAACTTACAGGCATGGTTTTTATACACCAAATTCAGGGGATCAAAGGGAGATGGGTGTGGTCAAGCAAGATGACAGACAAGCAAGCACAATACAGTTTCACACAGCCATTAGCAACAATAGATTATTCAGATTAGCTCTAAATGACTCCCTTTCAATCTCAAGGTTGCAGAGAAAGCCTATTCTGGTCTCTGATCAACTTTTGACCTGCATCCATTTGTTAGACACCCATCGCAAGGGACTAAATATTAGCGTAGGGTTTCTGGGACATTATGAAATTTGATACACAGATTGCACCCACTTCCACTTCTGAGGTTGTCGCGATGGGCTGGATTTAGCACCGTGGGCTTGGGCCGGCCCATGGGCCGTAGGTTGCGAATCCTGATTTAAGCCAATTAAACTAACATTTAATGAATTAGAGACCTGAGACTGTGGTGGCTTAGTGGTTAACAAGCTTGTCTTGTTAGCTGGAAGGTCGGCAAGTTAGCAGTTCAGGAACTGATGATTGCATGATGGAATAAGCACCTATCTCCATCCCAGCTCTTGCCAACCTAGTAGTTTGAAAGCAAGAAATTGCAAGTAGATAAATAGGGACCACTTTGGTGGGACAGGAGACTCATTCGGGCATCCCCTAAGCAGAGTTCTTCCAGCAAAAAATCCTTTCAACCCAGAAATCACCTTTGTGTGCTCTGACACAATTTTTTTTTTAAAAAAGAGTCTTCTTTAATTGGGACTAACAATTAGTTTGAACTTTGTATCTCCCTTGACACCCAAAGGTGTAAAAGAGGAAGTAAAGAAGAACAATTAGTTTTAGTTCAATGTGGAATGTGTCTTTAATTTAAATCAAAGCATTGTGAAAGATTTTCCTTAAACATGAACAGGATAAAAGTGCTGGGAAAACACCTATATGCTGAAGGTAAGGATGCAATGAAACTGTAGCACATCATAAAGACCTATTTGTACGTTGTCCTGGAACACTGATAAGAGCAGTGAGCAAACATTTTTCACTGGAAAAATATAGGAAGGTGTTGTTATTAATTTACCCAACTAGACTTATCAACCTGCAGTTATTTAAGTACAGATTATGAGAGTGCTTCCTCCCAAGTAGACATGGATTCACCATATCTCTTTTTCTAGAGATCAGTATGTTCCGTGGCTTCTTACTACCGCCCAAATGGCTCCCTTTTTGTGTAACTTGACTCTCCCTCAACTGTATCTTCACTTAGCTTAAGGTAGTAAGCAGTTACAGACGTGCTGTTTGCTATGCCAGGATTTTTCCATTTTCTAATATCCTACACCACTTGAAAACTGAAGGAGTAACGGTCTTAATGGCAACTGAGATATAAAGCAGGAGACCTGTCTGTAGGGAATAAACATAGTATTTGTAGTTGAATTCCTACCATACCAATAACATATAAACCTACCAAGGCAGATTTAAAACTACAGCATAGAGATGGGGTTGAGAAAAGAGCAGTGCAGAGCAGAAGCACAGAAGTAATTGCATTACCAGGCATTCCAAAGCAAAGATTTTGCTTTTACCTTTTGTTGCAAACAAAACACATTTGTCCTGCAATTTGGTGCACTGCAGGGATGCACTCTTTTTCCCCTCCAGAATTCACATAATGTAATCACAAGAGTGGACTTATCTTTCTAAGCAGCTCTTATCTACACTTTTTTGAGCTCCTGTCAAGGTGTTCTACTTTTTGGTGAGGATTTGTCAAAGCTCCTAAGGGTTCTCCTTCTCCTCCTGCTAGACCAGGTGTGAAACTGCGAAAATGAAGTCACATTTTGGTAAGTTCATTTTGTAGCTGCTCTCGCCTGACCTATTGTAGTGTGAGAAAGATTAGCCTGCACAAGATGGCCATTGTCTGGGGTATGTCCGATTGTGGTTCAAAAATAACACAATCTTCAAGGAGGCTCTTTCAGTCTTCTACTGTCAATTTCTGGTATTATGAAGTGGCTTAATAAATGAGCAGTGGACACCGAAAGAACAAAGCTAGAGAATGACCCTTGACATCCTCTGAACAGATATGAGTTTCAATTCTGCTGGGTCAGATCCAGGAAGAGCTTTATTGCAAGAACAAACATTCTTGAGGGTACACAAGAACAAAACCAAATTAGAAGATGGAGGAAGAAGCTCACTGTGCAAGGAACAACATTAAAGGAGAATATGGCTGAGGAACTCAACCTCTTCTACATCACTTGTAGGACTCTGAATAGGCTGAGGGTTGAAGTGTCTAAATGTAAGATCAACATGCCCAAGTGGGACCTGCTAGCAGACAACAACAAACTGTGTGAATGTGCAGAGATATTGGTTCATTTATTGGTCTGCAAATTACTGCCAAAACATGCATTGATGAGTACTTAAGTTTGGCCAACGACAAAGCCAAAAAAGTGGCTTCATTGTGGCAATCCAGAGTTTGATCGGGACATGAAAGAAGAAGAAATGAACTACTTCATGATATTGGGATAATATTGGCAGAAGACATTAAATTATTATTATTTGATTCAACAAATTAAATAGAAAACATATTTTGCTTTGTGTGAACTGCCAGCTGAAGTCTTGGATGTGAACAGTTTCTTGGTCGGCCCTAATCACAAAGCAAAGAAAAAAGATTTGTCTAGCACAGACAAAATAATTTCACTTTCCATGCTTCTCTGCAGAAGAACAGGGAAATTGTCAGCCAAGCTGTAGGGTTGCTTGAGGCAGATTTGCCAAATGGCATTTTGTTCCTCCCCCTGACCTCAAGTAGCCCTATTTAGACCACACCAGTCCAAATCAAAAGGGCCAGTGTAGATTCATCCTAACTCAACTCCTCATGAGCTTAAATTTTAACCATGAATTCCTGCTGAAATTAGTGGAAATCAAATAACATTCACATTCCCTGTTTTCATCTAGAGTTAAGCATGCATCTAACCTTTTCTGAACCCCCATCATCTCTTTTGCAAGTCATAAATTATAATTTCTAAGTCCCCTTTATAACCCTTTTTATCACACCTTCCCTTTCCTTGCAAAGTGTTGTGTACAGTATTTTGAAAAACTGTAGAATTTATTTTAATAGGTTATTTCACTGAATCTTCTTTATTTAGACCAGGTGTTCCCAACCTACAGCCCGTGGGCTGGGACCGGCCCATGGTGCTGCCAATTCATCCAGCCCATGGGCTGGATTGCCACCATTGCCGGACGTTCCCCACTACCACCTGAAGTGCTGAAAGACTGGTTAAAACATGTAAAAAAAGTTTTTAAAAAAGGAGTGGAAATGTTCCACCCTCACTCCTGCAGCAATGGATAACAGCAGAAGTGGTGGTGGTGGGGAAAGCCTGAAAAAGCACAATGGATTCACATACCACTGCCGCCAGGAGGAACCATGTGACTGGCCTGCTCAGCTGTCTGAGGGGGGCATGGTCAGGCTCTTGGTGGGAAAAGGTTGGGAACTCCTGGTTTAGATTCTATCCCTACCTTATATGTGAATAAGACAAATTCATAAATGAACTTGTAATTTGATATTAAGACAAATGACCAACAAATTTTGGTACAGCAACTTAATTTTTCAATTAAGTATTTTTTCAGTTTTTTCAATTTTAGTCTTTAAAGTGCTACAGTGTTTTTTTATTTTGTTTTCTGATATGCCTGAACAACAGACTAACATGGCTACTATTCC
Source organism: Furcifer pardalis (assembly GCA_030440675.1). NCBI lineage: Eukaryota > Metazoa > Chordata > Lepidosauria > Squamata > Chamaeleonidae > Furcifer > Furcifer pardalis. Next base: position 91,721,442 of record CP126890.1, on the reverse strand, counting down.
AAAAAATTAATTTTTCAATGTCCTTCATGTGGATCTATATAGTCTTCTCTTTCTTTCTGTCCAACATTTGGCACATCAATTTTTTTCTGGGTTTTTACTACCAATTGAGGAAGATAACCACACAGCTGCAAAGGAAGAGGTCATGAGAAATTGCTGCTATTGACATTTCTGCATCTCTGCTTCGAAAAGAGATTGCTGTAAATTACCATGAGGAGCAACTCTTGAGCAAATTCTAGGATTTGCATGAAATTGCTTACAGTTATCATTAAATCCAACAATAGCTCCTAAGCTCGCCTGCACATTATTTTCTGCCACTTTGTTCGCTTAATATTCTAACAGTATAAACTCCACTTTCCTGTAGGCAACAGAGCTGACTGAAAGCCAAATAGCTCTATGTTCTGATATTTGAAGAAACAGGAGGCTTATGAGTTCAAACCCATTCACTTAAACTGGCTTCAAACGGTGATGAAATTTTACATAGAAGTACTGTACTCCAATTTTTGTGTGTGATTTAAGAGCATCTCAAAAAGTACATTTTCCCTTTAATTTACCACTCTTAGAGGTTTACCACTAATGGCTGTTTTTCCCATTAAGCAATTATTTATGCCTGCTGAAACTAAGTAACACATTCTGTTAAATTAATCTAGAATTAGGGTTACACAGAAAGAGTAGTGGCGTAGTGTGGGGGGGCAGGGGGCGGTGGATGCCCCGGGCAGCGGCTTTCAGGGGGCGGCAAAATGTCCCCACCGCTTTGGCCTCCCTCTGCCTGGGCTTAGGAAGCAGGACTTCCCAGGCAGAAGGCGGCCCTTTTGCTGTGCCGGCGGCCAAGCTCCCCCCTCTTTGCCTCCTGCCGGCCATGGCTGCCCTTGCTCTTCCTCCTCCGCCACCTACCCCTGACGAGTGCCCCGTGCGCGCGCTGCTCACCTCCGCCCGTCCACCCACTCACCCAGCTAGCCGTCATGGGCTCTCCGCCACCTACCCCTGACAAGCGCCCCGCGTGCATGAGCGCGCTGCTCACCTCCACCCGCCCACCCACCCAGCTAGCCATCAGACAGCTAGCTGGGTGGGTGGGCGGAGGTGAGCAGCGCGTGCGCGGCGCTCGTCAGGGGTAGGTGGCAGAGAGCCCCTGATGGCTAGCTGGGTGGGTGGGCGGGCGGAGGTGAGCAGCGCGTGTGTGTACACAGGGCGCTCATCAGGGGTAGGTGGCGGAGGAGGCAGAGCAAAGGCAGCCACGGCCAGCGGGAGGCAAAGAGGGGGCAGCCTGGCCGCCGGCGCAGCAAAAGGGCCGCCTTCTGCCTGGGTCCTGGGGGGGCGCGGCAGCGGTGAGCTGGGGGGAGCGAGTTTGTTCTTCACCCCAGGCGGCTGAAGTCTGGGTGACGCCACTGAGAAAGAGCCTCCTCGAAGATTGTGGTATTTCTGAACCACAATCAGGCGTACCCTGGTAACGGCAACACTGTGTTGCCGGCTAATTTTTCTCACATTAGGTCAGGCAGAGGGAACTGTAGAATGAACTCACCAGGAAGTGCCTTCATTTTGGCAGTTTCACGTCTGGCCTGGACACAGAAAAAGAAGAATCTAGAATGTATTGCACTTAGTTTCCTCTCTGGAAAACAGGTGAGATATAGGTTTTTCTAAATACAGTAAAAATAAATTAGAGAAGAATTGAACTATAAATTATCTTGGCAAATTATCTTTGGAATTACAAACAAGTTAATATCTATTTACTGGGGTAATCAGTAGGTCAGCAGGGGGATATTTAAATCTGATAGCACCGTTCTGTCCATAAAATTGTCTCTTGCAAATGACATACAGTACAATCCTATAGGCCTCCTATGCCAATATTAGGCCATGCCATCAGTAGTATTGCATCCATAGTAACACAACAGAATGCAAAGCAATGTTTATAGAAAGAAGAGATAATATAGTTCTACTGATTTGTGTTTGGCAGCCCAGGTTTTGGGGACAAATTACTTATGTTTCTTTTATGTTGATTCAAGTAATGTCTGTGAGATGCCCAAAGTTGTGCTTGCACCAGTTGGGTGGGATACTAATTAAGTAAATAAATAAATAAATAGTGGCAAGGTTTTTGCATCAGGCTTTTGAATACTGATTCAACTATATAATGTTATAAGGAAAGCCTTCTAGATTTAGGGACATTTCCCCCCCGTGCCATTATTCAGTTGAACACATAGTTTTATATATGAAGGATATTCCGAGTAACTTGTAACCATTTTTTATTGTATAAATGATGTTCCTTTGGGTATTTTGGGTATACAGTATATAAATTCTGTTCTTTGTTATGTCTTTATTTTACTATTCTTGACTAGATAGCACACTGAATGTCAAATTCCTTGTGTGTTTGCTACACTTGGCCAATAAAGTATTTATTCTCCCTAGATGTGAGAGGATGTGCCATTCACATCACTAGCTGCAACTCTCCATGGTTTCCAAGCAAAAATATTTTATATCACCTGAAACCTTGTGATAGCGCACATGCTTTATCATCAACTGTTTTTGTTTATTTCCTGCTCACCCCATAAGTCTCACTGGAATGTTCTGATTTTGTTTATCTTTAGATCATAGCATCCTTTCTTTTAAAAAAGAACACTTCCCCAAGACAGAGCCAAACCAAACAAATAAATAGCAATTCTTTATTTGATAAACAGGGTTAAATCTTTCCATACAATGCTTGCTATAAAGTGATGGCTAAGCCACTCACCTCCTGGGCAGAAAAGCACCCTCAGCATACACTTACATAACTATAATTTCATGATGCCATTTTTAACGATGCAAAGAGCTTTTTAAAAAAGAACACCACCCACACCCTCACACATAGGGTTGCCATACGTCCTGGAAAACCAGAATTGTCCCGGATTCAAGGTCAGAAAAATTATCCCAGCCAGTTCAATAAAAATCATGATAAAATCCCGGATTTTTTAAAATTGCTGATTGTGTGTTATAACACACCATTAAAATAAATTCAAACTGCCACATTGGAGTTGGGTTATACCTGGAGACAAATCTTAACGTCCTTGCCTCACACCACTGCCTGATAAGTGTGACCAGTGTGCTTCCTGGAACTGAGGACATTAAGAAGAGGTTGAGTTCCTCAGTCATATTCTCCTTTAATGTTGTTCCTTGCACAGTGAGCTTCTTCCTCCATCTTCTAATTTGGTTTTGTTCTTGTGTACCCTCAAGAATGTTTGTTCTGTGACGCGACTTCTCAGAAGTACAACAGATTATCTTACAATACGAATTAACTGTTGTAAATAAATTCATTTATGTATTGATATATTTAATGCAAAAGTGTTTTACACCTATCATTATATTATGTTTGCTTTTTGAAAAGGAAATTTTGTAGATAACCCGCACATTTTTTGTCTAGTATACCGTATATACTCCAGTATAAGTTGTCCCGAATATAAATCGAGGACCTCAAAAACTAGGGAAACAGATTGACGCAAATATAAGTTGGGGGTGGAAAATGCAGCTGCTGCTAGTGAGTATAACAATTAAAATAGCTGAAAATACGGTAACATTAATTAATTTAGACATTTGTGTGGGTATGTTTTTGAGTTTTTACAGACATGTTAGTGCTTTTCTCTCTCCCCCCCCCCCATATGTTTGAATTTGCACCAGTGCAGTTTTGGGACCCTCAGGATTGACCCAAATATAAATCGAGTCCCCTTTTTGGATCTCATGTTGGGGGCTAAAAAACTAGACTTATACAGTATACTCGAGTATATATAGTACTTATGTCCCGGTTTTGTCAGAGAGCATTATGGCAACTCTATCCACACACACTTTCTGAAACATTTTGAGGGAAAGTGTGCATGTTATAGTAAAAGAGACTTTAAGCTCTGGATGAGGTCTGTACTGAAATGAATTATTTTGTCATCTGAGGAGGTTTTACGTTAGAAATGTGATTATAAACTTTATCCGAAGGTGGACAAGCTGCCGCCGCTGGGCTAAGAGGCGGGGTGGCCGCGTGCCTGGGACACTGACGGTGGGCTCACCGCTGGTGCTGCGCCACCCCACCCCAGACCCTCACCCACGCTGTCGGGGTCCCACAGCCCAGCATCGGCCAGGCAGAGGACCACCACCTCTGCAATGCCTGGCTGGCACTGCTCCGGCCACTGGGCTGCAATGACTGCCAGCCTTGCTTCCCATCTTCCTGGGAGCCGCTGCCACTGCCAGGGTAGGAGGCAGGGCGGAAGCGCACAGGTCTGGGGCAGAGTGGTGCAGCACCAGCAGTTAGCCCACCGTCAGTGTCCCAGGCGCGCGGCCACCCCACCTCCTACCCCAGCAGCGGCACCTTGTCCGCCTTTGGCGGCAACAGTGCTCAGATAGGCAAGCCCGGTGGTCATTGCGGCCCAGCACCCGTGGCTGGAGCAGTGCTGGCCAGGCCAAGGACCTCCCCCTCGCACGGCCTGGCTGGTGCTGCTCCCTGGCTAAAACCAGTGCTGCTCCGTGGTGACCACCGTGCTGCTCCTCAGTGACCGCTGGCCTCACTTCCTGCCTTCCTGGGCACCGCTACCACCAAAGGTGGACAAGCTGCTGCCTCTGGGCTCTGAGGCGGGGCAGCCGCGTGCCTGGGACACTGACGGTGGGCTAACTGCTGGTGCTGCACCACCCTGCCCCAGACCTGTGCGCTGCCGCCCTGCCTCCTTCCTACCCTGGCAGTGGCAGCGGCTCCCCGCTGGGCCTGCACTGCACTGCCCCAGACCCTGGGCCTCACCAGCACCATCGGGGTCCCAGGTGCGTGGCTGCCCTGCCTCCTAGCCCAGAGAAGCCCGAAGGTAGGATTTTCCTACCTGGGAGGGTGAGCCTGGGCGGGGCAGTGAGTTTGGCCTGCGGCCCTGGGTGAATGAAACCTGCACTAAGCTACTGACTAACCTGACCACCCCGAGGACTAATGGCCTTGGGTGGTGAAGTTTACAGGGGAGGGTGATGGACCCCAAGTGGACTAAATCCCACTTGAATCCATCTTAATGGAGGGTCTTGTAAATACAAATGTTATAACTGTGGTGCACTTTGACAATGGCTTTCTTATGAGGAAAGCTCAAACAAGAATAGATCCTTGTTTCTCCAATCGGGAAATAATTTATGTAGCCAATCATGGCTGAAATGAACTCTTTGGGGAGCATTAAACCACTAAGAGAATAGAATACAGATATCTACAGATTTTTTAGAGGAACTTACTTTAGCTGGAGGAACTGTGGTGGCTTAGTGGTTAAGGCACTGAACTTGATGACTGGAAAATTGGCAGGTCAGCAGTTTGAGACCTGAGTGTTGCACTACGGAGTGAGTGTCTGTCTCTGTCTCAGCTTCTTTCAACCTAGTAGTTCAAAAGCAAGAAATTGCAAGTAGATAATTAGGTATCACTTCAGTGGGATGGTAAACGGTGTTCTGTGCACTTAGGCATGCCTGTCACATGTCCACGGAAACATCTGCAGATGCAGACAGTGCTGGCTCTTTGGTTATAAACAGAGATGAGCACTGAGTCAGATATGAACCCTAGAGTCAGATACAACTGGCTTTCAAGCAAGGGTGACCTTTACCTTTATTACTTTGGCTAGGCCACATCTCTGCAATGCAAATGTGCTGTTTCATATGCCTCTACACTTGAAGTAAATCTTACAGATTTCAACAGGACTTACCTATGGATAAGATAATACATAGCGATGGCTTTAGTCTTTCTGCGCTTGACATGAAACATTAGAAATAAATATAATGACATTAGGAACACCAAACATACATTGACCTGTACTTTTCCAGTTGGGAAACCTGCAGAACTGTGTGGAAGCTTTGAATAGCAAGCGAGAACTGCAAGAAGGGATACAACTTTTAAACAATGACTAAAGTGTATAAGATCAATTCAAGAGCTGGCTAATCCTAGAAAGCAGGAAATGACAGATCAGATAACCTCTACATTTGAAAGGGAAGATCACAAACATAATGGGAACACACTATCAGATTAATTAAAAACCACAGTGGAATGTAAAATATCATGTGATGCTTGTCTTGGTTAATTCTGGTTCCTTCTAGATCACTTCAGAGCAGCAAAAACCCTTATCTCTCTTGTTTATCAAGTCAAATTCTGTAAACTGTTGGTTTGCAGCTTTACTACTCTAGTTGCTCTGAAGTATTTTGATTTCATCAGGGGCACAAAAGTCAAGAAGCTGGGGAATTGTTAACAGGAGAGATAAAATCTCCACAGGCAAACTTAGCCTATGCAATGCTTATGTATTTATGTATGCATTATTAATGCTGAACAGAAGGAAATTTTCGGGAAGACTTTTATCATCCTTGGTAGGATTAACTGAAACTATTTACTCAAGCTAGCAAAATCGTACACTAAGTCTCAGGAACAAATGCAGTCAACAACTATGTGTTTGTAGCTGCTCAACAGAGGAGATGATTTCTGAGACACAAAGTGTTCAGACAGTTGTTGCTGCAATAAGAAAAATGGAATATTTTCTCTACGTATCCAAGTTTGGAGATAAGAATTGCCAGATATAGAAAACTGTTTATTTTTCCTGATTAATGAATTTAGTATCTTTCCTGATGGATTAAAAGATGGAGTGTTGTGTGTCAAACCTTACAACAGAAATTTGTGGCCCTTCAACATCACTGAATTATAACTCCCATCATGTCTTACCATTAGACCTCAGGATGTCTGGGATTGATCCTGCAATCATGCTTGGCATAACACATTTATTCACTTTTTTGTTGTTGTTAAAGGTGCTTTATGATTTGAGATTGTTTTTCCAACACAGGCTAACATGTTTATTGTGTGTTTGTGAAGTATCATCCACTGGATCAGATACATTATATTTTCTACATCTTTCCTACCTGACAATTTTCTAACTGGGAAAAAGAAATTGGGAAAGGTTTTCCTAACTGGGAAGGATTTTAAACAGGCACTAACTTGAAGATCCCACATGTTTAGTCTCAGGTCAATTATCCAGTATTGCAGGGGCCTTACTGCTAAAAAAGAAATGTAATGAAAGAATATCTTACTAGTTAATGTGTTTCAAGGAGAAGCAGGAAGGTTTCTACCCACATTCTGAGTTCAGTGCCTATCAATACACAGTAAATATTTTTTCATCAAAAACAGATACATCAGATAGAAAAGATCTGATGCTACCCATTCCACATAAACTAGTTGGATTATGAGTTGAATGTGGCTTTAATACAGGTGTCTGTTACCAAATCTTAGAGCTACAGGTCATTTCAGAGGATCAAGACCGTCTCAATTCCACTCTCCAAAAAGGAGATTCAGGATGAACAGCCAGAGAACCGCTGTAGCCGCCTGTCATCTAAGGTGGTTGCCACACCCTGCCTAATGGTAGAACCACCCCTGCATATATTGTGTGCATTTTAACATTTATTTAATACATACTTTTCAGTCTCTTTTCCATGAGGGCAACCAGATTCATTCCCTAGCATATATCCCAATAAAGGCTCTGAGATTCCCAAATCTATTTTCACCCTGCTAATGGACTGCCTGTCAGAAGAAACAGCATTGAGCCAGATGGACCAGTGGTTTAGCACCATGTGACTCTTCATATGTGTTTAGTGTTACCCTGTAAAACCAAAACATGGCATGTGGCAACAAGTTGTAAGACTTATGTAATTCTTTTATAACTCTGTTTACAGCAAATTCTTTTCCCCCTTGCTCGGCCTAAGCCTGTCCATGCTGTGGCACTCTCTTTGACCCTCTAATGATCACAGGACAACAGCTTTGCTGCATTTGTTGGCTCTGGCTTCCACTGACTGCAGCTGGGACACAGTGGGACCAAAAGAGTGATGATGCTCTTTCCATAACATCAGCACAAAATCAATTCAGAAGACTCCCTCCCCCCTAATCTTATTATATCATTAAAAACAAATAGTCTTTTGGAAAGAAGGGGCCTGTGGGTAAAGTGTTTGTTATAGTTTGAAGAATATGGGTTTGGCTCATTCTTCCCCATGACTCAAAACAGGTTGCTTCCTGTGTTAAATAGGATTTGGTTCTGTAATTTACAGGACATTCTAGACAGGCTGAAAGGGCAAGCTGTAACACTTTCCCAAGATGGAATTTTGCCATATGGGCAATTGAAAGAGGATCCAAGCAGCTGTAACAAGAAATAGTACAATAAAATATTGTGTGGTCAGCTGCCCAGTGTGTACGATTACAGATCCATTTAACATCATCTTTTAGTTTTGCCAAATTACATTTTAAATCACATAAAGGATTTCTGTTTAAAATACTCCTTCAAATACTGCCATGAAGGATGGATGAAATGTTTTATCTGGCTGTTGTAGAGAAGATCAAATGCAGCAATGCATTGGCATATGGTGAATAGATAGTCAAGAAAAGAAAGCAATAGCAGCAGTGGTGGGCAAGAGCTGGTCTGCCCTGGTCTGCGCGGACCCATAGCAACTTTTTGGGGTGTCCACACAGAACGGTGGCAAGTTTTTGGGGCAGGTTACCTTTTTGAGTGGTTTTCCCCACCTGCGCCTGCGCACTTACAGTGATCTGCAAACGTCCTCAACCAGTGCAGCAAGCCAGAATGTCGGGATTCGAACCCTGACATTCTGGCTTGCTGCACTGGCTCAGGACGTCGGGGAAGCCCAGAAACAGCTTGGATCGTGTCCCCTGCCTGCTCCATAGAGATCAGAGTACCCGATCTACAGCCGCAGGGTGGCTGGGGAAGCTGACGGGGACTCCCTGTCAGCTTCCCTAGCCACCCGCCCTTGCCTCCGCAGCTGTGGGGTGGCTGGGGAAGCCGACGGGGGAGTCCCCCGTCAGCTTTCCAGCCTCCCCACCCCTGCCTCCGTAGCTGCAGGGTGGCTGGGAAGCTGAACGGAGAACCCCGTTCAGCTTTCCAGCTATCCTGCTGCTAAGAACGACTGTATCGGATAACGTTAAAATCGCATTATTCGATACAAGATTTTTCTGAAAATCTTGTAACGTTATGCGGTTTTAGTGCTATCCGATACTCACGTTATCCGGGGTATTACTGTAACTCCCTTTTTAAACATTCACATTCTTTCCAAGGTAGATTTATCTTTTGTAATTGCATATTTAAATTGGAGGTTTTTACTTTCATTTTCAACTTCCTCATCCAAAGGTAAATCCAAACTGTCCAAAGTGGGATATATCCCAAATGGGTGATACAAAAATGTAAATAAATAAATAACAAGTAAATAAATGTCAATGCATTGTACAAATAATTTCCCCATGCTTTTTGTTGTTCAGTCGCACAGTCGATTCTGACCCTTTGCCACCCCATGGACCACTGTCCGCCAGGCACTTCTGTCCTGCACCATCCTCCTCAACTCATTCAGCTTTGTGCCCATTATGTCTACAATACCATCTAGCCATCTCATTTTTGGCTGCCCCCTTCTTCTTTTGCCCTCCACCCTTCCCAGCATCAAGACTTTCTCAAGGAATCCTCTCATCTCATTTGATGTCCAAAGTACTTTAGCTTCATCTTTACTATTTGACCTTCTAAGGAGCAGTCAGGGTTAATTTCTTCTAAGATTGACCTATTTGTTCTCCTCAATGTCCAGGGGACTCTCAAAACTCTCCTCCAACACCACATCTCAAAGGCGTCTATTCTTCTGCGCTCAGCTTTCCTAATGGTCCAGCTCTCACAACCATACATTGCCACCGGGAATACCATTGCTTTCACTATACGAATTTTTGTTTGCAATGTGATGTCTCTACTTTTCACTATGTTCCCCAGGTTTCTCATCGCTTGCCTCCCAAGAATCAGTCGCCTTTTTATTTCATGGCTGCAATCCCCATCTGCAGTGAGCTTTGATCCTAAGAAAGTAAAATCTGTCACTGCTTCAACTTCTTCCCCATCTATTTTTCAGGGACTGATAGGCCCCATGGTATTTTTAAATATTAAAATATTTTTGCCCCTTACCCTTACAATGAAAGGCACCCAGAATGTGCCTCTAGTGTTCTGTTCCCTGAGCTAACCACTTCAGTGCACCAAATAGCAGAGACAGCCTATTTATGTCTCTCTTTATATTTTACAAATACTTCTGTATAGGGAACCCTGTGAATCTTGGGGTTCCCATATGTCTCCTTCGTGTGAATATTTGGTGCCACTTTGCATTTGCTGTTTGTATGTCCCATAGTTCCCATTATCACTAGCACATTATCTTGTAGAGACAATGGGCACAGAGCTGAGCGAGTTGAGGGGGATGGTGGAGGACAGGAGTGCCTGGCGGACAGTGGTCCATGGGGTCCCAGAGGGTCGGAATCGACTGTGCGACTGAACAACAAAAGCACTCTTGAGCAGTTCATATTACTAAATGAGGGCTAAACAGCCCTCATATATCTTGTCAATAGTTCAAGAGGACAGGGGGCTAGGCATTGTTGATTATATTGGAAAACCCAGCCAGAAATAATGAAAGATCTCTATCCAAGTTCATATTTGAGAGTTGGTATTGCTAGGATCATATCTCTATGTAGTTTAATTTAAATGTGGAGATAATGTTGATATTTGTCATTTGCAGGTGCTTTGTATTTCCTTTCTTCTTTGAGGATTCCTGATTAAAAAAACACATTGGTACAATAAAGCTGTGTATGCGCAGATGACGTTTCTCATAGATTTCAATATTGAAAAACAGATGATCTTAATAAAAGCCTTTTGAAGAGGCACAATTTAGGAAGAGACATAAAAGTTAGAGCATCCTCAAATTTAGACAGTCATTTCCTTCGTCGGTGCAAAATGGCTTTGTAGGTTCTCTGACAAGTACAGCCCAGCTGGTAAGGCAAGGTGCAGGGTGAGCAGCTGTTCTTTTTATTACCCAGGTGGCAATGGATTAATTCCTACATACTTCCCTTCCATTGCACATAGATAAATAGGTACCATTATGGCAGGAAAGGTAACAGCATTCCATTGTCTATTTATTCTTGCCACATGACCATGGAAATGTCTGCATACACAGATAGCATTGGCTCTTTGGGTGTAAATGGAGATGGGCGCTGCCCCCTAGAATTGGCTAGGATTGGCTTTTGTACAAGGGATACCTTTGCCTTTACATTAACCTGATCTCAAGCAAGTGTATTTGGTTAGGATGGGTTAAAGTAGAGATTTTCACACTGTAAGCCAGGGTTTCCTCAACCTTGAGCCCCCAGATGTTCTTGGACTTCAATTACCCAGAAGTCCTGATCAGCAGGTGTGCTGGCTTGGGCTTCTGGTAATTGTAATCCAAGGATATCTGGGGACCCAAGGTTGAGAAACATTGCATAAGTAACCTTTCTGCTGCTTCAGGTGTAAACCTCTGGCTAACAGCTGGTGAGAAATTGATAATTTCCCCATATCACCTGCAGATAGTCAAGGGAAAGAAAATAAAATATTTTTCTATGCAAACTTTATTGTGTACTGTATTGCTTTGATGAAAGGATAAAAAAACTCTTTTAATTGAGTTTAATACACAGAAAAGGATTTTTTAAAAAAATATTTCCCCTAATTATTCATAGAAGATCAGGGAAGTTATCAATTTCTGATATCCTACACCAGTTATCAGCTATTATAGGATACTAGAAACTGAGGTGGTAGAGGAGTAAAATGCCTTTGGGATGCAGGGATCATGCCAAATGGTATGTTGCTTCAAACCCCACCCCACCTCCCACCCCTCCCTGACCTTAAATAGTTTTTAAAGGTCATGCAACACTGGTCCAGGAGGCACAGGAGCGCCAGGGTAGACAAGGTCTGTGTGTATCAAAATTTCTCGGACCGTATGCACATTTTGTTTGAAGTGGCAGCCATGTTAGTCTGTGCAAGCATATCAGAAAGTAAACAAAACAGCAAAAAGAAAGAAAGAAAAATGTTGTGGCACATTAAAGACTAACTCCTGTATTTAAATGTGAGCTTTCGTGGATCAAATCCACTTCATCAGAGATAAGAGTGAGGCCTCATGGCATCAATATGTACACATCACACACACAGGCACATAATGACTAGTTACAGAAGCTCACATTTAAATACCTCTCTGATATACATGCTTTGTATGCTTAACATCCTGAGATTGTATCCTTAGGTAGAGTTGAGAAAAATCTTCTACCTGAAATGCTAGAGAACTGGTGCCTAAGGCTGCCAGAGGAGCAGGATCTTGTTCAATGACATTTCAGAGCTAAAATGCTAGGTCAGGTGGTGGCCTGGGTGTTAACCTCAGGTGGCCTGGGTGTTAACCTCAGGTGTTAACCCTGAGATGTGTTCTTGTGTTGTCCACAGAAATAGAGAGAGGCAAGAGATGAGGAGGGGGCATTGCTTCCATGTCAGCTGATTGTAGAGATTTTGGTGGCACTTGGAATTTGATTATTATCTTTTTAGTGCAAAGAAAAATGGCTGTCCCAATTTCACATCTCCTTTGGAAAATGAAAAATGACCAGTCGATGCTTCTTCCTTGATGGAACAACAACAACAACAACAACAACAGTTCATGATTTTCTATATGTAGTGTGGTGCTACATCTCTACACATCTGTTTCCTTTTTGTTGTTGTTGTTCAGTCGCACAGTCGATTCCGACCCTCTGTGACCCCATGGACCACTGTCCGCCAGGCACTTCTATCCTTCACCATCCCCGTCAACCCGCCCAGCTCTGTGCCCATTGCATCCACAGTACCATCTAGCCATCTCATTTTTGGCCGCCCCCTTCTTCTTTTGCCCTCCACCTTTCCCATCATCAAGGCTTTCTCAAGTGAATCCTCTCTTCTCATTTGATGTCCAAAGTACCTTAGCTTCATCTTTACTATTTGACCTTCAAGGGAGCAGTCAGGGTTGATTTCTTCTAAGACTGACCTATTTGTTCTCCTCGCTGTCCAGGGGACTCTCAAAACTCTCCTCCAACACCACATCTCAAAGGCATCTATTCTTCTGCGCTCAGCTTTCCTAATGGTCCAGCTCTCACAACCATACATCTCTCGCAACCATACACTGCCACAGGGAATACCATTGCCTTAACTATACGAATTTTTGTTTTCAATGTGATGTCTCTACTTTTCACTATGCTCCCCAGGTTTCTCATTGCTTGCCTCCCAAGAATCAGTCGCCTTTTTATTTCATGGCTGCAATCACCATCTGCAGTGAGCTTTGATCCTAGGAAAGTAAACTCTGTCACTGCTTCTACCTCTTCCCCATCTATTTTCCAGGGACTGACAGGGCCTGTTGCCATTATCTTGGTCTTCTTGATATTAAGTCTCAAGCCAGCTTTTGCACTTTCATCTTTCAACCTAATCAGGAGCTTCTTTAAGTCCTCTTCATTTCTACCATTAGGGTGGTATCATCTGTTTCCTTTAGAGGGCAGATAATGGAGAGAGGAAAGATTGCAACCATAGGAAAGAAGAGGCAGTGTCAACAGATCCTGAACCATTAGTAGCAGGTACAGAATATCTTTCCCACAGACACTGGTATAAAAGAGAAGCATGCAAAGTTGTAAGTTTCCAAAAGGGAATGAGTATGAAAGTACATGGTACTGAGGTTAAAACAGACAAAATGGGAACTCAGTACCATAGTACCATGGATAAAACATTTTTGGCAGATGGGCAGGTGACAAAATGCACACAGAAGTTGAAATGGTTGTCATGATTCATGTCACGGCTTGCATCCCCTACTACCTTAGCTACTGTATGTATGATAGAGTTTTTCCAGGCCCTGCACTTCTGCTGATAGTTAGCATTTTGAAAAATCATTATTTTTCTTACCAGGTCTTGCATTGTTGTTGCCAAGGTATGTGCAACCTGAAGGCTCATGAGTTAAAACACAGGCACTCTACGTCCTGAATTACTTCCAGATACCCTTGGTCAGCTACTCATGGGATGTTGCTGCACCCTCCTTGGCCCTCTCACCAGCCAGGAGGATAAATAGCCCTCATGACCACTGGAGGCTGAAGACCATGCCAACATGACCTCCTTGGGCTTTCTGTTGGCCAGGAGGATAAAGATCCCCCGTGGCCATGGGAGGCTGAAGACGCCGATGCACCCTCCTTGCCAATTCAACCAATGGTTTTGGTTGGGGTGTTGTGACATATTTGTGCGGTGACCTTTGTTTTTGTTGCTGTGGGACTTCTCAAATAAGTGTTTTTGTCTATTATAATGCGTTTTTCATACTGTGATTTGTGATGATGATGATATGATATTGTTTGATTCTACTGTATTCTGTTGTACTGTAATATTGTAATTATGAGATGTATTGTGACTGAGTCGTAGTCGATTGGGCGGCATACAAGTCCATCCATTCAATCAATCAATCAATCAATCAATCAATCAATCTCTTCTCTTATGCCAGTAGAAATTTAAGGCAATTTCCTTGTTCCTGGTTCCTTGGTGTGCAAGCATGTTATGGAGACCAACACCTTCATGCTGAGCCCCGGAACCCTGGGGCCAGCTCTGAATGGGTAGAAATGGGTGACTGGATTCTAAAGCCAGTTCACATGGAGAAACCAAACTTTGTACATGAGTAACAGAGATTGTTCTGAGATTTGTTAACCCTCTGGAGAACTGTGACAATTCTTTGAAAATCCAGGTGGTCCTTTGAGAACAAGTAACTCTTCTGCAATCAGCCATGAAAAGAATGTGGAATTAAAGGGATCAGTGGTCTGGTTAGACATAAAATAGTTTCCTACGATCCTGTCTGATGGGAAAGCAATCTTGCATCTCTAATGAGTGATTAAGTCAGTGAGGAGGTATTTATATTTTCAAACAATCATGACAGCATTATGACCAAAATCCACTTTTGTATCCAGTGTGGTGTAGTGGATAGAGTGTTGGACTAGGACTCAGGAGACTCAGGTTTGATTCCTCAGCTCTGCCATGGAATAAATACTTTATGCACTTGATGGATCATAACAAGGTCCCATTGATTAATTGAATTTACTTTGATTGGTACTAACAACTGGATTTAGGCCTCTCTCCTTGTTTTGGGGGTTAAAAATTTATCAACTCAACAATAAGAAAGAAAAGTTCCCAAGGTTTCGGTACTATTATCTTCCCCATCTTTAAATTTTCCAACCAAACCAACAAATTTTCCACAATTTTGATAAATTATTTGTATTTTAATATTTATGAGTTCTGTTTAATGAATATTAGACCAAACAAAGAAGATGATATGTCTTTTCACCAGTATTCTGTTAAGATTTGAACCACAGGGACAAATGCAACAGTAAAATGTTAGGCGTGCCTTTTGGCTCTGCCTGTACATTCTGTGCATTGCTCCCACAGAACAAGGAAGTACAACAACTCTGTTATAAAAGCCATATTCATCATATCATGAGTTAGCTGGTTAATCAGTTACTCACAGTCTAAAAATGCTTGCGAGAGTCTATGGAACCATGATTTAATTGAAACAGTGACAGTCTTTCAGCATCTTAAAATCTAAGGGATTGTGATAGTGGTGTGAGCTCTTGCAGGAAGCTCAAAACATGGAGAATGGGCTTACTTTTCAGCCTCCTAAATCTGTTTCATGCTTTTAAAAACTCTTAATGAAAAGCTATTGCCTAGCATCTTTCTTTGACATAGTTTTACAGTATGGCACAAAATCTTCTAAGATGCATTCTGACATTAAACCCAGATCTGACGTTTTTCATAAAAGAACAGCATAGATGTTGGGTTTTTATTCATAAACCAAATCCTAAGCCTTTTCCAATAGACATTCTTATCTTGTCCCACCCAACTGGATTCTGTTTGAATCTGAATGTGACAAAAGTTTTCAAGGTGACCTAAATTTAGTTGCTAGAGAAACCTTACTCAACTGAACGAAATGAAGGTGTCTGCTATGTCTTTGTGGGCAGGCATTTCCAGAATTCTGCCTCAGGAATTCATAGAGAATTCTGGAAATTGGAGTATTTATTATTTATTTATTTATTTATTTATTAGTTCAAATTTATATTGCTGCCCACTCGCCGTAGCGACTCAGGGCGGCTTACAAACAATACATTACATTACAATATGTTGATGGGGGTCAGGGGGAGGGGCGGCGAAGTCCTCAACCTGCCCTGGCTTCTTCCCTGGCTGTTGGTGTGGGGACAGGGGGAGGGGCGGCGAAGTCCTCAACCTGCCCTGGCTTCTTCTTCCCTGGCTGTTGGTGTGGACGCAGCGGGAGGGGCGGTGAAGTCCTCAACCTGCCCTGGCTGCTTCTTCCCTGGCCGTTGGTGTGGTACAAACAAACAAACATGAATAGCATACTCCTAATGTTCGATTCAAAGCACAGATTATCAGGAACAGCAAGACTTGGATACTTACAGAGTTTGGAAAGTACGAAGTTTTTTCCTCTCTTCTCTCTCTCTCTCTCTTTTGTTTTTCTTCCTTTCCATCTCTCACCAGGGTACAGACATGGAGAAAGACCTCTACTATCTATTGTGGAGAGGAGAAAACAGGCTTGGTCCAAGGAGAGTGCCGTCACCATCTGCATGCATGGAGAAAATGATTTGGTAAGGAGCCATCGATATAGAAGACCATACTGGATTTCCTTTACAGGTGCCCGGAAATGAAACTAGGCTTAATGCGTTACTGGGTATGTAGTTGCTAAGCTGGCTTTTATGCCATGTTTTTCAGCATATGCCTTTCATTAGCTGAAAATGAAAATGGGCTCCCAGTCCATGATATTACTTGTGGCTTCCTTCCTTTTTCCCATTTTAGCTTGGGTATCTCTGTATGGATTTGTTTTATATTTTTCAACAATACATCTTCACTTACGTAAATGTAGAAAAATGCTTCGCCCCTTGTAGCTCAGGTTTAAAAATAGCACTGGAAAGAACAGCACACTGGGTCTTTATGTTTTGAATAAACCTGTTTCAATTAAAACTTTCCCTATGAAAGAGAATTTGACTGCTTTGCCTTGCCTGATAAAACAGGCGTCTAGAGGAATTATACACCCTATCTGTAGAAGAGTAGGTTTTTCTGTTGACATTCAGTTGCTGTCCACTATAATGGGGGTCCTGGTTGGTGGTAAAGGAGAAAGCTGTTTTTTAAAAGGTTCTGCGGATGATCTCTTTGCAAGCCAGTGCCCTGGAACGTCTGAGTCCTGACATACATGGAGACAATTCATATAGATAAATGACTTCCTTTCAGAACTTTTGCTTTCTCCAAATGGTGACTATACATTTGGTCCAATAAGATGCTGTAGATCAGACTAGATTAAATCAATCCATGATTGCCTGTTTTCATACATAATAGGGTGGAAGGCCTCAGTGGTGTGCATGTTTGTGGTTTTGCTTGCCTGCCTTTATGTTTGTTTATATGTGTGTTTCTATAAAAGAGAATGTGTCTTTGAGTTTTGTGTAACACCCATTGCCCCACTTTTTCTGCCTTCCATTGTTTGATTTCCCTTCTGTCCTACGACAGTAACAGGCACCAGTTGCCAATGGAAATTTTTTTGAGTAAAAGAACAATTCCAGTCTGGCCAGTTTACCTTACTATGGTAATAGAGTAGACCATACTGCCAGTGACTCAACACTGAGTGTCAGGCCACAGTTAACTAACCTGACCACCCTGAGGACTAATGGCCTTGGGTGCAGAAGCCCACAGGGAAGGGTGATAGTCTCCCAGTGGATTCAATCTCACTTGAATCCATTCTGATGGAGGGGAACAGCTTCCTCAATATTGGTTTGGGGCTGATGAGGACTTTGTGTGACAAAAGGGCTCAGGACAAGAAAGTAACTCACAAAACTGGATCAGTGGTTCAGGTCTCACGCAGTGATGCGGAAGGCAGATGAAAGGCCACTGTGTTATATTCTCAGTACAGTCTTCATGGCTGATCACCATGAGGATCACCTATATTCAGATTCAGATATGGCAGAAGAAGAAGAACAACAACAATAAGATGAGAATGAGGATGAGAATGATAATAAACACTTGTCAATTAGATCCTTCTATAACCATTCTATCATTGAAAGTGGCTTTAAGAATCAGAATTTAGCCCTTGATACTTCTTGACATGTGCAGGATCTATTTTTCTCAGTACTGCATGACTGTTCCTAGCTTTGGTCCAACCGCAAGAAGGACTTCCAGCCCAGAGTTTTTGTGTCCAGCCTTCATACCCTCTTTTTAGAAAGAATGGAGCAACAGGACTGAGCCCCTAATGCCTGGCTGTGAATTTTGGTTATAGGAGTAATCATACAAAATCTAATGTGCAGATTAGTCCTAAGCATCAGACCACTGGTAATTTACAAAAGCAATCTATGCTGCACTTTACATGTATGTTAATTGAAAGTAGTTACATTTACAGAAATTTAAATAAACAGTGCTTGTTTAATTTAGGCAAACTATTTACATTTTAAAACCATCTGTCAAATCTTCTGATACTTATTGCTCTCTCATGTAATCATTAGGATATCCTTGGTCTCATTTGCAACATCTACTTCCTATCAAACTGCAGCATTATACAGTGTGATTTATACGCCTTGAAATCGAGCAATCTCAATTTGCATGCTGATGTTCCATTAGCCAACTGCACATGATGCTGGATTGGATCCAATTGGAAGGTTCAGCAACTCGAAAAGTAACTTTCTGGATGACAGTTCACAGACTCCTACAGCAAGCAAGGTCAGAGTGTTGCCTTCCCCGATAAGTAACAGTTTAAATCTTTGTGAATTGTGGGAACAAAGTTTACCACTTTTGTAACATAATACTTTCAGTGTCGATGAGTTGAACATGTACTGTACAGTACTTTACTTTCAAAGTTAAAACAGCTCTTAACTTTGACTTGATTACATTCATTCTTATAAATCAAAAGAATGGTCTATTATGCCTTTTAAAGTAAGAAATTCTTTCCATTACCATTCTAATGATTCTTTTGTATGCAAGACATTTCAATTGTTATATACCACCTCCACCCATAGGAGGTACTCTTGTAACACTTCAATGGGTTAGTAAAGTTGTGATCTTCTAGAACAGTGGTTCCCAATTAGTTTTTTCTACGTATCACTTCAAGAAAGACCTCAAACTTGCAGGAACCCCTTATTGCAGGAATGTTAAATAAAAAATGAAATCAGGTGTATTTTATATTTATTATCATCAAAAGACATTCTAATGACAGAGAACACATGTTTCATTAATGTGACAAATGTGCACGTTGACAATGACAAGCAAATAGGCGGGAGCGGGGGCAGCTGCGATTGGGTGACGCGAGACGCGGGAGGCGCGGGAAAAACCGCCGCCACGGGAGAAAGCGCTTGATGCATACGATTGACCTATCTACTGATCATTTAATTAAATTGAATAATTTTTTGGCAATTGTTATTGCATTATTGTTTTTTAAGGATTTAATATTTTAGTTAAGAGATTGCTGCGCTTACCCCTTGATGCACTCTCGCGTACCCCTGGGGTTACGCGTACCACTAATTGGAAACCACTGTTCTAGAACCAAACTCCATTTCTCATAGCTACAAGTCTTATTTCATTTCAGATGCTTGTGAACAAAAGTCAGGTATTGGAGCTTTCTTTGCTTAATGGTCTTAAACAGTTCTTGTTCTTTATCCATCTGTTGTAACACTTCTACATTAGTCACATGGTCAATCCATGATATCCTTAGCAGCCGTCTGTAGATCCACATTTTAAAAGCTTCGATTTTCTTTACAGATGCTTTATTGTTATTATTATTTATTACACTTGATACCCCGCCCCAATCGGGAGAACCCAACTCTGAGCGGCTTACAAGACACTAAAAATAAAAGTAAAAACATAAGAACAATTTACACCAATAAAAGCATCAAAGTTAAAAGGTCATCAAAATTTTACCACAAAAATTAAAAACAATACACAGTCCCACTTCCAGACCCAGGGTGGCAATCCTTTAAATAAGCCACCTGGTAAGGGAACTCGTATTCCCGGGTCCCCAAACCTGACCTGCCAGCCAGGTTTTCAAGCCCTTTCGGAAGGGCAGGAGCTCTGTCTGAAGGCGCAGTTCGGTGGGCAGGAGGTTCCAGAGGGCCGGGGCGGACACGGAGAAGGCTCTCCTCCTGGTGCAGGTGAGATGCGCCATTCTCGCCGAAGGAACAACGAGGGAGCCTCTCCGATCCGCCCTGGTGGGACGGACAGATGTTCTTGGGGTGACGCGGTCTCTTAGTCAATGGCTAAGCTTTGACCCCATGTAGCAACTCTAGGGATACATAAAATTTCATTATTCAGATCTTTATAGCAAGAGTTAGATCTCTACTGCGTAAAAGTATGTCTTCTTCTTCTTCTTCTTCTTGTTTTATTTGGATTTGTATGTTGCTCTATTCTGTGTTTTCCAGTGGGATTTCCTCCAATGAGGGGACCATCACCCCACCACCATCTTGACCAACGGCAAAATGAGCAGAGGAGAAACTCTGATTCCCAACAGTCATGGAGGTGGAAGAGGCTATGCCAGATGGAAAAATGAGCAGAGGAGGAACCACTTCACTATTCTGATTCCCAATGGTCATGGAGGCAGAAGAGGCTATGTCAGATGGACTGGCTGTGAAGGCACACCTTGTCAATATCCTCAAGACTGCAATAGTCCATTGCAGCTCCAGTGTCAAATCCTGCATGTCTTATTTCATATGTACTGCAGGAGTTGGCCTCATGATCATATTGTGTGGGTCACTTCATGGCAAGCTGGGATCCACCTTAAACAAATTCACGCCAATGGCATTTTTCCTGAGAACATTTTCAGGAAAAATGTATGCTCGGACACAAGTAGCAACCACTGAGCCTTTTCTATTTGAAATGAAACTTTCTTAATAAAGTTTGGCTGCTTGTTTTTAACCACTTCTCTTGCTTTAATGTGGGTCTGTTGTTTGACTGACCACCAACATGTCTATGTAGCATTTACTCTGCTACAGAAAGAGAAAGCTTAATATTTCTCTTCTCTCTCTTCTTCTGAACATTTACAAAACTAAGGGTCATCATGACGACCAATATTTCCAAAGAAGTATACTTGTTCTCTTTGATGAAGCTGAAAAAACAAACTACATACACCAGCTGTGTTTCAGATAGGAAACTAGTGTTTTGCAAATAAGCAAATAAAAGTGTTTTCTGATGCTCTGTGGAGGATCAGCATGAGAGATGGATGTTTGGCTCCAAAAAGGCTACTCAGGTTAATTTCCTACATCCTGGATGCTCTAGGAGGGTCGGCTTGGTCATTCTGAACCAATAGTAATCTTCAGCAATCTATCATAAACAGGATAAGGGAATAGCAGAAGCCTGATGGAGAGGCAGCCAGTGATGTTGGCCAGCCAAGCAGATACATTTTTAAAGGGTGAAAAAAGAGACAAGGAGGAAGTTCTTCTTACAATTGAAAAAAGAAACCTTGAACACCAGGAGGAAAATTATGGATTTTGATGGCTTTTAAAAGCTCCATAAGTTTGATTTATATTCAGGATATAAAATAATGCTTAAATAGATTGACATAGTATATATACATTCAGGTTGAATCATTGAATTGAGATGTTTGTTTATGATTTTATAGACTGGAAGTCTCTATTTCATTCACCATCTCCTCCCCCTCCCCCCACCCCTGTTGGGTGTGGAAGAGGAATTACTGGCTTTTATTTGAGCATCCAAGTTCATTCAGAACAAAAGTTGAGAAGTGGGAAAGTGAAGGAATCTTGCCAATGTCTTGTTATGGTTGAGACAGACTGTCTTGACACAGCATGACAGCCTGTCTAGGATTCAGCAGCCACTGTAAGAGTTCTCCTTTCTACTACAAGAATAAGACACCATGTCCTCTACGCTCACCATTTCAATTTGTGCAATTTCTGCAAGATATTAACAGCTTCTTTTCACATCCAGAAATTAAGCGTATATAGGGTTACTATAATTCTCTCCCACAAAACCGGGACAGAAGTATATTTGACAAAAATGGGCAGGTTATCTACAAAATAGCCTTTTTAAAAACAAACATAATATAATGACAGCTATAAAACACTTTCACATGAAATATATCAATACATAAATGAATTTATTTACAACATTTAATTCTTACTGTAAGATGATCTGTTGTACTTCTGAGAAGTTGTGTTGTGGTCAACTCTTAATGTCCTCAGTTCCAGGAAACACACTGGTCACACTTATCAGGCAGTGATGTGAGGCGAGGATGTTAAGATATGTCTCCAGGTATACTCCAACTCCAATGTGGCAGGAAATCGCTTGTTTGATGGCAAGAGTGAATTTACTTTAATGGTGTGTTATAATACACAATCATTAAGTTTTTTAAAAATCTGAGACTTTAGAATGATTTTTATTGAACTGTCCAGGATAATTTTTGTGACCTTGAATCCAGGACAATCCCGGTTTTCCGGGACCTATGGCAACCTTAAGCGTATACAGAAAGGGTGCCAAAATGTATACATATCTTAAGAAAGGGGGAAACTGTATTAAAATTGTAATAGTCAATTTATATACCAATAACAAAAGATGAATAAAAGTCACATTTGACTTCTACGATTACAAGAGGTGCTCAAAGTGGTTACCATCAACATCCAGACATTTCTGATTACAGCGAACTACTACTTGAGCAACGTTGACCAAGTGCCAACTTGTATTGCTGTGCATGTCATTTCAATTCCTCCCCAAAGTACTACCAGCATAGCTGGTTTTCTATGGTACACCACATCCTTTAAGGTCCTTCAGAGGTAGAGGTCAATGGGTATTAAATCAAATGAGCATGGGGGAAACTCAACTACACCTCTTCAAAATGATCTTGTGCTCCTCAAACAACAACTGTACTTCTGCCATTTTCTTTGACTGTCCCGCATGTTACATGATGACACTAGCATTAATTCTTTTGTGTGAACATCAAAATACACATTGCTACCATAATTCAATTCAACTTCAAAAACTAAGACATAGATAACATCTCTTAAAATGTGTATACATTTTTGCACCCTCTGTATACATATGCTAACACACACACACTGGACAAGCAGAGAGGGACAGTTTGATTGCTCACAAAGATGCAAACAAGCCATCTAATGCTTCTTCCTTTAAAAAGATCTTACTGGTAACAAAAACTGCTGTTTTAGTCCTTACAAAAAAGCACCACTGCACAAAAAGAGGTTTGCAACAGTATTCATCCTTTCTGGAATAATTTCATAAAACCATACCCTGTGCTTATTTTGGAGGAATGTGCAATTTCCATTTTACTGCTGTGGAACATCATAATTAAAAAAAATATAAGGTGAAATTATAGGAAATCAGTTTCTGAATATTTCACCAACTTCATTTGAGGTTGCCATGCTATAGAAATATGTAATACTTTAATATGTAATATGTAAAGTAACGTATATCCCATTCCTTGTTACTGGTCTCCTTGAAGTGGCCAGTTCTGTTCACTACACAAAATATTGTTTAAAAACACTCACACACACTTTAAAAAGCAGTATAGTAAACCCATCATGTGGATTCACAGAGACTTGGGCTTCTGGGAATTGAAGTCCAAGAACATCTGGAATGCCAAGGTTTGCCATCATGGATCTAGGTCTACCATGCTTGAGCTCAAGACTTTTTCTAGATTCTTTGTTTGTTAAATATGATATATCATTATGAGAATTTTGCCAAGTACCTGTACTGTATATGCTCAAGTGTAAGCTGATCCAAATATGAGCGGAGGTACCTAATTTTACCTGAGAAACCAGGAAAACTGATTGGCTCAAGTATAAGCCAATCAGCCACCCAGATTTGGGTCTACCCGATTGGGGCGGGATAGTAAATATGAGTAAATAAATAAATAATAAATAAATAATAATAATACAAGGCATTATTTTCAATGGATTTTCATTCGTAACGCGAAAATTACTTTTTAAAAAAGCGTTCATAAAGCAAGGTACAACTGTATTTTTCAATAGATATGTTAGTGTATTTCTCAATAGACATGCATTATGACCGCATTATAAAGGAGCACATGTTTTACATCTAGAGATTTCCCTTTAAGCTTTTCCCAGTTGAATAATTTCCCCCAATAAGGATAAAAAAAATACATTTAACAGTGTGGCTTTTAGACAATGGGACAGGAAGCATATATTTTAAAATAATGAAATAACAATAGGTTATTGTGAATACAACAGATTTATGCCCACACTCAAAGTCAGATTTGGTTACCTTGTTCAGAGGTGTAGATGTTGTAGCACTCAGCATTACATTTTAATACATGGAAAACGTTTTTCTTAAATGTTTTAGCTGTGTCTGCCTTCTTTAAAACTAATCATTTATTAACTTCTCTTTTCCTCTTTTTGTTGCCTTCGTATTTCCACCATGTATTTATCTTATAGGAGGGAGGGTGGACACAGTCTTACCTGGCAGATGACAGTTCTATATTTCATCCCCCCTCCATGTATGTACCTACACAAATAGATGCCCATACTAAGTGCTTTCATGTCAGACTCAGTTTCAGGAATTAATGAACACTTAAGGCTTGGGTGCCCTCATTTTACCTCTCCAAACAGCTATTACATAATCAAGAGGACTTCCAACTCCGGTGGCAAGACATTCCTACATACTGTAATTTCCAACATGATGTTGAGATTAGTTTCTTTCACAGCAGGCTTACTGCCATTTCACATACTCGGCAAGTTCCAAAGAACAGAGTCTTTGATACGCTTTAGAAAAAGAAGCATTCTTGATACAGCCACCAGTTTTAAATGACTTCAGGCATTATCAAGCAATGGATAAGCTTCTGTTGTTTTGTTATTAAGTACTCTGTGCGGGTAAATTAAATAAAGGTCCTTCCCCCATCCTTTGGAAAGAACACACTACCGTTTTTATCTTGTTAGAAGAATTCATTATTAAGTGTTTAAGCTTTTCAACAACCTACCTAGAAAAGTAATTTGGACTTTGATTTTATGCATGTGTATAAAGTGCCACCAAGTCACTCCCAGTTTATGGCAATTCTCTCAGGGCTCAGAAGGGTCACTGGGGGGTGGAGGTGGGGGGCATGTAGCCAGCTGGCAAAACATATGACCCCATCAGCCATACACACAGTTTTTGTTGTTGTTCAGTCGCACAGTCGATTCCGACACTCTGCGACCCCATGGACCACTGTCTGCCAAGCACTCCTGTCCTCCACCATCCCCCTCAACTCGCTCAGCTCTGTACCCATTGTCTCTACAATACCATCTAGCCATCTCATCTTGGGCCGTCCCCTTCTTCTTTTGCCCTCGACCCTTCCAAGCATCAACGCTTTCTCAAGTGAATCCTCTCTTCTCATTTGATGTCCAAAGTACTTTAGCTTCATCTTTACCATTTGACCTTCTAAGGAGCAGTCAGGGTTGATTTCTTCTAAGATCGACCTATTTGTTCTCCTCGCTGTCCATGGGACTCTCAAAACCCTTCTCCAACACCACATCTCAAAGGCGTCTATTTTTCTGCACTCAGCTTTCCTAATGGTCCAGCTCTCACAACCATACATTGCCACAGGGAATACCATTGCTTTGACTATGCGAATCTTTGTTTGCAATTTAATATCTCTACTTTTCACTATGCTCCCCAGGTTTCTCATCGCTTGCCTCCCAAGAATCAGTCGCCATTTTTATTTCATGGCTGCAATCACCATCTGCAGTGAGCTTTGATCCTAGGAAAGTAAAATCTGTCACTGCTTCTACTTCTTCCCCATCTATTTTCCAGGGACTGATAGGGCCTGTTGCCATGATCTTGGTTTTCTTGATATTGAGTCTCAAGCCAGCTTTTTCACTTTCTTCTTTCAACCTAATCAGGAGCTTCTTTAGGTCCTCCTCACTTTCTGCCATTAGGGTGGTATCATCTGCATATCTCAAATTATTGATGTTTCTCCCAGCAATTTTGATCCCAAATTGTGATTCCTCCATTCCTGCATTGCGCATTATGTGTTCTGTGTATTTGTTGAATAAGCAGGGTGACAAAATGCAGCCTTGTCTTACTCCTTTTCCTATTCCAAACCACTCCGTCATTCCATTTTCTGTCCTAACTGTTGCCTCTTGATTCATGTACAGATTTCTCATGAGGCCTATAAGGTGTTCCAGAATTCCCATCTCTTTAATTACTTGCCACATTTTGTTGTGGTCGACACAGTCAAAAGCCTTAGTGTAATCAATGAAACAGAAATAGACTTGTTTCTGATATTCCTTTGTTTTTCCCATGATCCATCTTATGTTGGCGATGTGGTCTCTAGTTCCCCTGCCTCTTCTGAAACCTGCCTACACTTCTCGTAATTCTCTCTCCACATACTGTTGCAGTCTATCCTGTATTATCTTGAGAATCACCTTGCTAGTGTGAGGGATGAGCGCAATTGTTCGATAATTTGAACATTCTTTGGCATTACCCTTTTTTGGGGAGTAGAACGTATACAGATCTTTTCCAATCCTGTGGCCATTGTTGTGTTTTCCAAATCTCCTGGCATATAGAATGCAATAATTTGATTCCATCATCTTTTAGGGCTTTGAAAAGTTCAACTTGGATACCATCAACTCCACTGGCTTTGTTGTTTGCAGTGTTTTTAGAGCCTTTCTGACTTCACTGTCTAGAATGTTTGGCTCATGTTCAATGTTCTCATCATTGTGATTATCAGGGGTGTTGAGGTCCTTTTTGTAGAGTTCCTCTGTGTACTCTTTCCATCTTTTCTTAATGTCTTCTGCATCTGCTAACTCCTTGCCATCTTTGTCCTTTATCATGGTCATTTTTGCTTTAAATGTTCCCTTGAGTTCCCCAATTCTTTTGAAAAGATCTCTAGTCCTGCCCCTGATATTGTTTTCCTCTATTTCTTTGCACTGTTTGTTCAGGTAGGTTTCCTTATCTCTCCTTGCTTTTCTTTGAAATTCTGTATTTAAGTGACTGTATTTTTTTCCTTTCTCCAATGCATTTTGCATTCCTTCTGTCCTCTGCTATTTTAAGAGCCTCATCTGACAACCACTTAGCTTTCTTGCACTTCTTTTCTTTTGGTATGGTTTTCCTTGCTGCCTCCTGCATGATGTCCCGCATCTCTGTCCATAATTCTTCTGGCTCTCTGTCTATCTGGTCCAAGCCATTAAATCTGTTCCACACCTCCACTGTGTATTCCCAAGGAATGTTGTCGAAGTCATATTTGTCTGGCCTAATTGTTTTTCCTATTTTCTTTAGTCTAAGCCTGAATTTTGCAATCAGTAGGTTGTGATCTGAGCCACAATCTGCTCCAGGTCTTGTTTTTGTTGATTGTATGGAGGTTCTCCATCTTTGACTGCAGAGTATGTAATCAATCTGGTTTCGATGTTGGCCATCTGGTGATGTCCATGTGTAAAGTCTCCTCTTGTGTTGCTGGAAGAGAGTGTTTACACAGTAGATGATTGCAATGGGCTCCTATCCATTCCTAAACCACAATGCTATCATAGCCTGTTCAGCTGTATCAACTCAGAAGTAAACACTGTTTGATTTCTATGTGGTTTTCTTCTCAACAACTGGGTGGAATTGCAGCCCAGTGCATGCTGTCCTGCCAATGAGCCCCATAGAACACATGAGGAATTATTTTGTTTGGAAATTTATGGGATTATTTTATTTTGTTTATTTTATTTTGTTTTCTGATATGCCTGAACCACAGACTGACACGGCTACTATTTAAAAAAAAATCATGCTAAAAGAAGGTGGTGTAACTAAATTACCCCAGGGCAAGTTATACTTCAGATTGAACTGGCTTAATAATTGCTCTCTTTTTCTTTACCCTTGAATCCTGATTCTGAAGGGGAATGGACTAGGGAGCTACCCCTAGTAACACAAAGTCGGGGCCTATTTCCCTACATTTTTTGAAGAAACTATGGTGTAAAACAGAGACACATTTATGGTATGAAAGTGGTGGAATGACGAAGTTTTTGCCGTTCAGGTATCAGAAGGAGTCACTAGAGCAGTGATGGTGAACCTTGGCACTCCAGGTGTTCTTGGACTTCAATTCCCAGAAGTCCAAGTCAGCACTCCTGCTGATCAGGGCTTCTGGGAATTGAAGTTCAAGAACATCTGGAGTGCCAAGGTTCATCATCACTGCACTAGCAGTTACTTCTGTTTTTCCAGGCTGTCCTTCACTCGCCTTGAGCTTTCTTCCAAACCTAGAGTAATACATCTTGGGTTGTTGACCTGACTTCCTCTTCACCTAGACTTTGAGCATCTCTCTTGGAGAGATTCTGGTAGATTTGCACACTGGCCTAATTTTTTTGTAGAAAAAGGTTTATTAAAACTGGAATTAGGTTCAGTTATGTTTACTTGCCTTCAAGCAACTGTACTTAGGAATTCAGTTATGATGTTGCCTGAAAAAGTCAATTGCTTTTTCTAAAGAGGTGGAGCCTGTGGGCAGAAGGAACAAATATTACAGATTTCATAACTTGTCCCCATTTCACTGTTCTACATTAGAGCGTGGTTGGCTAGAGGGCAGTTAACATCAATTTTTCCTTTGCCTTGGAAAAAAAAGCAGCTGAAGTATTTTCTGCAAATGGTCCCAGAAATGGCATGGATCTAAATAATTTCTCATAATTTCTTAATAGTTCATGGCCATTAGTGGCTCACTAGTCAAGGAGAGTGTGTCAGCCTCAGGATGAGCATGGTGTAACCTTTTTTTATTGACCTCAAGTAACCCCTGCAGCATAAGTGAAATTTTGTAATATATGGGTACAGTACATTCTTTCCACTAGCATAACTAGTAACCTCCCCCCCCCTTCACCCCTTCCTCTTTTGGCAGCTTTCAAAAGAACTCTGACTGAATTTTAGAGAAGGGCATAACCATTTGATATGGGTTGGAATATGAGCACCTGCTAATGTTAAAAAGAGCCTTATTAAGAGGAGTACTTTTTTTCTGCTCAGAAATAGAACTACAGAAGCACTCTTCACTGTGGGTTATCTGAAGTCACTTGAAGCAATGGGATGCTATTGAACTACAGCTATAGGGAAGACCTGAGATGATTAGCACAGCTGGCAATGACCTTTGGTAAACTCCTGCCTGGAGAGGAGAAAAAATATCTAGGAAATAACTCAGGCAGCCATGCTTGTTAAACCACTAATCACTTGATATGTTTAGCATATACATTTTGCACAGAAAACCCAGGGCTTTTTTGTGACCTGGTCTGACAAAATAAAAGTCCTGTTCTTTTCTGTCTCACATAGGAATTAAATAATAATCCTACAGCAGTTTCCCATTTCCCTACTTTTTCAACAGGATGTCTTTATCACTCGATACCATTTATTGTAGAAAATGAGAAAAATTGTGAGCATCCATTAAGGTCCTAGGCAGTACAGACTGAAGGTAGTACCCCCAATCTTTCTCCCTACTCTGTCAAATATGCACTATTTCTGCCTTTTACTTGCCTGGGAGTCATATACAGTAATACCTCCGAGAACGTTTACCTCGGATAACGCTAAAATCGCATAACGTTAAGTAATCTGGGGAGGAGAATTGGATCGAATAATGTTAAGGTCCTATGGGATGGATCGGATAACAACCGCTAAAGCCTGTGAGGTTACAATGTATCTCTATGGAGCTTTAACGTTATCCGGTACATCCCATAGGATTTTAACATGCATCGGATAACACTAAAAATCGGATAACACCAAGACTTGTGGAACCAAGTCTTAGCGTTATCCGAGGTATTACTGTATAACATTTCCAAGTGCTGTCCCATTCTGTTTCAATGAAAATTTGAAGGGAGACCAGATAATTAAGCCCTAAATTTTCAGACAATAGAGCTTTGACACTAACTCAGGAAAGGGGGTTAGGAATATTTTCAAGGATTAAAATTTGAAAGCTCTGTGACCTTCACTTCCTAACTTCCATAGGTCTCCATGTGATCAGGAGAGATGAAATGAATAAAAAAGAACTGCGTGTATCTGTTTCCAGGAAGCAGATGACATGCTAAATTGCTTTGCACATTGAATGCATAATTCAGAGATTTCCTGCTATAGGATTTGCCAGTACAGCCATTTTGTCTTTTTTGGCATTAGCTTGCTTTCGGACTGCTGTCTCCAGCAGTCTCTTGCTTGCTTCCTGTCATAGGAAGGCCTGT
The DNA here is from genome assembly GCA_030440675.1 of Furcifer pardalis. Classification (NCBI taxonomy): domain Eukaryota; kingdom Metazoa; phylum Chordata; class Lepidosauria; order Squamata; family Chamaeleonidae; genus Furcifer; species Furcifer pardalis. Next base: position 91,691,489 of record CP126890.1, on the reverse strand, counting down.
TTCCTGCAGCTGAATTCCTGATTAGTCTTTGCACTATTTTGGTCCACAAAAGGCTATGTAACAGGTTGCCTCTCTGCATCTGATATTGATCTGTGGAAAGTGAGGTCACAGTATCTCAGGTCATAGGATTTATACTATGTTTAAAGATTTCATTTTTCACAGAACTCAAATTCTACGTCTCCCTCCTTTGAACAAATTGGTATTGAGGGTACATATACCAAGAGAGCGAAGTGTGTGGTATTTGTGTGTGTTCATAAAGGGTTATTAGACACAAAACTCATAAAATTACAGAACTGGAGGGAGCTGTGAAAAAATTAATTCAGCTTCATGAACCAGCAACTCCACTGAGGCACCATCAACATTAGGTGGCAAGACATACCATTAGGCACCATGCGGTTGGGGGCCCTGGCAGCAAGTACTGGGTACAGTAGTGGCAACATCTTGGCTGAGCCTGCTGAATTCCATGGGTGGTAAAGTTCAGAGCTGCATATGCCTCATAACATCAGATCCTCTAAAATATCCTGCTACCGAATCTATGAGTACTCAGTTTGTTGACGTCAAAATGCCCTTGTGCGCCTTCCAGAGAGTGGTCTAAGTGCTATGGAGTGGTATATAAATTTATTTGCTATTGTTATGCATCAGAAGACAGTAAACTGTTGCATGTACCGAGGAAAGATAGAGTATCTGTTCTGGCCACTTCCTGTACTTGTGTTGGAGAAGAGAGACTATTTGGAGTCCTATCTCAGCAGCACAAACTGCCAGGTAAGGTTGGTTTGTGATTATCTGGACCTAATGCAATTGCCAGAAAATAGTGTCAACCAGCCAGTGTTCCCAAAGCAGTCCAGGGTACGAAATAAAGTGCCTTCTGATCATGCTGTCAGTCAGTGGTATTACAGTACCTTCAATTTCTTCTTTCTTCAGTTCAGATACCTAACCTTGCTAACCCCATGAATGCTGGATGGAATATGAAGGATCTGTCTTAGTGCTACTTTACCCTTGGGTCAAAGAGCTGTCCTTTGATTATCCCACAACAAAGGAAAGCACATTTATTTGAAAATAGCGTGAGAGCCAAATCTTTACCAAGGGGTATTGTTTGAAGGCTGTTATGGTAAAAATATTTTACAAAACATCAAAGCTTAAGGATACTAATAAATGAGCACCAGTGACCTGCAAGAATATGGCTCAACAAGCATGACCACGGCTGTGAATACAAACAAGTACAACATAAGTTTGAAGAATCAGTTGCCACAATTCAATAAAAGGTTATCTAAGTGTGTGTAAGGAACAAAAGAAATATTTATATATTAAACAGTTAATATGCAATTCAAGGTGCTGGTTATTACCTTTAAAGCCCTTTATGGTAGTGGTCCAGGTTACTTGAGAGACCGCATCATCCCAAGGACATCTACCCGGCCCACCAGAGCGGACCGGAGAGGCTCTCTGGTTGTGCCATCAGCCAGAGAGGCACATCTCTCTGGCACTAGAAGGAGGGCCTTCTTGGTGTCTGCTCTGGGCCTGTGGAACCTCCTCCCGACAGATGGAGTTGCTGTCCTACAGGAAAGGAGTGAAAGTGCCAGACTTTAGAAAAAAAGCTTAAGACTGGGTAGCAGAGTTATCATATGAATGAATTCCAAAGATTCTTGTGTACTGAAGGTGGAACTAATTATTGCATCTGGAATCGTTGTATCTTTATTTTCTCCTCTCTTCCATGATGTTGAACTTAATTTCCTGTTATTTCCAACTGTTGGTTATAATGCTTAGGCTGCTTGGGATTGCAGTTCAAGAGGCATTTGGGAGAACCATAGACCCCTCCTTCCCCACACTTTTGTATTATGTTGTGTGAAGAGATTGCCCTCATCAGCATTTCTTTCTTCTACTCCAAATCATTGGTTGCCTCTGGAAAGGCATAGTGGAAGCACATAAGACAATCATATTAATAATTATTCTTATTCCAGAGACCAGCCATTTGCCCAACCATTCCAGATGTGCTGAACTACAGAACAAACCACATGCCATTTGAAACTGAAAGCATTTCATGTTCCAGTGAGAATACTAGACAGGTGACTGAGCAGCTATACCAACAAATAAAGCCTGTGCTTATCTTCCGATGATCGATCATGAAACATAATGTGCTAACTTGCAAACTACGGGAGGTATGACAAGCCCCTGCTGAGACAATCAGGTATGTTTCAGAACTTAATGAATTCTGTCTTCAGATGATAGGTTATCTGTTGGCTGGGGACAAGTGGAGTTGAAGTCTACCCCTTAGAAGGAGGTGAAAAGCTGTCATAGAATAAGAATAAGGAGAAGGAATCATAAAAAGATAGGAGAGAGTGGGAGCCCTAACCCTTCCTCACCACCTTCTGAGTGTCTGTTCCTTATGACGGGTCCTGACAGAGCACTAGTTTGATAAGAATTGACCGAGAAACACCCAGCTGATGAGAATCTTCCTACTGTCACAGCCAAAGATCTGGGATGAAAGAGGCATAAAATAGACATTTCTATGGTGATTCTAGCCAAAAAAATTTTTATAAATGCAAGTAAATGTCTAACTTTCAACTGTCCTTGATACAGTGTAAACTCAATGACTTGATTCTGTTCCCTCCCTCACAAAGGACTCTCTTCTATGCATCAGCAGAAATCAGCCATCCATGTCAAGGACAACGTACAGCTTTAACATTAGCATTCTGTCCTCAGTTATCCTGGTGGTTGAGTTCAACTGTAAGCAATGTTGGAGCCTTACCAATATGAACTGAATGCACCAGTACATGAGCATCCAATGGATATCAGTCATGTGATCACTACTTTTAATCATGGATGAATCAAGCTAGACACTTCAGGTCAGCATGGGAAAAAAATCTATATTTTAAAATAGCAGAAATTCTGTTTTGAAATAAAGTAGTCCTAATTTGGGTGTAGCACAGGGGTTTCCCCCTGGCCACTCCCACCATACCATGCCCACAGTGTGGTAGCAATTTTTTTGGGAGCCTACCACTGTTGTACAGCCAACAATTTGATTGCCTTAATTGAGTAGTTGGAGGATCATAAAAAGTCAACAAAAGGCCAAAATTCCATCTTTTGCTTTGGAATGACTAAGATCATTTTAAATTATTTTATTATTTTTAATTGAAGAAAAAAAACACATGGGGAATTCTCCCCATATCTCTCTAAAATCTCTTTGTACCAATCATCAAGTTCAAAATCACAATCTACTTTCCATTTTTAAACTATGTTCAATCTCACTTGCTTCATTCCGAGTATTCATTCATTTAACCAAATATCTGACTATGACTTTGTTTATCCTTGTATAGCCCTGCTGAAGTCAACAACAGAAGACAAAATGCCAAGTGATTGTTTGAGTAGGGTAGTTGGAGGATCAGGTGGTAAAAAGTCAACAAAAGACTAAAAATCCATCTTTTGCTTTGGAATGGCTAAGCTCATTTACATTTTTTTTAAAAAAACAAGTGATCTGGGACCGAATTTTTACAGTACTGTACAGTAATACCTCATATAACATTAGTATCGAATAACACGAAAATCGCATAACATCAAGGAATCTGGGGGGAAGAATTGCATCAGATAACATTAAGATCCTATGGGATGCTTCACATAACAACCGCGAAAGCCTGTGTGGTTACAATGTATCTCTATGGATCCCATAGAGGATCAGATAACACTAAAAATCATATAACACGAAGACTTGTGGAACCAGGTTTTAGTGTTATATGAGGTTTTACTGTATTTGGATTTCAGCCCAAAGGAAATTTTAAAGATCTTGTGCACAACTTCTTGAAATAGGCAAGACTGGTGCAAAAAGCACAACAGACATTCTTGCATTGGAGCAATTCATTTCAAATGTACTGTACTCTGACTTCCATTTGCATCATTGCATAGCAATGTATTATAAAAGTCAGTCAATAGCCAATTAATCATTTTGTAGCATCAAAGGTTCCAGAAAAAAGAGAAAAAAACAAAATGTTAGCAACACACAAAAGCACCAGAACGAGTGTTGCACTGGATGTGAGCTGATTTTCTTGCTAAGTGGCATATATACTGTGGATCCAATGCTGTAGAATGCAATTAAAGTACTACTTTTCACTATACTGTAGTACTATTCTAATATATGATAAAGCCTTTCAAAATTATCTGGTTAGTAATGATATAAAACAATAATAATCATAAATGGGATATCACTAGTATATATCCTATATAGTATATGGCATCTAATGTTAAATACTGTACATACTAACCATCCAATATGGGCATTGGTTGTTTTGTTTACTCTTTTTTCAGAGGATTTTCAGTGAAAGCTGCTAAAAAGCCTCCTGAGGAAACATCCTCAGTGCATTCTAGGATTCCCTTATGATTGTACAATATGAAATTCTGATGCAGTAAGAAATCCTGAGCCCAACATTCTCCTATATAAACTTAGTATTCTTTGCAATTTTTTCTCTACAACAAGCAGATGCTTAACAGAAGTCACAAAGTTGGGATTTAGCATTGAGTTGTTTACTCTCTGGTTTGTCAAGTACTAAAGAACCATAGCATTCCAACTACTAATCATTGCAAAATATCAACATCCAGGTACCACTGAATTTCAAAATATAATTGTATGTCAAATAGAGATTTGGAGAACACCGAAACATGGAACACTCAGTGGAGAACGAACATTTGACAATAAAATTCACAAGGGGAAATGTTGAGTAAAATGGAAAGCGACTTTAACCCTGGTTTACTTTACTCTAGCAGTACTGGTTGTACAGCTCAGTTTTACTATCTGTCTTCAGAGACTGGGAGTTCAATTCCTCTTTCTCCCTCACAAAAGAAGAGGCAGTCTATGTGGCATTGGACAAACTAGACAGTTCCAGAACACCGCCAGAAGAATTGGATGGTTTAACTACTTCTGTGTTCTCTACCTATACAATCCTGGAAAGTGTTGCCACAACTTTGAGTTGACTTAATGACACACATTACATATATACATTACAGTACATATATACTTTAACTTTTAATTTTATTTGTTTGTTTTGTTTTCTCCCTAGCTTCCAGTTCAATCAGAGCTGAAAATGAAAGTAGTTCTGCAGAGGACATTTTACTGCTTGTGAAAGAGGATTATTTCTTTTATAGTTACACAACTGAAATGTCAGAAAAGAATTGAGTGATACACTAGGAAAAATGATGTCCATGAATGAGAGAAATGATGGGAAATAATAGTAGAAACTGGACATGAATATAAGATTGAACCAAATAAATATTCAAGGGATTCATCCCTGCCACTCAAAAGTGAAATGAAGTGATTGCATAATTGTTTGTTCATAGAAATGACACACTGTCCTTTAGACAGCCAGTCATATTATCCCATGACCTAGTTTCTGCTGCCATTTACTAAAGAGTAGCGCTCACTGTGTGTAATAGAAAATAATATACAGTATACTGCTTTTGACATTTAGTTGTCCTTGTTTAGAAATGTAGGACATGCAAAAAGGTTCAACATAAATAAAATAATGGCCTTAAATCTGTCATCAAGACATCAGAAGCATGGTGTCACCCAATCCAGCACAGTCGCTGGCAATGCTTGGTTCCTAGGAGAGTCTGGAGGTTGTAATCTAAAAAGGTAAATGTATTATTTTGAAACACAAATTCTTCACTGAACTTGAATTATAAGAGATTGTAAGCAGATCAGTACAAGATCCAGACCCAAACATAACTTATAAGGCAGCAAATTTACAAATCGAGAAGCAAGTAGTGGAGGAAAGAGAGGGGAACAATAGGGCTACTGAGAGGAAAAAAAGAACAGCTAGAAAAGATGTTGTAGAACCAATGGCCAGTGATGAATTAGCTGAGAATATTAAAGTTAAAAATGTTAATGACAGAAAGAGTCTGGCTGAAACTCAACCAAGTTAGTGAGGGAAATATGACTAAAATATTGAAGAAAGTTAATGAAGCTGTCCAAAATATTCCAACAGAAACATTAGCTCAAACAAATCAGCTAATGTATGCAACAGTTTATGTTACCACTGAAGAACTGGTTTTGAAAGTCCAAAAGAGTCAAGGGGCTCAAAAATAAAAACCAAAATAGAAAATTAATTTGAATTCGATACTTAAAAACATTCAATTGGATTTGAGTAATCTGCAGAATCTGAGACAAGGAAATCTAAAAGATACGAAGAGCAAAAGCAGCCTGATAACAATGTATGACTAGAGCAACAAGAGAATTGAAGTTATAATTGAAGAGTTGAAACAAAGAGTTGTGTCCATTGCAGATAAGATCAAGTGATATGATAAGTGAGCAATGCAGTTTCAGCAAAACTTTACAGTTTTGAGTTAACCAACATTACTTTTACTTACAAAACCCTTGAAAATGGGCATGAAGCCAGCACAAGTGGAAAGCTTAACAGAGAAAGCACTCTGAAGTTTTGGAGAAGCTTGTGGGAAAACAATGAGCAAAATGAAAATGCAATAAGGATTAATCAGGTTGAAAATCTACCAAAAGCATCCAAAATGGAAGATTTTCAGGTAACGAAAGAAACTGTATAAGAGCAGGCAAAGAAGATTAAAAAAAAAACCTGGAGTGCTCCTGGTTTAGATGAACTCAATGGATTTTGGCTAAAAATGCTAAGTATTTTACATGCTTCAAACATGAACTGTGAAGCCATCGGTTCCTGGGAATGCATGACAAATAGGGTAGTGTGGTCAGAGTGCAAGAGCAAATAGTTATAACCAAGAAGGTTCATTCAAAAGAAAAATATAATTACATATATTATGATCTGAATATAGATCAGGAATCTTTGGTCTTTACAAAATGTAAAAAGCCACACTGACTATAAGAATTCCCTTACTCCCCTCATCCTGCAACTGCTGAAAGGTGAGCTGGATTCCACCCGGCATGACACCCTCAAGCTAAACATTCCAGGATTTTAGCTAGCCTCACACAGCCTAAGGCCTTAACCTTGCATGTTAGAAAGGTAACAAAAAAGTCAGAAACAGCTCCAGTCTTTTCATTTTTTTACTTGCCAGTTTCAAAAACCAAAACAAATACAGTTACAGCAGAAACAGAAGGTTCCACAGGCAAATAGAAAAATTTCAGTCAGAAACACATTGAAAATAAGAAAACCTATCTAATTTAGAAGCCAAGAAGAGCTTCCCAGTCTTGGTCTAGCCCACAGCTACATGATTACTCCACACAGTGAACCAACTCTTGCAAAGCAGCTCTAGCTTATTATACTGTACAGTCAAACCTCTCATAAAGAGTGCCTCCCTTAGAGAGTAACTCGCTTAAAGAGCAGAATTTTCTCTGAATGGTCACTTAGCTTAACTAAAACCAACCAAAAACTCACTTAACAAATAAATCGGGGTTCTCAATCCCCCCCCACCAGAAGTCACAATTGGTCACTTACAATGATGTTTCACTTAAAGAGCAAACTCACTTAAAGAGTAATCTGGTGGAATGCATTATGCTCTTTAAGCGAGGTACCACTGTATATCTTTTTCTTCCCTCCCTCAGGATTGAAGTGGGAGAGGCAAAGGCCCTGGCCTGTTATGGAGAACAGCCACCTGAATTAGATAAGAGCTTGCAGGCTATTCTCCAGGGGAAAACATGAGGGATACTTCAGTCTTTGCAAAGGCACAGCTAAGAGCCCAGCCTCCCCTAAGACTTTTCAAAAGCAGTGTGTTTCTGTTTTGAACCAACTCTGGCCCTTACACTGACTCACAGATTTTGCAGTTGAATCTAATGAAATGACCAAGCATTGTGTCTGTATCCTCATTTGGCCATGGAGCCATGTATAAATTATTGTGATGAAGTCTCACTCTTATGACTGAAGAAGTGGGCTTGATCTGTGAAAGCTCACATTAAAATAGAGCAGTTAGTCTTTAAGGTGTGGCAATGTTTTGGTTTTAAATTTTTTTGTTTCATTTTGTTTCCTGTTTGATAGGAGAATAACTTCCTGAGGGAATCTTCAGTCCTTTTCTGGCATAACTAAAAAATATTTCTTATATTGATAGTTACTGTGATGTGCATGCAGCCCTAAATGGTAAAGGAAAAATATTACATAGTTCAAGTGCTTCATCCTCTGCTGTGAGTGTTAAGGTAGTGAGGCAGTGGTGGATTGTCAAAAATTTTACCACCCCACCGTGACATCCTCACAGTGTGGGTGGAGCTAACATCATGATGTCATGACATGGGCAGGGCCAAAGAAAAATAATAATAAAATAAAAATAAGCACACACACACCCCTCAACCCACCCTCCCATCCACAACACAAACCTGTAAATAAATTAAATAAATAAATACAATAAAATTACATTAAAATACACCCACCCACCCAAAACACAAAACCACCACTTACCTGTTAGTATAAGTGCCTGGGCAGCACCATGTTGCAAGATGGATATGGTCATCGTACCAATTCTCTAGGATAATGTGTCTTAATGTAAATGTAAAACAGCGGTACCTCCTTAAGGGTTCTCCAATTGGAACAGCAATTGGAACAGCACAGGTGTAGCTTGTTAATGAGGTAACTCCAAGACTTTGCTTAAAAACCCCAAGCCAGGCCACCAGTCCTGCCAGCTGCCAGGCCTTTTTAGGAACTGTGGTAGTACGCCAATATAGGTAAAGGTATTAAATACACATTAAAATGCACACAGACACACCACATCCAAAGGTGAGTCACTTACCCTGGGAAGCAGGCTATAGGGAGCTTCAGGCTAGCAGCTTCTCTTCCTCCTCCCTGCTTGGGAGGACAGCAAGGAGGCCATGCATACGCGCCAAGCACTGTAGGCGTGCATGCACACCAAGTACTTGGCATTCATGCGCAGTGAAAACCAGTGAAAAGGTAAGCCCCGAAGGTGGTCCCCCCAAAAGCTGCTACCAGTTCTCTGGGACACTGGGAAAAGTTACTACCGGTTCTGGCGAACTGGTGCAAACCTGTTGCATCCCATCACTGTAGTGAGGTATAATAAATAGAGGTTGAGATACCAGTTGTGCTAAAGAAAATAACAGGTGGAACTATTTTAGTTACTTTTCAAAGGCATGGAAGTAAAGAGTTGCTTTTAAAATTGCAACTACAATGTTCACTAACTACTTTTTGATCTTTAGAGTAACAATTTTAACTAGTTACCTCACTAGTAACTTCCCAAACCCAGCCAAACTGATCTCTGATTTTACAAGCCTAAAATGAATTTTCAGGTCAAAATCTCTGTCTCTGTCTTTTTGAACTCATCAGAAGATTGCTTATTCTGTTCTAATATTGTTTCTGGCTAGCTCCAGAAAATCCCACAAGCTCTAGACACCATGTGTAGAGAGACAGGGAATTAGTTTGCATAAATACCTCCACAACCACAACATTCCAGGCTGGGACTGTTTCAACTTCAATATAAAATGTTCTTTTCATCTTCACTGTACTTAGGCTCCAGTCAAAAGGAACAACTAAGAAAAAAACAACATTTTGTTTATCCTCATAAGAATATTCATGCTTTCTGTTATATAACGTGCAAGTTTTTAAAAACAAATTCCTTAACAGGATACAAGAGTGAGGCTTGGATAGTCCTTCATTTGGTTGCTGAATCTTACAAGAGATATGTTCACATTTTGCTCATGCTTGCCTGGTGCTAATCTTTAAATCTGTTATGTAGCAACCAAGTTTTACATCATACCAACTCAATGTCTTCCAGACTTTCTCAAGTAAAGGAGGGTGAGAAAGGAATCTTATGCACTCAGGGTTATTTTGCATCATTATGCACTGCAGGATATTCAACTGGGCAGGACAAAAGGTCAGGGCTTATGACTTAAAAAAAAAAAGAATGGAAAACTACAAACGAACACTGGAAAATTATGAGAAAACAATTATATTGTTACAAAGGGTGGCAAGAACATGAAAGAGAAGGAGACAATAGAAAAGACGGTGGATTTTTTAAATGGACAATGGCAAATTCTAAACTGCTTGGTGGCAATTTGTTTATAATTGTGATAATTTGCTGTATACGCAAGACTATCACTCTGCCCTGTTCATCTTAATGGCCTAAGCACACATATTCTTGGATGTAACATAATATAAAAAGAAGACAGTCCGCAATTGTCCCATTGATTGAAAAAGATGGTGATTTAGAACATTTAAATAAATAAGAGGAGATTGAGGTTTGTATGTATGCCTTATCATGTTATAAATTCAGAAATAAATAATCATAAGAATAACTAATAAATTTATGCATTTAGCCAACAAATTACACTCCACAAAAGCAATTTATAAACCAATAGCCTTGTAGACAAGGTAATTTCCCCCCAAAAGGTGGTATCATAAAATGTGAGTACCTAGCATGTGGTGGTCCATGCTAGAATTGATATGCATAGGCATCAAATGTTCCCCAAGAACAGCTGCATAGGAAAAGATGTAGCACAAAGACATTGCAACCAATGTCACTGCTTCACAGAGTACACTGATGAATGGTTTTCTCCAGTGTGCAAAATTATAATCACTGGAAACAGTAGCTAGATTAAACTTAAAATGTCTCAACTAGACTAGACTCAGCAAAACCAATGACACTTGCATTACTGTTGACTTTTAAAACCCCCAATTCATTTAAATGGCTGAAATCCTACTGAGTAGAACAAATAGGTCAATCTTAGAAGAAATCAACCCAGAATGCTCCTTAGAAGGTCAAATTGTAAAGATGAAGCTAAGGTACTTTGAACATCAAATGAGAAGAGAGGATTCACTTGAGAAAGCCTTGATGCTGGGAAAGGTGGAGGGCAAAAGAAAAAGGGGGCGGCCAAAGATGAGATGGTTAGATGGTATTGTAGAGACAATGGGCACAGAACTGAGTGAGTTGAGGCGGATGGTGAAGGACAGAAGTGCCTGGCGGGCAGTGGTCCATGGGGTCGCAGAGGGTCGGAGTCGACTGTGCGACTGAACAACAAAACAAGCTATGCTTGCATAATTTGACATTTTGCAAGCAGCAGCTCTATTTATGCCAAGTTAGATATGCCATTCACAGTGCATTTCTGCAGATATGGATGCAATTGGTTGTGGTAGGAACAAAGTGTATGAGCCTGATTACATCATCAAATATCGCAAGATTTGCTCCACTATAAAATGGGTCAATTTGATTTATTTTTTAGTGCCCATATAATGCGAAGGCTGGATTGACTCCATTCACCCTTTTTGTTCCCAATGTAGTTTTTTTATTCTGACTCTAGGGACCTTCTACTTTTTAAAGCCAGAATGATTTCAATGAATTTTTATCCATGTTTGCACATGAGGTTTTAGTGATGTAGGCAGTTGGGCTGTGATATTCTTGACCAGGAGAACATGATCTCATGTTTTTTCCTGGTCATCCATCTTTTTTTAAAAAATTCTTTCATATAGATTAGTGCTAGATCACCCTGTTGCTTTATTGCTGGGGCATCACTGCATAGCTTAGTGGTCAAGATGCTGAACTTGATGACTGGGAGATTGGCAGGTCAGCAGTTCAAGACTCAAGTACTGCATGGCAGAGTGAGCTCCCATCTCTGTCCCAGCTCCTGTCAACCTAGCAGTTTGAAAGCAAGAAATTGCAGGTGGAGAAATAGGTACCACTTTGGTGGGAAGGTAAACAGCGTTCTGTGCACTCTGGTGTCTAGCCATGCCTGCCACATGTCCATGGAAACGTCTGCAGACAGTGCTGGTTCTGTGGCTTTAAACAGAGATGAGCACTGAAACCTAGAGTCAGATACGACTGGCTTTTGAGCAAGGGAGTCCTTTACCTATCACTATTATTGCCCATATGTGTATGTCCCTGAGTGGTGTGTATGTATTACAGTAAGAGAGTGAGGGTAAATAACTAATACTATAATGAGATTTTTTTTGGAATAGTATCCGTATTAATCTGTGTTTCAAGCATATCAGAGAATAAACAGAACAAAACAAAAACAAAAATGCTGTCGCACTTTGAAGACTAACTTCTAACTAGTCACTCTGTATCTAATGTGTATAAATCGATGCCATGAAATTTCAATCCCATGTCTGATGAAGTGGATTTTATATACAAAAGCTAACATTAAAATAATAACAGTTAGTCTTCAAAGTGCTACAGCGTTTTTGTTTTTGTTTTTGTTCTGTTTATTCTTGGATATGCTAATAACGAGAAGTTGCTGTAGAAAAAGAATTTCTACCCTAACCAAGGAAAGTAAACTTACTTCTGCGGCTGCCCAGAATGGAGGAAGGGAAACAAGCTGAATATTTAGCAGAAACTCCGAAGAAGCACAGATGGAAAGATCATCTTACCCTGAGGGAGATCTAAATGCAAATACAGAAAAGGATTGGGGGTGAGGATCACAATTTAGTATGTTTGCTAATTTCAAAGCCATGTTTTTCTTAGTTGAAAAATTTCTAGCATTCTCAGGCTGGTATTAATATAGCTAAAAAAGTAAAAGGATCAGTAGATGCAGGAAGAGCAGGCAGAAGTGGGTCCAGAGGAAGGAAGGAAGGAAGAGAGGCTGTGGGCTGAAATTGCATCTAATTATGAATGATGAAATTCTAAATCAAGCTGGAGCCCCTTGTCTCTGCTCTGACTGCTATTTCACACAGAATACCAGCTGCAAATCTAACGACAGCAACACAGAATCCCCCTGGGTTCCACATATGTACCCAGACCTTTTCATATTAATGGAATAATATTTGTATTTATTTCTCAGTTTCAGCTGCATCTGGGTGAGGGACGATAAGCAAAGACATTTCATCATGCATGTTGAGATGCCTTTGTGGTTCTTCTTCTCTCCAAGCTGTTTCCATTGCATCTGGTTGCTCTTGAGAATCACAATTTAATTTTTGGGGAATTGGGGGGCTCAGCTGGAGCATCTCGCTCCTTCCTTTCCAGTCTTTTCCTCCATTTGCATCTGACTTGTGTCCTTTAGACTGTAAGCCGGTGGATTTTTGAACTGCACGTAAGCCACATTGGGAGTCTTCTGAGCAGACAAGTGGGAATGCAAGTGCTTCAAAAACAACAACAACAAGCAAATCAATCAATCACACTTAGGATGTTCTTGAGGAAGAGAAGATTTGCCACTTGCCATCTGTTCAGAACATTACCAGAAGCTACTCTGTCGTCGTCCCCTGCCCCCCTGGAAAAAAACCCCCACACATGACTCCTGAGACAGTTTAAAGGCAAATAGATTCATTGTGACAAATGTTTGACATGGAACAACTGTTTATTGTTAAAGTGCCCCAAGGCACTTTATAAAAGTGCCTTGTTATAAAAGCCACCCCCCTGGAATTTTTATTTCAATATTAAAGATTACACCTTGTCCAGCTGATTCTGAATTACAGCCACTCTTTTCAGGGGTTTTTAGCTATAGAGGGACCAGTAGTGTCTTATTATTCTCTTCTGCAGCTTGCCCAAAGTCATACAGGCTGGCTTTTATCCTGCACCTCACAGACAGAATTCAAACTCCCAACCCCTGGCTCCAATGTTCAAAACACACTCATTCAGCTAGCTGTTTTCCCCTCACTGGAGATTTTGATATCTTCCCTGATAATGTAGGAGATATATAAGATACCAAGTGCCAGTAACTCCTTCCAGTGTTTAAAGAGTAATTGATCCATGTTACAGTAATTGAGCCTGGACAGCGTCAGTCTCTGAGCAAACTTCCAGCTGCTCTTCTTTACTTCACATTTAGGTGAGAGTGAGTAAGGGCTGCTGCTCTTTCAAATGCCTGTGGGTTGTTAAATCACTGGGTTTACCATTTCCCTGATGACAGAAGCCATCTCCTCCAAGCAGCAGGTAAATGATTGTTTGAACTCAAAGCCCTTAGCTGAAAGCAGTGCAGCCTTCTCTTTGCCTACATCTCTCCACTCAAGTTGTTTCTTGCATTCCCTAGATCCAGATCTTGGGAACATCTTTTTTTTTACACTATAATATCCACAGTTCTCTATTTGGCTGTTGAAAAAGTTACTTTTTATTGCAATATTCAGAAACCTCCAGTTAGCTATGAGATATGACTGTAATATTTTATAATATTTAGCGAGTTGAGGAGGATGGTGGAGGACAGAAGTGCCTGGCAGACAGTGGTCCATGGGGTTGCAAGGGGTCGGAATCGACTGTGCGACTGAACAACAACAAAAAAGCAGCAGATAGGCTCACCATAAGCAGATGGACACAGTTTTCACCCTGGAAGACTAATTCAGATTTTGCCCCTCCTCTTTTTCTCTCAGGCCCTGTATTGGCCTGACTGTTTCAAGACTTGTTTTTACACCCACCCACAACACACAAGCACTTTGTCATACTACAACTTGACAATAAGATTCTATTTACAGCAGGTTTATTCAAAAATAAATCCCAGTGTGTTCATTATGTCTTGTTCCAATCTAGGAATGCGTTCTTAATGTGCCAGGTGTGTAAGAAGTAACAGAGGGCACCTGAGGAGATATGGATATCCCTTTTGGAAACCCCTGAATTGTAAAGGCTGATCTTGCACTAAAATCCCTGCCTCTCTTCATATGAAACTTGACAATCTTGTTCCTCTTAGGAGGGGGGAAAAAGGCTTGTACATGTCATTCATTTTACCAAGCAGTTCCCTTAAACAAAGAGACACAGAAAAAAACCTCCATCTTTTTTTTTTTTTTGCAACTTGGCATTTTTAACTCAATCCTACTTGCAGGGAAGAAATCACTCAGTGCTAACAAACAGAATAGAAATTACAGTATATCCATTTCTCTCTATTTTTAAGGTTAAGCAATAGTTGGCACTGGCACAAGTATTTGGGTTTCCAAATCTTGGTTGAGTTTTGGTACCCAAGTCAGAGTGAAAATGCACTGAATCAGTCTGAGCTGAAGCAAGACATCTTCCAAACTGGAAACTGAACTGAATCTTTGGATAAGTGCATGCTCCTCAGGACAAAGCATAATCATACACCCAGAAAATTTACAGAGGTAATGTCAGAATCCCTAGGAGGTGGAGTAGAAATGAAGGAGTTCCTGCTTGCTCACATTGCCACCTTCCCCTCTGGAAGAAAATCAATGCTTCACATTGAAATAAAAGTTCAATGTATACCCAACTGTGGAAACTCACTGGATTATGGTGCCATATCTTGAATACTCCATTATGATCAATGTAAATATAAGTCAGGTGTGGTTTGGAGGCACATAAAAACATGGCAACCAATCAATTCATTTTTGGCACATGAGGTGGAAATGATTACCTCTTTCCAATCTTAGAAGTTAAGATACTATTAATAACAAATTCTATAAATGGATTGGGCTACCCCAATGCATCGATGTCACTTCAATTAAAGGTAGAAGAAGTCTTCATATCTGGCTTGTTAAACTGCACTTGTTATATTTCCATTTAACCTTAGTGATTGATGAAATGTAGGGAGACTCACCTTGGGGGTAGAAGACATTTAAAGATGGGGTGGTGGGGGTTCCAATCGTTTAGGGATATATGGCAGTATCTGGTTGCTGTTAGCATTTGAGAAGCTCCCCTTTGGAGAACTCTCTGCAGTCATAGCTCTCCTTTTTAATCATTTATGCCCACTATGATTTTGCTAGTTGGCTATTTGGGTCTTCTATCAGGACTGGGATAATGGCAGGCAGAAATGCTGTCACTTCCAACTTGAATGTGTCTAATAGCCTTACTTGGAGCAGAATTCTGGGTGGAACTCACCTTAGTGTTTTCTCAACTGCAGATCTGAAGTGTGGTTGCCTTGATTACTCAGCTAATGTATCTGGTGGACTTTCAGTGCTCTGAAGAGCTCTATATATTTTGAGTGCCAGTTTTTTAACAGTGCACATGAGTTCCTATAATCTTACCTCTGTATACAGCTCTGTGCTTAAGGCCCAATGAGTGGCATTAGAAACTTGGAAAGCCTCGAAACAGGGAATGGAACTTGCACCATCGAAGGCCTAATTATTTTTCAGAGATATACTGACTCTAGACGAGGAGGTTTCATTTAACTATTACAGCTGATAATAAGAGTTTATAGAGCCAGTGAAGCCTACTATGTGGAAGATTGGATTTTTTATTGGTACTAGGTGTCACAATGATTTCTACCTACTGACTAAATGCTCTAGTCAGCAGAGAAAGCATCTCACTGTAAATAAGAAGGTACAGTGGCGTCGCGCAGTCTTCAGCCGCCGGGGGCGAAGAACAAACTCGCCCCCCCCCCCAGCTCGCCGCTGCCGCCGCCCCCTCCCCCCGACCCAGGCAGAAGGCGCCCCCCAGGCAGAAGGCGATCGCTCGCGCGCGCGACCCGTCCTCTCGCTCGCTGGCAGCGGCTTTCAGGGGGCGCGGCAAACTGTCCCCTCCCCACCCTTTTGCTGGCGAGAGCCCGGCTTGCGCTTCGCCGCTTCCAGGCGAGGAGGAGAAAAAGTGTTTTTATTTTAAGCGGACAATTCAAGGAGGGGCCCGGCTGGCCATCGGGGGCTGTCCTGGCGGTGGCCCGCGTGCGCGTGCACGCTGCCCACCTCCTCCTGCCCAGCCAGCCACCAGGGGCTCCCCGCCATGGCGCCACCCACCCCCAACGAGCGCCCCGTCTCACGGCAAGTTGGGTGGGTGAGTGGGCGGGCGGAGGCGAGCAGCGTGCGCGCGCACGCGGGCCGCCGCCAGGACAGCCCCCGACGGCCAGCCGGGCGGGCGGACGGGCTCCTCCTTGAATTGTCCGCCTTTAAAAAAACCCTTTTTCTCCTCCTCGCCTGCAAGCGGCGAAGCGCACGTGGGGCGCTCACCAGCAAAAGGGTGGGGAGGGGACATTTTGCCGCCCCCTGAAAGCCGCTGCCCGGGGCATTTGCCCCCCCCGCCCCCCCCCCACGCTACGCCACTGAGAAGGTATATTCAAGCATGGATGAGTTGATGCTTGCCATTAGTTAAACTAATGGAGCACAGAATAGGTGGTTAAGAGCTGCACTCTTACTACACAGATTGTGTAAGGCTTTGGGGAGAAGCTATTCTGTTTGTCAGAATTGTGTGACTTCTTCCCTGCAGGTGAATTAGTGACAGGATGAAGTTAAGAATGCCATGTTGCATCAAACACAAAGACCTGGTTTTATGTTGTGGTTTGTGTTTAACTGCATAATCCATGGGTTTCTAAGAGAGAAGAGCGATGTTCAGTTCTTCTTTTAATAACAAAGCCATTGCCAGACAGTTAATACTTGAACATATTGTGCGCATACCTTTCTTTCATTGCACCCATTATTGCATGTGGTGCTCTGGCCTTTCAAATACAGTACATGAAAAATGACATATTGTAAAAGACAGATGCACACCAAAAAGCACAAATGGCATGGGAAACTCAGTGGAATGAAAGGTGTGTCTCACAGACAATGATTCCTGAGCTTTTTATGTCTCACTGTTCTACAATTCCTGCTGCAACAATACAGGGGGTATGTGCCTATACCAACTGCCAGGGGAAGAAGCCAGGGCAGGATGAGGACCTTGCTGCCACTTCCCCTGTGCCTATACCAACTGCCAGGAGGGGGGGGGAGAAGCCAGGGCAGGATGAGGACCTTGTCGCCCCTCCCCCTGTGCCTATACCAACTGCCAGGGGAAGAAGCCAGGGCAGGATGAGGACCTTGCCGTCCCTCCCCCTGTGCCTATACCAACTGCCAGGGGAAGAAGCCAGGGCAGGATGAGGACCTCCTTGCCA
Organism: Furcifer pardalis; assembly: GCA_030440675.1. Taxonomy (NCBI): domain Eukaryota; kingdom Metazoa; phylum Chordata; class Lepidosauria; order Squamata; family Chamaeleonidae; genus Furcifer; species Furcifer pardalis. Next base: position 91,673,875 of record CP126890.1, on the reverse strand, counting down.
CCCCTCCCCCTGTGCCTATACCAACTGCCAGGGGAGGAAGAAGCCAGGGCAGGATGAGGACCTTGCCGCCCCTCCCCCTGTGCCCACCCCAACATATTGTGTTGTAATGTAATGTAATGTATTGTCTGTAAGCCGCCCTGAGTCTCCACAGTGAGTGGGAGGCAATATAAATTTGAACTAATAAATAAATAAATAAATAATAAATGTTTATGACAAAAACACATGTGATCAAAATGTATTTTATTTTGCATTATCTCCAACAGCCCTCTGCAACATCATACCCAACCCTCGAGTGGTAACTTTTTGACTCTGGAACTTTCCACAAATAAAATTAGGCAGTGGCTGGGCCAGATGGAAGTCTTTTCTGTCCATGCCAGTGGTAATGGAGGGAAAGCTACCACTCACCTCCAATGAAAAACAAAGAGAAAGTAGATGAAACCACCATACTTCTGATATCTCTAAAGCCCAAATATGTTGCCCAAAGCTATATTTTTCCTAATTCTATTCAGATCAAGGCTCTGAGGGACATGGGGTATTTTTCTATTGTGTAAGAAGGCTGGGCCATAACTGTATTTCAAGCAGAAGTAGAGGACCTTTGGCTTGCCAGATGAATGACTGATCTCACTAGCCCTAGACTGTACCACCAATAAAGAAGTATGATGAAAAGTAAAGCCTGGCAATATCTGGAGAGCTGAAAGTTTCATATGTCTGCTCTAGACAGTTTTATTATTTAATGAGAACTGAATGTACTAAGCAATACATTGTAGAAGATTTTTCTTGTACTATGACCATTCTAAATGCAACTAGGTAGGGAAAAAAGAAGAAAAAACAGAAAAAATAAAACAGCTCAAGCAAAACACTGGTGATTACCTCAATGTGAAGATCAAAGGGGAAATAGAAAGCACGGAATGGCGTCATTTTATTACAGCTATTTTTGAGTACAGTCAAACTTCACATAAAGAGCGCTTCGCTTAAAGAGCAGAATTTTCTCTGAATATTCGCTTCGTTTAACAAATAAAACCAACCAAAAACTCGCTTAACAAATAAAGTGGGGTTCGCAATGCCCTCCCAATTGGTCATTTACAATGGTGTTTTGCTTAAAGAGCAAACTCAATTAAAGAGCAATCCTGTGGAACACATTATGCTCTTTAAGCGAAGTACAACTGTACATGAGTTCAGTTGTTGACTTAGTTTTTGTGCAGCAGTGCACAGCACAAATGCCCTGCTCATTTCCTCCTGTCAAGATGGACTCTTTACTGATAATGAAATTGGCTACTACCAGGCAGACAGTCCTGTTAAACATTGTGCCCAATCATTGACAAATGAGGCATAAAGGTGTGCAAACAATTAATCTAACTGATTTCTCCCTTTTCCCTATTTAAATTTAGTGTTTCTAAACTTTTCTGCCACCCATGAGGGTACAACATATCAAGAAATGTCCTCTGGAATGCAGGCCCTTAAAATGTGACCTATTCTACAATTAAATCTTCTTTAACAAATATAAACTATGGTACTCTATCTTACATTCTACTGCAACTAGATCAAAAAGCCTGGGTCCTACCACGTTAGAAGCCTAAGACCCACTTTTTGCAAGAAGGACAGGTTTTTATTGGACAGCATCAGTCAACAAGTGGTATCCCAGAGGAGTAAAATGACCCCTTGGCAGGTCCCCAAAAAGATGGGAAGACCCAACTGAGAAAAGTTTTGGTTGAACTTGGAGAATAAGAGCATGGCATGAAAGGAATGGAAAATGAGTTGTGACCAGGAGGAACTCATCCCTTGATAGTACGGTCAATTGAGGAAATTGAGTACATTGGGGAACAGAGAATTAGGAGAGATGTGGGATGCCCAAAGTTACTGGTACAGTGATGTTATAGACATGCTTCGTTTATAATAATAAGACAATAAGGATCAGAGTATGCTTCACATGAGTGCCCCCTATAGACTCCATACTTGGCAGAGCTTCTTTGCATCTCCGTTGTGACCTATTGCTAGTCTTCTCTATTATCCACTCAGAAGGATTCCTCTCTTAATGCCTACCACAAACCACAGACTTACTTTCCAGTTATATTTTGTGTAGAAGTCTTTAGGTAGTGACTACCTAAAGAGTTCTTTGGTGGAACTCTTTCCTAGTTAGTTTTGAATTTCTTTCAATGATAAAAATAAGATGCTTACTTTGCCATAGGGCTACCCATTAAGGCCTTCTATGTTTCTTTTCTTTTAATTTAATTTAATTTAATTTTTCATTCATTCATTTACAGCACTTATACACCCCCTGATTTAGTGGTGAAGCACTAGTCACAGTGGTGAATAGCAGATACACATCAGTAAAAACACAATAATAAAATAAGCATTACATTAGGTATAGTAAACAACATCACAATAAACCCAGATGGTGATGAATAGTTACATATGGATAAGCAACTAATAATGCAACATTGTAAACTCACATTGAGAAAGGAAAGCCCAAAACTATAACCCCTCTGACTGAAGGAAATTTTTAGCAGAGCAGAGCCTGAAATTATAGAGAAAAGTTTGAGGTTTCTAGAGAAAGGTTTGAGCAGTTTTCTAGGGCCTGAAGGGACATCGCCTGATAAATCTCAACTGGGAAAGCAACATCTCTGTTACTAGGGTTTCCTAGTTTGGCCCAGTCCTAAACTTGCCTGCCTGGTCAATCTTTTTGTCTGGGCAGCAATACATAAAAGATTGGTCACTACAATTTATGCAGTCCTCTTTCTCCCTTACAGCCTCACAAGATTGCATTTTGCACCCACCTTCATTTTTACCAAGGGGGAAAAATTATTCATTAAAGGAGTTCTTTTCCCCAGACTGAATGCACATTAATGCTTTAAACAATGGCTCAATTCTGGAATTAGCATCTACTTTATTCCATCTACAACTATACGATTGAGGAGAGATCATGTTATAACTCTAGTGCACTGAGTAACACAGAAAAAAACAATACAAGTTTTACTTTTACTAGTAGTAGTTTCAGCTTTTTGGCAGCTCACTGCATTCAAAAGAACCATTAAGTACAGCTGGGCAACACTAGAGATTAATGCCTCCTCAATGTATCTTGGTGCCCTTGTAGCTCTTCTTTGTAAGTACTGTACATCTTTAGTTCAGTTCGATGCACCCTCAACTCACCTTGGCTCTGAGCTCTGGTGACCACCCAACTTGCCCAATCCTAGAGCTTGCCCTGGTCCCACTTGGAGTGCTTTTCATAATCTTCTATTTTGATTGGGTAACCTCCCTAGCAGATGGTAGGAATGTTGAAGATGTCATATATTTTGACTTCAGCAGCTTTTGAAAATATGCCTCATGATTAGTGGTGGGATGTCAAAAATTTTACTACCCCACCGTGATGTCATCACAATGTTGGTGGAGCTAACATCATGATGTCATGATGTGGGCAGGGCCAAAGAATTTTTTAATAATAATAATAAAATGAAATAAAAATAAGCACACACACCCCTCAACCCACCCACCAACCCACAACACAAACCCATAAATAAATAAATAAAAATTACATTATAATGCACCCACCCACCCCAAACATAAATATGTATTTATGGTACTGTGGTAGTATGTCAATATAGGTAAAGGTATTAAATATACATTAAAATACACACAGAAACACCACATCCAAATGTGAGTCACTTATCCTGGGGAGCAGGCTATAGGGAGCTTCAGGCTAGCAGCTTTTCTTCCTCCTCCCTGCTTGGGAGGACAGCAAGGAGGCTGTGCATACACACCAAACACTGGAAGGCGTGCATGCACACCAAGTGCTTGGCGTACATGTGCAGTTTGGGGGAAGATTTGCACTGGATAACGTTCTTTTTAGCGTTATCCGATACAGTCGTTCTTAGCAGCAGGGGGGCTGGAAAGCTGAACGGGACTTTTTTTTTACCAATTTTGGGGTCCCTGACCCCCCCCATGCCGGGTCCAGGGAGGTAGGAAGGCCCGATCCAAGCTGTTTCTGGGCTTCCCCGCCGTCCTCAGCAAATGCAGCAAGCCAAAACATCAGGATTCAAATCCCGACATTCTGGCTTGCTGCAGCCTCCAGGGAAACAGGGCTTTTTTTAATGTTGTGTGATCAATGTATCACATAACGTTAAAAACCGGATAATGACAAGACTTGTGGAACCAAGTCTCATCGTTATCCGGGGTACTAGTGTATATCTTTCATAGAGTTTATAGTGGAGTGCCAAGCCAATAACTCAAAGTTCGCACCAGTTAATGGGCCTTAATGATAATAATATGAGCTGTCAAGTCTGTCTCAACTTATGGCAACTCTTCTTAAGGTTTTCTAGGCATAGGAATTGTTTATCAATTTCTTTTGTCATCACTCTTGTGCATCTTACTCAAGGGCACACAGGCTAGCTCTTTTTCCAGGAAGCATAGTGGTGAATTGAGCTCCCAATTTCCACAGCCAGGAAACCAACTCGCTGACTAGCGACTAGCTGTAGGCTCATAGCATATAAGCTGAGTTTTTATTATGTTTAAATATCATTTCAAGCAGAATTCTGAGCAGTGGGACATGAAATTAAAAGAAACAAGCCAAATGATATCTGGATTTACTGTTAAGTATTTTTACTTTGCTATAAAATGATAAACTCTTGAATTACCATATATACTCGAGTATAAGCCAACCCGAATATAAGTTTATACTCGGGTCAATGACTATGAGGATCCCAAGACCACACCAGATTGAGATGTGCCAACAATTTAATTAATTTTACCATATTTTCAGGTATTTTGATTATTGAAACTCACTAACATCTGCTGCATTTCCCACCCTCGGCTTATACTCGGGCCAATCTATTTTCCTGGGTTTTCGGGTCAAAATTAGGTACCTCGGCTTATATTCGGGTTGGCTTATACTCGAGTATATATGGTAATTCAAGAGTTGATCATTTTATAGCAAAGTAAAAATACTTAACAGTAAATCCAAATATCATTTGGCTTGTTTCTTTTAATTTCATGTCCCACTGCTCAGAATTCTGCTTGAAATGATATTTAAACATGATAAACCTGAGGCCTTAATGGTCCTTTAAAAAAAAAAAGCATCCATAGATAATGATAAATTACCCCATGAAGACAAAGGCTATTTTATGAGCCATATTGTATTAAAATCTCTCATTTGAAGATTTCAGTACCTTATTTAGTTCTCTCTACTGAGTGTTCTGCTTTTCTTAGATGCAATAAATAAATAAATCTCTGGCTCCATTAGCAATAGTTCCATTGACTTTTTTTTTGCTGTTGTTGTTCAGTTGCACAGTCGATTCTGACCCTTTGCTACCCTATGGACCATTGCCCACCAATATATATTGCCTTGTGACCTAAAATGTAAGTGTGGTAGTTTTAATATTCCAGGTCTTGGGAAGAACAGATGCAAATGTTTTGTTCTTCTTGTAAGGTAGACTGCTTGATAATCAATGTCAGGAAGTAATGGCACCTGAAGTAGTGCCACCTTGAGAGATTAAAATCCATTATTAGCAGCTGGGCAATATCTTAAAATTAAGACCATCTGAAATGCTGCCGGAGTTTGCTAAATGGGGTAGAAAGCAACAAAGGGGTGAGGAGATACAGGGATAAATGCTGTGTTTAGTTGTTCTGGGAATAGTCTACCACATATGCAAAACATTATCCCATTTAATGATGTACAGTAGTACCTTGCTTATGTTATAGCAATTTGAATTGCTATAACACTTAAAGAGCATAATGTGTTTTACAGGATTGCTCTTTAAGTGAGTTTGTTCTTTAATCAAAACGCCATTGTAAGTGACCAATTGTGACTTCTGGTGGTGGGTTTTTTTTGCAAACCCCGATTTAGTTGTTAAGCGAGTTTTTGGTTCGTTTTAGTTGTTAAGCGAGGCGACCATTCAGAGAAAATTCTGCTCTTAAGCAAGTTAGCGAGGCATTCTTTATGTGAGGTTTTACTGTACTTTGTATTGGCGGTTCCATTTCCTTCTGCCACAAAGTAATGTGTATCCATGTGCAAATGATACCAAACTCTATTTGTCTTTCAAATTCAGTTCAGTTTTGCACAAGTGTCTGATGTCAGTAATGGACAGGGTGAGGGTAGACAACCTAATGCCTAATTCAAACAAGACATGAGTGTGCTGGGTGAGCTGAAAGGCAGATGAAGAAATACATATCCTGCTTGTACTCGGCAGTTGGGGTGACCAGCTACATATGTGTACAGTATGGGGAAATTTTTTATATTACATATTGATGAAAGAGAAAGGAGTAAAACCAGAGCAAGAGGTATTATCTTTTTTGGAAGGAGGTGACGAATATAAAAATTTAATAATACTGTATTGAGATTATCATTAAATATTTAATGGAGAAGGTTTATAAGCCCCACTGCCAGGTATAAGTTATATTGTATTATATGTATTTTTGTAAATATGGTTCAGGGTCCAGAGGCTACAATGGAGATCATAGCATTAAAATTTGTAACTTGTTCTGATTGATTATGGAAATAGCTGGTGAAAGTTTTTTTAAAAAAATCCCTGTCCTGTAAAATAGCCATCTGTTGTGTTTCATGCGTCAACTGACAATGTTCCTTCCACCTTAGCCAGAAACCAGGCAACAGCAACTATCATAAAAATATTAATAAAATATTTGTGGCATGATATCTTTGAGAAAACAGAGCCTTGCCATTACAGTGGGACATCTGAATGTTACACGTCTGAATACAACATGTGCAATTTACCTTGTTGATCCTGATTATGTTTCCCCCTATTTTTGAGGAATCTGCTTTGGCTACAGGCTTTTGAAAAATACCATTGTTTCCCAGAGGATTTTTCTTCTCAAAATTAGTAGGTTAATAGCGACAGGAATTGTACTCCTGTCATTACAGTAAACAGTATGCTTATTAGCATGCATTGTGACAGCATAGCAAGACCCACTGCAGAGATTTAGTTTATAATTATGCACTGTGCAGTCATGTGGCTTGGTAGTGACCTAAATTCCAGCATTAAGAAGTCACATATATTACTTTAGTTATATCCCCAAGATGTTTGGCTCTGTAACTCCTGGTTACAGATTTAGACATTTGGAGTAGCATTCTGTAGCAGATATCCTTTAAAAAACTGAAACATCTATGGCAAATCAGGGGAAATATATCCCCCCTCCACCTCCCCCAACTGAGAAAATATATTATTCATGTAAGCACTCGGGTTGTCAGCGGTAGGAAAAGATGCCCTTTTGCATATGTGGTAAAGTATTTGCAAATATTACTGTGGGGGATCTTGAAGTTAAGATTGTAAAGTTGAACCATTTGGCCTCCAGAAGCTGGAAAGAAGAACAGCCTGGATTAGAATCATAGAATAACTGAGTTGGAAGGGACCTTTTAGGCCATTGAGTCCAACTCAATGTGGGAATCCAAATCAATCACAATCTGTTTGTGGTATGATTACCGTAACTGTTTAACACAGTGGTTGTACTTAGAGGTTCCAGGTTTCTGTTAGATTTGTATTACTTATTGTACTGGGTGAGACAGGCCAGTAATGTGTGCCCATGGCTATGAATTAGAAGTTATAGTTCAGAATGGTCATGGGAAAATAAAAGGAAAAGGGTATGCTTATTGTTGGAAGAAATCCATTCAGGATAAAACGTGATGAAAACTGTACCGAAGTTCCTTGAGGGGGTTCCTATGTGTGGTATGTGTGCCAAAGGCCAACACACACAGAGTGAAGAAACAAAATGGGTCAGGAGATCTAAGGAGGAAGCAACCTAAGGGAAGCAGCCTACAGGTAGTCACTTTCGGAAAGCCTATAGAGAGAGGCCAGGATGCCTAATCCTGTCTAGCTATTCATCACCCCTGCTACGGTAGTTACTTTAAATACAGCACTTAGTTTGACCATTTCCCCTATTTTGGTAAACAGTTATTACTTTCTAAAGAAGCTGTTGTTGTTTTAACTGGAAGCCAGAGGAACTCAAAGCAGGTCAGCTGTAAGAGCACTGTATAGGCAGTGGTGTGATTCAATTTTTTTTCTACCTACTCTGTGAGTGTGGTATGGTGGGCATGGCCAGGGAGAAAGCCCTGCGTTGCACCCAAATTAGGACTACTTTATTTCAAAACTTGGATGGGTGGGACCAGCCAGAATTTCTGCTACCGGTTCTGGTGAGCTGGGGTGAACCTGCTGAATCCCACCACTGTGCATAGGCAACAGTTGTATAAAAATGCCTCCTAAATAGTTAATGGATTTAAATTCATGGCCTCTAAAACCATGTATGGTCCCCTACATAACAACATTATCTTGCCCTGTTTGGACATTCCTGTGAATATGTGAAGACTTAAAACTGTTTTATACTGATCTTGTTGTGCACTTTGACCTTTCAATGTCAACTTTGCTGCATTGATGCCTTTCAACTTAGCACAGCTAAGGACGGAAGGGGATAGTGCTGGTGAGTTTGCAGAGATACAAGGAACTAAGTATAGTGTGCATGGTTCTGCATACTTTGAACCTTCATACTGTGCATTCATCCATTCTTCTTGTTTCGTGTCCTGATCAAAGCCTGGACTGCCAAAGCGAAGCCACTTTCTTCATGTTGTTGCCCAAACCCAAGTCCTCATTGGCGCATGCCTCTGGCATTAATCAGCAGACCAGTAAATGAGCTAGATTCTATCCCGCTTTCAGGCACACTGATATTGAGAAAGGTGGAAAGTAAAGCAACACCATTGCCACTCATGAGCTGCCTTGTTGCACTTGACTTGCAGTGTAGTGGGGAAAGTTCATTCTCCCAATGCTTGCCTGCTGCATCTCTGTAATATCACAAGAGCCTGGTGCTGTGGCATGAGAAGAGCATCAGATTTTGGATCTGTAATGACAGGAAATTAGAGGCTACTGACCTGGCAACCTTTAAGCGTTCCATGAGGACAGAAGAGATGGGAGCAGTCTGTCAAAACATCCCTTTATGTCACAGGTCAACCCCCCCTCCCCTTAAAAGCATGACTGTGAACCAGCTTTGCACACACTGCACTCGCAAGGCATATCATGGTGTGAACTGGACTCATTATCCACCTCCACTCATGCCCATGTAGGGGAAAGAAGAAAGCAACAGGTAGCTGGAGGTGGCAGGCAAATGTGAGGAAGAAAGGAAACAGAAGAAAGCCAGGCTGAAAAAATAGAAAAACAAGGATGGAGGTAAGATAGGGGTAAAAACAGCAGAGTGAAGCACAGCAATGCACCAGGGTTACAGTGCAATATTGTGTTATACCAGGTCTCACTGGTAGTATTCAAATCATCATAAGGGTGTTATGTAACCAATGTCTAATCTTGAAGCATGCCAAAGCTGATACCCCTTATATTTTTATTATTTACATTTATGCTCCACGCCATGTAGCAACTCTTTAGCCTGCTGCACATTTTTGATGGCTGCGTGTGAAAGGCTGATAAGGGAACTTGCTGGTTTGCATTTCCTGGCTTGAACTAGAGATAATAAACAAAGACAAGTGCTCTTGTAAAAGATTTGTAAGGACAGGCTGGCCACAAAATGTATCATTCACCTTTCCCTCCATTCTGTGTTTGCCATCGTCTTCAAAGCTTATCCTTGTGAACAAATACAGAGGAAACTGTGTAGCTGTATGCAATGGCTGAAGTCCAAAATGGTGCCTTTTCTGAAATTCCAGTTCTCGACACATGATGTTTTTCCTATCTCAAAATACCATCCTGAGTTATTGGTTGTGTTTTACATTCCTCACTTTAGGCAATGTTATATAACTTTGCCTTCTGCCATTCAGCAGTCAAAACATTTTAGGCTGGCCAAACAATGGCATTCTTATGCGACAGGTTTCATGTGTGCTCAATCAAATTTAAAAGCAGCACACACAAAATGTTTCAAAATAATTATTAAACAATTTCTCAAAATTGTGGTTTCTCAGACCTCCATGATTTGTAACTGAAGTCTTTAAGTGAACGAACTGGTTCCGTATAAAAGTTCTTTGTCTGAGGAGAAATGAAAGCTTTGTCTTGCGATGTTTGATCTGTGATAGCTTCTGGAATCAAGTCTCTACTTTATACTGTGCTCGTGCCTGCTTGACATTTGATGATGTAAATCTGCTCCGGGATTAGCACTGTACTGTCCAAAGTTTTGAAAGGTTCCTTTTTTTCAAATAATGCTCACAAATCCCCTGTTTTGGGAGTTGTGGCCAGAAAAGTAATGTGTTAGGCTCTGATCATTTGTATAGTTATTGGAATCTTATGGAATATAGTGTGAGCTATATTATAAAATGCTGTAATTTGCACATTTTGATATTTAATAATAAATAGACTTTTAGCACAATATTGTTACATATTTTAGTTGTTGTCAGCTGCCCTTGGTCCTCTATGGAGTGAAGGATGACATAATGGATGGATGGATGGATGTGTTCACTAAGGGTAAGATTTCTCCATCATTCAGTCATAGAAATCTGGCCTACTTACCTGTTTAATCAGCTCCACTATGTTATTATTGGTGAGTGGTGTGGTTTTTAGGATGGTGGTATGTTACCTTTTCTGGATTCCACCTCTTTAATCCATGTACTTTCACTAAAGAACAATAGCTTCAAACCCTTGAAGAGAAACTTTGGGCAAAGAACTAAACCGTCAAAAGCATTTTTCTTTCCAGATAACGATGGGTTAACATGTATCTTTTCAGTGACATTAAATGAAAAAGGAGCGGGGGGGGGGGAGATAAATACAAGTACACAATGTCCTGGAATCTCTATCATATTAACTTTATTTTCCCAGATAGGACTGGGAAGGAAGGTTTGATGATGAAAAATAACTGATCTCGTGGGAATGAAATGTCCTAGTATGTTGAGGCACACAAGGCAAACACAGGTGAGGAAAAAAGGGTGGGGAGATATAAAGTCTTCGGTACTTCAAAGTGTACCTTCAGGGCAGTGCTTTTTCATCCTCTTCTTTGTCTGCTTAAGCAAACAAAGTGGAAGTGGCTGACCATAGCTCTATGAGTTGTGAGTGGAGCTGCACAGTTCATCACTAAGCCGATTAGACTAATACATGCCCTTTCCCCTACCCCTCTTACCTAGCCTAGGTCCTTGAAAACTGCTGCATAAGAACAGACATCCAAATTTAGAATGATGCTCTTATGCCCTAATTATTCATCTTGCCAAGCACCAAGGAGAGATTCAATCTGTCAGGACAGTGTCTTTTTAAGGAATGATATTGCCTCGCTACAGTCATACACACAATTATTTAATGACTGTTAAGACAGAGTCTGACTGGAGGAAACTTATTTTGGAAGGGTTATGTCTTAGAAATAGCCAAATCTCTTAAAACATCTAGATTAGGTGGTGGTGCAGTAACACCAGCATTGCCATGTGGACAGTGGTTGTTTTTATTTAGGGAACTAGGTAATGGACAGGCCAGGACAAACCTGCTTTGGCCACACAAGTCACCCTAAGAAAGCCCTGGCTCATTCACTGTTGCATCAGCCCACAGACAACTTGCAATTTGTCCCTCTGTCTTATTAATTCCCTCTATGTTTTATTTGTTTTGGTGCTCAGGGTAAGCAATAGAAACAGATTTAGACCATAATAAGTCCCACAGTTTTCCATGTAAGTTACTTCTAGATCAATATGTAGAGGATTGAAGTACAAATGGCTAAATATGTTGCTTTGCAAGTATATTAATTGCACTTTAACATGGGAGACTAAAGTGTTCCTCTGGTAGCTGCATACTAATAAATATTGCATTTTATTTGAAAGGTAGAGTGTTGTGCAATGGAAATCTTACAATAAAAAAAAGACTGTGGGTACTCTGTATGGGGGAAAATGAAATAAAATCAATAGCTTGCTGTGAAATTAGTAATAGGGAGGAGTACTTAATAAGACACAAAAATTGTTGGTAAGGGCTTAAATATCAGGGCTCCTTCTAGACTTCACTGAAAACAGAATTACCACTTTGGGTCTCCAGTCACAAGCACAATAACTCTATGCGAAAGAAAATTGTACAGTACTGTGTGTTCTTCTGCTTTTAAAATTGGAATGTAGGAACAACCAAGGGCTGATATATGAGTACATCTTCAATGACCAAAGCTTCATGTATTCAGGTGAATGTTAGTTTAGACATTTACTAGTAGTTGTTTAGGACATGGATAGAATTGCCTGAATTATGGCACAACTATGATCTGACTCTCTGAAGAGCCTTGTTTCAGCTGAAAGACCAATCACCTTTGTAGGAAAATGGAGGATAATACACACACTCCTGTATATCTGCAGGAAAGCCATAACCTGCTGTGCAGAGTCCCAGAACGGCAATTTAATCTACTGGCCAGCAGAACAACTTAGTTAAAATGATGCCATACCCTTTATTTATAGCCTGATCAGATTGGACCTTAGCCATATATTTACTCCTAATCAGGTAAGGGAAGTCATTAACAGATTTTTGTGTTGAAAGTTTTCAAACTCAGCCAGTAGATGTGTTGATAGATGTCCTATTATTACTTGGAAAGAGCTATCAGATATGTTGTCTTCCAAACAATATGTTAGATTATATCTAGGAAAGAACATCATTCAGACTATCACCTTAAGTCAATAGGAGACCCTCAAACAGTATTCTGTTTTCCCAAATTGTTTCTCAATTCAGGGATGCTTGGGGGAAGGGGCACCATCACCTCGTGGTCCAAGTAGGGAAATACTTCATCCAATGGCAAGATGAGAAGCCTTCCTAGACAGGTCACACACACCCTCCCCCGCAGAAGCGTAGCATGCCTTAACGGGGCCCCATATAAAAATTTGTTTGGGGGGCCCTTGTGAAATAAAAAAAATTGGGAAGTTTTTATTAATTTTTGCTGTAGGGGGCCCCCGTGGCCCGGGGGCCCCGTATAATTGATACGGCAGATACGGCAGTAGCTACGCCCCTGCTCCCCCGTATGAGAAGAATCAGAAGTAAGTTTTCATAGATGTCACCAATGTAGACAATATGTTTGTTTCTTTAGGGAGCAGAAATTCTTCTCTTGTACAAAAAATCATAGTGCAGAGAATGCTAGACTTAGATGATTTATTGGCCAAGTTTCACAAACACACAAGGAACTTAACTTCGGTACCAAAGCTGTCAGTGTGCTGACAAAATCATACAGTAAAATCTCGCATAAAGAGAACCTCACTTAGAGAGTAACTCACTTAAAGAGTAGAATTTTCGCTGAATGTTCGCTTCGCATAACAAACAAAACCAACCAAAAACTCGCTTAACAAATAAATTGGGGTTTGCAATCCCCCCCCCCCAATCGGTTACTTATAATGGTGTTTCTCTTAAAGAGCAAACTCGCTTCGAGAGCAATCCTGTGGAACACATTATGCTCTTTAAGTGAGGTACAACTGTAATTGACAAGTTCTTTGCAACATGATGGCTTTTATAGGTAGAATCTTGGAACCACCTTCATTAGGACTCATTCAAATATCCAAGCCCCAGATGTGTAGTTCTTCTACTGTCCAAGATCATGTCAGGACAATTTTGGCCATGGTCCAGTCCCACCTGGGGAGGGGTAAATGCAAGGTGTTTCTTTTCACTAATTATAGGACTGTCTCAGACAATGCTGTATTCCATTGAAGGGAGATTCTCAAGAATAGGTTGTTCTCTAGATCCACTGCAGATCACTTTTAAAAAATGTTGATATGTGTTCTTCTTACTCAAGAGAAACAAGCTTTAATTGTTTGTTCATTTTTAATTGCAGCAAACAAGCCCTCTGAACCAGTACATCTGTCAATGTGAAACAGATACAGTGGTTACATTCAGACCTTATTTATTCTTAGAAGAAAACAAGGGGAAAATTTAGACAGTTGTCTCCAGGGACAGTGTTAAATGTTCAGTTGCTTCAGTGATAAAATTTGTACATTTTTGCTTGGATCTCCCAATTCCACTCCATTTATGTATCTTCTCTTACCCTATCAGAAGCATGCACAAATGCCCACACAAATTTAACAATTAATTAGTAACAAAGACATTTTCATAACAAAATCTGATTTTGACATAAAGCATGCATGCATAAATGAAGGCTCACCATAATTGCACAACAGGGTAATATTACCAGGTGTTCCCAGATGTCATTTCCCAGATGGAGCCAACATTTCCTGGATCATCAGCCTTTGATGAGTGGAAAAGCCACTGTGAAGAATACAGGCCAGAGAAATCTACACGCAAATTCTTCCAAACAGGGAGATCCTTAATGTATACAGGGAAGTGTTGCCTGCATCACTGCATATATTAGCCTTGCCTTTGGGATGTACCTCAGGTTCTGAACAGATGGCTGGAAGAGGGTAATTTAGGGAAGGTTTTGGAGAAGGCAGTGGTGTGGAAATTACAGGGGGTTCTGGGTAAAACAGATTATCTGGATCCCTTTCAGTCAGGATTCAGGCCTGGCTATGGTACCAAGATTGCATTAGTCGTGCTGTTGGATGATCTCTGGTGGGAGCGGAATGGAGGTCATCCCTCTATCCTTGCTCTTCGTGATGTCTCAGCAGCCTTCAATACCGTCAACCATGGTATCCTTCTGGAATGGCTCCGAGGATTGGGTATCCAGGGCACTGTGTGGTCCTGGTTTGCCTAATTTCTGAGGGGCCGGACCCAGTCAGTGTGGTTGGAGGATGGGATGTCCAGCCCTAGGCCTCTCCAATATGGGGTGCCTCAGGACTCGATGCTCTCACCTCTCCTATTTAACAACTACATGAAGCCATTGGGGGAGATAATCCATTCCCATGGGGTGAGGTATCATCAGTATGTAGATGATACTCAGCTGTATGTCTCGGCCCGTGGTGATCCAAGTGATGCAGTTGGAGTGCAGTAATATTGCGTGGATTTCAGCTGCCCGGGGCTTAAGCCAAATTTGCCATCCCCTGGTGGACGGTGGGGCTGCTCCTGCTTGGGCTTCTGGGAATTGTAGTTCAAGAACACCAATAGCCCAAAATGTGCCACCCAGGGCTGCCTGCCCCCTCCCCTCTCTGCCACGTGATGCCACTGTCAGAGTCCTATCCAGTTGTCTGGAGGCTGTTGGGGTCTGAATGAGGGACAACAGGCTTCAGCTGAATCCCGGCAAGACTGAATGGCTATGGGTTAGGGTCCCTATGTTATCTTGGGAGCAGCCATAGTTGGTTCTGGATATCTTGCCCCAAACAGACTCGGTGCATAATCTGGGGGTACTCCTGGACTCGCGACTCCTGCTCTATAAGCAGGCGGCAGTTATGGCTAGGGGGGCTTTTGCACAACTTCGTGTCATACGCCAGTTACACCCGCTTCTAGATCGGGACTCCTTGATTATGGTCACGCATGCTCTGGTCACCTCCAGACTGGACTATTGTAATGCACTCTATATGGGGCTGCCCTTGATGACCATTTGGAGGCTGCAGCTGGTCCAGAATGTGGCTGCCCGGGTGGTGATGAGGTGTGGACGTTACGCTTGTGCCTTGCCACTGCTTTGGGAGCTGCACTGGTTACTGGTGTGCCTCCGGGTGCAATTCAAAGTGCTGGTAATTACCTTTAAAACCCTACATGGTAGTGGGGAAGGATACGTAAGAGACTGCATCCCCCCAAGAACATCTATCCATCCCACCAGAGTGGACTAGAGAGGCTCTCTTATTGTGCCATCTGCTAGAGAGGCTCACCTCCCTAGCACCAGAAAGAGGGCCTTCTCTGTGTCTGCTCACGCCCTATGGAACCTCCTGCCAATTGAGCTATGACTAAGGACTAAAAACCTGGCTGGCAAAGCAGGTGTGGGGCACTGGGGATGCAGTGAACCCCACCTGCTGGCTGATATAGTAATATCGCTCCCTAGTTGTTGGGCTAATTTCTTATTGTATTTTTATTGGGTTTTTTTTAATGGTTTTAAGTTTTTTTTATAGTTCTCTAGTGGGATTTATATAGTTCATGATGTAATTGTTGTATGCCACCCAGAGCTGCTTGCTGAGTGGGTGGCAATACAAATGTGACAGACAGACAGACAGACAGACAGACAGACAAACAAACAAACAAACAAACAAACAAACAAACAAGTGTTACAGCATGGCCTCCTCTCTGCACAAGAGCAGGTGAATTAGCTTCTTTTGTGTGCTGTTTGGTCTTCAGGATTAAAGCACAGGATTTCTTTAAACTCAATTTTCAAATAAGCCCTATTTGTCTGATTTCACACATTCAGAAAGCCTGTATCAATCACCTCTACAATACTGAAGTACTTTCTAGTCTAACTACAGTCAAGTAAATCTGGCTGCATTTTAGGATGAAAATCTGTTCCTCAATTGATGCAAATGAACAGTGGTGCAGGTAATAAATTTTAGATGTTGGTATAATTCATTTTACACTGAAGTTAGGTGGAGTGAGCTTTGGGTGGTCATGTGTATTGCTTCAGTTGTGTAGCACAAAACTAACATTTCACTTCTTCCCCACCATTTTATGCTTTTATATTTTTAAATGATCAACAGCAAGCAAACAACTAAACACCTGTTTACTAACCTCTAATTAAAAATGGGAATGCTCTGAGTATTTACAGTTCAGGATTAACTCTCCCCTTGTGGATCTTTGTTAGATCTTTCCCTGTAAGATCTAGGTTACTTCAGAATAAAGAATAACATGAAGGACCACAAATAGGACATTGATTTATATAAGAAGTGATAAAATTACTAAATGACAGTTGGCTTGATCCATAGTCCAGAATTTATGGTAAAGGTACAGTAATACCTCGGATAACGTTTACCTCGGATAAAGCTAAAATCGCATAATGTTATTAATCTGGGGTGGAGAATTGGATCAAATAACGTTAAGGTCCTATGGGATGGATCGGATAACAACCGCTAAAGCCTGTGTGGTTACAATGTATTTGTATGGAGCTTCAACGTTATCCGATCCATCCCATAGGATTTTAACATGGATTGGATAACACTAAAAACTGGATAACACCAAGACTTGTGGAACCAAGTCTTAACGTTATCCGAGGTATTACTGTATATTAAA
This sequence comes from Furcifer pardalis, assembly GCA_030440675.1. Classification (NCBI taxonomy): domain Eukaryota; kingdom Metazoa; phylum Chordata; class Lepidosauria; order Squamata; family Chamaeleonidae; genus Furcifer; species Furcifer pardalis. Next base: position 91,656,920 of record CP126890.1, on the reverse strand, counting down.
ACATATACTCTATCTGGAATTATTAATATACATGATCAAAAACAAATAATTTGACAATATTTCTAAAAAGGAGCAAAATGTTTCTTCCTTTTGCATACCAGCGTTCTCCTTTGCCTGCCCAGAGGGTTCATAATAATACTTTGCTTTAGCATGGTAATGTACCAGAAGAAGGGTGCATGGCTAGCCATAATCTTCAAGCACTTAACAATGCTTTGGCATTTCAGATGTTTATTGTTTTTCAAAAAGGAGGGAGTGCAATGAATATCATGCCACCTGCAAGTAGTTGCTAGGCATGAGAGTTTTAGTGAACTGGCAATCAAGGTTGTCTTGTAGACATTGTCTTATCTTTCCCCTCAATTAAACTTGTTGTGTATACCAGTGAATTTGTTCATTCCCCATAGTGAAGACTGAATGTTCTTGGCAGGTGGACAGGTGACTCAGGTGTGATCTGGGGTGTAGACAAACTTGTTAGGTGTCTCGTGTGTGGCCACTGGTTACTGAGATCCCTCTTTCAAGGCAGTTCACACCTGAATGTAGCATTACGAAAGCGGTGCTTCCAAAGAGCCATCCTGTTGAAACAGTAGTTATGTAACAGCAGAAAATAAAGACAAAGTGTGTGTGCATGCACACACAAGGTGAAAGAGGGCAGAGATGAGTACAAATTGTGCACAGACACCAATGCAGAGACAACTGAAGATTGGCACCATGTATTAGGTTGATTTAAGTTGGAAATATTCTAACATATTTGGGCAATTTGATTAGTATTTAATTAAACTTTGAATTTTTCAAACAATTTTCTCTAGTGGGATAGTGGAAGAAGAAGAAAAAAACTGTTGCCAGGTGACAGAATAATGAATGAGCAACAAAATTAAAAATTCTGTTTCTTGCACTCTGTGTTGTCAAGCTTGCTGAAGAGCCTATAACTAAACTAAATAAAGGGAAAGGACACAACATTATCACAGAGGAAGAAGGGGAAAGAAAGGGAAGGGGGTTTGACAGAGTGGTAAGAAAATGGCTTTTCAGAAATCTTTGCAGCTCTATATAGGAGGGGAGAGGTAAAAGCATGGACAAAATCTTTCATATTAATTCTGGCAAGGCCTTTAGTTTAGTGTAATATAAACTTAAAATTTGTGATTTTGACATAAACATAATTTAATTGGCGTTTTAAAGGTTATTAATGATTAACTTAACATGTGACCATTTTCATTTGCTAGCTTTTCATTCTCTGGGAACAATGTATGTAATTCAAACAGAAATACAACTCATTTAACGTAGTGGAAAAGGTTGTGACCAGCTAATCAGTATGCTTGCGGAGTCTGATTTCCACATGCTAAATGTTAATGTGCAATTTTAAGACTCTTGCTCTGTCTTTTTAGTGCTTTTAACTCATAGTGCTTTAACTTTTAACTACACATGGACTGAACAGTTATTCAAATTGACTGATTTCTTTTGTAACAGTAGTTTATAGTTAACTCTGCCAGGTTATCCTGCTATGGTAATAGAGTAGACTATACTGCCAGCAACTCAACACCGAGTGTCAGGCGGTGGTTAACTAACCTGACAACCTTTGGGTGCCAAAGCCCACAGGGAAGGGTGATGGTCCCCAAGTGGATTTAATCCCACTTGAATCCATCTTGATGGAGAGCATCAGCTTCATCAATACAGGCTGATGAAGACTGTGTGCCAAAAGGGCTCAGGACCAGAAAGTGACTTGCAGAGCTGAATCAGTGGTATGGGTGTCATGCTGTGATGTGGAAGGCAGATGAAAGTTCTCAAGACAGTCTTCATGTCTGATCGCCATGAGAACTGCCTATACAGTAATACCTTGGATAACGATTACATCGGATAACGCTAAAATCGGATAATGATGCAAAATTTTGTAAAAAAAAAAAAATGCATCAGATAATGATCTTGTAGCATTATCCGAGGTAATCGTTCATAGCAGTGTGGCTGGGAAGCTGACTGGGGACTCCCTGTTTGGCTTCCCAGCAATGCCACCCTCAACCCAAGCGCCAATCACAGCGTGGGATCGACACTTGGGTTGGGGGTAAGAACAGGAGCTCCAAGGGAGCCGGCTGCCCAAGTCTCAAGTCCGAGTCTCAGGTGCCTGGCTCCCTTGGAGTAATCACCTGCAGGCACTCGTCCCAAGGGAGCCAGCCACCTGAGACTCAGCAGCCTTTGCTGTGCTATCTATGGAGCTTTGGGGGGGGGGATCCCCCCTCTCCAGCCTCATAGATAACACCATGGCATGCAGCCATTCAGTGACAGGAAATGGATTCTGTTCCCTTTAACTAAAGGCAGCACCTGTGCTATCTATGGGGCTGGAGATGGTGGAATTTCTCAGAGTTGTGCTGTGGCACATCTCAAGGACCACACGTTCCCTCCATCAATATGGTCTGAACATGGTCTTTTTTTAAAAAGTACCCACAATAAGGGCAAAGGATGTGACATATCAGATGACTTGCTTCTGGTTTGTTTGACTTCTCTGAACCCCACCCCCTGCTGTCTCTTCTTCTGGTGACAGAGATGAGCCTTCTGGCATTGCTGCCTCTGCCACCACAATTGCTCTCCTTCTTGGTTTGCCCCAGCTGTTGTAGTCTAGGTTGGGTGGGTTAGGGTTAGGGTTAGGGTTAGGGTTAGGGTTAGGGTTAGGGTTAGGGTTAGGGTTAGGGTTAGGGTTAGGGTTAGGGTTAGGGTTAGGGTTAGGGTTAGGGTTAGGGTTAGGGTTAGGGTTAGGGTTAGGGTTAGGGTTTCACCCGCCCACCCCAGTAACTGAGACACAAGTGTGGATGAGGGTAATGATGCTTTGGCCCTTCATCTTTTGGGGCCCTTGGTTATACCATCTCCCTTGCCCAAGGATCTCACTTCACCCATATTCCTAGTCGTGAATGAGTTTGGGAGTAGCTCTACATGTCCTCTCAATATGGCAAGCATCTAACCCATATCTCATGTTCACCCAAGTCCCTTCCTCCTCTGCGTCCAGGGCCATAGCCAGGGGGTGGCCAGGGTAGGCATTGCCCACCCTGAGTTAGCAGTTTGCCCACCCTCAAACTCCCAGCTGCTTAGATATATGACACATATATGACATTGTTGCCCATCCTGAAAAAAATATTCAACCATCCACATCTAGAATTCTAGCTACCCCCCTGTCTGCCTCATCACGTTGGATGACTTCCCTTAGCTCCTTTCTAGTCAGTCTGTCTCCTCCTCATCCAGTGCTCCTTCTAGAGCAGGGGTTCCCAAGGTACAGCCTGTGGACCAAACCTGGCCCACAGCACCATTTCATGTGGCCTGCCACCACCACCACCACCAATAACCACCACCACCCCGAAGTGGAAGCAGGCGCATTTACAACAGCCATAAAATGTGCTGTCAGCCGTAAATGCACCCTCGGTTGTTGTAAATGCGGAAGCAGGTACTTCGTGAGGAGGGTGGTGGATAAATATGAATAAATAAATAAATAAATAAATAAATTTACTTCTGCTTATGGGAGGGGTGTGGTCTGCTCTGCTCAGCTGTCCAGGGGGTGTGGTGAGGCCCATGGCGTAAAAAGGTTGGGAACCCCTGTTCTAGAGCTTCCATCTGCCAACTCTGCGTTCTCCTCTAGGGGCTGATCTGGCAAGCCCCGTTCTCAGGTCCTTATCACCTGATTTGATGGGAACAGACTCCATTTGCATAGCAGAGTTTATGGGTCTTGGGACACTGTCTGGGGCTTCTTCTGGCAATGCCTCTTAGCCATGCCTCAGTCTGTTTAGTTTCTTGGTTCTGGCTTGCTGATTTTTGTTTCCCCCAACAGGGCTGTCACATTATTCTCTTGGGGCCCTGGGCTGGAGCTCTATGGCCTGCTAGAGACAACCCTGCCAGTCTCTCCCTCACAGGCCTCTCGCTCATATGCACTCAGCTATTTTCGTTTTCTTATTTTTTCAGTGATCTTCTGTAGAAATCAGAGATGCCGTTCATAAAGCACTCTTATGGTACATCAGATAGGAAAGACAGGAGGCTATACATGGTTATCCTGACCCAGTGACTCATTATGGGCATGGAAGCTTTGATTTATTCAGAGTTCCTAAAACCACAACCCACTCCATTCAGCCTAGCAGAGCCTGATTCATACATGAGAAGAAAATGAGACCTCTGTGGTTTGATGTGTTTTTTCCGGTGAACTGGCTTGTGCAGAAAAAAGGTATCTTTATTTTGAAAGAGAGAGAGAGAGGAAGGAAGGAAGGAAGGAAGGAAGAAGCTTCACGTTGATCAGAATGCAAAATGGACCATATTAAAGTTCAAGCAATTTGTAACCAGTGTGAAGTTGCCCTTTAAGCTTTCTTCACAAAGGTTCCAGTTAATTGTAGTTCTCTCTGACCTGGAAGACTAGTCTAAAGATCAGAGGAGAGTGGAGTGTTTTTCCCTAGTCTCCTTTGAAGATGAATGTGAATTCATTATACTTTTGGCAAATTAAAGATAATTGAGTAATTATATTGATTCCATGTCAAAGAGTCACAACTGGCTAAGCAACAGAAAAGATTAGCTTCAATTATTAACAGCCCTGAGCACCCTCTTCATGGCTGAAATAAACAGAAAGCAAATGCTAATATCAATAAATAGTAGGTGCAAAAGGCCCAGTTAGATTATCTTTCTTTAAAACAAGGAAGATAAATTATTAGTATTATATTAAGGGGAGTAGTTTATTAAGCCACTATAATATCAAAATAGGTAGATATCAAGTGGTAAAAATAATATACTTTTTGAGGGAAACAATTCAAATTATAAAACCACACATCTTCTATTCTATTAACCAAGGGGGAAAAATTAAGCACAACCTGTTAAGGTAGTATAATTTATTCTAATCTGTATCATATTTGGCAAAACAATCCATTACCATTTTGACACTGTCACCAGCCATTTTTATCAGTCTTAATGTGACAGTGGTAAATCCCAAAATCTTTGGTTGTGGCTGAGAGCCTGAGTTTTAGGGTTTAGTTCTCTGTGCCTCAAATCACAGGTAATGGAATGATGACAACCTGGCTAGTTTTTTTATTTGGAGATACCTCAAAATGCTATGGGACATGCTGTGTAGATATGCTAAGATGAAATATGGCTTTTTTCAAGATCTTGCATCATCTAGTCCTCCTCTACTCAGCACTTCTCCTCCTCTTCCTCCTCCTTCTTGCTGCTGAAAATCACTTGCTGGCTTTTCAAATTCAATTCACCAAGAAAACTCAGGTTTATAAACATCAGATATTTTGCTTCTGTATTCACAATTCAAAATGCCGGAAAATGACCCAATATTGCTGCACAGTATTGTTGGCAATACCATGTTGGCAACAGGAAAGAGGATGCCACGTTTTACATAGCAAAGGACAGCCTGAATCTTGATAACAGCAATAGCAGCAATCAATATGTTCTACACAATACTCTTTTGAGCTCACTACCAATCACATTTGCTGAAAAACGGCCATGACAATTGCTCTGAATTTGGGTGAACAGTCAGCTACTCGAATTTCCCCTTGCTTGGTGTCTCTGTGCGAATAATATTAAGTGAATTGTATTATTCTCTAAGTGAATGTAGACCAGGGATTCTCAACCTGCGGCCCATAGTACCATTTCATGTGGCCTCCACCACACCAGAAAGTGCCATTTGGTGGAGAATGGGCAAAATGGCCATCCAGCTCATGAAGCTGCCTGAGGGAGCATGACCCAGCCCCCAGCTTTAAAAAGTCAAGAACTCCTGATGTAGACCATCTTGTGAACAGCTCCTCTGATACCTATAATTCTTAAAATTCTATGCAACAAAGCAGCAACCATTATAATTTGTACAAGTTGCATTATTTGTAATAAAGTCTTGTTTGTGATAAGTTGGTGCAATTTCCTCTACTCTGTACCGGGGGGGGGGGGAGATCCTTGCCCTTTTTGTTCTTCTCTCTTGATAAAAATGCAGTAAAATACAGTTGTACTTCGCTTAAAGAGCAGAATGCGTTCCACAGGATTGCTCTTTAAGCGAGTTTGCTCTTTAAGCGAAACGCCATTGTAAATGACCAATTGGGAGGGGGATTGCAAACCCCGATTTATTTGTTAAGCGAGTTTTTGGTTGGTTTTATTTGTTAAGCGAAGCGAACATTCAGAGAAAATTCTGCTCTTTAAGCGAGTTACTCTTTAAGCGAGGCACTCTTTATGCGAGGTTTGACTGTACTTAGCTCTCCCCTGTGTTGGAGAAAATAATTTTTCAGTCCCTTGGCTTCCCATAAAAGAATGAAAAGTGAGGATTACTATCAGCCTTAGGGCCTGAGCTTTAGGAAATTGGATCATCTCAATCCTAAACACATCTTCTGACTGGCTGAAAGGACTGAAGGTGCCTCAGGTTTATTAGTCCTCACACATTGAACACTTCCAGAAAATAAACAAAGCCTTCAACCAATGGAAGCAAATATATTTAGCAGGAAAAGAGAAGAATGAAGAGTGCTTTGATAGCCATCTCCAGCTTTTAAAGGGTTGTTATACAGACATTAGAGCAAGTTCGTTTTTTCCAGCCCAGAAGGAAGGACCTGGAACAATGGGTTCAAATTACAAGAAAGGAAATTTTGACTAATGACTAGGAAGAATGTTCTGATGGTAGAATTATTTGACAGTGGAATGGACTTCTTTGAAAGGTGACAAACTCTTCTAAACAGAAGTTGGATGGCTATCTGTTGGGGTGCTATTTTATCAAATATTTGCATTTGATGATCACTGTGTTCCCTTCCAGCTCTACAGTTTTATGATTTGGAAGGAAGGAAGGAAAAGGAAAAGTTTCATGCCCTGTAATACTTGTGATAGTTTTCTGCATCTTGGGTTTTTTAAAAAGCAATTCTGCCATATAGTGAAAGCTTGTTATTCATTCAAAATCAAATACTGTATAAGGGAAAGAGGTTTCTCCTATTCCTTTTTTCCTTTCAAATTAAAAAATGTACCGCCTCATTGCTTGACTAATTCACAAAGCCCAACGGTCTTGCATCTTTCTCTTTTTCTATATAAAAGCTGTTAACTGTGGGGAAATGAGACACTATGAACAAAATTAGTGTCTCCTTACAATATCAAAGGTTTAGGTTGCTCTTTTTACAGACACAAAAAGGCAATAAACAATGTAGGAGTGTGTGGTAGTCAATGACACATAAAACCCAACCTACACGTCACCAGCTAAAGACACTTTGTACTCCCTGATTCCATGAGCTTGGATCCCCAGCTAGGGATTTTCTGACTAAGACACAGAAATTAACAATGAGCTTCTCTGGATTTTATTGTCAAATTGGAAATGTGGATGATTCATCTCCCATTACAGTGGAATGAGTGAGGAGCTAGCTAGCAATAATATAAGATAAAATTAAAAAGATGGTCAATTATGCCAGGCCACGCATATACTGGCAAACTTTCCTAACCCTCTATATATTTGATTAAATATACAGAAACTGAAACTTTCCTCTAGTAGAGCCAAAGATCAACTAAAGTTGCTGTTCATTTTTTTTTTCAATTTTGCAGGAAAAATATTAACTATATCAGCTCATGGAATGCTGTTACCTCTACCGCCAAAGTGGTACCTATTTTATCTACTTGCAATTTCTTGCTTTTCGGAATTGCTAGATTGGCAGGAATTGGAACATATTTATTTATTTACTGTTACATTACAGTAGAGACTTATGGTGAACTTACAGTAGAGACTTTATATATTGGACTTCATAACTTCATATAATCAATGCTAATTAGCTATTTTAGTCTGATATTGTTAAAACTGATAATATGCATGATAATACTCTGTTTTAAACTGTGATAACATGTATGAGGAGAGGATACTGGCGTAGAAACCGGCAAACCAACGTCAGGAATTTTGCCAAGAGAACCCTATGGACCAAAACAAAAGGCAAACCAAATGGGGCAATTTAGATGAAACAGGATGCTTAGCACAGCAGATCAAAAGAAGGGGAGGGACAGGAAAGGGGGAGGAGAAATACAGTGTTGCAAGGAACAATACTGTATAGGGACATGGAATGTGAGGTCTATGAACCAGGGAAAACTTGAAGTGGTAAAAAAGGAAATGGAAAGAATAAGCATTGACATCTTGGGAATCAGCGAGTTAAAATGGACAGGGATGGGCGAATTCAGCTCTGGAAACCATCATATCTACTACTGTGGACAAGAAAACCTCAGAAAAAATGGAGTAGCCATAATTGTCAATAAAAGGGTGAGAAAAGCAGTAATGGGATATAATCTCAAAAATGATAGAATGATGTCAGTCAGAATACAAGGCAAGCCATTCAATATCACTGTAATACAAGTATACGCACCAACCACTAGTGCAGATGAAGCCACAATTGACCAGTTCTATGAAGACTTAGAACACCTCATAGAACAGACACCAAGAAATGATGTACACATTATCATAGGAGATTGGAATGCCAAAGTAGGAAATCAAAAAGTAAATGGAATAACAGGCAAGTTTGGTCTTGGAACACAGAATGAAGCAGGCCAAAGACTGATAGAGTTCTGCCAAGATAACGCACTGGTCATAGCAAACACTCTCTTCCAGCAACACAAGAGGAGACTTTACACATGGACATCACCAGATGGCCAACATCGAAACCAGATTGATTACATACTCTGCAGTCAAAGATGGAGAACTTCCATACAGTCAGCAAAAACAAGACCAGGAGCAGACTGTGGCTCAGATCACAACCTATTGATTGCAAAATTCAGGCTTAGACTAAAGAAAATAGGGAAAACAACTAGGCCAGACAGATATAACCTAGAAAACATTCCTTGGGAATACTCAGTGGAGGTGTGGAACAGATTTAATGGCTTGGACCAGATAGACAGAGTGCCAGAAGAATTATGGACAGAGATGCGGGACATCATGCAGGAGGCAGCAAGGAAAACCATACCAAAAGAAAAGAAGCGTAAGAAAGCTAAGTGGTTGTCCGAGGAGGCTCTTAAAATAGCGGAGGACAGAAGGAATGCAAAATGCCAAGGAGAAAGGAAAAAATACAATCACTTGAATACAGAATTTCGAAGAAAAGCAAGGAGAGATAAGGAAACCTACCTGAATGAACAGTGCAAAGAAATAGAGGAAAACAATATCAGGGGTAGGACTAGAGATCTTTTCAAAAAAATTGGGGAACTCAAGGGAACATTTAAAGCAAAAATGACCATGATAAAAGACAAAGATGGCAAGGAGTTAGCAGATGCAGAAGAGATTAAGAAAAGATGGAAAGAGTACACAGAGGAGCTCTACAAAAAGGACCTCAACACCCCTGATAATCACAATGATGAGAACATTGAACATGAGCCAGACATTCTAGAGAGTGAAGTCCGAAAGGCCCTAAAAAACACTGCAAACAACAAAGCCAGTGGAGTTGATGGTATCCAAGTTGAACTGTTCAAAGCCCTACAAGATGATGGAATCAAATTATTGCATTCTATATGCCAGGAGATTTGGAAAACACAACAATGGCCACAGGATTGGAAAAGATCTGTATACGTTCCACTCCCCAAAAAGGGTAATGCCAAAGAATGTTCAAATTATCGAACAATTGCGCTCATCCCTCACGCTAGCAAGGTGATGCTCAAGATAATACAGGATAGACTGCAACAGTATGTGGAGAGAGAATTACCAGAAGTGCAAGCGGGTTTCAGAAGAGGCAGGGGGACTAGAGATCACATTGCCAACATAAGATGGATCATGAAAAAAACAAAGGAATATCAGAAACAAGTCTACTTCTGTTTCATTGATTACACGAAGGCTTTTGACTGTGTCGACCACAACAAAATGTGGCAAGTAATTAAAGAGATGGGAATACCGGAACACCTTATAGCCCTCATGAGAAATCTGTACATGAATCAAGAGGCAACAGTTAGGACAGAAAATGGAATGACGGAGTGGTTTGGAATAGGAAAAGGAGTAAGACAAGGCTGCATTTTGTCACCCTGCTTATTCAATTTATACACAGAACACATAATGCGCAACGCAGGGATGGAGGAATCACAATTTGGGATCAAAATTGCTGGAAGAAACATCAACAATTTGAGATATGCAGATGATACCACCCTAATGGCAGAAAGTGAGGAGGACCTAAAGAAGCTCCTGATTAGGTTGAGAGAAGAAAGTGAAAAAGCTGGCTTGAGACTCAATATCAAGAAAACCAAGATAATGGCAACAGGCCCTATCAGTCCCTGGAAAATAGATGGGGAAGAAGTAGAAGCAGTGACAGATTTTACTTTCTTAGGATCTAAGCTCACTGCAGATGGTGATTGCAGCCATGAAATAAAAAGGCGACTGATTCTTGGGAGGCAAGCGATGAGAAACCTGGGGAGCATAGTGAAAAGTAGAGACATCACATTGAAAACAAAAATTCGCATAGTCAAAGCAATGGTATTCCCTGTGGCAATGTATGGTTGTGAGAGCTGGACCATTAGGAAAGCTGAACGCAGAAGAAGAGACGCCTTTGAGATGTGGTGTTGGAGGAGAGTTTTGAGAGCCCCATGGACAGCGAGGAGAACAAATAGGTCAATCTTAGAAGAAATTATCCCTGACTGTTCCTTAGAAGGTCAAATAATAAAGATGAGGCTAAAGTACTTTGGACATCAAATGAGAAGAGAGGATTCACTTGAGAAAGCTTTGATGCTTGGAAGGGTCGAGGGCAAAAGAAGAAGGGGACGGCCCAAGATGAGATGGCTAGAGGGGATTGTAGAGACAATGGGCACAGAGCTGAGCGAGTTGAGGGGGATGGTGGAGGACAGGAGTGCCTGGTGGACAGTGGTCCATGGGGTCGCAGAAGGTCGGAATCGACTGTGCGACTGAACAACAACAACCAAAAAAATATCAGATGTATCAGACATTTTCAAGGGGGGAGAAAATAATAATACACAGATCTGAATGTGGCCATTAGCCTGCAACCAGTACACTGGTGTGTCTCTAAAATCGCTGTGTTGGGAAAAGTATGTTTTTTAGAAACAAACTTGCTATATGTAGAGGGGCTGACCCTGGCATTGAGTAACCTTTTGTCTCTATCTTAATCCAGACTTGTATAGTTGCTTTGCAGCTAACTAATGTTTATGTTTTAGTTTTTATTGGTTATTTGGGTGATATTGTGTTATGTTTTGTATATGATTTTGATTATGTCTGTTCATTTATTGGGTGAGTTATGGTTTTAATTTTGTATGTGAACAAAATGGCTTTGCCAAACAGGTAGTGTACAAATATAAGCTATATAGGTCACATACCCCTCCATCCGATGGTTCAGTATCCATGGTTTCAGTTACTTGCAGATCTAAAAATATTCAATAAAAAAATCCTGAAATAAATAATTTATATTATTTCTATGATGCATTACCAGACCAGGCCACTAGAGGGGTTACTGTTATCTCTGGTTTCTGCAGTAGGTTTTGGAACTTAACCCCTGCATTTGAACTTGTATTTTGTCCACACCAGAGACAAGAGAGGGACTGCAGCTGAAGTGATCACTTATATGGATTGCCTTCAACCTGTGCCAGACAATGATACAATCCAGCATAATGTGTCTTCCTGGCCCCTTCCATTGGGGCTGGATGATGGGGAACCACCTCCTTGAATGGAGGCAGTAATACTGCCCAGTTCTCATGGACAACATTCTTCAGTATTTTCTATGCTAGCTGCTTTCCTTCTCTAACTAAAGACATTTCACATACATTGCAGAGACCTTGTGAGGGTGAGGAATAGCCCTGGCTCTTGGCTGGAGGCAAGGAGTCTCCAAGGACTGGAGCATTTCTTGTTGTGGTTTCTCAACATGTGATGGTAGCCTAATTGAATTTTTTTTCTTAAAAAAATCATGTCAGAAGCACACAAAGGTGCTTTCTGGGTTGGAAGGATTTTTGCTAGAGGAACTCAGGGGATGCCTGAATGAGGCTCCTTTTATGTCCCCAATATCCTTTCCCACCAAAGTGGTCCTTATTTATCTACTTGCAATTTCTTGTTTTCAAACTGCTAGGTTGGCAGGAGCTGGGACAGAGATGGGTGCTCATTCCATCATGCAGCCCTCGGGTCTCGAACTGCTGACTTGCCGGCCTTCCAGCTAACAAGGCAAGTTTCTTAACCACTGAGCCACTGCAGTCCCACCTAATTGAAGGAGACTAAGGGATTATTATGCAAATAAGGAACACCTTCAGCACAGGAGAAAAGAAAGTTGCTGTATTATCATTACTGTTAAGGGCAAGAATTGTTTCTTTAGAAATTCCTAAGAGAGGAGAAATCCCATAAAAGAAATTTAGTTCAATGCAAAGCTGGGTCTTCCATTAGAGGTGGTTGCATCAGGAAGCAGATAGTGCGGAAGCATAATACACAGAGGAGTATGTGCCATGGTACATACTCTGAACTGAATCAGTTACCCTGTCTCCCTTAGGTACAGTGGAAGGCATTGTTCTATCAAAATAAGATTTTACTGCCTCTGGGATCAGCTTTCCTATACTGAAGTGGAGGGAGAGGCAGAGCCGCACAATCTTCCCCTTTGCCTGCTACAGCGAAATATTCTGGGCTGGCCTTTCTAAAATGCTTGTCATTAATTTTTTTGCTGGACTTCATTATTATTTGTGATTGAACATAACTAACAGTTTGTATACTGCTCAAGTGTTTGTCTAATGTTTGTTGTACCCATCATAGACCATAGCAAGGTTACTAAAGTGTGGCAAAGCATACTCAGAGTTGGATTAGTCTTGTAAAGATTAGTAAAACCACAGCAGACAAGTAATGGGATCAATCTCAGTTAATCATGTGCTTGACAATGGGCCACAGTTCTTAATAACTGCAGAAGATATAAAGCAGAGGTTCCCAAACTTTTTGTGCCACAGGCCTGACCACACCCCCTGAACAGCTCTGTGAGCCTGACCATGCCCCTGGAAGTGGGCATGTTTGCACACGCGTGTCCACAAGCTCTTCTGGGTGCAGCATGAGCACATTTGCACATGCACATCCGCAAGCACTTCCAGCAGTGGTGTGCATGTGTTTGTGCCTGCACATCCAGAAGCACTTCTGGGAGCAGTGAGGGTGGCATAGGCCAGATGAATTGGAATCGGGGGCCAGATCTGGCCTACAGGCTGTAGTTTGGGCACCCCAATATAAAGAATAGGTGACTTGTTAGCTGGTTAGGAAGGTACAGTATCTCACAAAATGCGAAGGTAAGTTGCTCCCCTGTTCATTACCATTGCTATAAATTAAGTTGGCAATGTTCCTCAAAATATTAACTACAGTCTTCCTGATCTTGCAGAAATCACATATTCATTTAGCTGCTAATCTGTAAACAGATACATTTATATTTCTGTGTTCTTTCTATCTAGATAGATTTATTTTCTCTCTTCTACAATCAACAGCTTTGAATCTGTTGCTTCACATACCCAAGTGGGGGGCAGGGGAAGGAAGAAGGATGGTTTGTTTATGTTGGCCCTCCTGAAGAATGGCCAACTCTATTTAAAGTTGTGGGTTGTTAAAAATAGATCCTTTAATCACAACATTCTAAGGGCTTTCTGGTAACTGCAAGAGATAGTAAAGACTGTAGCTCATCTGCTAAGAAAATGTAGCCTATATGAAGCAGTGGAGGGACCCTCTACTGGAGTTTTCCATAAGCCAAATGCAACAATAGAAAAATTGTGACCTTGGGATGGCGCCAGGAAACTGAACAGCTTGGCTATTGTGTGGAAGCACAGCTGACTTTTGCACAGGAAACAATCATGGCTGATTATACTTTACAAACTTCTGCAGGTTTCCATCCCTTCCCCTTTACTAGTTACTGTAGCTGCTCCATTTGACGTTTATAAAAGTGAAAGGTTTTTAAGTCATTTCACTCAGAGCTAGAGAAAGGGACTTGTTGTGGGTTCCCCCCCTCTCCTTTTGGACTATTATTGTTGTTCCTCAATAGCCTGATCATCACTTGCCATACTTAGCTCAGGCTTCTGAAACCAAAAAAAGTAACAAACTCTCACTTCCCTTCCCTAACTGTAGCTGTCTTCGTATGAGTTGGAAACTTACTTGAACTAGCCAAGCTTTCTCCTTATAGGGTGGAGTGAGGGTGAGGATACAATTCACAAATGGGGTGAAATATAGTCATCTAAGCCACATTTTGAAACAGTACAGACAAATTGAGTTTAATTATTGGTAAGAATGGAAATAGACATAAATAATGTTGTACCTTTTTATTTTATTTTTTTAAAGGGTGGCAGACCCTTTTGATAAGCTGGCTGGTTAAAGTATCTTATGCAGAGCCAGAGTTTGGGAGGTGAATTGTCCACTCTATCTCCAGAGAGAACCACCCTGTGTGGCCTTGGACAAGCTGCACAGTCTCTAGGTGCCCACAGAAGAAAATGGGAAACCACTCCTGAATACTCTCTGTCTAGAAAACCCTGGACAGTGTCATCATAAATCTGAATCGACTTGATGGCATTCAATTAATCATCATCATCATAAGTGTATGTAGGCCACCAGATGTTCAGTCTGGAATTTTTAAATCCCACTGCTCAGGTCCTCTATCTAAGAATCAGTGAGGTATAATAATAACAATTTCATGTCAGAAATTATTCTGGGTTGAAAGGATTTTTGCTGGAGAAACTCTGCTCAGGGGATGCCTGAATGAGGCTCCTTTCACGTCCCCAAGAGCTGGGACAGAGATGGGCGCTCAATCTGCCATGCAGTACCCAGGTCTTGAAATGCCAACTTGCCAGCCTTCCAGCTAACAAGGTGAGTTTCTTAACCACTAAGCCACCGCAGCCCCAGTCAGTGATGTATTGCCTGATAATGTAGCTTGTAGTGAGAGTAGTGCTACTCTGTGCAACTGTTCCATCTTATCAATGCCAATCAGAAACATATTTTAACTCTTTTGGGATTGCTCCCAGTGCTCCTATTACTACTGGTATCATTGTTGTCCTTTTCTCCCAGAGATGATGTACTTCAGCTCTCAAATTCTGATATCTCACTATTTTTTCATTCTCTTTTTCTTCCACCTGGCCCTCACCTGGGATCGCCACATCTATCAGCTTAAACATATCTGTTTTTCAACCATAGTATGGAGTGTTGTGTTGAAGCTTCTAATTGGTTTAGATCTTGATGTCCCACAGTATCTTAACAATCTTATCCTCATTTTCAACAAATTCCAATATAATATTGCTGCAACTCACTTATGGCATCCTTTGCAGTCAGTCTGTATGACCTTACTCTATCCACTGATAAAGTGTTCCACTGTTTCACCCATTTCTTTACAAAATCTACACTCTACTATCAATTCCAGGGTTTTTTTTCCAATCAAATATAAGTCCTTCTGTCTCTTTTTTCAGGATACCATTTTTAGCCATACCTAATAATTAGCCCTATCTACTGTACTTTCCCTTTGATAAATAATAAACTTTGTGTCAGAAATTACTCTGGGTTGAAAGGATTTTTTTGCTGGCAAAACTCCACTCAGAGGGCACCTGAATGAGGCTCCTTTCATGTCCCCAAGGTCCGTCATGCATCGCTCAGGTATCGAACCCTGACCTTCCAGTCTTCAAGCTCAGCATCGTAACCACTAAGCCACCACAGTGCTGCTTTCCCTTTGGAAATTTTAATATATTGAACATGTAATGGTTTATTATTCCAAGTATTTATTTTGTTCCTTAACAGCTCTTTCCTGGGGGCGGAGCCAAGATGGCGTAGGGGAAACATCGTCTCTCGCTCGCTCTGCCATACCAATGTGGAATCAATGGGATAAATAAACATAAAATAGAAATAAATATACCTGGCGGTCCTGCTCCGAAGTGCAGAGGGGGACGGAATTGGTGAGATATCCGGAGAGCAGCCGATTGTGAGCGGGGCACGGAAGACTGAGCCCCCGGTGGCGGAAGGGGGGGGTCGGAAGACTCAAACCTCGCCGCTGCCCGGTGGAGCTGTGGAAATAGTTTTTTTTGTGCCGGAGCTTGCTTTGTGACGGAGGTTGGCGGCTGAGTTCCCGGAGGTTCTTGGAGGTTTTTGGGACGAAGTGGAACGGAAGGACGACGTGGACGGCGGAGAGGAGGCAGGCTGTGGTGAGCCGGGGATCGGAGGCGCGTGTTCCGGGCAGCGGGTGGAGGTGTGTGTGTCCCGCTGCCTGTTGAGCCGCGCCGGGATCGTTGGAGCAGCGGGTGGAGGTGTGTGTGTGTTTTGCTGCCTGCCGAGCCGTACCGGGATTGCTGGAGCAGAAGAAAGGCAGGGGAAGAGGAGCGAAGCGCGAACTGAGGGGGCAGTGCTGAGAAGGCAGCCTGAGAGAAATCGCACATAGAGCTTTATACATATATACTTTTAAAACACAGTTGAAGCGGGATTAAACTGCTCTTGTTGGGTCATCGCTGTGGTGTTTGGGCTACCGATTTTTTTTTTTTTGAGAAGTAATGGCGGATAGTTGAGCCTGAAAGGGGCGGTGACGAGGCGATTCCTTTGTACTACAAGCCATGCCCAGGAAATACTGCGGTGGGAAAAGTGCCTTTTAAACTCTGTCAGCAGATTCGTTTTCAGGTTGTTTTTCTGTTTGTTCTTTCGGCTCTGAGAGATAGTGCAGGCCTTCAAGAAAAGACCTTGGAACTTTGATAAGAACAGTAATATTTTGACTCAGGGGCTAAACGTCAACTCCTTAATTAACAACAATATACAAGATCTTATATATAAGTGCCTTTGACTTAGACCAGGGGTGCCCAAACTTTTCGGCCCGGGGGCCGGATAAGAACAGTAATATTTTGACTCAGGGGCTAAACGTCAACTCCTTAATTAACAACAATATACAAGATCTTATATATAAGTGCCTTTGACTTAGACCAGGGGTGCCCAAACTTTTCGGCCCGGGGGCCGGATAACATTTTATCAGAGACTCCGAGGGCCGAACTATCTCTTCATGTGTAAATTCTGATTGCCATAGCTTGAATTAAGACACTGGGGTGTTTGTTGGGAAGGGAGGGGAAAGTAATGGAGGAGGTTGTGAAACCAAAAGGTCGGAAAGGGAAAAGGGGCAAAGAGCAAGAAGTGGGTAAAGAGCAAGAAGAGGAAGAGCGGCACACTCCATCACCGAACATGGAGCCTACAACGGCAGCAACGGATTCCACAGCAACAGAGCAAGGGGGCTCCCTCGACCTGGCCCAAAGGATGGACAATATAACGACAATTCTTCAACAGTTGGCCAAAAACATGGCTGATACTCAGGCAAAAATGACAGATACTCAGGTGACAATGCAAAAACTGGATGCAAATCAAACTAAATTGAATAAAACAGTAGAGGCCAACAGTGAAGAAATGAAAAGGGACAGGGAATTGGCCAGGCTACAATATGAAAGCCTGGCCAAAGCCCTTACAGACGTGAAGAAAGATGTGGTAGTAAATACACAAAGGATTGATGAGATTACAAATGCAATGCAGAAGGAGGTTAAAAATGCTATAATATCTGTAAATGAGCTTTATATCCAAGAACATGTAATGGAAAACAAGATGGCTGCGCAAGAGAGGAAAATGATGATGATGGAGGAGGGGTGGAGAAAATCTAACATTGTGATCCGTCACCTGCCTGAGAGGACGCCAGACAAGCTGAAAGAGAGAGTTTTGGAATGGTTGAACTCACTAAAAACGGGTAAAGATTTTGGATTAGACGATATTGGTGCTGTGTACAGGGTGGGGGGAAGGAAGGATAGGAAGACATCCAGAAATGTTCTAGTTAAATTTGCAAATTGGGCGGATAAATTGAAAGTGATGTCCTTTATTAGGCAAGCTGGGTCTGGCGCCCTAAAAATAGAAGGGCTGGATGTGGAGGTCTACAACGATATTGCGCCCGAGGAGAGGAGGTGGAAATACAAAATGAAACCTGTTACAAGATTGTTGGTAGCAAAGGGCGTTAAGTATGGTTGGCGATTTCCACAACAGCTGAGATTTTTTTATGACAAAAAATGGCATGTTCTTGATGTGAATACTGATGCATTGCTGTATTTAACACAAATTGGCCTGATCAAGGAAGCGGACGCGGATTGGATTCTTTTGAGAACAGAATTGTATAAGGTCGGTGTTATGGGATCGGTATTGGGCCGGGAGGAGGAGGGAGCAGTGGGAGGAGCAGTGGGAGGAGCGGACATTCCAGGGACAAGCGCGGAACAGGTGGGACGATAAAAAGTAAAATTTAATCATGGTCAGAGTCGGGGAGCTATTGGAGGAAGTATATGCCATCTCTCTCCGCCCCCCCCTCCCCTCTTTGGAGAACAAAGGTGACATCGGGAAGAAAGATGTGGGGAGGGAAGAAGAAAGGGAAAGATTAGGTAAGTCTGTTTTTTATTATTTTTTATTTAGTGAAATTATTTTTTTGATATTATATTTTGCTTTGTTTAATTTCTTTAGTAGTAGGGAAGTAGGAGGGTTTTTAGGGAGCACGTCCAGGGAAGGAAACGAACAACGGGAGGTGGAGTTAGACACAAATGGTTAAGTCACTGAAAATAATAACGTGGAATGTGAAGGGAACAGGGAATGCCCTGAAAAGAAGGAGATTGCAGATGTCGCTCAACAAAGACAGGGCTGATATAATTTTTTTGCAAGAAACTCATCAAAAATCCGCAGATGTCAATAATTTGGTGGTGAGGGGAATCGAAATATATGAAAAAGCATATGGGACATCCAAAGCTAGGGGAGTTGCAATCCTGATTTCGGAAAAATTGGGGTTTACGGTGAATAAAATTATTGCTGACCCAGAAGGAAGATATTTAATAATTAAAGGAAAAATAGAGGAAGAAGAGATAACGTTGGTTAACATCTATGCTCCAAATGACAAACAGCAAGAATTTTTAGATAAAGTGGGGAAAATTTTGAATAAGGAAGGGACTAAACGCATGGTCTTATGTGGAGATTTTAATATGATGTGTTCAGATATTGACAGTACAAGTGTAAAAAAAAGAGGTAAAAAGTACATATTAGAAGAATGGAGAAAATTCATGGGTATGAAGGATGCATGGAGAGAACTTAAAGCGCAGGAAAGAGAATATACTTATTACTCACACGTGCATGATATGTACTCACGGATAGATTATATTTTTGTAACAGAAGAATTAGTCAAAACAATTGAGGATATAAAGATCGGGACATTTAGGGAATCTGACCATGCAAAGGTAACAGCAAATATAAATCTTAAAGAGATAGAAAAAGGAGGGTATATTTGGAGATATGATGCGAAGTTATATCGAGAGGAATCAACGAGGAAACAAATTATGGAGAAATGGGAGGAAAGTTGGAAATTTAATGAAAATAATGAGGTCAGTCGGGGAGGAGTTTGGGATACAATGAAGGCAATCTTTAGAGGGGAATCGATAAAACTGAATAGTATTAGAAATAGACAAATTCAAAATAGGAATCAGGAATTGGAACAACAATTAAAACACCTTCACATGGAATATGCTAAAAAGAAGGATCAGAAAACATTTCAGAAGATAAAAAAAATTAAGAAAGAGTTGGATGGGAAAGATATTGAAAAAGTAAAGAAAGATTTGATCTTTCTTAAGAGAGAATATTTTGAATATGGCAATAAAAATTCTAAATTATTGGCAAAAGCAGCAAGAGATAAAAAGAGTAAAGGGCAGGTTGGTGTCTTGGTAGACAAGAATGGGAAAAGATGCAACAAAAAGAAAGAAAAAGCTTTGCTTATTGAAAACTTTTATAAAAATTTGTATTCAAAAAAAGAGGTAAACCAAAGAAAAATGCGACTAATTTTTGAACAGCAACAAAATAAAAAAATTACAGAGGAAGATAGGAATAAAATGGAGCAAGGAATATCTATGAAGGAAGTAGATGTAATAAAAAAGTTGAAAAAGGAGAAAGCACCTGGGGAGGATGGTTTACCAGCTGAGTTTTATAAAGATTTTATGCCTTGGATTGCCCCGAGATTATATGAGTTATATAATGGGATTTTAGAGGGAGATGCAACTCCAGATTCATGGAACAGGTCGATTATAGTTTTGATTCCCAAGCCTGGTAAAAATATAGAAAAAATTGAATCTTATAGACCAATTTCCCTGATCAATCAAGATGCATAATTTTTTACAACGATTTTGGCAAACAGATTAAATGGTTTCATAGCCAATTATATTAAGAAGGATCAAGTGGGATTTGTTAAAAACAGACATATGGCGGACCTTATAAGAAGAGCAGTGGACATACTGGATTTAGCTGAAAAAAGAAAGGAAAAGATGGGATTCTTAGCATTAGATATTTTCAAAGCCTTTGACTCTTTACAATGGGTGACGATTCATGAGTTGATAAGATTATATGGATTCGGAGATAAATTTCAAGGGGTTATTGGAAAGTTATATAAACAAGGTTCGGCAAGAGTCAAATTCAATGAATCTTATACAAATGAGATTAGGTTAGAGGCGGGTACGAGACAGGGCTGTCCATTGTCACCTTCATTGTTTATATTGGCTATGGAAATGTTGGCAAATACAATTCGTCAAGATGAGGACATAATTGGAATGGAAGGTACCAAAGTAAGCCTCTATGCAGACGATACACTGATAACGGTGAAACATCCAACAAAAACTATAGCTAAAATAAATAAACATTTGAAAGACTTCGAGGAAGTAACGGGACTGAAAGTTAATTGGGATAAAACAGAAATGATCTTAGTTAATGGGAACAAAGAAGACGAGGAGTTAATAAAAAGGAACTATAATGTGCAGATTACACAGAAAATGAGGTATTTGGGAGTAATGCTATCACATAAAATTGGGGAACTCAAAGAGTTAAATTATGGAAGACAGAAGAAGGAAATAGAGAAGAAAATAGCACAATATAGTAAATTAAATTTGTCATGGTTTGGTAGGATAGCCATATGCAAAATGATGTTAGTTCCTAAATTGAATTTTTTGTTTGATGTTTTACCGTTAAGACATACTGACAAGGAGTTGAAAGGATATCAGAATATGATCAATAGGTACTGTAATGGAAATAGAGGAGCTAGAATAGCCAAATCACTGTGGTATCTCTCACAAAAGGAGGGAGGACTAGGGATTCCCAATGTTATTAAATATTATAGGGCCTTTCAAATAAGAAATGTGATAAAGATTTTAATTAGGCAAGAAACAATCTGGGAAAGAATTGAAGGGAAAGGATTTACAAAGGAGGGTAAGGCGCAGTTTTTATGGGATGGAAAGGAAAAAGGAAAAAAGGAGATTCAGGTTCTGATGTTAAAGACAACAGTGGAGACATGGAACAGAGTGAGGAATGAGTTTACTCCGGGGATTTCACCGATTTTAGAGGTGGAAGATTTTCAGGATTTTCCAATTAAAATTGATAAAAAGATTAGGGATATATTGGTAGAAAAGAAGGTAAAATTATTAAAAGATTGGGTTAACACTTGCAAAGATCAGGAAAAAAGGCATGAGCTGTACACGCAACTACAATTAGACTGGTTTAAGATCCTTCAGATAAATAATTGGAATAAGAAATTCCTAAGGGAAAATGGACTAAATAGAGATTGTACGGAATTTGAGATACTTTTGGCTAAAGTCAGGAATGAAGAAATGGGTATTAAAGGATTAGTCAGTAAAATCTACAAGATCCTGAATAATAGCCAAAGTATACAAGAGGTGTTAAGACAAAGTTGGGAACAGGAATTAGATATAAGAATACCAACAAAAAAATGGCAAAAGATGTGGGAAAGAAGGATAATGAGAACAATGTCGGTCAGAATCAAAGAGCACAATTACAAAATAGTATGGAGGTGGTATAGGACCCCAGTCGGTCTGCACAGAATGTATAGTAATCTGAGTGATATATGTTGGAGATGCAAAAAAATGAAGGGAACACATGAGCATATGTGGTGCAGCTGTGAGGTATTAAAATCTTTTTGGGAAAGAATAGAAAAAGAAATAGAGAATATATTAAAAGTGCAGATCGGAATGGGGTCAGATACAATCTTGTTAACAGATATAGGAGATTATGATATGAATAAGAACAATAAAGAGTTATTGACTATAATGTTGACCGTTGCAAGATTATGTATAGCCAAAAAGTGGAAATGTAATGAACAAATCAATATTCAAGATTGGTATATACAAATGTGGGATTTAGCGTTAAATGAAAAGCTTACTTGGGAAATAAATTGTAGGAAAGGAAAAATGCAAAGTAATAATTTCTGGAGGATCTGGGAACCTTTTATAAGTTATTCTTTGGAGGAAAAAAAGGGCATACCCCCTGTACAAGAACAGAATGACTTTTGGAAATTGTAAAGGTACAGAACTCCCTGGACAGTGTATATAGCACGAGGGTGGTGTTAATGGGCTAATAGAAAAGAAGGTGTAGAAGATTATGTCTAAAAAGGTGGTAAATGTAACACGTAATATCGTTATGCATAAATTACTTTACATGATCTTCATAAGTTTAGATATTTCTGTAATTGTCTTGTTATGTATTTCTGTATTTTTGTACTTTTGTACTTTTGTATCCTTGTACTATTTTTTTTAATACCTAATAAAAAATTAAAAAAATTAAAAAAAAAATAACAGCTCTTTCCTATATGCATCTTTTGACTCAGCAGTCTTGATTATACTGTACCTTCATTCAACATCCTTTTGTTACGGCTATGAATATACAGTATTTACCGGGAGACTTTTCCCCTTCTTCTGCCTTCTGTTTCACTTGCAGCAATCCTCATTCGCGACCCCTCACACCCAGCAGATACAATCTATCTACATCACTTCGTGGAAGGAGAACAATGTGGTTATTGTTCTTCTCGCAGAGCTGTGCACAAATCTGAACACCACTAGATAGGAAGTTGTGTTGGGGGCAAGGCCAGTACACACAGTTAGTCCAAATTTAGCCTTTTCCATGTTTGCAGTGAGACCATTTTAATTACATTATCCAGACTTAAGAATGCACACACCTCCCTCGACATCCAAGCCTTGGTGCATTGGCTTGTACTGTCAACATCTACCTGTGAGTACTTGCTTGCATATGACCTTGTCCATGCTCAGAATCTAGGCTTTAGTGATAGTAATGAGTAGTGAGTGACAAGAATACTTTCTTTTAGTTTGAGACAAGTCACACAAAAGTTATATTGCACATGTAAAATGATATGGGGAGACAGTAATTTTTTAATGTAACATTTTTCTTTCCAAAAGGGCATTTTTAGAGATATTTGGTACAGAGTTTTTAAAACTCCATGTCATTCTTTTATCCATCCTAAGGATTTCTACATTTAGAAAGTAACAAATAATAATAATAATAATAATAATAATAATAATAATAATAATAATAATAATAATAATAATAATAATAATAATAATAATAATAATAATAATAATAATAATAATGAGCAACACAACACTTAAATTAAATTGGGATTTTAATCATTTTGCAATGCCAATGGTAATAAATTATTTATTTGAACTGTGTAACACATTGCAGGTATCCTAGAGAAATGGACTTGGATTCAGAAGACCTGGGTTCAAATCCCCATTTGGTCATAGAAACCTACTGGAGGGCTATCACTGGTGAAACTACTCAAATATCTCACTTACCATGGAAAGCCTGTCAAGGATTCTATCTGTCAGGTATGAGTCGATGCTTCATAACACACATTACAAGTGACACAAACAATTACTTTTAAAAACCAACTTTTCAAATTCTAACATCTAGTTGTGAAAGGCTCTGAAAGAACTCTCCAGGTCTGCCAAGCAGAAAGAAACTCCATTATTCCCCAACAGAAGCATTTCATTGACACTTTACTAGTGGGCTTGTCAAGGCTTATTGATTTGCTGTAAGTTAAATGAATGGTCACAACAGCTTTGCAGTTAACTCCTTTCTAATGAATGCTACAAAAGTTACCCTTAGTCCCTTCTTTTTGTTGTTGTTCAGTCGCACAGTCGATTCCGACCCTTTGCGACCCCATGGACCACTGTACGCCAGGCAGTTCTGTCCTCCACCATCCTCCTCAACTCACTCAGCTTTGCAAGCACTTCTTATTACCTTAATTATGTGATGCACAGTGATTTAAAAAGCAAAATAAAAATATCCTGTAATAATTTTGTCTTCTGGAGTCATAAAACTAAAGCATCAAGTTTACCTGGTAGCCACGTTCCTCCCTAGCAACCACACCTGTCAAACAAAGGCTGGGTCTTTCATGTGTTGTTTCAGCATGTGGAAACCCCTTCTCTGGAACAAGTACTTCCTTCTTTTATGGTGTTATGGATTTCAAAGGGCAGCCTATCAGCTGATGGTGTGTGTGTTCAGATACAATAACTATGACAGAACAAGGGCACACGACCTTAAAACCTTTGACTGTGTGGCTTATGAGAAGGGATGGATTGTTCTAAAAGCAGTGGCGTCGCGCAGTCTTCAGCCGCCTGGGGCGAAGAACAAACTCGCCGCCCCCCCCGGCTCGCCGCTGCCGCCGCCCCCTCCCCCTGACCCAGGTAGAAGCCGGCCCCCTGGTGACTAGCGGCGTGCGCGCGCACGCACGCGCGCACGCGCGCCACACACCTCCGTCCGCTCGCCCGCCACACACCTCCGTCCGCTCACACCTCCGTCCGCTTGCCCGCCCGGCTGGCTGTCGGGGGCTCTCCGCCGCCTGTTGCCCCTGGCAGCGGCTTTCAGGGGGCGGCAAAATGTCCCCTCCCCACCCTTTTGCTGGCGAGGAGGAGAAAAAGTGTTTTTTTTTAGGCGGACAATTCAAGGAGGGGCCCGCCCGCCGGGCTGGCTGTCGGTCGGGGGCTCTCCTGCCCACCTCCTCCTGCCCACCTCCTCCTGCCCAGCCAGCCCCCAGGGGCTCCCCGCCACGGCGCCACCCACCCCCGACGAGCGCCCCGTCTCACGGCAAGTTGGGTGGGTGGCTGGGCGGGCGGAGGCGAGCAGCGTCCGCGCGCATGCGGGCCGCCCGCCAGGAGAGCCCCCGACGGCCAGCTGGGCGGGCGACTGGGCGTGCCCCTCCTTCCCTCCCCACCCTTTTGCTGGCGAGGAGGAGAAAAAGGGGTTTTTTTTAGGCGGACAATTCAAGGAGCCTCCTTGAATTGTCCGCCTAAAAAAAACCCCTTTTTCTCTTCCTCGCCAGCAAAAGGGTGGGGAGGGGACATTTTGCCTCCCCCTGAAAGCCGCTGCCAGGGGCAACAGGCGGCGGAGAGCCCCCGACGGCCAGCCGGGCGGGCGAGCGGACGGAGGTGTGAGCGGACGGAGGTGTGTGGCAAGCGGCGAAGCGCACGTGGGGCGCTCGCCAGCAAAAGGGTGGGGAGGGGACATTTTGCCGCCCCCTGAAAGGCGCTGCCCGGGGCATCCGCCCCCCCCGCCCCCCCCACGCTACGCCACTGTCTAAAAGAAATGGGTGTATCCCAACACTTGATTGTCTTGATGTATAATTTATACTGTGGACAAGAATACAGAAAAACAAGGTGTTACGAGAAAATATGGACAATCGTTTCCAGCTGGCAAAGGTGTGGGTTTTATTTACCTGTCTGTTCAATCTGTGTGCAGAATATGTCATATGGAAAGCTAGACTAGATTCATAGGAAGGAGAAGTAAAAATTAGTAGAAGAAACATCAATAATTTAAGATACGCAGGTGGCCGTCAGAAAAAGAAATAAATGCGTTTTAAATCAAATCAGGTCTGAAGTCTCTCTAGGAGCAAAAATGTTTAAACAGAGGCTATCATATTTTGAGCACACCATAAAATGAGACTCACTGGGGAAAAGCAAGAATGATTATAACTTTGCCCCTTTAAATTATATTGACAGCATGAAAAGTGAGACCAAATATGAGATGGTTTGACTAATAAAGGAAGCCTGGGTCTTTATTTTGCAACACCTGAACAGGGCTATTTGGAGCTCACTAATTCATAGGCCAACCATGAGTTGGAAGTCATTGGTAGCTTAAAACAACATTTGAATTGCCAGATGAATATGTAGATACAAGTAAAACCTCATATAACACTAAAACCTGGTTCCACAAGTCTTGGTGTTATATGATTTTTAGTGTTATCTGATGCATGTTAAAATCCTATGGGATCCATAGAGATACATTGTAACCACACAGGCTTTAGCGGTTGTTATCTGAAGCATCCCATAGGATCTTAATGTTATCTCATGCAATTCTTCCCCCCAGATTCCTTAATGTTATGCGATTTTAGTGTTATTTGATACTAATGTTATATGAGGTATTACTGTATCTTGTTTTTTGTGGCAGCTGTCTGAACACACGTAATATGAGAGTTCAACAAAGTTTGTTGGTTGTGCCATCCCATTTTCTCTTTTCTCATAACCTGGTATAATATGGTTGACCATAATAATTTGAATTTTTTTTTCTTTTAATGAAAACAATACTAATGACCAACAAGAGCACAAAAGCCACAGAGAATCAAGCAATGAAGATTTGCTACATTTGTTTGAATGCAGACATATTTGTTCCAGCACACCAGAGAGTAAAAAATACATATCACAGAAAAATAAGAACAGGAATCAGTTTAAGAATTATTAATAGTTTCTTAGCCATAGCGCTTCACCAAACAACTATGTATTCTTTCTAATGAATGTTTCCTGAGAATAGAAAGTTGCCATTTAAGATTTCCCCTCCCCTAAACAACACACATTTTAAATAAACAAGATAATGCCCTGACACCTAATCTGAGCATAGAGGTAAAAGATGGGCCCACTTGGGTGATTGAAGGAGAAATTAATCTGGAGTAGCCATATTCCTGTACCTTTGTAAAGATGGGGGTTATTCATATTTGTGAGCACATCAAATATATAAAGAAAACAACCTCCTGCTGTTGTCTCTCTTCTCCTCCTCCAACAGATTATCTGTGCACAATAATGAGCATTCCTCCTTCCCACTTCACTGCTGTCATGAAAAGCTTCTCTCTGAGCCCTTGAACTGCTTTGAAAAAGTAGAAGTGTTCTTTCTTTCTGTTAGGTTCCCCTATATACTGAAAAATGCCTTGCTGTTTTATGACTCCACACTTTCCTTTAATCTTGTGTGGTTGCTTTCTTTGATGCTTTATCACAATTCTCTCCCATAACTCCAGAAAGATGAAAATGACAGGACAGTCTTCTCTCTCCAACCTCTTCCTGTCCATTTCCTAGTTCCTGGATCCCTGGAGCAATGTTTCTTACAAGAGACAGGACATTATTCTGCTTTCACTGGATTGTTGCTATCGTCAATGCTCCTCAAAAAGATTTTAGTTGTCTAATACAAAATGTGGGACACAATGTAGACCCAAATGGGGGGAAAATCTATCCATATGTGTCTGCATTTGCCATACTCCTCCATTTACCCTCTTCTTTGCTTTGGCTATCAAATATTGCATAGCACGCTCCTTGTAACAGAGACCTTTTGTGAGTACCTTTTAAAGTCTGAAAGATGCTGTATACATTGATAGCAGAATGATAAGAAAAAAATGAATAAAATATTAAAAAGTCATGAGACTTGTACATACCAATGTGTCTGTCTCTTCGACAATTGCCATTTTGTGCTAATAAGAACCTCTCATCTGTGATGACAGCACAACTTTATGATCCTCTTATTTGATTGTCATGTGTGTAGGTGTGCATGAATGGGTAAATTAATGCACCAAAACAGAAGCTATCATAATAGGTCTGTAGGTTAAATGCTGATGATGGATTTGTTTAAATGGCAGCGTAACAAGAAATACAAATAGAAATATAATAATAATAATAATAATAATAATAATAATAATAATAATAATAATAATAATAATAATAATAATAATAATAATAATAATAATAATAATAATAATAATAATAATAATAATAATAATAATAATAATATAGGAAAACGAGCCCCAGTACAGTGTCAGTGGTCATGTACTTCTTCTATGAGTGATCTAGACTACATGTTGCACTCACCATGTGAATAGCAATCTGGCATGGGTTGTTCAGAGCCCTGAAAGTCTGCCCTGTTCAAGCATACGACACACAGGGGAATAGAACGGGTGTCCAGTGAGGGCTCACAAACTGTAATAACAGAATTACTATCAATCAGATTTGAAAATACTATGCAAGATGAATCAGTGGTCTATATTCTGATAAATCAGAATATCTGTGGTTTCAGATATCTATATAGAGACTCAGAATGTATGAAAGGAAATTTAAAATGAGGCCTTGCCTTGACCATCAAGTCTCAAGTGTGCACTTTCCACCTTCCAAACTGAGAGGCAAGGGTTGAGTTGTATGGTATGCAGCAAGGTAACTGATTATAGCATTGCTCAGCACCAAATACCTCAGTATGATGCTTGAAACGACACTATCTTTTAAGGAGCACTGCCTGAATACCAAAGCCAAAGTTAGTACAAGGAACAATATCATCAAGAAACTCACAAACTGTAAATGGAGAACTCAACCATCCATGCTGCCTACATCATCTCTGTCCCTGAGCATGTCTGTAGCAGAGTATACTGCTCCAGTATGGAGTGCATCAACATATACAAACATATGATTTGTTATTTTTCATGTTTCTTCATGACCCTTTATAATCTGCCCTGAGTCGCCTACATGAATAGGGCAGAGTAGAAATTTGAATAAATAAATAAATAAATAAATAAATAAATAAATAAGTTGACATAGCTGTTAATGAAGCCATGTGTATAGTGACAGGAGTATATAGCTGAGGACCTCAACCTTCCCTACATCACTTGGAGGACCCTGAATAGCCAACATGCTCAAGTGGGGGTTGCTGGCCATCAACAACACACTGTGTGAATGTGGAGAGATACAGAATCTGGCTCATTTACTGGTCTCCTGATTAATGCCAGAAACATGCACTGATAAGGACTTAAGTTTGGACAATAACAAAGCTAAGAAAGTGGCTTCATTTTGGAAGTCCAGGGTTTGATCAGAGCATGAAAGAAAAAGAAGCCTTGACCAGCTACTGGAAACTTATGTTTTCTGTAGGTGAGGTAGGACAGCGAGGAGAACAAATAGGTCAATCTTAGAAGAAATCAACCCTGATTGCTCCTTAGAAGGTCAAATAATAAAGATGAAGCTAAAGTACTTTGGACATCAAATGAGAAGAGAGGATTCAATTGAGAAAGCCTTGATGCTTGGAAGGGTTGAGGGCAAAAGAAGAAGGGGACGGCCCAAGATGAGATGGCTAGATGGTATTGTGGAGACAATGGGCACAGAGCTGAGCGACTTGAGGGGGATGGTGGAGGACAGGAGTGCCTGGCGGACAGTGGTCCATGGGGTCGCAGAGGGTCGGAATCAACTGTGCGACTGAACAACAAAAAGGTGAGGTAGCAAATCTACCTTGTAGACTTGGTGTAAGAGTTTAATTGCCCAATGCTGTGCATTTGTTTTTGTAACTCCCTAGAAGCGTTGTTTAGTTGTGTTGGACTAGAATGTTGGGATTGTCAGAATACGACCATCCCACGCAAGGGCCCCTCCCTTCCAGTTCCAGAGACCCAGTCTCTTTACGGGAACTGTAGCCCTTGTTTACCCTGAGGGAGAGCCATTCTGCAAAAAGAAAACTCTTAATATGCTCAGTTAATGAAGCAAACAAGGGACGTCTGTTAGCTAGGCCTTGTGTGTGTGTGGGGGTCAGCTTCTGTTAAGGAAAGAGACGATCTTCAAGCAAAAACAGTAGCTTTATTGTAGTAGTAGGTTTCTTAAAGGTTTCGTAAAAAGGATAATCCAGAAAAGCAAGTTCAGTAAACAATTAGTCAGTCCAAAAACAATCCAATTACTCTAGGTAATCATTTTGAAGACAAAAAGGAATAGTCCCACAGGCCAAGATGTTAATCCATAGACATCCAAAAGTGAACTCCTTCTGCTCTCCCCAAGATGGGGATTCTGCTGTCAGGTGGGATACCCCCAACCAATCAGGCTACAGAGAAAACTTTCTCATAACAAGGGAATATGTACACACATGTAGAGACCTATAGTCATAACAGGAGAAAACTCAGCAAGCTTAGAGATAAAGGTTACATTGAACTGAAAACAAGCTGTCTCGTGACATGTAGTCTTATGAGACAGAGAGAAGAAAGGATTTTTGAGGCCTAGTTTAAACCAGGTCCTCTCCAAGCTTTGAGAATGTTAGAAAAGATGTCGTTTCATGACAGGGATATGCTGGGACCAGGCAGGTTCTCTAGCCATCACCAAGTTTAGCTCTCCTGCAATCATCCACTCCAGGATTAACAGCATAGTACTGCTGAGTGGCCAGCCAGGTGTCTCCAGGTGGTCCACAAGTAGGATACTGAAGAAACAGCTCTCCCATGCTGCCATCCTTTCCCCCTCTCCAGCAACCAGGACACAGTGGCAAGCTGTCTCTGGAGATTTCACATAGCTATCATTAGCTAGTAGCAGGGGCTATTTTTCTCTTTCCCAAATACCCTTACAATCTCTTATTAAAGAAATGATAAACTACCACCATTGTCATGCCTCTGCAGCAACCCCACACCCCAGAAAAACCACACACACCTCCAAACACACAAATCCTGTATTTTCTCCTTTCTCCCAAAGAGCCCCAACAAACAACAAAGTGTGCTTTCAGCTCTAAGCCTTATTGAACAATATTTTCTTCTGCCAATTAGAAATCAACCACCCACAATAAATCAGCTGATCCTTGGAGCAAATAATCTGATGACTCAGCCTACACACACCTGCTCTGAGGACTGTACCACTGCATTCAAGAGGTGTTACTCTGAGGAAAGTAGATACCCAATTGCATCCTAAAGCTTATTCCAGAGAGGTAACTGCATTAGTCTGTACTGTACTCTGTTTGGGCAAAAACAGCAAGGATTCTTGTGGCATCTTAAAGACTAACATTTTAAAGATTACGGACTGTAGTTTGCTCCTTCAAATACCCCTTTGTTTTCATCCAAAGACAGAGCCACAGTTCTTGCATGCTTTTACCAACTAAAATGTGTTAACTTTTTTTCAGTTGTCACAAAATTCTTTGTTATTTCTGTTACCTAGTACCTCCATAGCCTATTCATGCATCAATGTATGCACATACATTTGTGTTTATGAGTGCGTGCACACACCCTACTCCTCTTTGGAAACCATTTAACTTTAAAAGATGGGGTAACACTTTGCATTTGATTCTATCTTCCTTTCTCTCTATAACAAAGAAGGGAAGTACAGTACATCAAACAAATGTTGCCACAGTTGGAATGAGCATCACCAACTAGGGATAATAATGCCATGTGCACGTTAGACGCAAGGCAGTCTCAATGTACATTGTGTTTCAAGGCCCACTTCCTCTGCTCTGTAGGATTTGAAAGGGAACATCCCACCTACGTCTGCCAACACAAAGGAATGCCACAGCCAATGTGATGTTATCAGTCCTTCCTCTGGTACTTGTAACAGTATCCTGGCTGTTTTTGTGGAGAATTAGTAATTGTTTTCAAGGAAGGAGTGACTCTTTTGGGTGGGATTTCATGGAATCTCATTCAGTGGAGGTGGGTGGTGTTTGGAGGACACCCAGCCACCCATGACACAGTTTTCTGGCTGCTAAGAAACCCAATATAGAAGCAGAGCTGTCAAAGTCATTAGTAATCACATATTTTGAGTACTGATTCATAAGATGAAACCTCTTGTATTCTATGGCAAAAGGGAATTATTACGTCATATAAAGAGCTCTGGCACAAACCCTACCTAATCCATTGTTCAATATGCCCTCTTTAATTTATAAGATAATATTGAATTTGTCTACTTGTGACCATATTCTTGTACCATATGTTAATTGAGATTGAGTTCTCATGCGCAGAATTTGATTTAAAGTGGCATGATAAAGCAACCAACCAAATTCATGTGGCTTTAATTTCAGGTGTAATTCAAAGCAATTTTAACTTGAGGTTCATATTTGCTGACTATCTTGTTTAGAAGAAAACCAGAAGTGTTGTAAACTCTGTTTGATAAGTGCCTAGTGTTTATTTATTTGGTCCAGGTGGAAAGATAAAATTGCAAACATACTAAGAATATTCTTGGGAACATATAATTTCACTAGACATAGTATTGACTTGGCCTGTGTGTTCATAAAGGGTTATAGGTTAGCATAGGCCACATGTTTTATGTTTAAAAAATTCCTGGTTCAACTCTTGTCAGCATGAAGACTTCAAAAAAAAAAAAATCATGGTAAGGAAATATCCAGCCCTGTCAAATGTGTAGAGTGTTGCATGTTTGTGTGGTGTTCCATAGCATTTGGTATACAAAAGATAAGCCACAGAGATTCAATTTCCTCTTATTTCTCTCCTGCCAAAGATTGGACAAGACCAGACTAGGGAGATAGGGGGAGCTATAAATAAACTGTATTAATGAAATGGTTTGCAATCTTGACTGTAGCAAGCTACAAGACGTTGTGTTCTGCTTCTTGATGACTTACATAGAGATTTAGCTAGAGTTATCTAGAGTTGAGTGCCAGTTCTCATGACACAACTGTGCATTACGTCATCCAAAAATAAATGAACTTTGTCATTTCCCATGAATGGGAATGTTTTAAACTCCAGTTACTAAAACGCCTACCAGATAGAATTTTAATCATCTGGTCTATGTAGTATGTGCACTAGTGACAGGAATTACCTGCATACTATCCAAGAACAAAGTGTTATTTTGTTAGAAGTGTGTAATAACACCATAGCAACCCCTCTTAAAATGGCAGCGACTAAACAGTGCTGTGCTGTGTCCTAATGACAATTCTGTTTCTGTTATACTAAATGTTGCCAGACAGCTCATGGAGCATTGTGTTCATCTAAATGACTCAAACTTGCACTTTCCCTATTCATGATGTTGTGGGTTGTTGTTTTTTTAAATCACATTTCATACAATCATGGAATTACAGAGCTAGAAGGGACCCCAAGAGTAATTAAATACAGTCCATCCAGTGAGAAATCAAAAGCAAAAGTACCCCTGACAGATGACCATTCAACCTTTCTTTCTAAATCTCCAAATAAAAGTTCATAATTTCTTAAGGCACTCCACTCCACTGCTGAACAGTTCTTACTCTCAAAAAAATCTTTCTAAGATGTAGTGAAATCTTTTTTCTTGTAATGTGAATTTATTACTTCAGATACTACCACCTGGCGCTTCACAGAAAAGTTGGCTCTGTCACCCATGTTCTTCAAATATTTGAAGGTGACTATCATATCACCACAGGCTGCCACCCTCTTTTTGTTCCTGTTTAGATGATATGGATGATTCGTCCACTTCCTTTCTGATGGACCCTCACTTGTTCCCTAAGAAATATCATAGATTAAAGACGTAGACTCTGAAATCACATCTACAAGTTCATTTAGCATCTTTGGGTGATGTTAATTTCCCTCTGGAGTTATTGACCTCAGTAAAGATTAATTAGGGTAGAATATGGAGAGAGAGAATGGTTTCTTTTAGGCAAAAGTCTCAAACAAGCATGCATTTTATTACTTTTTATTTCCAATTGGTCTGCAGAACAGATCGTATAGAAATCCAGACTAGATTCAGATGAAGGAGGAGTGAAAACTGGTGGAAGAAACATCAATAATTTAAAATATGCAAGTGGCATCATCTTATTGGCAGAGAGCAACAATGACTTGAAATAACTTTACTTTTAGTGAAGTGAAAGAAGAAAAGAATATGCAAAAGCAGAATTACTGTTGACATTTAAGAAGACAAAAATCACAACTACCCTGTTTCCCCGAAAATAGGACTTCCTCGTAAAGTAAGGCACCCCCCTATTTTTCCCCACCTTGGAAATATAATGGGTCCCCCCTGAAAATAAGGCATTCACCTAAATCTTGCCCTGGCAATACACTGTATCAGCAATAAATGTGTACTGTATTCTTTGTCATGGAAAAATAAGACATCCCCTGAAAATAAGACCTCGTGCATATTTTGGAGTTTTAAAAAATATAAGACAGTGTCTTATTTTCGGGGAAACACGGTAGAGAAGAAATACACAACTCTAATGGTGATGATAAAGAAACTGAAATAGTGAAAGATTTGTGTACATGTTGATCCAAGTGTAAAATGCAGCCAGTCTGTGGTGGTTTATTGGTTAAGACTCTGAACTTGATGACTGGAAGGTCGGCAGGTCAGCAGTTTGAGTCTCGAGTGCTGCATGATGGAGTGAGCTCTCGTCTCTGTTCCAGCTCCTGCCAACCTAGCAGTTAAAAAGCAAGAAATTGCAAGTAGATAAATAGGTACCAATTTGGTGGGAAGGTAAACAGCATTCCATGTACTCCAGTGTTTAATCATGCCTGTCATATGTCCATGGAAACGTCTGCAGATGCAGGCAGCGCTGGCTCTTTGGTTGCAAACAGAGATGAGCACCAAACCCTAGAGTCTGATACAACTCTTTTTGAGCAAGGATGACTTTTACCTTTACCGAAAACTGCACCAAGAAATCTGAGACTTGGGAAGGTCACAATAAAGGAACTAGAAAAGATCATTGAATGTAAGGATGTGTCACTGGAGACCAAGACCAAGATCATCCATACTGATCTATTTCTGATCATGATGTGAAAGTTGGATAGTAAAGACAGCTGACATGAGAAAGAAAGAAAAATTCATTTCAGTGCTGCTGCTGTAGGAGAGCGTTGACTGCCAGACAGACAAACAAGTGGTTTCTAGCACAATTCAAACCTGAATTATCTTTGAAGGCAAACATGATGAAAATGATGCTGCTTTATTTTAGGCATATCATGAGAAGGCATACTTCTCTGGAAAAGACAATTTCTAGTTTAAAAACCAATTAGTTAAGTTTTTTCAAAACTAATTTTCTCATCTTTGGATTTCATCTTCATTTAAGCAATCCCTTCTAGACTGAAGATTGGGACTCTTAACTTGATAGGCTGAGAAAATTGCTTTAAACGACATTTTTTTTCCTTCAAGGGCACAAGAATCAGACAATTGACAAACTACAGTTGTGACAGTTTTGACTCCTTTATTGATCTGTATCATTTGTTCTTTCTGTGTCTGACTCTCCCTACCCTGCTCCTCTAGCCAAAAGTTTATCTCAAGCAGAGATGACATGGTTAAAAACATACTATAGAAAACATCATACTATAAAATCAGAAGAATAGATGGCATCTGTATCCTGATGCTTTCTTTTGCACAAGGAAGTGAAGAGAGACAGACAATGAGTCTCCAGTGGTATAAAGGACGGGCCCACGGTATGTGACCATGTTTCCTGAATGATGGACTGTCATCCTTTACATGGAATTTCGGTGTGCTGCTGACTTTTACTTGACCTTTTGTATTGTATTACTGCATAGCATATGGCAGCGGCTCCGCAGAATCTTTTATTATCCTAAAGGAAGTGGATTGCAAAAGAACCTGTTTTGTGTTATTTCGTATTCTGTCTTAAGTACAGTGATTACAGAAAGAAGTCTCTTAGTCTCACTTGTGACCTGCAATGTAAACACAGGTCTCTTGAATATTTATAATTGGCTTTAGTATAATTGCTAGCAGTACTGATGTACCATTTCAAATCCATAACCACCATGCTTTCATTTCATTAGGCCAACACTAAGATATGGGATCTGCTCTTAGTCACAATCTTCAAATGAAATAGAGGTCATGCTAGTGTAAGCTGTCCCACTATCTGGATGGAGAGCAGAGCCATAACTAGCCAATTTGGCAAGTGGGCTTGGGGTCACATGAGGCTGGCACATGCAGAGAGAAGGCAGAGGAATGGGAAGAACTCTCGAAGTCTAAACATGTTACAGCCGTATAAGTTCTTCATGGTCTATGTTTCTTTCTGTCCAAGACAGAACAGCTGGGAATGGTACACATACTGCCATATTCCCTGAAGCAAATACCAATCAGTGGCTTTCTGTCCTTTTAGCAGTACATTGTTGTGCTCTCTACATTTTGGCACCTCATATCACTGGCCCAGTTGTCCAACCCCAGTCTCAACTCCAACCTATACCCCTACAGCTCTACAAGAACACCGAGAGGGAAGAGGAAAAGAAGGAAGATCCAGTCAGGACTTTCTCTCATCAGAACTCCTCCTATCTACCCTCCACAGCAGAGCTGCTTTTCAGCTGGTGACTTCAATAACTCCTGACTAAAAGGGTTTTCCACACCACAGCATTGAGCAGACATGGTGGTGATTGCTACAATAATAATGGCCAAGCTTGCTCTCAAGGGCCCTCAGAATAAAGACAATCTCAATGTAAATGGCCAGCTGAGAAGGAGTCACACTGTAAAGGTAAAGATCTCCTTCACTTGAAAGCTAGTTGTGTCCAACTCTAGGGGGCAATGCTCATGTTTGATTACAGCCAAAGAGCCAGTGTTGTCTGCATCTGCAGATGTTTCCGTGGTCATGTGGCAGGCATGACTAGACACCAGAGCGCATGGAACACTGTTACCTTTCCCATCAAAGTGGTACCTATTTATCTACTTGCAATTTCTTGCTTTCAAACCGCTAGGTTGGGAGGAGCAGGGACAGATGAAGGGCACTCACTCTATCACACAGCACTCAGATCTCAAACTGCTGACCTTCTGACCTTCCAATTGTCAAATTCAGCAGACAAATGGTGATTTGAGGGAAAGGAGTGATACCTTGGGTAGTGGTTGGCTCAGACAGCAGTGATTGTTCAGGCAGGAATGAGTGGCTGAGAGTGAGGGCTCTGCTGCTCTTCTACCTGTGACAGCTGCTTCACCCTCCTTAATAGTTGGGTTAGCCCTGAAAAGGGGAAGCGTTGGCAGAGATTCAAATTAGACTCCACTAGGTGCTGTGTTATCTTCTGGTTTCTTCTAGGACTCTTCCTAAGGCTTGTGGGATGAAAAGGCAAACCCTAGTTGGCTCTTCCCATTTCTGAGAATAAAACTTTGGGTGTAGACCACAGTTTTCTTTACTAAATAAGAAATTACATCTCTCTTTAATTGGATATCAATGGATTTTAATTGAGAAGGTTATTTTAGCTCTCCTGGGAGTTGAATATATGTTCTAACAAAAATTCAGGAAGCATTTGGGAATACATTCACATGGATTAAATGCCACTGAATGCAAATCTGCAGTATTTTTTATTATTAAAATCTCCCACATCTACTTTTTAAAAAGGATTTTAAAATATTGCTCTGATATCACTGTAAGATGACAGCATAGTTTAGTTGGGAGTTGGATTCTGTAATTGCTATTACATAATTATTATGATGACTTTATCTCTTGTGACTGTAGTGGTGGTTGGTGTCCATTTTGGTTGTTGTGGGAGGAGATACTATAACCTATATTACACAGTTGGGAAAACAGGGACTTTAGTGGGTATTCATATACACAGGAATATATAGACATTCACAGGGAAAGAGTAAGAGGGAGAAGCATTCTCAAATGCATTTGTAAGCAAAAAAGAGTGGGCTGACTGTGAGGATAGTTTGGAGCCTTAGCTACTCTAATGCAGGGATTCTCAACCTGTGGCCTGTGAGCTGGATGTGGCTCATGGCACCATTTCATATGCCCCCCCACTGCCTACACCACACCAGGAAGTGCCATGTGGTGAAGAAAGGGCAAAATGACTGTCTGGCCCCCGAAGCCGCCTGAGGGAGCATGATCTGGCCCCCAGCTTTAAAAGGTTGAGAACACCTGTTCTAATGGAACAGACTTTGCCATGTGCCCTTGAAAATTTGCACTCTTTGAGTACTCGGAACACATGGAACCTGCTTCCACATGAGCTTATGAAACTTAGAGATATAAGTACTGTATCTCCATAAGAATTACATCCAGCAATTACACCCAACATGAAGTCTGAAATTAGCAGATCAACAATGTTCCAGCCTTTTATATCTAGTTTATCTTGGATTGCTTTGCTAGGATTTTGATCTTCCTTATTGATGGGACTGCTTCTGCTGTGATATTTTCAACTTGCTGATCTGGTTAGACTTTTGACCTTTAGCATAAAATTCGATTTTCATTGATTAAGGGATAAAGAAGATAAGAAAAGTTTTGCTGAGCAAGTTAGTGATAAGTTAGTGATACTTTCTTCGTTATTTGTTATTGTCAAATGCCCTCAATTGGCACCAAAACCTGACTTTATTTCACTGCTAGGTTAAACTTGGTTCTTTACCCAAGCATCCAATGTTTATTGGTCAAGGCTTGGATTTTTATGTGTTGGATTGCAGATTCTGTTCTAATCTGAATTGTTTTATAACGTTTTAAGTTAAGACATAGTGCCCCACCTTGAGGTTTTCAGATCTAAGGAAAGTTCCAAAAGTGTTCACACATTTTAAGATATATTATCTATATCTTTCCCCACAAAGTTGAATTGATTTATGGTAGCAATCTGTAGCATGACATTCATTCAAAAGAATGAATGCTAGCATCACTAAGCAACAGGCAGGACCATCAAAGAAAATGGTGTAAAGCAACAGGCAGAGCAGTCAAAGAAAATGGTGTAAAGCAACAGGCAGGGCAGTCAAAGAAAATGGTGTAAAGCAACAGGCAGGGCAGTCAAAGAAAATGGTGGAAGCACGGTTGTCATTTGAGGAGTGCAAAACTATTTTGAAGTAATATTTGAAGTTCGAGAATGTCCTGCAATTACAACAACATTGGAGGCATGAATATGTAACAGAACCTCCAACACATCTAACAATTGCGCATATTCACGATACATTTGAGACAAATGGTACTCTGAGTGATGTGCACAAGGGTAGATTCAGGAGGCCTTGCACAGCAACAAGTCCTGGTTATTCTGCTATGGTTTTGGAACAGTTTATACACTCACCAAAGAAATCTACCAAAAAATGTGCACGTGGTCTTTGGAAGAGCAACAGCTCATAAAATGCAGTTACTGTATAGTTTATTTTTTCCAGTATCAAAACTACTTCTCATTGTTTCCTTCTAAAATGTTTTCCCACCCATGGAAAAATTAAAACAGAGCTGTAATCTTTGATCTGTATAATTGTTAGTTAATCAGTTTAGTTCAAGGGATAAAGACATGCTCTTTTCCACCCTTGAGTCATAAAGTGCACTTTTGATTACTTATTTCCCAGCTCCCCCACCTTCCTAAGGAAAAATGGCAAGTGTTCTTTGGTGATATGTACTGTATATTAATATATTGCTAAAAGATTTATTATTCCATGCTGGATAACAGACCATTTTTAACAGTGTTTGTAAAATATTAAACAAAATGACAGAATTAACGAGTCATCATATGAAGCAGACTCCAAGATCATCCCCCAATGGGTGACCCAATTCTTTAACTGAATTTCAAGAAAGTTGCATTTGGGTAGCTTGCAGTCTAATTTAAGTTCTCTGTCAGTTTGTTGGTCTGTCTCTGTCTCTCTCAGTAAAAATGTCCAGAGGGTATAGCTTTATCTTTTTCTTGATATAGCTATATCTTTTTCTTGAGAGGAAAGAAAACTTGGTTGGCAATAATTTGATTGAATGGGAAAATGGTTAGAAGGAAATGGATCAAGGAAAACTTCCACCATATCAGCCCAATTAAGAACCACTCCCCCACCCCTGACCCTCCCAGGACTGTAACTAGGATGAAGCAATTACTAGAGTTTTGCTCTAGAGCACCAAAATCTAGAGCAACATGACTCAACATCTCTGTGGTAACAGCAAACAAAGTAGAAAATTTATAACTTCTCCAATGCAAAACATTGGGGCCAGAAGCGTAGCGTGCCTTGGCGGGGCCCCGTATAAAAATTTGTTTGGGGGCCCTTAGGAAGGGTAAAGATTTCTCACAAAAGAAAAAAAATGCATAAAATTACTTAAACGGGGAAATCCCGCAGCCTGCGATAACCGATGTAGGGTGTTGCCAACTTTTGAACACACGCTTTACAAAGCTGGCTTGAGACTAAATATCAAGAAAACCAAGATCATGGCAACAGGCCCTATCAGTCCCTGGAAAATAGATGGGGAAGAAGTAGAGGCAGTTACAGATTTTACTTTCCTAGGATCCAAGATCACTGCAGATGGGGATTGCAGCCATGAAATAAAAAGGCGACTGATTCTCGGGAGGCAAGCGATGAGAAACCTGGGGAACATAGTGAAAAGTAGAGACATTAAATTGCAAACAAAGATTCGCATAGTCAGGGCAATGGTATTCCCTGTGGCAATGTATGGTTGTGAGAGCTGGACCATTAGGAAAGCGGAGCGCAGAAAAATAGACGCCTTTGAGATG
Organism: Furcifer pardalis; assembly: GCA_030440675.1. Classification (NCBI taxonomy): domain Eukaryota; kingdom Metazoa; phylum Chordata; class Lepidosauria; order Squamata; family Chamaeleonidae; genus Furcifer; species Furcifer pardalis. Next base: position 91,616,865 of record CP126890.1, on the reverse strand, counting down.
TGGTGTTGGAGGAGAGTTTTGAGAGTACCCTGGACAGCGAGGAGAACAAGTGGGTCAATCTTAGAAGAAATCAAGCCTGACTGCTCCTTAGAAGGTCAAATAATAAAGATGAAGCTAAAGTACTTTGGACATCAAATGAGAAGAGAGGATTCACTTGAGAAAGCCTTGATGCTTGGAAGGGTAGAGGGCAAAAGAAGAAGGGGACGGCCCAAGATGGGATTGCTAGATGGTATTGTGGAGATAATGGGCACAGAGCTGAGTGAGTTGAGGGGGATGGTGGAGGACAGGAATGCCTGGAGGACAGTGGTCCATGGGGTCATCGCAGAGGGTCAGAATCGACTGTGCGACTGAACAACAACAACATTTGTTTTGCTTACGCACCCCGTGGCCCTCCTCCCACCTTTGGTCCAACTTTCCTCCCCTTTGCGTTATCTCTTTGCTTCCCGTTAGAAAACCTGTCCAGGGCGGGCAGGCAGGCGCTGAAGAGCAGCGCCACCCTTTTGCGGGTAACGGGCAGGAGGAATTGGGGGTTGGGGGGCACCAAAGGAGACCGTCCCTTCTCAGGCCTTCCCACAATGACGTTGGCTTCGGCAGAAACAGGAGAGGTGGGAACCGCTGCAACCCGCGCTGCTGGCTGCTGCCCGTGGCCTTTGCCACCATTGGCAGGGCGGGTCCACGGCCAGGGAAGCGGGAGAGACCGTCAAAGCCCTCCCAGCCTCTTCCCGGGCCAGAGTGCCCTCCGCTGCTGTTGCTGCGGTCCCGCCGGAGGCGTCGCCAGCGCTCGGCGGCCTCTCCCCGTGCCGCCCCCTCCCCAGTGAAGGTCCCAGAGCGTCCGGCGGTCCGAGTGTCCCTGGTTCATCAGGGGCCGCGCGCGCACCCCCGCTCTCTCGCGTGAGTGGAGGCGACAGAAGCAGCGGAGAAAGGAGAGCCCTGCCCTCCCTTCTTTGTCCTGGGCAGGTGGGAGGGGGCAGCCCAAGGCCTCCCAGAAAGGCACCCGCCCCCAGCCTGCTTCCGGCGCCCTCTCCCAAGGCTCCCTGGCCGTCGCCTCCCTCCCGCTCTGCATTTGTTTTGCTTACGCACGTTGGGGGCCCCCGTGGCCCGGGGCCCCCGTATAATTGATACGGCTGATACGGCGGTAGCTACGCCCCTGATTGGGGCAATCACCAGGGTTGCAAAATTAATCGGAAAAAATGTTAAAATATGTTTTCTACAATTAGCAATAATAATCAAGGCATATAGAACATACATATCTAAATTCATCAATACATAATCCATGTACTGAGGCATGCTTGATTATCTTGTTACTTGTGAGCCAGACTTCTGGCTGGTTAACAACAGAGAAAAACAGGAGAACAGCATGACATTTTCATATCACTGTACTTTGTACTTTCAGTTTTGCAGAAAGAAAGCTAATACAGCAGGTGAACTTATACACTCCAAAGTTCAAATAGAAAAATATTTCAGAATAAGAAACTTAATATTTTCTATACATAAATAATAAAAAAAGCATTTAGTTTGTGTTAAGTAAAACAAAAGGCATTAACAAGGCAAAACGCAAGAGAAACAAATGGGGAACAAGTCAATGAATTAACAGGCACTGCTGTTGAAACCATATCTGTATTGTTTACAAATACATGCCTTCCTTGGCTGCATGTCCAAACTATCTGATGACCTCATTCTTCAAGTACTGGCCTAAGCCAGAGTTGTTTTGAGCTATGAGAAAGCTGTTTTATACCTTTGGGAGAGTGATGTATCACACCCCCTCCCATCTCTAAATTCTGGCTTTCATGCCATGGGTCACTTACTCTATAAACCAGCTTTTTGCTATATTAAAACAGAAGCAGGAAATACCCCTCCCTCCTCTAAGGCTTTATTTGGTTTTTCTTTCATTTTAACCATTGTTTTTTTCTTTGATGCCCCCTGAAGCCCAATGCATCACTTTTTAAGAGTGAATGCTCTCAGGCCACATTTTATTAAAATGTATACTCTGTCAAAAAGAATTAAAATGTGTCTGATATAACTATCGCATTCTGGATATCCCAATTCAAGAAGCGCAGCTACAAGATGGATCGTGTCTGGAACAGGAAAGAAAAAGATGGTTAAGGAAGAATGATTGAGCAAATTGGGCACATTTAGCTTGGATATGACAAGAATGAAAGAATATATGAGAGGCATCCAGCAGGCAGAACCTAAACTGATGAATTTAAGCTACAAAAATCAGGTGCCATTTGATTAAACATTATGAAGAACATCCAACCAAACAGAACTTTTGGACAATGAAATGGACTGCCATGGGAAATGGTAGGTTCTCATTTACTCTGATTCTTAAACAGAGGTTGGAATGCTATCTACCAAGAATGGTTTAGCTATGGATTTCCTGCTTTGGTTACATTTGCTACTTGGTGACTTTCAGCTTTGTTCCCAGTTGTACAATTCTATGATGTAAAGCTTAGGCAACCAGTAAGACAAGGGTGCCCAAACTATGGACCGCAGGCCAAATCCAGTCCATGGTGCCAATTAATCTGGCCCATGCTGCCCTCACTGCTCCTGGAAGCAGAAGTAAAATGTGTGTGCACATGCGCAGAATGCACCTGCACATGCACAGAATGCTGCCATAAATGACCTGTGGCTACAGCATGTGCAGGCGCATTCTGCACATGTGCATGCACTTTTTACTTCTGCTTCCGGGAGCAACGAGGGCGGCACAGGCCAGATTAATTGGTGCTGTGGACTGGATCCATCATTTACAGCAGCATTCTGCCTATGCACAGGTGCGTTTTGCACACTCGCATGCACATTTTACTTCCATTTCTGGTTGAGAGGAACCACATGACTGGCATGCTTGACCACGTGAATGGCCCATGGCCAAAAAAGTTTCGGCACCTCTTGAAACTTCTTATCATCCAGAGGGAAAAAAGAGCATGGCAATGTTTTAAATGTAAAGTTTATCTGACACAAAATAAATGCAGCAAGCTTGATTTTTACCTGTTTATCAGTTTGCCATTAATTAAGCAGTTTTCTTTTACAATGTACATTACATTTAAGAATAGATTTAAACAGCAAGGATGGAAGTTAAACATTTCCCAGACAGATTAACTTCATGCCTGCATTCTAATCTGTGTTCCTTAATCTTAAACTTCTTTTCAAAATCTTCTTTTCTTGGAAGTCTATTAAATAATGAATAAGTGATTGTTTCATTATAAGAAGTAACACATATGGGGAAAATTTACTACTGGATTGGCATTATTCTATTAATTGAAAAGTGCTCAGTAGCTGAATTTATCAAGTGTTTTTGGCTTCACTGGGTCTCAACAGAGCAAGCATACCCAGATTATTATTATGTTATTAAAAAGAGGAGAAACATCAAAATAAGGAATGTCAAAATACTTCTTTTCTTACTCATAGAATTGTTACAAGTGACCTTAGACTTAGCTGCGACACCTCTCTGCCAATTCAGGATCTCAGGGAAATAGATATTTGGGAATGGGGATCTATGCATTCATCTCACCTGGAATAAAGTGGATATATTTTTGGTCTTGCATCACATTTCTAAACTGTTCCCATTATCAAGGTTAGATTAGTGATTATTTTCTTTTTGTTTTAATAAGAATTGCCAAAAAAAATTCACCTTCAAGATTGAAAGAACCTGGGGCTAAAATTATTTGGATGCAAGAGAAGCATCCAACCAGATTCAGAGCTTTGAATACGCTTTAAAGCCTGTGGTGTAAAAACTTGGATCTCCACACAATAGGCATGTGTACAAGATACTAGGAATAAATTCACCTATTTAATTTGACCAATGCAAGTGGAGGAATTTTTTGTTTCAGTTAGTTTTTTTTGGAGAATTTATTAAGATTCACAAATTATATCACATTCAGAGTGGAAAAACCTTAAGGCTTAAAAATTTAAATTTAAATGTGGAATAAATTAAAATCAACATATTCCTCCATCCTTAATCTTGACACTATGTGAACATGGTCCATAAATCAACCAAACCTCGAGAGCCACTAAAATCCAGACTAAATTATGAGACAGCAAGATTTACTCTCTGGGTCTCTGGGAGAGTTTTTACATTCGCAAAATCAATTTTTGTGTGCAAACTGTGTGTGAAGAGAAACTTTAGGAGGTTTTGTATTTGTATCTGCATTTGTATGCTGCTCTATTTGCTGAAGGTTTACAGCCTGTTGCTTCCACCTGTACTCCTGTTCCCAGAGTTCTAGATAACAAGTTCTTCAGTCAACTGGATGGGAGCTGAAGAGTTGGAGGAAACCCAACAGGGCAGGAGACTTTCTGATAGGAGAGAAATATTGGAGGAACAAGCCAAGGAGGGGATTGAAGGAGAGAAACCTTCTGAAAAGCAAGGGAAAGAGGGTGAATCCAACAAATTGAGAAGATAAAAGGGGCCTTAGAGGAGACAGTGATAGAAGTCTGGAAGGAGACCGTGAAGAACCCCGAGGTAGAAATCCCAAAAGGAGAAGCAGACCTGTGGGTGGGAACAAGTGGGCCAGCTCCAGAGGAGGAAACCCACAGTTGGATGTATTTGTTCAAGTACAACCCTTGGACAGGAGATCTGGCCCTCCTGGAAGTTTCCCTAGCTGAGGCTCAATATCAGGCTAGAGAATGTAAACCCATGAAACCCTTGTTTTTGGGTGAACACTGTTGGAAGGACAGGATTTATATTTCCGTGGGAAATCCAGAGGGCGGTCTTTTTTCATTCCCCCTTTTGTTTGTTGTCCCCCCTCCTTACACAAGGGGAGAGTCCATCAGTTCTGAACTTCATGACTCTCCTAATCTCCAACACTTGGAGGTGGCCTTTCTTCAGAAGTCAAGGGGGTAAAATACTTTATGGTTTTTTTGCCAGGGTTATGGTGGTGTGGTAAATTGATTTGCACTACATAAGTGACACCTTTCTTAAATTCGTTGAAACAATGTCAAAAAGAATAAAAATTGTAACATGGAACGTGAAGGGCACTGGCTCTCAAATAAAGACAAGGAGGGTGGAAAATGCATTGAAAAAAGAAAAGCCAGACATTATATTCCTTCAAGGAACACATCAAAAAGGAGAAGTAGAATTGCATGTACTGTATTATGGGATGCAATGAAGGCAACCTTTAGAGGGGATTGTATAAAGGAGATTTAAAGCTGAATTTGGACAAAGACTTAATGATGAAAATAAATGACACATATAAAAACATGATGGAGGAAAGGATTTTAGATGAAAAAATAGAAGCAGTTATAAAAAAATTGAAATGTGAGAAATCACTAGGTGAAGATGGTTATACAGTATCTAGAAGACTTAACAATCATCTTAGAGAACATCTTAGAGATAGCTAGGAAAGATAAAGAAAAGATATGTATCTTGTCTTTGGACATTTATAAGGCTTTCTATTCAGTTCAATGGCAAACAATTGAAGTAATAATAAACAACATGGGATTTGGTAAAAAAAAAATGCAGCATGTCATTGACCAGCTATATAATCATGCTCAAAATCAGATAAAGATAAATGAATCTTATACAAAAATAGTTAAAATTACTGCAGGGACTAGACTGGGGTGTCCGTTGTCCCCTGCCCTCTTTATCTTAGCTATGGAGGTACTGTATTAGCAAATGCTATCAGAAATGATAAAAAGATTAAAGGATTAGGGGGAAAAGATCAGTGTGTATGCAGACTCTTGGTTTTAAAATATCCGAGTAACTCCATAAAAAAAAAGTCCAAGATCACTTGGAAAAATTTGAAAATATATCGGAGTTAAAAATTAACTGGGGAAAAACAGAAATTATTACTTGTAACCACAATAACATGGAAAAGGAAAACATATGTAAATTATATAAATTGCAAACTAAGGAAAGTAAAATTTGAAAAAAATTAAAAAGGAGGTTAAGAGAACTATAGAAAAGTTGAATAAATTAAAGCTACCCTGGTTTGGAAAGGTAAATTTGTGCAAGATGAAAATTATGCCTAAAATAAACTTTTTGTTGGGAAATTTCCCAATAAGGATAAAGGAGAAAGAATTAATGGAGTGGCAGAAATTTTTGGATAATATATTAAACTATTATAAGGCGTTCCAAGTAAAACAAATAGTAAAAAAGTTAATACAGGACAATATAGACTGAAGAAATTGATTGGATAGAATATAGAAGATATAAAGGAGGCTTATTTTTAATAGACTAAGAGAGTAAGGTCAAAATCAAAAACAATTTGAAAGATTTATATTTAATTTAATTGTATTTTAATTTTTCCATTTATATGCCACCCAATAAGGGGAAACCCAACTCAGGTGGCTCACGATCATACTGAGTGTGTGTGTGTGTGTGTGTGTGTGTGTGTGTGTGACTGGCTTTTGAGCAAGGGAGACCTTGAACCACTTTCAGGGACAAAACCTGACAGGACAGGGCAAGGAGGTGGGCATGGCCACCCAATTTTGCTCCCTCCCATGCCCGAAGGCCACCCAATTTAGCCACCCACCTGCCCAGAGGCCACCCAATTTTACTACCCCCCTCCCAGGGGGGTGCAAACCTGTTGCTGCCCACCACTGATTACAATGCTAATCAACAACCTCTCTACCCCAACCACAATTAAGTTCAGGTGCAGCTGTGGTGAAATCCTACAGCCTGGCCAGGGGAGGGGTCCCAGGAGCCAGGTGGTGGAGGTGGTCCTGGCACAGTTTCCATGGCGGCCTCCCACCCCAGCCGCAAGTAGTCCTTGGGTGGCAGCAGTGGCAAAGTCCTGCCATCACAGCAGCCTTTTCAAGCTCTGGGCAGGGGCAGGGTCCCGGGAGCCAAGTGGTGGAGATGGTCCCAGCGTGGTTGCTGTGGTGGCCTGCCTCCCCAGCCGCAGGTCGTCCTTGGGTGGCGGCGGAAGGGGTTAAAAAATAAATTAGTCCCAAGTGATTCTCTGATTTTTGAATTGACGGATATGTTGGATTAGCCTCTAAAATTAACTAAAGAAATGAAATTGAAATTATTACAGGACAAACTATTGTTATTAAATCAATGGATAGTAAAGTGTAAACATCAACAAAAAAGAAATGAGGTGTATATGAAATTAGGTTTGAATTGGTTCCAAAAAATGCAAATGGAAAAGTGGGATAAGAGAATGAGAAAAGATATATAGAGAGACCATTAACTCCACTTGAGGAACTGATATACAAATTAAGAAGGGGATTAGTAACAAGTAAAGGATTAGTTGGTAAAATATACCAGATACTAAACAAAAATGAGGAACTGCAACAAATATTAAGAAAAAATTGGGAGAAGGAATTGGGTATTGTAATTGATGAGAATGCTTGGAAACGGAAATGGAATCAACAATTAATGAAATTATTATCTATCAAGGAAAAGGAGCATAACTGTAAAATCATCTGGAAATGGTATATGACCCCAGTATGTTTATGTCAAATTAGTAATGGCGGGACAAATATGTGTTGGAGATGCGGTAAAGATATTGGAATGTACCTACACATGTGGTGGGGATGTGACTATGCGAACAAATTTTGGAAAATGATAGAAAGGGAACTGGGGAGAATTATGGAAGTTACTGTCATATTAAGCCCAAAACAGTAATATTGGGGGGAGGCTGATGACTTTAAGTTAGATAGTAATAAGAAAGAGTTGATAGTTATATTATTATCTGTGGCAAGACAATTGATGGCTGGTGAATGGAAAAATAAGTTTGTAATAAGTAAAGATAGATGGTATAGAAGTGCCTGGCGATTAAGTGCCTTAATGATAAATTAATAAATGAATTGGAGATAAAAAGAGGACTAATTACAAAAAAATCATTTTGGGAAATTTGGAAGCCCTTTGTTATGCTGATGAATAAAGATAGAGTTAAGCCATGCCATGAAACGTGTAAATTTTGGGGAAAATAAAGAAGAACAGTGTATTGTAGCAAGGTAGAATAAACAAGATTCACTTTGTACAGCACAGAGTAAGGGTTATGGAGTTTAGTGTTGTAATTGTATGTGATTTTTTTTTGTTTATGTGTTTTATATAATAATAAATAAACATAGGGGAGAAAGAACATATTTTCTGTTAAAAGATAACTTTCTAAATGTATGTTACCTTAGAGCAAACATTTCAAGCAGATATTATCTTACAATAGGTATTTTAAAATAGACTCTAATGCATTTTTTTCCTGTGGAAAACTGCATACCAACATTCAAATATATATAATGTTCAGTACCCAAAGGTTGTGGATCAGGTCAGGCAGTTCATTTCAGAATTAACAAAGATCAAATTTCTCATGCATCCCTACCCAGAATGCTTCCTAAAAGGCAATGTGTAGAGTTAATTGTTTTGTGCACTTGAACTAATAATCCAGTTAAGTTAAGCTAATAAAGGTTTTGTGTCTTCTCTTTTTCACTTCAGTTGAAAATAAACAACAAATGTTAGAAAATTTAGATAGGGTTTGAAGATTGTCTTCCTTTCATAATAGGAGTTATTCAGCTTCAATCAACCCTTTGTGTTGACTACATTCCTTATAATGACCATGAGCCAGCAATATTTAGATGGAAATTTTTCTGTACTGCTATTTAATGTGTCAAAGCATTAGAGTGTCAGCTGACGTTATTCATTTCACTTTGATATGAGGAACACTTCACTTCAAAGAGTTTTCAAACAGCCAATTGCTCTTGTTATGTAAAATGGGATTTGGCGCAGGGCTGGTTCCCCACCCCACTCCCCCTTCATCTAGCATAGTGTATAACTGAACAGCAGGAAGATTTGCCAAGCAGGCATCACATGGAAAAGGCTTTACTGCTTCAACAGGCGATTCCATTCTCCTTTGGCTTTCCTATTTAGAGGTTGCTATACCAGCTCCAGAAATATGGTCTACTGCTCAGTAAATTACTAATCAAGCTGAAAATGATTGATATGCTAAATCTCTCCATTAGATCAGGTGCCATCTCACATGTCCTGAGAGCTGTTCTGTAGGCAAGCTGAGCTCAAGTGTCATTCACATTTCCTGCCACCTGAATCATTAATATCCCAGCTGGCCCCAAGGCAGCCTGATGTGTCAGCACAGTAAGGTCTTGTCACGAGGTTTCTTTGCACTGGAAAGTGTTACTGAAAAATCAGAAAACAGAAGCAGCAGCTGTTCAGTCCATGCCATTGTCTACTCATGGCAGAACTGTGTACGGCTGAAACGATTTGGCTTCTAAAAAACAAAAGCCTGCTGTCAGCAACAAGGATGTGAGACAGCAGCTGCCTAACTTTTGCAACAGTTCAGACTGAGAGCAGGTAAGAGTCCTTTCAGATGGCCCAGTGATGTCACTCTGGCAGTCCAGCTCCATTCTGCGCAATCTAACAACCATGTTTCTTCTGGATACAAAATGGGCTGTCACAACAGATAAAAACAAATAATCTGGAAAAGCTGTGGAAATATCCACCCTTCCACCCATGAATTTGCATTACAGGACTGAGCAATCCTAATGATTCAGGATTACTAGTTTGATAGGAAGCTGTTTGGCTTTGTTTTACAATAGACCACTCTTGAATACATCTACTAAGACATGAGTCAAATTCTCTTTTCTGCCTCCTAGATAACAGACTTGCAAACTTATTTTTAGCCTAATTAAGTTCATATTTACTTGGAAGCAATTTACACTCATGCTGTAGTGGATAGAGTGATGGACTTGGACCCTGGAGACCAAAGTTCAGATCCCTGCTTGGCCATCCAACTCACTGCGAGAGTGGAACTGATAAAACCACTCCATAAATATCTCACTTACCTTGAAAGCTTGTTAGCATTGCCATTAGTCAGTTCTAACTGGATGGCACATAACAAGTTACACTCAGCTCAGGAGGGCTTATACAAATAATAATGTACACAGAATTTAACCATAAGATTATAAAGGTACACATATTTATCAGGGACTTGTTTTTGAGGAACTATGCTTAAGACTTGAATGCAGTTCTATAATTTATGTACTCTTTGAAGAAATTGATAATGAAACCAAAATTACCCTAGTTCTAAGTATTGTATACCATATATACTTGAATATAAGCTGACCTGAATATAAGCCAAGGTACCTAATTTTGACCTGAAAACCCAGGAAAATACATTGACCCAAGTATAAACCAAGGGTAGGAAATGCAGCAGCTGCTAGTGAGTTTTAATAATCAAAATACATGAAAATATGATAAAATTAATTAAATTGTTGGCACATCTCAATCCAGCACAGTTTTGGGACTCTCGTGGTCATTGACCCGAGTATAAGCTGAGTCCCCTTTTTGGGGCTAAAAAACTCAGCTTATACTCGAGTATATATGGGACCATTCAAATACCCCGTGACCTAAAATAGACCACTTTTTGACACCTCCCTCTGTGACTTTCCATGACTTCTGGTCGACATCTTCATCCCTGGAAGTAAGGAAGGAGGATACTACTACTTCTTCCTCTTCCTCTCCGGGCAGAGGAATGGTGTTACTTTCTGCCCTTCCCGCATTACTCTTCCCTGAGAAGATCCGGTAAGCAGTCTTTGAAGGCCCTCCTATTTATTTATTTCTCTTTATAGATCCAGCCTCTGTCTTGCGTATTTCTTGCGTTGGGAACTTTTTGATAATTTTGGAGTCACATGACTTCACGCTGAACTCCCCCTCCCCCCGTGACTTTCTGTGACTTTTGGTCGACCCCCTCCCCCCCTAAAATGGTCACGTGGTATTTGAATGAGCCCTATGGTATGTGGTTCAGACTAAGTATTTAACTAGCAAACAATTTGTTTTTAATTCTCACATTATATGAGACTCTATGCTAAGCACCTGAGAATCCTAGGTGTCACAAGCTTATACAGTACCAAAAAAATAAGGAAGTAGAGACATTTTTTGAAAAACTGCACTTCTTTAAATAAAGGATGGGATCGACCAAAAAGCTCAAAGGAGGCAGTAGGCAGTGCAGCCACCTTATATCAAAATAAAGGTTAATCTGTTTAATGAAATATTATTTCATTTTAAATACTGTACCTGTTATTTGACTTGTATTATTGGAGTTTCTTTGCCATTCATGAATTCCTACATAATTTCTTGGAATAAAAATGAAGAGCAGAATAAAGGGCGGTTTTCAACTTGTTTCCAAACCTGGAAATGGTCACTGGTTAGCCCATGTCCAGTAGGGATCAAGTGGCAATGGTTGGGTCATGTAATAGCATGTCCATTTAGCTTGCCCATTTAGGCTTCTTTTTCGGAGGCAATATAATTGTATGGTTCATTATGACCAAGTGTATATGCCCTTCAGGTGTATCTACTCATACAAATGGTATCTGAACATAAACCCTGGTGGGGTTGAAACCCACTGCTGACTTACATGCTCCCACTTGGGGGCTGTAGAGTATATCAGCTGTGATACTGCTCGGAGAACCATCAGTAGGAAATGGGATATTTATTTATTTATTTATTTAGATTTATATCACCGCCCACTGCCATGGCGACTCATTTTGTCCCATTGTACACGCAGCTAACCATTGTTCCTAATGAAAGAAGTAATGGCATGGTTAGTATATATACAAAAGGACTCATGTGAAAGAAATGCTAACCCAATTATGGTAGGCTAAACAAAAGAATAAATGTGGTATAAATGTGGTAAATAACTGCATCATCAAGCGATACACTGGTCAACACAATTTTTCTGGCATAAGGTACTCTAACGATTCTAAGGTAATTTTGAGGTGTTGATTCTGAATCTGGCATCCGTTTTTTTCTAGCACATCAGGTTTCTGAGATCTCAAATATTGCAATATACCTACGAACAGCAAATTTATCATCATATTCATTGAGCTAAACAGACATACGGACCTAATAAAATAACATCAAATATGCAATACTTTATTGAACAAACATATATAATTATGAGCTGAAGCACAAAGTTGAGAGTGAAAGTATATTAACATGTAAGAATTGAAACGTTAAGATATGAAAATATGTACAAAAAGGTAAATTGACAATATCGACCTTATATCACCATGAACAACCTTTTCTTGGACACTCTGCAATGTTCAACGTGTGTAATGTCTCTCATCAAGGACCAACAGTAATCTGCCATCATGTTGGTGTTCCATTGGCCTTGGTAATGTTCTTCCATTACTTTAATGTCTTGATGAAAACGTTCACCATGCTCTTCGCTCACGTCACACAAGTTCTCTGGAAAGTTGGCCAAGTGACTATGTAAATAGTGAATCTTGATGCTCATTCTACATCCAAGTGCTTGGAAACTCAAGAGCAGTTCCTCCACAATCTCTCGATAGTTGTCCTTGTTGCCAAGGAAATTCCAAACAACATCGGTGAATGCATTCCAAGCTCTAGCCTCTGCTGCCGTCATTGTTGGAAGAAAGTGTGGATCTCTAATGAGAGTTCTAATTTGAGGGCCATCAAATATTCCTGCCTTTTTCTTCTCCATGCTGAGACGTGGAAAGGTTGTACATATATAACTGAAGCAGTTTCCAATGTGATTCAGGACTTTGACAATAATAAATAAATACATGACATAAATAAGGTTATCTACATAACATCACATTATAATCACTAATTTTATCACTATAATTCTATAACTGACTCGCACCAACATGCATTCAGGAATGACAATTGGGCTGGCCAGTAGCATAAAAATGTGATGTGATAGAGCAAATCTGAGATCATATTTGTAATCAGCAGCCTGAAATTAGTTTAAAATAACTATGAAAGTTCATGCCAGGATTTTTTTTTGTATAGCTGTGTAATGTATTTATACCACTTGATAGTACCAAATGTGCAAAGAACGTTGAACAAATGCAGAATGTGGACAATCCACTATGGTAGCTTTGGAAATGTAGAGCACAATAGTTCTGTTAAGGTTAATAGCAAGATACAGTACTGACCTTTATCATATATAGTAGGTTAGCCTGAAAGGAAATAATTTTGATAGCTCATTCATAAAATGCATTGTTATAATCAATTGCCTGGAAAACATTACAGGCTATAGCAATATTCACCTAGTGCAGTGAAGTCACACTATGTGGACACAGGACAGGAACAAAGGAAGGAAATATCAGTTCTTAACTCTCTTTTAAGGACCTCATTGCCCCTTGTTTGAGATGGCAAATTGAAAATGAAAGCTGACTGTACTTTCAAGCCTGAAAGGTTTTCTATTAAAGCAATTTAGTTTTCTTCCTTCTTATCTTTCACTTGCAAAAAAAAAAGTTTTGGCTTCTGGAGAGGATTTAGTTTTAGCTTCAGTATTTAATGTAAAGAACTACTGTACCACCATATTTCCAAATACTGCCCAGAATCCTGTTATTTATATACAGTCAAACGTCGCATAAAGAGCGCCTCGCTTAAAGAGTAACTCACTTAAAGAACAGAATTTTCTCTGAATGTTTGCTTCGCTTAAATAAAGCCAACCAAAAACTTAAAAAATGGAGTTCCCAATCCCCCCCACAATTGGTCACTTACAATGGTGTTTCGCTTAAAGAGCAAACTCGCTTAAAGAACAATCCTGTGGAACGCATTATGCTCTTTAAGCATAAATGTATGTTGGTGTAAATCAGTATTTCCCAACCTTTGGTTTTTGGACTTCAGATCTCAGAAGCCCAAATCAATTCACCAAAGCGTTGATCAGCCAATGTACTGATTTAGGGTTCTGAAAATTGAAGTTCCCCTGTAGTGTTGGCCCCACATTGGGGACACTGGTGTAAACCAAAACAACATAAATCTCAGTGGCAAATTGCCATTTCTTATGGAGTTCCTGCTGGTATTTCTTACTGTGTGCACCAACTGACACAACAAATGTGCAATAATGAATACAAATGTTGACTCCTTAACTAGAAGTTGGTAAAGCAAAGGTATTCTGTTGCTTCTTTGCTTTATTTATTAATATGTTGGTTTTAAAATAATGTATATTTTTCTTATCCTAAGTTGCTCAGTAAAGGAGAACCTTCTTTTCACAATATTGATGTCTATGTTTTCTTAAGTATTTTTTAAAGGAATTTTCCCCTCCCCCCCCAAAGACCTTGGGCTTAGAGAGAAAAGTTGTAGTTGAACCTATACCCCCTCTCAAAGTAAGGCCATTCAGATCACAGACCAATCTTGCATTGAACAATAGGCCAACTAATGCATCCATCTTCCGTCTTAACTTCCATCCCAAGTAAATATTATACCATAGTTTTAGTAGCTACTAGGGAATCTATATAGGGTATCATTGGGCCAAAAGGCAAAATGAGCAGAGGAGGAACTCTGATTCCCAATGGTCATGGAGGTGGAAGAGGCCATGCCAGATGGACTGGCTGTGAAGGTGCACCTTGTCCATATCCTCAAGGCTGCGGTGGTCCATTGCAGTCCTGGTGTTAAATCCTGCATGTTGCGCTTCATATGTGTTGCAGGAGATGGCTCTGAGATCATAGTGTGTAGGTCACTTCATAGCAAGATGGGATCCACTTTAAACAAATTCATGCCAGTGACATTTTTCCTGCATTCTCGGATACAAGTTGCAGTCGACGATGGTGTGGAACTGCTGAAATGAAAGACAGCTCTGATAGCTTGAACATCTAGAAATAGTAGATATGCAGCAGCCCTGGCCACTGTTCATAATCTCCACTGGTCTAGTCCTTTTGTTTCATATTTGGAAGAAAACATTTTTTTCCTGTTTAGTGGGCTTTCCCCTAAATAAAGAGAATTATTTACTTTTCAGAGTACTAAAATAGAGCTCACCTCTTGTGTTTATTTGGGATGGAAGTTAAAGTAAAAGTCTATCGTTTAAATTTTTAACTTTAGGAAGGATATCATCAAACATACCTCTTTGTTTTAAACCATTGGGAAAAAAGACAGAGATTGAGAATTGTTGTTTTTTGTATATTGTTAGTTAAAGGTCGTCCTTGCTTGAAAGCCAGTCACATCTGACTCTAGAGTTCAGGGCTCATCAATGTTTATAGCCAAAGAGCCAGCGCTCTCTGCATGTGCAAATGTTTCCATGGACATGTGGCAGGCACGGCTAGACACTGGCGTGCACGGAACACTTTTTACCTTCCCACCAAAGTGGTACCTATTTCTCTACTTGCAATTTCTTGCTTTTGAACTGCTAGGTTGGTAGGAGCTGGGAAAGAGATGGGAGCTCACTCCATCAGGCACCACTTGGTCCTCGAACTGCTGACCTGCCAACCTTCCAGTCATCAAGTTCTGTGTCTTAACTACTAAGCCATTGCAGTCCCTATTGTTATAGGTACGGTAGGTGAAGATAATAGATACAGATACAGCCCTTTGTCTAGCACTTGCTTTCCCACTAATTTTCTGTTATTTTCCATTCTACCCCCATGTATCTACCTGGCAGCATAAAGATAAAATGAATGAATTTTGTAACTATAATTCTCTGTATATTTTAGGAATGTTGTCTAGGTATAGTAGGACCATTTCTAGTTCATTCTGTTTTCTTTCTACTCTGTGCTTGTCTTTTTTTTAAATAAGGAGTATACCAAAGACACCAAGCATACTGAAAGATTCCGCTAAATTTATCATCCAGTGGATTAAGTGTTGTTTTACTGCCTTTAATTCATGTTGTTCATTTACCCATTGATGAGTAAGATAAATAAAAAAGGAATCCATAAATTGCAGTTACATAATTCAAGAATAATGGCCTTTAGCCAGTATGATCTATGATTCATTTGAGGAAGTTGTGCAGCTTCTCTGCATTGACAAGAAATTAGGTATGCTTAAATGCCTTAATTTATAAAGTTTTCATTATCATACTTTAGGGTGCTTTTCAGATTATAAAGCTAAAATGTTAGCTTTAGCATTGCAAAAGGGAACCATGACAACCAATTAATAGAGCAGGCCTGCATATGCTTATTGAAATGTAAGGTTTATAGTTCTACCAGGCTAACTTCCAAGTAGGTCAGGATGAGATTGCTGTCTCAGTTAAATAAATGTTGTTGTCTTAACTCAGGGGTGCCGAAACCTTTTGGGCCGTGGGCCGATCATGTGGTTCAGAAAGCTGGTCACTAAGGCCCAGGGGCCAGATGTGGCCCCTGATGCCAATTCATCTGGCCCACGAAGCACTCATCGCTCCTAGAAGCGGAAGTAAAACGCGCCCGTACGGCCCTTAGTTTGGGCACCACTGTTCTATACATACAACTGTAAAGATCCCAGAAGTAGTGAGCAGCCCATTGAAAATGAGAAATTGTGCCAAGTAAACAATGTAAGTCAAATGTTTCAGAAATAAGAGAAAATAATAACAGAGAATGGTTTCTTCTGGAATAAATTGTAGCAAATGCAATGAGAAAAATCCAAGCATTTCTGTTGTATTTCTCAAAACACACTTTGTCATGCTTTTGATCTCCTTGTCCTGTCTGCCTCATGCATATGATGCATGAATTACTCAATGTGAAATGGACCCCTGCAAATATTTATTTACTTGCAATTTCTTGCTTTTGAACTGCTAGGTTGGCAGGAGCTGGGACAGAGACGGGTGCTCACACTGTCGTGCAGTACTCGGGTCTTGAACTTCTGACTTGCCAGCCTTCCAGCTAACAAGGGGAGCTTCTTTACCACTGAGCCACTGCAGCCCTTACAACAGAGATTGAATTGTGAGAATATTCTTTTTACTGTGCCTTCAATGCAGATTTGAACCAACGCTTGGTTAGAATGATTAAAAGGTGCCATTTGTATTTTCAGAATAGCTTCTTCAAAGCAAATTTAAAAAGTCTGATTTTGTCATCTGACCCCTACATTGTTGACTTTGTGATGGAATCTTGCTGACTTCAGTAGAAGCTATTCAGCCACACAATGGGAAGAACACAATGCAGAGGCAATAAATCCAGAAAGCACAGTACATCCTTTGTAACAAGTGTGAGCTTAGTGTTTCAGCAATTCAGCCTACAGCCGTAATGGCGAGCCTTGGCACTCCAGATGTTAATGGACTTCAATTCCCAGAAACCCAAGCCTCTGTGAATCCACATGAATGGGTTTGCTGAGATTCATCCGGCCCATGCTGCACCGCCCTCATTGCTTCTGGAAGCGGAAGTAAAACGCGCCTGTATGGTGTTTATCTCTTTAATGTTTGTGCTCTTTTTCCTCAGTAGCATTCATCTTTGTGACACATATAGTGGGCACCCACAACATAGTATTGAAGCTCCCTTTGCAACCTTCATTTAGAGTTTTATTCTTTTATTGATCTCTTATGTACCACACCAGTAGATGTGTGTGTGTAGAAGATTGTGTAAGTACCGTATTTTTGGACCATAAGGCGCACCCAGTTTTTAGAGAAGGAAAACAAGAAAAAAATATTCTGACACAAATAGTACAGATAGACTAAAATATTTATGAAAATAAAGCAAAATATGGTATCATTTAACAGTGAAAAATAAACAGTGGTGTTAAGAACCATCATCACTTCCATTAACAAATGAGGAAAGACTTAGAGGCTCAAGCACTTTTCTAGTTTCCTAGTTTGTGCACCATTGGGTAAAGGTAAAGGTTTCCCTTGCTCAAAAGCATTGTCATATCTGACTCTAGGGTTCAGTGCTCATCTCTGTTTCAAAGCTGAAAAGCCTCACTGTCTGCTTCTGCAAACATTTCCATGGTCATGTGGCAGGCATGCCTAAACACCATAGTGCACGGAACACTGTTTACTTTCCCACCGAAGTGGTCCCTATTTTACAGTACTTGCTATTGTCAGCACCGCGGGACCAAAACTTGTAGGAGAGAAATGGGCACTCATTTCTCCCCACATCCCAAGCACTGATTTATTCCAGCACACGACCGGCGCACACCCATTCCCCTTCCGCAAACTCCAAGCACCAAACACACACTGGGATCAATTGGCACTGATTGAGCACAGCAAAATATAGGTGCTTGGGATGGGGGGGGACGGGTGCACGCACCTATTCCCCACCCCACTCCAAGCACCGATCACGCGCTAGGATCAATTGGCACTTTTGGTTGTGGGCAGGAATGGGTGCGCATACCCATTCCTCCCCACATCCCAAGTGCGGATTGATCCCAGCACATGATTGGCGCTTGGGGGGATGGGTATGTGCACCCATTCCCCCCTCCCCAAGTGGCAATCATGCGCTGGGATCAATCGGTGCTTGGGTTGTGGGCAGGAATGGGTGTGCGCACCTATTCCTCCCCACATCCTAAGGGCTGATTGAGCCCAGCGCGTGATTGGCGCTTAGGTTGGGGGGACGGGTGTGCTACGCACCCATTCCCCTACAACCCAAGTGCCAATCTATCACAGTGCACAGTCAGCTCTTGGGTTGGGGAGGGACATCATCACAGTGTGGGTGGAGCTAATGTCATGATGTCATGACATCATGGGCGGGGTCAAAGGAAAAAAAAGAAAAATAATAATAAAAGAAAAATAAGCACACACACCCCTCAACCCACCCACCCACAACACAAACCCATAAATAAATAACACAAATAAAATTACATTAAAATCCAAACACAAACCCGTCACTTACCTGTTAGCATAAGTGCCTGGGCAGCACCATTTTGCAAGATGGATATTGTCATCGTACCGTCTGTCTTTTGTCTCCTACTGGTCTTGTGCTGGACCTGCTGGCCTTTCTGAACTTGAACTGTGACAAAGGATTCGGGAGGGGAAACAAAGCCTAATGTCTCGGTGGCTCTGCAGTCACAATGGCGCAGGAATTCAGGAACCCTTTTTTGAAGCCTCCCCATGCCAGACGCAGTCCAGATGCTGGACTACAACTAGAGTGCAAACTCCTATAATTCCCCAGCCACTGTGTATTTCTGCTTGTAAGGAACAACCTTTGTGGGAAGATATATGGTGTTCTCTGATGCTACTAAGAAGGAGCATGGGCTCAGATAGTCTTCCACCACATGTTTGTAATTGGCAAAAATCTGTAGCAAACATGGGCTATAAAGCAAGGATGGTTAACTTTCTTGGGTTGAGGGGGCATTTTTTAATTTTAATTTTTGGTCCTCCAAGGGCTGCATAGACCACGAGAAATGGAAGAAGTGAGAAAGAACAAACGTTGCAGTAGGCAACTGTACACCACATATTCATTCATTCATTCATTCATTCATTGAGGGCTACCCTTTGTGGTCTAGTAGTCAAATTTTGCTTACCTCTTCCATCAACATTTGACTATGTGGGGAACTGACTGTACATGGGCTCTTAATATACAGGTAAAGGTAAAGGTTTGCCTTGCTTGAAAGCCAGGGGTCTAGGGGTCAGTGCTCATCTCTGTTTCTAAGCCGACGTTTCCATGGTCATGTGGCAGGCATGACTAGACACCGGAGTGCATGGAACATTTCCTCCTGCTGAAAGGATGAGAGAGTCATTCTTCTCATTAATCGTAGTACAGCATGCAGCTTTTCTCATTCTTCAGAAAGCAGCAGGGCCATCCAGAATTAACCCACCTAGTCAAAAACCCCTGCTCTACTTGCACCTTCTTCACCCACCTTATTTGGAAGCATTTTCTGAACATGAAAGAGCAAGCTAAGACTTCTCAGCTGTGGAGAGTAGGTGGGACATAAACATACACATGGGTAAGCACGTGCATTCGCACACTCATGCTCACAGATGGAATGAAGCAGCTGGGAGTGGCTCAAGGAAAGGGAGGCGACGCTGACAACAACAAAGTTGATCATTTCGAAGCATGGAGGATTGTTGGCTTCTACAAGCAAGCAGTCTTGACCCTCTGTCATCCACACCACTTTCTCTGTATGTAAAGGGCACAAATAGAATTAGCCATGACTCTAGTTTATTAATAAGTTACTGTCTAATTGGTTCCTATGCAAGTCATTACTGTTGTGACACAAAATATATTAAGCAAAATATTCTATATGTAACTGCTGGCTTCAAAGCTGCTTTGGTTTCCTGCTTTTTAAAGCATACTTCTACTTTTGAGCCTGAAAGCAGGGAAAAGTTCCCTTGATCTTGATCAATGGTAAAAATGTCATATTAATCCTTCCTACTCTGTTTTTCTCCCTTACACGTGTTTAACTTACCCACTCCCCGTTGTTTCTTCTATGAAGATTTCCTTCAATCAGTTTGCATAAATCAGATCCTACCATTAAAAAAGGACTACCAATTGTGGTTCAGCCCGAGGCTGAGCTTGTTCTTCTGTTTATAATTACTGGAACATTTTCTTTGAGGAAATTAACTCATTCAAGTGAATAAAGTTTCATTTTACTTCACCTTCTTTGTATGCTAATCTTTCTCCTCCCAGGAAAAAAAGTGATACCCATGAAAGAAAATCCTTCCCATCCCCAACTGCAGCAATGCTATTAAAAAAAAAGTTAAAAAGAGAAGATGGGTAGAATATGAGGACAAAATAACATTTTACAATAGACTGTTCTATCTGAATTAGCACCACATCTGTTTGCACTATAACTTCCTTCATGCCCAGCTGCTGTCTGGGGTTGACGTGAACTGTAACTCATGACAGAGGTCTAGAGTCTGGAATTGGCTGTTCACCATATTTTTAGAGTGTACACAAACCACTTCAGAGCCTACATCTCATTTTCCGCTTGCCATGCCTCTAAGCGCAGCCAAGAATTAATGTTTTCATTTACTATTGGGAAATAGAGGCTGACAGTTTGGGACTTGCTCAAGGCGAGTGAGCAATTCCTGGGTGGAGATTATTTTTGAAACCAATTTTCCAAGGTCAGCATTCTTCCTGCTGATTCAGAATGTTGTACTTCAGCTAGGCCAGTATGGCCTATCAGCTAAGAAACTTAGCAAGTTATCCGGAGTAGAGAACAGAAACAGGAAACTTTATGGCCTCCATACCTAATTGCAGTAGATGGCTGACAGGGCATTAACCAGGGGTGGCCAGCCTTTTTCCATCATGGGCCTGAACACCCTTCCCTGGGCAGCTAAGTGGACCGAACCACGCCCCCCCTCCCCGAAGCAGAAGCAGCCAATTTACAGCTGTCATAAATACACTCACTTCTGTGTTTATAGCAGCCATGGGTGTGTTTGCGCATGCACAGGCGTACAGCTGACATAAATGTACCCGCTTCTACTTTTGGGTGTGGTGGAGGCAGCGACGGGCCAGATGGAATGGCATCACGGGCTAGGGTCGACCCATAGGCTGTACGTTGGAAATCCCTGTCATAAACTATAACAAGTAATGCATAAATTTGCATGGCCTAATAGCACGAGTAATGTGGAATTCTTTTTCTTTTTTTCTTCCGCAGATGGGAAAAAATTGTAAAACATGCATTATTTATTTACAGAATCTGCTTGTAGTTGTAACAAATATTCAGTACAATGATTTAATGATTCAGTATTATAGTACCTGAGTGGAACTTCACCCCTGAATCGGCCCTTCTACTTGCAACTATTGCTGTTGGCTGACCACTTGCTAGAGAAAGGACTATGAGATTTTCATCATTGCTGCTGCCATTCCAAGTCAGAGAATGGGCAAACAGCTGTCAGGATTATAGGAACAATGGCAAGTGGGTTCTTAACTACAGACATCAGGCTTCCTAGGAGTGGGACTGTCAACCTATGTGTGAGCAGGCCAGCAACATGGTA
The DNA here is from genome assembly GCA_030440675.1 of Furcifer pardalis. Lineage (NCBI taxonomy): Eukaryota > Metazoa > Chordata > Lepidosauria > Squamata > Chamaeleonidae > Furcifer > Furcifer pardalis. The sequence continues at coordinate 91,595,392 of CP126890.1, read as the reverse complement.
GGCTTGTACTCTGATGTCATGAAGAGATGAGGGGCTAGAGCAGTGGTGCCCAAACTAAGGCCCGGGGCCTGCTTGTGGCCCCCAATGCCAATTCACCCGGCCCGCAAAGCCCTTGTCACTCCTGGAAGTGGAAAACATGCCTGTACAGTCGTGTTTTACTTCCGCTTCCAGGAGTAACGAGGGCTTCGTGGGCCGGGTAAATTGGCATCGGGGACCGTACTTGGCCCCGGGGCCTTAGTGACTGGCTCCCTGAACCACTTGATCTGCCCATGGCCCAAAATGTTTGGGCACCCCTGGGCTAGAGGCTGTGTCAGTGGCAGAACAAAATATTTCAGTGTGGCATTTTAATGTTCAGTGTAGCTCCAACTGGCCCGTCCATGCTTACTGTCAGAATACTGCACCCCATTTCCCCACTCCAAAAGAAGAAATAACATGCTGTACTACTGAGCATGCTCATTTCTTACTATCCTATTTTTCAACACATAATTTGACATGTAGCCCTGGTTTTTCTACTGCCTTCAAGGGTCCCTTCTGGACCGGGCCCAGACATCTCCAATAAAAACATGTGGCTAAAAATATGAAGTGCTGTAATTGGAAGAATCAGGAACTGTGATTTTTCTTTGAAACAAGACCCAGTCTCTGTTTTGTTTTTTCCCTCCATACTACTAATAATTTTGTGTTGGAAATTAGTCTGGGTTGAAAGCAGTGGTGGGCATCAGCAGGTTCACACCAGTTCACCAGAACCAGTAGCAGAAATTCTGGCTGGCCCCACCCATCCAAGTTTTGGGTGCAACGCAGGGCTTTCCCCTGACCACGCCCACCATACCATGTCCACAGTGTGGTAGTGAAATTTTTTTTGAGCCCACCACTGGTTGAAAGGATTTTTGCGGAAGAAACTCCATGCAGTGAATGTCCAAATGAGGCTCCTTTCATGTCCCCAAGAGCTGGGACAGAGACTGATACTCAATCCGTCATGCAGTACCCGGGTCTCAAACTGCTGACTTGCCAGCCTTCCATCTAACAAGATGAGCTTCTTAACCACTGAGCCACCACAGCCCCATTCCTCCATACTACCATGTTATTTTGAGATGGTGGTTCTGTCTATGCCAGGTGGCTGGCCATGAAACTGAATTTATTTTATTTTATTTCATTTGTACCCCACCCCACTCTGAAGACTCAGGGTGGTTTTACAACTAAAAACAATTAAAACACATACATACAATCAAGTTAAAAATTAGCATAAAATTAAATTAGAATTAAAAATTAAAATTCAAGTTAAAAACACTGAGGAGAAAGGTGTAATATTTAAAAGAGCCAGGTGACTGAGTTGGCTGTCTGGCTCACTCCCCACACATGTCCCGCTAGCCAGGTCTTCACTCCTTTCCTAAAGGGCAGCAACTCCGTCTGGAGACGCAACTCCGTTGACAGGAGATTCCATAGGGCCAGAGCGGACACAGAAAAGGCCTTCCTTCTCGTGCCAGAGAGATGAGCCTCTCTAGCTGAAGGTACGACCAGAGAGCCTCTCTGGTCCGCTCTAGTGGGATGGACAGATATTCTCAGGGTGATGTGGTCCCTTTAGTATCCTGGCCCACTACCATGTAGGGCTTTAAAGGTAATAACCAACACCTTGAAATGCACCCGGAGGCACACTGGCAACCAGTGCAGCTCCCGCAGCAATGGTGAGGCATGAGCATAATGTCCGCACCCCATCACAACTCGAGCAGCCACATTCTGGACCAGTTGAAGCCCCCGAATGGTCACCAAGGGCAGCCCCATGTAGAGTGCATTACAATAATCAAGTCTGGAGGTGACCAAGGCATGTGTGATCATGAGCAAGGAGTCCTGATCCAGGAGCAGGCATAACTGGCGCACAACACGAAGTTGTGCAAAAGCCCTCCTAGCCACGACTGCCACCTGCTCTTCAAGCAGTAGTTGTGAGTCCAGGAGGCCCCCCCAGATTATGCACCAGGTCTGTTTGGGACAAAACTGCCCCATCCAAAACCAAAGATGGTAGCTCCTGGGTTAACGCGGGACCCCTGACCCACAACCACTCAGTCTTGCCAGGATTCAGTTGTAGCCTTTTGTCTCCCATTCAGACCCTAACAGCTTCCAAGCACCTGGAAAGGACTTCCACTGCATCACTAGGGTCCCCATGGGCCGAGATATACAATTGGGTATCATCTCCATACTGATGATACCTTACCCCATGGGGACGAATGATCTCACCCAGAGGTTTCATGTAGATGTTAAATAGGAGAGGTGAAAGCACCGAGCCCTGAGGCACCCCATATTGGAGAGGCCTAGGGGTGGATTTCTCACCCTCCAACCACACTGACTGGGTCCAGCCCCTCAGAAATGAGGAAAACCAGGACCACACAGTGCCCTGGATCCCCAATCTTCGGAGCCTTTCCAGAAGGATACCATGGTCGACAGTATCGAAAGCCGCTGAGAGGCAGAGAAGAGCCAGGATGGACAAATCCTTAACCCCCACAAATCCAATATTTTGCATACGCTTGGTATAAACAATTCATATCCCTTGCCAGCCGCATATAAGTGCTTGAGCTTCAGTTATGTAAGGACTGTCTCATACATCATAGCAATTGTTCAGTTCTCTAACAGAAGCTGTGAAAATTGTGTAAACTGGATCAATGCAAAATTATTGTTGCCCGAATGCCTTGCAAGCTGTACACTACTTATCAGCCCTCTGTCACCTCCTACTAGGAGCTCCATAGATTTCCCTTTTGCAGCCAACCAGTGACAAGAGGAATAGAGACTTCTTCAGCATTTGGCATGAAAGCATTCCTGGTTGGTAGACTGTTCCCATCTTCTATGATAAGCTTGTGAGGAGGGCTGGTGTAAACACTTCTGCCTACAATTCCATTCCTAACCACACTGAGTAACTTGGAAGCTATCACAACAAAGGCCAAGCGATAGTGCTTGGAACTGAGTTTAGCAATTTGGAGTGATAAAGGAACGGAGATGCAAGAGGGAGAATATCTAAAGAACCAGGACTGGATACAGTGTCATTTCTTCTAAAGCTTGCCTTTGTATGACAGTGTGCATGAGATATTTCTGCAGTTGATCTCACATACAGTTATATAAAGAGAAAAGCATGTGACAGCTTGAATTACTTTTTGTAAATATAAATAGGAAAGAGGATTTGGTTGCACTTTGGCTGAGGAGCTGTGAGCACTGATTTGCCCCCCAACAAGTCAATGACAAATTCACCAGCATTTCATGGAGACCAATGATATTTCACTGTGAGTCCTTTCTAGTTCTGGCTGGCTGGACAAACCAAGGACAAATTCTGATTGGCTGCTTTTTCTGGGATCATCTGTGCTGTGCAGTTAAGAGACATAAACAAAGATGACATTTAATCATAAAGGTTACCTAAGGGCTACAGGGCTGATTGTGTTAGTATGTCATATACAGTAAAACCTCACATAAAGAGCGCCTCACTTAGAGACTAACCCGCTTAAAGAATGGTTGCCTGAATGGTTGCCTCGCTTAACAAATAAAACCAACCAAAAACTCGCTTAACAAATAAATCAGGTTCCACAATCCCCCCCTCCACCAGAAGCCACAACTGGTCACTTGCAGTGGTGTTTCGCTTAAAGAGCAAATGTGCTTAAAGAGCAATCCTGTGGAATGCATTATGCTCTTTAAGCGAGGTACCACTCTATATTGAATCACACTTTATAATGAAGATAAATGTATTTTGCAAAAAAAAAAAAAAAAAGCTACTCAAATCCATTTTGATTTTAGTTTCATACATGTAATTGGAAAATAATCCCTGCTTCCACTTCCAAATACAGTAGAACCCTGTATAGCGATTTTAATCTGTTCCACAGAGCTGATCACTATGCAGTTTTCGTCGTATGATCTTCCCTATGGGAAAATCCATACAACAATTTTCCCTATGGGAAAAACCATATAACAATGTTTGGCGCTAATCGGTTTTCCCATTGGAAAATTGTTGCATGGATTTTTCCATAGGAATGGTCGCTATGCGGAATGACCCCCCCTCCAAACCTCATCGCTATGGGATTTCATCACTGTATGGGGCGGTCGCTATACAGAGTTCTACTGTAATCCCATTTTATACATCTCTTTATACATTACAAATAGGCATACTTTTCTTCAAGCAAATAAATAACTATGTAAATGAATGTCTCATTTCTACATAATTACTGGCTGATACAAACCATGCTGTCTGGATAGCTAATGCTTTACATAGCTGGCTGTAGAGCCAGAGGTTGAGAGTTCCATTCCCCACTGTCCCTACCAGGAAAAGATCCAGGCTTCGCAGCCTTGGGAAAGCTGCACCATCCCAGGAGATCTCCAGAAGAAAGGAATTATAAACCACTTCTGAATATTCTGTACCTAGAGAACCCCAGAAAGGGTTGCCATAAGGCAAGAATTGACTTGACAGTATGCAAAACAACAACAACAACCCAGGACCCAAAACAGATGACTTCTAAGAACTGTAATTGAATCCCCGCCCCCATTCCATACAGTTTTAGCTTTTTAAATATAATTTTTAAGGGTTGCAAATTCAGGTCTTGTAGAAACCACTCTGGATCAGAGGAAGGGCAATTTCTAATGACTGACAGAAGAAATCCTTGTGTTTAGAATATAAATTGAATTTTTTTCAGTGCGTTTTCAGGAAAGATAGTGAAAACATCTTGCTGCTAGGTAATCACTCCAATAAATAAACTGTATAGATAAAGGAAAAGGTCCCCTTGCTCAAAAGCTAGTTGTGTCTGACTCTAGAGAATAGAGCACACCTCCATTTACAGCCAAAGAGCCAGTAATATCTGCATCTGCAGATGTTTCCATGGCCATGTGGCAGGCATTACTAGATTCCAGAGCACATGGAATGCTCTTGCCTTTCCCACCAAAGCAGTGCCTATTTATCTATTTGCAGTTTCTTGTTATCGAACTGCTAGGTTGACAGGAGTTGGAGCAGATGATGGTCACTCATTCCATTATGCAGCACTCAGGTCTTGAACTGCTGACCTTCTGACCTTCCGGGTTGTAGAGATCAACATCTTGATCACTTTTTAAAATTGTGTCAGAAGCACACAAAGGTGTTTTCTGGATTAAAATGATTTTTGCTGGAGGAATTCTGTTCAGGAGATGCCCAAATGAGTCTCCTTTCATGTATGTCCCTAAGATCTTTTCCCACCAAAATGGTCCCTATTTATCTACTTGCAATTTCTTGCTTTTGAACAGCTAGGTTGGCAGGAGCTGGGACAGATACAGGAGCTCATTCTGTCATGCAGTACTCGTGTCTTGAACTGCCGACTTGCCAACCTTCCAGCTAACAAGGTGAACTTCTTAACCACTGAGCCATTGAAGTTCCTGTCTTAATCACTAAGCTGTATCTACTAATATATACTGTACATGGACAGTGAAGATAAAAAGCTTATCTTGGCCATATTTGCTTGAAAACTCAGCCACCTACCATCTACTTTCCCCAAGCCATAATCCTGACTATGGGAGAGAATAACTGGGGGGGGGGGGAGAGAGAGAATAGCTCTCCCTTTGCAACCAGCACCATCAAACTATAGCCAATGTTGTTGCAGAAGCATACTATTTTTACCTTTTCCATTATTCTGGATGAAGAGAGGCTTGTTGCTGATTTATACTTATTCTTTTTCCCCTCGCTTCACTTTCTTGCAATAAAATAGAATAGTAGTCCCACTACTACATTGAACAAGTAGGAATTGAAGGGGAGGCTCAGCAAGCAAATGATTTTCATTAATGTCAGAAAAGGCTTCCATTGAATGAATATAAAGAAATAGTATGAAATACCCTTTGATACATTTAAGAATATAAAGCAATCTAAGATTATAAAGTACGGTAATACACTGGATAACGTTATGACTTGGTTCCACAAGTAATGACGTTATCCGATTTTTAGCGTTGTCCGATGCATGCATCGAACAATGCTAAAAAAAAAGCCCTGACTTCAGGGACAAACCGCTTTAAAGGCAGGCAAGGAAAGAAAGAGACCTCCCTGCCTTTAAAGCCACCCTCCAAGATCAGCAGTCTCTGCGACTGCAGTAGGGTCGGGGATAGCGCCTTTCCCCCGAACCTACTGCAGTCACAGAGACTCTTTGTCTCTTTATTTCCCTCCCTGTATTTAAACTACAGGGAAGTGGGAAAGAGAGAGAAGTGTCTTTTTTCCTCCCTGTATTTAAGGGAGAGAGAGAACTGCTTCCGTCTTTCTTTCCCTCCCTGTATGTAAACTACAGGGAGGGGGAAGAGAGATGTGATTGGTTTTCTAGAGAACAAATCACCTCTCTCTCTTTCCCCCTTCCCTGTAGTTTAAATACAGGGAGGGAAATAAAGAGACAAAGAGTCTCTGTGACTGCAGTAGGGTCGGGGAAAAGGTGGGTGCTTTTCCCCGACCCTTCTGCAGTCGCAGAGACCGCTGCGGGTGGGGGGTGGATTGGGTAGTTCTACCCAGACCACCCCTCACCCGCAGACCATTGCATCGGATAACGCTAAGAATCATTATCCAGAATCGTTATCCGATGCAAGTTTTTTTCCAAAAAACTTGCATCGTTATCTGATTCTATTGTTATCCGATGCATTATCTGGGATACTACTGTAGTTGCCATGTGAAGTTTCACTTTACAGTCTAACCACAGCATCTTAGTATTTTGGCATTAGTAGAGAACAAACCCAAGCATTTTTATGTTACAGAAAACTTCTGCTTGTTGCTTTCAGACCATTCTTGAAGAATGGATGGCACTGAATATTTGTTGTCAAAGAGATGATGATCCTAGGCTGAATTTAAGTAGTGGGAAATAATTAGGTTATAATATGAATTTCCTTCTCTTTATTTTGATATTGATCTATCTAGATCAGGGGTGGCCAACCTTGGTTTCCCAGGTGTTCTTAGATTTCAGCTCCCAGAAGCCTGACTTGGACTTCTGTGAACTGAAGTCCAAGAACACCTGGGGCACCAAGGTGGGACACTCCTGATCTGGACTCTAAGATAGGCACAGATTTCTTCCTTGGCAATTATTAAAGTGTATGTGTGTACATGTGTGGAGTTATGAATAGAATAAGGACAGATGATTTCCTTTCTTTAGACTTGGACACAGTGCCAGCCTGTAATGGAGTTTGTATTTGTCACTGCATCAATTCATATGAATGAATGTGCATAAAGTGGGAAACGATTCTTTCCCTTGAGTACAGTTAATAATGAATGGATGTCAACACACAAGTTTCACTAGCTGTAAATGCACACATAACATCTTCTGTTTTTTATCTCACTGTACACATTCATTATTTTATGGCTATGCATGCATGCTTGCCAACAGTTTCCTAAGCAAAGCTAAAAAATCCTGCTCTTGCTTTGTCAGTGAATTATAATTTATGATATCCATCAGTGATCACCTTATTGTATTAGGAACAACTTTACATCTATGGTATTGCAAAAGCATCCCTTCTTTTCTCCTTTAGAAATTAGCCCCGTCATGTTGAGGAAATTATAAAACTAACGCAACCCTGGAAATGTAAGTCACTTTGCTATTGCCACTGCTTCAAATTTTCTGCTACCATTTGTAACTAAAGATAATTCTTTTCTATTTTAAATGCTTCTAGAGTGATTTTATCATGCAAAATGCTTGTTTGGTTAGGGGGGGGGGACACCAAAGGGGCAGGCAGATGCTGAGATGGGCTGATAGCTCCATGTTTCTGTGCTGCTGTTGTTGATTCTACCTCATAATTTGCTAACTAAGAGGAACAACCAAATCCTCCAAAACTTTTAGGATCTGCTGCTGACATCAAAACCACAAGCTTCACTCTTTGTTTATCACTCCCTCAACTGCACAGCTTTTAGTCAATTTATAAGTTGTTCTATTGAGATGCAACACAAAGACCACGTGACAAGAAAATGACATTAAATCAACTGCAAAACAAAAACAATAAACAAACTATAGGTTTATTTCAACATTGTAGATGAGCAGTGGTGGGCAGCAACAGGTTTGCACCCCCCCTCCGGGAAAGGGAGATAGCAAAATTGGGTGGCCTCTGGGCACGGGGATGGCAAATTTGGGTGACCACACCTAACTCCCTGCCCTGCTCCATCAAGTTTTGTCCCTGCAAATGATTCAAGGTCTCCCGTGCTCAAAAGCCAGTCATATCTGACTCTAGGGTGCAGTGCTCATCTCAGTTTACAGCTAAGGAGTCAGTGCTGCCTGTGTTCGCAGATGTATACATGGCTATATGGCAGGCATGACTAGATCACCCATGACATAGGCTCCACCCATGACATAGGCTCAACCCACGGCATAGGCTCCGCCCATGATGTGGTAGCATTTTTTTGCTGCCCACCACTGTATTATGAGGAATAGGTGGCTGAATGTGAGATCTTAAATACCACTTCAGTGTCATTAGATCATAACCAGCTTTTCCCACATCCAATACCATATATGATATCTTCTTGTCCTTCAAACTTTTCCTTTTTTCTTTCTAGTAGATCTCTTTTTAGAAGGGTGGCTACCCTGTTTTGGCTAAATGAAGGCCTTGACACCAAATGTTCTTCTTAGATAGTTCTCTTTTAAATTTCATAAACAATGGAGACTCTTTCTTCAGCAATGATAATCTAAACATCCTGGTTTGACATTTACTCAAACTGCACGTCTGCCTTTATGAAAGCGAAAAAAGAGGAGGAGCAGGAAGGACCAGCCTTCTGGTAGAGGAGAAAGATTTGGCTCTTTAATCCTTATAACATGGGATGGTTTTTAAAATAAGTACAAAGAAAGTCTGTAATGGGAATTATCTTTGGTTTCCCCTAATGGATAGTCCTTATACATGGGATGGTTTTGTAAATAAGTACAAAGGAAGTCTGTAATGGGAATTATCTTTGGTTTATCCTTTAGGAATGCAATTAGTTCTTCAGAATTTGGCTGCTTCAGTTTTGCCTGGGATAGATAAGAATTTCACTTCATTTTATTTTTCTGCTGAGAGTTTATCAACATTTGAAAAGAACTTGAGATTGTATAAAATCAAATGCAGATTTATCCACCCAAGTCCATGTTTAATACTTGAACCTCTGGGGCTATCAATGTGTAGGGCAGGGTTTCTTCTCATCCTCCTTCTCCTTTGGGGCTTCTTGAGTTTGGGACCTGTATGATAAGAAAATACAGTTTCTTTCCCTCCATTCTAGGAATAGCTATACACACTGAATGTGACATGCGCAGGTGAGGAAGACTTCTTGATTCAGATTGTTCTTCAGAGGTTTACCATTTCTCACAGTTACCTTGTTCTGTCTTCCCTACCATGGCATCCACAAAGTTCTCAAAAAATGTTATCCCTTAGGGCCGTTCTCCTGCCAGAATTGCTTCTGTCAGCGTGAAACCATGAGGGAATGATCCCCTTCTACTACTCTCTTTCTGCGCCTTACAAACCTACTATAGGAAGCTGGGGAATCCTCTGGAGACTATTTTGCAATTTCATGAAGACCTGCAAGAAGATAAGATAGGAAGAGAGTGGTCAGGTACTTGTATAATACTGGAAGAACACTTGTCCCTTTCTGTTTGTATCTATTTTAGAAAGTTTTTTTAAAAAACAGATCCTGGGTTTTGTGCTGACTTAAACACAAAGCTTTAATCTAAGCCAGTTTGTATGCTTTGCACATTGAGGCTGGTTCCCATCTGGTGCATAATGGTTGGTTGGTTGGTTGCATTTTACTGCTCTATAGTTGTTGATTGACCACTCAATATTTGAATATCATTCATCATGTGTAGAGACAACGGTATTATACATGCATTGGCAAAACTCTCCCTAGACTTAGATTTTGGTGAGTTTCCAAAAGAAGAGAATTAATACACAGTTAACAATATCCAACAACCATGGCTAAGCACACAAATAGCAAGCTTAAGAGTTTATTTCCAGATCATCATCAAAAAGATCATGAAGAGGTTACTAATGACCTTAGTAAATTGCAAACACAATTATGTAATTCAAGAAGATAAGCTGTATGGCCTGTACTTAGAGATGCCATAGAACTTTGGTAGTTTTGAGATTCTCAACAGAATACCCATTTTATTCCTCTGAATAGTAACTGTGAAATAACAGTCCCTTGGTTCAGCAATCTTCATGTTTTTGAGGGTTGTAATATGCTTTGCACGCATGAAATAATGTGTACATTTTAAAAATGTGACTAGATAGAAAATGCATGCAGTTGAAAAATATGCACAAATACTTAAGTCATTTGAGGTGAGTACAGAAGAATGCATAAATAAATTTGTGCATTATGGAAAGTTCATGTAAATTTCTGAGTGGGAAGAAAGCCTTGTAACCTAATATGAATCAAAGGTGGGAAGGGGATTCAGAGAAACACAACAGAATTAAGACTGAGAGCTTTTATGTTCCTACTGGCACATCTCCAAAACATCAAAAATTGATGTATGCAGACCCAGCATGGGGGAGTGTACATATTTTTGTATCATTGCTGAAACCACAGAAAGCACATTTTTTGTTTTTATGTGACTTGAATTCCAGAGCCTTGTTATCCTTCTTTTTTGTTTTCCATTTATTGTGTCATTCCATGCAGGGAACTGGGTCAGTTTCAGTGTCAGTCTCTTGGCAATAATCTGAATGCTTCAAACAGAATGTTCCATGAGTAAGAGTTACACAAGAGGATTTTCTTTCAAGGTAATTATGATGCATATTTTTAAAAACCCTCAAAACCTCCTGAATATGAATGAAAAATAATCCTAGGGGTTTTGGTGGTGGTGGTGGTGGTGGTGGTGGTGGTGGTGGTGGTGGTGGTGACAACCTACTGGCATTCAAAAGTCACTGGATGCCCATAGTTCATGGTGCCAAACACACTTTATTATTGCTACATCACTCAGAAATTAGTTTTTGGACTGTAGTTGCCACTCTCCAGCAGCCAGCATAGCCATGGCTAAGGAATTCCATGTTCCAAAAGAATAACTTTTACAAGTTCTGAGAAAGTTCATATGGCATAGCTGGCTGGGGCATTGTAATCTTTCTGAATTCTTGGGGTCCCTTAATTTTCTTCTTTACCTCACACAGCTTGCCTGCAGAAGCTGATCAGATACTTCATGTTGCCCTCCCTTTGGCCCGCAGCATTTCTTGAACCATCATATTATTATTTTGAGTATAGCAATGGCGGTGGTGAGGATTGGCATGATATAGCTTGCATGTCCAGGTGCTCAGGGTAGCCTACACAGTTATAGTCTAAATTAACACAATGAGACATATTTTAAAAATAAAGACAGTGATCAAATGCCTCCACAAAGAAGTATTTGTACATTCTCTAGAATAGGGATTCTCAACCTGCAGCCCAGGGGCCATGTGCAGCCCATGGTGCCATTTCATGTGGGGCCCCCACTGCCTCCACCACATCAAGAAGTGCCATGTGGTAGAGAAAGGGCAAAATGGTTGTCAGGCCCCTGAAGCTGTCTGAGGGAACGTGACCCAGGCCCTGGCTTTAAAAGGTTGAGAACCCCTGCTCTAGAAGGTCAGGAGATCATGGCAAAAAAATGGATGCCGTACTTAAATCTGATTGGTCCTTTTCTTTTTCTTTTACTGTGTCAAATATAACTTGTTATTTGTTATTCTTCATGTAGCACATATTTATTTTTGTATGAGATACAGAGCTTAAGTTTTGAATACATGCATAGATACATGCATAGATACATACACGCATAGATACATAGATACATACATACATACATACATACATGCATACATACATACATACATACATACATTTAAATGTCATGCTTTCTTATTAGTTTAATTCCATGGTGCTCTCTGCAGGTAAAAATGGCATGATAATTGGTTGATGGGCTGAACTGTAAACCAGTCAAAATGGCAGCTTCAAAATGTTTAATCTACTTTCCCTGGAGATACAGTGCACTGGTGTAGCAGTTAACAATCAGTGCAAGAGCCTCACAAATGAGCATCTGTCTCCAGGGACCTGCCTCATAATTTTAAGCAATGCCAAATATAGGTCATGCTAATGAAGAAGTTGGCAGGGTTACTATGGAAACTCATATTGAATTTGTCTATTGAATTGTGATTAAGAAATGTTGAAATTACTTAGAGTTGTAATTATTTTTTGCCATTAGTCTCGGAGTGAATTTCTGAATACCCCTCATGGGAGCTGGCAGAGTGTAAAATAAGGGCAGACGGAAAAGTGTTGAAAATGCTTTTTTGTTATGAACAGTCATGGGGAACATGGAAAGAGCCTTCTTGAAGATTGTGGTATTTTTGAACCACAATCGGGTAATGGCAACCTTGTGTTGCTGGCTAATCTTTCTCATACTAGGTCAGGTGAAAGGAACTACAGAATGAACTCACCTAAAGGTGGCTTCATTTTAGCAATTTCACATCTGGCCTAGATGCAGAAAGAGAAAGAGAATGAACAATCATAATGGTGGACCAGTGAATAAGTAGGATGGGACATTGGAAATCCTGGAAAAAAAATCTTTTAGATTAAGTTAATTGGGTGGGCTGCCAAGAAGAAGAGTTAAAACTGACCATGACATTGTTGTAGAATTGCCAGTTCTTTATAGTGAAGGTTCTGGCCCCTGAGGATGCAGTTAGTGCAGCAGCCTCTAATGGCCCTGGATGCTGATTCCAGCACCAACTCTCTCTTTGATAAACAAAACTGAGGTATTCCCTGGAGATGCTATGTGAAGGGGCACATGGCACTTGAAAGAGAGAGGACCACAATGAAAAGAAGCAGGTATTGTCCTGGCAGTTCCTATCTTCAGAAAAAAGAACCCGCTCATCCATTATTTCTCATTTCACTTTCATGAAGAGTGAGATCAAGTGTACTTAAGACAACCTGCCGTACAATCTGATGTTAAAGGATGTGCTATGATTAAACACAGAATGATATCAAGAGCTTCATCAAGGTCATTGTGCAGTTGTCGATTTCATGAGAGTGCCACTTAAAGGATGAAACAAAATATGTTTTGATAGAGAGCCAGGAAAATGACACAGATCACTAATGGATAGCTTATAAACATAAACATAAGTAATACATATGACAGATTATGGGGTTTTAGTTTTTACATTCATGTGGTCCTATAGGAAACCTTTTGGTTAGTTGAAGGTGCTTCAGCTATGACTTAAGATTGCCACTCAGTTAAACAAAATGGCTGTCTAAATCTTTCACCTTTGCCATTGCCATGATTAGAGTTTGCTTCCACTGCCAGTCTTAAAGTTTAGAGTATGCTTCAGCTGCCATCCTTAGAGCAAAACAGCCTCTTAGAGATATAATTCAGAAAACTAGTCTAAAATGCTCCCTGTTGTCTTATTCTGCTTCTGGAGTTCTATGTCTGTTAGGAATTGGGTCATTACCTAATTTGTTGGGAAGGATAATATATAAACCAACATAGCATGTTTGTTGCAAAATGTATTATGGTGCTTTAAGAGTATTGAGTTGATGTTGCATCATTCAACTAATGACAGAGGAGGACAATTACTGTATCATCTCATTGGTTGGTTGTCAGTAATGTGGTTAAAAGGAAGACTGCAATCACAGTTAACTCACTCACTAATCTCACTATCTGTTTGCTATTCACTGTTTGATGTTTGGTGGAAGCTTGGTTTTGGTTTGCTTACTGTTTTGCAACCTGTATTGGACTGATTTTTCCATGATTCACAAAGACTGGTAAGAAAAAAAGATTATTCTGCTTTAACCCAAAAACAACACTGTGACTATCTGCCATTGCTGTGTATGACTTGGAAGGAATTTGGGCTCTGATTTTGGTACAAGTAAAACAGTTTGTACAATGCAGTGTATCTGTCTGGTTACTGTGTTATTCATTGTACTCTCAAACTTCCACTGACACACCCTTGGGTTTACTCCATATCTCAACAATGTCCCTGTTCTCTTTAGAATGGTTTCTATCCCTTCTGACTTTTAAGTAATATTCTGCATGGAAGGAGGGATGATGGCGGCAAAATGCTTCAGGATTTAAATATTTGGCTGGAGCTACAATTTTTGGGAGCCAACCAGAGGTTGCTTCCCATTGAGATGAACCAATGCTCCCCCCCCCCCCCGAATATATGTCAGCATTCACTCTCATTAGTAAGTATGTAACTGGGAAGCATTTTGAAGAAATACTTTAGGGTGGTGATTTTAAAATAATAATAAAAGGTAAAGGTTGCCCTTGCTCGAAGGCCAGTCGTATCTTACTCTAGGGTTCAGTGCTCATCTCTGTTTATAGCCAAAGAGCCAGTACTGTCTGTGTGTACAGATGTTTCCATGGACATATGGAAGGCATGCCTCAACAACAGAGTGCATGGAATGATGTTTACCTTCCCACTGAAGTGGTCTCTATTTATCTACTTGCAATTTCAAAATGTTGATGCCTGGGCTCTGGCTGCAGCAATGTCCAGTTGCGGTGCTGATAGAGGATAATGTGTTTACTAGATTGTTTGTTATTTTATTGTTTGAATTTATTTATTGGGATTTATTGTGCTTTTGATACAAGTGCCACATCTCCTCTCCTTCAGCCACATCAATGCCAGAGGGTGGGGGTAAAAGGGCCGTCAGGGTCTTCAGGGCAGCCAAAGATGCCAAGTACCACATCTCCTCCCCTTTGGCCACACCAACCCCGGAGGGGGAATAAAAGGGCCACAGGGTTCTCCAAGGCAGTCGAAGACACTGAGAACCATGTTTCCTCCCTGGCTCTGTCATGGACATTGAGCTCTGGGCTCCGTCATGGCCGTTGAGCCCCAGCTCCATCGTGGACATTGATCCCTGGCTCTGTCGTGGCTGTTGAGCCCCGACCTCCATCATGGACAGTGAGCCCTGTTGTGGACATTGAGCACCGGGCTCCGTTGAGGATGTTGAGCCCGGGATCTGGCCACACTAACGTCCAGTTGTGGTGCTGATAGAGGATAATGTGTTTACTGGATTGTTCATTGTTTTATTGTTTGAATTTATTTATTGGGGTTTATTGTGCTTCTGATATTTTGTGATGTTCTGCGATACCATGTTAGCTGCCCTGAGTCGCTCTGTGAGTAGGGCAGCATACAAGTGGGAACAAATAAATAAATAAATTTCTTTCTTTTGAACTGCTAGGTTGACAGGAGCTGGGACAGAGACGGGAACTCACTCCATCATGCAGTACCCAGGAATCCAACTCCAACCTTCCAGTCAATGAGTTCAGTGTCTTAATCACTTGAGTCACTGCAAGTGGGTTAATAAACACAGTTCAGGTTAACTAAGAGCAAGTTCAAAAGTTCATGGGTGGAGATCAAGTGAGAAAACAGGTGGAGAGGAAACAGTAGATATGTTGCTTATGGTTGAAAAGCAAATGTGCTACTGATTTTTGGAAAGCCTTTTCCTCAGGTACAGTGTACTGTGACTATATTAAACAGTCTCACTATGATCAGGTACCTTCAATCTACATAATAAATTCTGGTTTAATCTGTTGTCATTTCTCCCTCACAACAAACTATAGTTTTCCCCTCACCCCTGTATAAGTTTCTCCTGCTTGTCCATCCCCAAGGCTTCATGATTCAGAAGGGATCTGCTCTAGAAACTGTTTTTCAGGCTGGAAACTATTGTTTCAGGATGCCTCAAAATCATAGCTTGGAACTTAGACTGGATAAGCACTAGCTTATCCCTACACTCTTCGGATTAGGGAGGGGGTCCTCCAGGGCAGCAGCTGACTAAAATTCTCATTGCCAAGACTGAAACTTGGCATATGTCTCATTTACAGATTAAGGACTGCTTGTTCAATATATATATATATATATATTCAGAAGCTTGCTAAAAATACTGTCTGATCCATTGTCCTGGTTTTAAAGAAAACTGTAAAAATATTAGTACTGATGCATTAAATAAACACATATTATGGCCAGAATCTGATTGGTGCTTGTTTCACTTACTGTACCTAATCTATGAACTGGCAAGGTTGAGTGTCTGGTCATATGCCTGGTTACTGGATGATGATGGGATTTGTTATCTCATCAACTGGCCACCAATAGGCACAACAAGTTGAGCAAATTTTATGTGATCACCAGTAGGATTCTGGCCAAAATATTGGGAAGAAACATTTGGTAGTAAACGTATAGCTGATGAAACAGCTGACTGAGATGGAGTGGAGGACAAGAGAATGTTTCCCCAGTATGTCTCCCAGGAAAAGAGGCAGCCTGTGTGGCTTTGGGCAACCTACAGAGCACCATCAGAAGAAGAAACTGCTGAAGCAGAGCCAAGTAGTTTATACCTAAAAAAATTATCTGACAAGATTGACCATAAGTTGGAATTAACCTCATTGGCATACAGTTTCTATTATATATATCAATGCATGATAAGGGCCGCAGTAGCTTCATGGTGAAGATGCTGAGCTTGTGCCCCAGCTCTTGTCAAGCTAGCAGTTCCAAAAACAAGAAATTGCAAGTAGATAAATAGGTACAGCTTTGGTGGAAAAGTTAATGGTGTTCTGTCCATCTAGTCATACCTGCCACATGACCATGGAAATTTCTGCAGATGCAGATAGCGCTGGCTCTTAATAGCTCCTAATAGTTCCATAGCTATAGAAAGATCTTCCATGTTTTGACATCCAAAGCCCTCTGTGATGGAGCAGGTAAACATGCCTTAGTGACAATGTACTGGTAGTGCATTCTGATCACGTGTGATTGGATCAGTCAAAAGTAAGGTGGTAAATCCTCAGTTATTCTCTTCTTACAATGAAGGGTGAGGCACTACAAAAGTATTTTCTTAATACTTTCCTATAAAAGAAGGGAATAACAATGAGAACTATTCTTTCACTTGGGTTAGGCAAAACCATAAAAATAACACTCCAGAGCAAATTATGTAAAATGATGACAGCTGCTGCTTTGTTTCTCGCACGTTTATGGAGCAGAGGCAAGAAGTACTGTATATGTTTACAATTCATTAGCCTGTCATTCTGTGTTTGCTTTGTGTTTGCTTTGCTCTGCTTTGCGTGTGCATATGTGCATACATTCCTACGCATGTTCATGAGTGTGTGTGTACTTGTGTGTGTTGTCTTGCTCCCCCATAGAAGTTGGAATTTCATACTTCTTAAAAACAGCTCGTTAAGATGGCTTGTCAAGTTGAGACAGAGTAAAATCAAGGAGAATGAAATTTTAGTGAGCAGTCTTCCATATCTTCCATATCTAAAATGGATAATTTTCTACACATGAAAGACTTCCAAAACTGGGGTTGGATAACCAAAATGTGAATAATCAAAATTTCTGTTCAATCTTTTGGGTGGAAAGCCTATATGTCTAGATTATGGTTCCCTTCATACTGAGTTCATTGAACATTAGCAGGTTTGGGGGTGGGGGCAGAAGAACATTTTGTTTGTTTGTTTGGGAGATCCCTACATAGTTTCAATTGTCTTTTCATGAGCTCAGGCTGAATACCAGAAGGGGGCTTACCTAATGCTCCAGTTAGTAATTCAGAAACAGTCTGAAATCTTGTTTGTAGGGATAACGTACAGTTACTCTCTCATGAATAGGTCAGGTGTTCCACCCCAGCAGCAAGAACTCCACAAGCAGGTTGCACAGTCACAATGTTCCTATTCTGATTGATTTTGCAGTATGCCAACAAAAGATACAACTTGTACCTTGGTGTGACTGTAGTTACTGTGGCAATAACGTTAATTTACATCCCCATCACTACACAACAAGATTCTAACCATTGACACTAAAGCCAACTCAAAATATAACATAGGAGATGGCATTCTATTACTCCATTCTAATATGCTTTTTATCTCTCTTCTTTCTTCTTTCTTGCTGCTCCCATGCTTTCTGATGAGAGGTTCATGTCAGGGATTTTTTCCCTCTGTCTTTTCTTGCCCCTGGGTGGAGTTCTGCCCTTGGCTGACATGTCTGGGGGCTTGGAAATACTCAAATGGTGGCAGGAGCTGGTGGATTGAGCTGTTCGCTTTTGGCCACTTTGTCCCCCTCCTTCTCTGCAGTCTATTACTCAAGTTCTCACTTCTCATCTTCATCTTCATCACATATCATCATTCATCATGTCTGTCTGGTAAAGTATATTGAATATGTATTTCACTGTATAGATATTATATTTCCACACACCAATTACATATTGACTGATATTCTTCTTGCTAGATGAGAGCATAGAAATAGAAGAATCGCTTTGCCCTTGTTCAATAGAGGATAGTTATGTGTCCCTGGGAAGTCTACCAGCTAAGTAAAACAGCTGCATTAATTTCTTAACATTTATTTCCAACAGTATGTTACCAAACATAGTAAGGATATGATTTATGACAGGTATAGCTGGTGTCGTTCATTGGTTTGGCATGTCTAGGGTTATTATGAATCCCAACTGTACTTACCTCAAGGGGGGGGGCAACAAAGATACCCAGAGGGTACATGGCTAACATGCCCAGCCACCTGTGTAGACATGGGCCAGCTACATGGTGGCACAGCATCACCAGATTCAGCATTTCTGAATACTTGATATATAGCAAACCTATGGGAGGGTTGCCATAACTCAGAAGCAACTTGATAGCATATACTTACACACTTAATACAAGATGAAAGATTTATTCTTTGTTTACTTCACACTTTAAAAAATGGATTCTTGTGGTCAGTATTGCATCTGAGAGTAGGGCTGATCACAAGTCTGTTGTGTGGTGTGCTTCAGCTACTTTGAAAGGTCAGGGAGTTTCTTGATAGGATTTTGAAATCCACTTCTCTGTTTGTGATCCATTGTGCCTTCTCACATGCTTTGTGACGTAGAAGTTCTGCTTTTTGTCAAGCTTCCCTTTCATTTGTGGAAGTTAGGTCAACTCTTTCACATCCTGGAGAATATTTTCATAAACATATCAGGGATGCAAAAACAGCCAGCCTGAATACATTTTGCATAAAAAGTATGCAAAGTTACAGATGTTTTGATAATGGGTTTTTTAATCAGGTCCTTATTTCTTTAGTGTAACGGTTTTTAATGATAGTGGACCATTTTATTGTGATTGTGAGTTATGAATTGTGGGCCACCCAGAGTCACTACACTGATAGGTGTGGCTATATAAATCTAAATAAATAAATAAATTCCACCACTAAACTGTGGTCCTTCCTTGAATGAACCCATTTGTCCTGCACAACTGAAGTTTGTTGTCTTTGGCTTGGCTGCTCTAGAAGAATAGTATCAGTGTCTCATTTACACTGTTTCAACTGGTGTCATAAACCATAGAAAAATTATTCAAATGGTGGAATGGCCCAGTTGGTTTATTTATTTATTTGTTCCCACTTGTATGCTGCCCTACTTGCAGAGCAACTCAGGGCGGCTAACATGGTATCGCAGAACCATATCACAAAATATCAAAAGCACAATAAATCCCAATAAATAAATTCAAAGAATAAAACAATGGTCAATCCAGTAAGCACATTATCCTCTATCTGCACCGCAACTGGATGTTAGTGCGGCCAGAACCCGGGCTCAACATCCTCGATGGAGCCCAGGGCTCAATGTCCAATGCCTGTTGCTTTCTTATCTATAGTCATGTAAAAAATGAGATGTATTGTCTGCAAAGATTTGTATGTATGGAAATACATACCAGAAGACTGAATGTTGTCACATCATGACCACCTAGTTTTGCTAAACCTGGGTGGTGTAAGGAATTATTACAGGTTTGTGAACTACCTGCACCATTACCAAACAAGGGCTAGTACAGTAAAGAACCATTTTGAGCAGCAACATACTTCTTGAGGCTTCCTCTGAACATTCAACAAACACTACTGAAGACAACTGTGTTTATGCTTTGGAGAATGAAAGACAGATTGAAATCACGTTTCTTTGTTTCCCCCAGCAACAGGTCTTGTTAACCAAAACAGATTCAATGTAAAATATGTTCCGGTCACCCAGTTCTTTAACCTTCTAAAATATTCCATTAATGAGGGTGAAGCAATCACCTCAGATGGCAAATACCAGAAAGCTGCAGAGGAGAGAGCTGAATGTCACACAATGTGTCCTCCATCCCCAAAGGCAGACCATTGCCTTAGGCCAAGGGTGGCCTACCTTGATGCTCTGGGTATTCTTGAGCTTCATTTCCTAGAAGCCCAGATCAACTGGTGTGCTGAGTTGGGCCCCTGGAAATTGAAGTCCAAGAACACCTGGAGCACCAAGATTGGCCACATCTGCCTTAAGCAGTCCTATCACCAGTGTCAATGAACAGCTAATCTAATTGGCATGTTTACATAGAATGATAAAGAATATCAACTTGACTTTTCTCTGAAAATGCAAAATGCTTTGGGCTTGGCTGTGAGGGCTACTCATTTAGACCACAGCAATGACTCTGGGAGAAGGTTGGCTCAGTCCCTCACCTTGTTTGCATCATTTGAATCTTTTCCCTAACTGCTGTTAGCCAATCTGGGAAGGGCAATATCTATACTTAGCATGACCAATGGGAAATGGCACAGGAGGAGAGATTAAATACTTATCAGATGAAAACAAATTGAATATTCCCAGTTTTTATTTTCAAACAAATTTCAATGATTTGATCATCAATCTCCCATATGGCATCTGCTTTGGTAATTTTTGTTACACTTACACAGATTTATATTTATCCTTGTCTCAGTAGTTCTGCAATTCTGATTTCACACACAGTAATATGATATCCTGTGTATCAGATAGAGGACCAGATGAGCCTCCAGATGTTTGGAATTACAATACTTCTCATGTCTCATGTTAGATTTTTAGATTTGAGATTTTAGAGTTTTATGATGTTTTATGTGTATTGTGTGTTGGAGTGTTTTTATGTCAGTGTGGTTTTTTACATTATAAACCGTCTGGAGTCACCTTGGCAAAGTGGTGGTTAAATAAGTTGAAATAAATAAATAGATAAATAAATAAATGCCTCACCTTGAGGTATCTTGACTAGTATTCATGGGAATGACAGTCCAACATGTGGAGGCCCATGCTATACAGGAAGAAAAAAGACTTTGATTTAGGATAGCAATAGCTTTGCAGTGACAGGAGAAAGAGACATGGAAGTTACACACACCCCAGTGCCATAATCATCTTCTTTTCTAAAGGATTGGATGAGATCTAATGAATAAGATGTGAAGGATTGCATGCAGAGGATGCATTTGACAGAGTACTCTTTACACACCAGACTAGTCACTTTCAGATGCAGTATGACACTGTTTGGTGCAGGCTGAGCTCTAATTTTAGAGGCAGGAGATTGCATAACCTGTCCTATGCAATGTCACAACTGTTACCCAATGGCACTCTGCTTTAACATTTGAGAGAAAATGCCAAATTGATACCTGAAATTCCAGGGTTGCCCCTTTACAGCGGCACCCCTTACCTGGAGTACCTGAAAATCCAAAGTTTATAGCACCCACAATGAGTGGGTGCAACTCCCTGGAACCACATGTTAAAAAATACCTTAAAAGAAGATGTTTAAGTATCATTTAATTTATTCAGATTTAAAACTCTCTGGCTGAGATAAAATCACAACCAGTTACAACAAACTGTGTGTGTGTGTGGGGGGGGGGGATTAAGTTTTTATTGCATAGGGCTCTTAATGCAATCAAAATCCCACCACAGGGCTGCGCAAAGGGTAGCTAGCCCTGAACCATTCAAGTCCAAGTATATTTATACACAAAGAATACAAGGGTACAAAAGGGGAACTTGTGCAAGTATCATATGGGTCTAGGCAGGATAGAATATCAAGGAGGAGGAGGTAGCTTCAGCTACCACAAGGGGGAAATGAGCAGGACACAGTCAAGAGACACCTGTCACCACAACAAACTTTACAAAGGATACGATATTTGAACAATTGCATAATCAAACACAAGGGTGTTTGTGTGTGTGTATTTATTTATTTTATTTTATTTCTTAAATTGTTATTTTATTTTTAAGGCCCCGCCCACAGCATCATGATGTCATGACGTCAGCTCCGCCCATGACATCATGATGTCATGACATTGGCCACGCCCATGATGTCCGTGACGTAATGGCGTGGTAGTAACAAATTTGTCATCCCATCACTGGTTAAAGCGCAGCAAACTATCAATTATTAATACATTTATAATCAGAATTTTAGAATTGCAGAGCTGGAAGGGACCCAATGGATCACTGAATTCAGCCCCTAACAAGGAGGCACGGTGGGAAACTGAACTCTCATCACCTAAAGCACTGGCAATATCCAGTGAAGGACTGCTGACATGATTGCTAATAACTGCAGGAATACTCGTAAATACTGCTACTATACTACTGGTATATACTACTGAATTACGTATACTACTCCAGACAGCAATAGTAGAAGCAGTAATTACTGTAACCTGGAGGTGCTGTCTAGCCTTTCTGCCTTAGGCTGCAAAATTTTTATGTTCAGAGGACTAAAGGGACAAAAAAAGGGGGTCTCCCAGGCAATATTTACTTTGAGCCTCACGTTTATACCATCAAACTTTCCTCTATTCCAGTTTCCCTATTCTATGCCTAAAAGGGGAAAAAAGGTGTTAACTGCTATTCCACAGTCTTTTTGTTTCAGTTTTAAACAGCAGCACTTTCTGGTGAGAGAGTTACATTGACAGCCACTTATCTGAGACTATTCACTCTCTGTGAATTTACCACTTAACAAATGATTGATTATTCCTCCACACTCTAAAATGGTTACAAGCTGTTTAGGTTCAGCAGCAATCAGAGGATTCTCCTGGCACAGTGCCTGCTGGAACAGTATTGATTTGACTCGAAAACACAACACAAAAGCTAGATTTCTGTAGCAGGACAATGTAATCGTATTCATGGACAGAAACTAAGAATGCAGCTTCCTGTAGCTTCCTTGCTGCAATGGCTTGATTCCAAATGATGAGCAGAGCAATTCTATTGACGTGGAAGAGAGCAAGAATTAAAGGTAAAAGAGTTACCTTTTCTCATGCCTTATTCCCTATGTCCTATGGCATCCTATGGCATAGAACATGCTGATGACAATCATCCCCACATTCAGACTTTCTCTAATTTAGTATGTCTTATTGTGGAAAGGAAATAAATGACAATAACTCTAGAGCTGCCTCACAGGCATGCTGGGAGTAAGAGTTGAGTTTTGGCTCTTGCAGATCCACATCCACCCCTGGAATGCTACCCAAATGCTTCCTTTTTCGTTCTATGATGTTGGAATGCTGGTGGCTTTCAGTAGAAGCCTTTCTTTGTTCTCACAAAGGAGCCAGACAAGGTTGTGGTACTTGAGAAGGGCAGACTTCTTTCCTTTCTGATCTCAGATAAGAAGTCTAGAAAAATCTTGTCTTCTGGAATGCTCTCTGAGAAGCCAAAGGATTGCTGTATTAGGTTTGCCAATATGTTTTGTTTCCTTGAATATATTCCACCAGCCATTTCTTTTTTAGTTTAATACATTCCAGAAATCATCCTTGCACAGATGCCTAGTGAAGAGTATTTGGGATATAAACATGTAGGATCTGATTCTGCAAATCCTTGCAAAGTAGTATGTTCATTCCTTTTGTTATAGTGGTAACTGCCATTGCCAAGGCAAAACAAATGAGTAGGAAGATGGCCTTTGGGGGCGAGGTTGTCCAATTCTTCTCTGGAGATGAATGTGACAAAGAGGGGAACCAAAGTCAGTCTAGGGGAAAAATTGATATGAGAAATGGTACTAATTCTTTTCCTGAATTGATGCTTGGGCACTAGTGGAGACACATATTACACAACTGGGAGTAGGGCTGCACGTGACTTGATGAGTCACACCTTGTGAGCTAGAGATTTGAAATATTTTTGGTGACTTTTTGGCTGTTAACCAGAGTTAACCTCCCCCCTTCCCCCCAAAAAGCAGATGTACCAGTGTTAGGGTTTTCTACAAAAGTGAATGAAAACACAGCCATTAGTTCCTTGTATTGCTTCGTGAATGGCATAAGGGTGGGTTTCAGATGCCTGGGGTGCAGGCTCGCTGCCCCCCCCCCCGGCACTCAGCACGAGACAAAAATCCTACCTCAGTGGGGACCAGGGAGCACTTTTTCCTCCTCCACCGCATTTGTCCTTCTCTTCTTTAGGCTTCCTCTTCCTTACGGCCAGCTCATGGTGCTGGGTGGTGCTGTGCAGGGCCCGGGGCTACCCTTGGTCCTGAGTCGAGACCCAGAGGCTGAGGTGGCACAGTGCTAGCCCAGCAAAGAGCCCACCGTTGACGTCCCAGGCACGCAGCCGCCCCACCTCTGAGCCCAGCAGTGGCTCTGAGCCCAGCAGTGGAAGCCTGAAGAAGAGGAGGACGAAGGTGGTGGAGGAGTAAAAAGCGCCCCTGGTCCCCACCGCGCCATCGGGACTGCACCCTCCTGTCACCCTCCAGTCACCCTCCAGCCTGGGGCAGGGCCCAGGGCACCGGCGGTGGTGGAGGGTCCCAGCAACCATCCCCGCGGCAGCCCCGCCCCCACAAAGTGCCACCTGAGGCAGGCCGCCCCCTTGCCCCACCATGCTATGCCATGGTCTCTTATATATGGTCTCATATATAACAGTGAATTCATGTTCATTCTCTTTATTATCTCCCTCTCTAACAATATGAGAAGACCCATTAGATCACTGGCTCTTGACATGGGGCCCACACCACACAGGGGGACTTCCATTCTCAGAAGCCTAAGTCAGTACATTGGCTTATCAGTGCTTGGGGGAACTGACTTAGGCTTCTCAGAATTGAAGTACGAAAACCAAAGATTGGGAAATACTGCATTAGATCAAAGACTTAATGAGTTGGTTGGACTGAGTCCGACCTTCTTTTCTCAACGTGGCCAGTCAGTTGCCTATGGAAAGCCCACAGGCCAAACATGAACACAAAAGAATGCCAGCATCTCAGTCGTACTTTCCAGTGAAAGAAAAATCCTTCTGGTACCAGAAGGAAGAGGGACTACAGTGGCTCAAGTGGTTAAGATGCCGACCTTGACAACTGGAAGGTCTGCAGGTCAGCAGTTCAGGACCTGAGTACTGCATGACAGAATGAACTCCCATCTCTGTCCTAGCAGTTCGAAAGCAAGAAATTGCAAGTAGATAAATAGCTACCACTTCGGTGGGAAGGTAAACAGCCCTGGCCTGGAGGGGGAGAAGAAAGGAGCAGCAGCTGCGCAGCTGGCCGGCCTTGAGACCACTGCCACTGCTGTCGCCGCTGACACCGGACGCTCCCGTGGCCAGCTGCAGCCTGGAGACAGGAGAAGAGCCATGGGAGGCTGAAGATGCTGCCATGCCGCTGCGGCCTCCTGGCCCTTTCCACTGGCCATGTGACTTCCCGTGGACTTTGCCTGTGGCCAGGATGGAGAGGCCGCGGCAGCAGAGGGCACCAGGCCCTTCCATCGCTGGCTCCCCTGGGCCACGCCCCTGGCTGGGACTTGGAAATGCCACTATGGCAGCAGGCAGCAGGCCTTTGCTGTCACCATCGTCAGACTTTGTCTGCAGCCAGGGCGGAGAGGTTGCTGTAGTGCAGTATTTTATTGTATTGTTATATATTATATTACTGTATTATGTGTTATGCATTGTATTATTAGGTGTTGCTCTTGTAGGTTGAATATTGCATAATTATTTTATATATTGTATAACTATTGTATTGTATAACTATTGTGTGAGCCGCCCTGAGTCAGGTTTCCTGATTGGGTGGCATACAAGTGGAAAAATTAAATTAAATTAATTCCATGCACTCCACTCTTGAGGCATGCCTGCCACATGTCTACAGAAATGTCTGCAGACAGACAGTGCAGGCTCTTTGGCTGTAAACAAAGATGAGCACTGAACCCTAGAATCGGATACAACTGGCTTTCATGCAAGGGCGAGCTTTACTTTATTAGAAGGGAAAATGTGTTCATTGTGACTAGAAAATACTGTACCAACAGAGACATCACTTTTCCCTTTTAAAGCTTTCTAAGTTGGCAAGCATCACTACATTTTGTTGCAGGAAATTTCATAATTTACATAAAGTATTTCCTTTTATTTGTCACAATCTCTCATTATTCATCTTCAGTGGATGACTCTGGATCTGTACAGTATGAAAGGAAAAGAGAAGTTTCTCTACACAAATTCATTGGGGCAGTCAATCCCATATCTATTTCTTGTGTTCCAATACACCATGCTGTCTAATAATAAGTCAAGGACAACCAAAGGCTCTCCTCACCTCTGTTTATTTCCTGTTGTAAACAGATTGTCGCACCCACAAAATGTTCATGCAAAACAAATGTGTGAATGCAGCAGCTGCTGAAGATCATCCTGTTCCTTTCTTTCTCATAATAGACATGAAAAACCAGGCAGACATGCCGTCTTTTAATCTTTCCATTTTATTTTGGAGAGGGCAATCTTGGCAAGGGCAATCTTGATGTGTCTACTCTAAACATTCTTTTCCCCGCATGAAGGATAAGAAAATGTGTGATCATTCAGTAATATCCTTACTCAGCAGTGGGTAAATGCAAACATATGAAAAATTTCCCTTTCAATTATGTTTTAATTGCCATCTCTGTTCTTTCATCTTTCTAAACATAGAAACAGAGAACAAATAAGTGTTACTGCTGTTGCTTTCTGCATGTTGTTTCCAAATTACAAGTTGTCAGCATGGAAGCTTTTGTCAATTTTGTTAAGTATAATGTATGGGACTGCTACTACTCCTCTTATTCATTGTTAGTCTTACTCAGAATAATGACTATTTCAAACTTTCTCTCTACACAAACTACTGAAACAATGGATAGGTTAGCATAATTATTCATATTAAGTGTGGCTTGCTTATCTAGTTGAATGACAGCAATCATTACATTAAGCTAATTAAAAGATAAACTTCCAATGGGCTTGGTGATAATTTGGAGAGCATTAGTGTCCTTGGATTCCTGGATACAAACCACTTTCTCCTACAATCACTGCCACGATTTCCTGTTTCTTTACAAGGTGACTAGCTCCCTTGTACTCATTGTCCTTGTCAATATCCTTATTAAGATCATGGTAAAATCACCTGCCATTATTATAATACAGTTCCTTATTTTTCCTAGTCTTTAAACACCTCCTTTAAAGAAATAACTTAGGTTTACTTACATTTGAAGAGTAAACACTAATTAAAATACAATAAAACATAAAGAGCGCCTCGCTTAGAGACTAACTAGCTTAAAGAGCAGAATTTTGTTCTGAATGGTCGCCCTCACTTAACAACTAAAACCAACCAAAAACTTGGTTAACAACTAAATTGGGGTTTGCAACCCCAACAACCCCCCCCCCCCAAGAAGTCACAATCGGTCACTTACAATGGCAGCAACAGCACTTTTTCCATGTGTTTCACTTAAAGAGCAACTCGCTTAAAAAGCAATCCCATGGAACGCATTATGCTCTTTAAGTGAGATACCACTGTATACACCTCTCCCCCAATTATTCCTTGTAAGTTTTTGTATCTTCCCCTTACTATCTTCCCCCCTTCCCACTTAAAGGTTTCCCTTGCTTGAAAGCAAGGGACTCTAGGGTTCAGTGTTCATCTCTGTTTCAAAGCCAAATAGCCAGCGCTGTCTGCCTCTGCAGACATTTCTGTGGTCATGTAGCAGGCATGACTAGACACCAGCACACATGGAATGCTGTTTACCTTCCCCCTGAAGTGGTCCCTATTTATCTACTTGCAATTTCTTGCTTTCTAATGGCTAGGTTGGCAGGAGCTGGGACAAAGACGGGAGCTCATTCCATCCTGCAGTACTCGGGAATCGAACTGCTGACCTCCCACCTTCCAGTCAGCATCTTACCCACTTGAGCCACTGCAGTCCACTTCGTTGACTTTAAAATCACATTTCTTAGAGATAATGGTAACAACCCCTCTTGACCTTGTGAACATCCCTCAGCTTATGGTAGAACAAAGGGATGTCTTGCATTCCTGTTATAAGCAGGTAGTCTTTTTACTGTTTTAAATTCCTTACAAAATCTTTTGTTCTTTCTCACAGGTACATTGATGGAGGAAGTCGAATACTGCACAAGCCTTGAGGTCAATAGCAATTTGGTAACTTGTTATTACAGCTTTTCTGATTGCAGACGTTCACCAAACTGTAATGGTGGGATGACATCACTGCAGCACGCCAGGTTTACCCTTCCAGTGCCGCAGATTTTGAAACAGAGGAGGCTCCGAAGATTTTCCTAAGACAGCGATCAGCTTTGGCAAAGGCTGCAGAGGGGATGGAACCGAGCAAGAGTCTGCTCAGAGGACCCAGGACAAAGCATAATCACCGCCACCGCTACTGCTGACGTCAAAACTGTCAGCAGCAAGAGCAGCTGTGTCTGGGGCAGGACTGGCCTGGGGAAAAAAGTTTGGCCACTACTGGCTTAAACTAAAGGCACAGAACCACTGCTCAGGGGTGCCCAAACCTGATTAGCTTATTCCTCTCAGACAATGAAAGAAAGGGATTTCCTAACCCTAAGAATATGTTTCCGTCATTTATTTTGTACAAATGATGGTCAGTCATGCAACTGATCATGCAACAGGAAATATGAGCTCCAACATATCTAGCAGCAATTGACAGCTGAGATTTAGACCAGTGGATTTATACCAGGATACATAAGTAATAAAATTCTGGCTGTTGTATTTGTATTTGTTTTATTTAAACTTTTACACACTCTACATAACTTCAAAGTGGTTTATTATAGCAAGTGTCAGTCACACAAAATAAATTGCACCTGTATATAACAATATCACTGGAGATCACACCTAGCCAAAGACTTCTTATTCTTCCATGTCTAGGCCAGATGTGAAACTGCCAAAATGAAGTTACCTTTTGGTGAGTTCATTCTGCAGTTCCCTTCACTTGACCTAGTGTGAGAAAGATTAGCCAGAAAGGTTACCATTATCATGGTACACCTGATTGTGGTTCAAAAATACCACACTCTTCAAGGAGGCTCTTTATTTGTACCCAAAAGACCAAGCAAAACATCTTCTCAACTTCTCATTTTGCATCTCTTCCAAAGTGTCTTGAACTAAGTTCAGTTGCACAGCAATTCCACTGGTATGAGGTCTACAACGGCAAAAGTGCTACCCCTTGCACACAAGGTCACCACTCCAATCAGGACTTTTGTGAAAGGCTGTTAAAGGGAAAGGTATGTATCAACTTCATTCTAGTCCAGTGGTTCTTAACCTTATTGGAGTTACTGAACCCCACAAGTTTCATACATGCATTCACCAAACCCTTCATAGTTGATTTTCTTATTAATGCACCTGGCAACCCTGGTGAATGGAACAGACACACACACACCTCTGCAGAACCCCTGAGACTGACTCACCGAACCCCTGGGGTTTGATCGAACTCAGGTTAAGAACCACTTTTCTAATCATTTCCAGAAATAATTCACAGTGGCTCACAGGCAAGGATCTGAGGCAAGGTATATCTATCAGAATAAACATATGAAAGGTCAGAGTTATAGGAGAATATTGTAGATAAACCCACAAATGATAATCTTTCTTGGGTAAAACTGTGGAAACTAGTTAATTCAGTTCTGTATGTCTATGTTACTTGACAGACACAGTTTCAGAGGATAACATGAACAGATTCATATCAGAGCTTAAAAAGGTTTGGAATACAGAATACAGAATCCTCCTAGGATTTTGTAGAAACTTTTCTGTGCTTTGATCTGCATGAGGATTACAGGGAGGATGGATATTTAGAGGTTGTCTGAAGGACCAATGCAAGCAGGGAGAAGAATGACATCTCCAGAGTTGGAGTCAGTAAAAGAATGTCCTAATGCAGGTAATTATCAGACATTGTGTTTGATTTAATTGAAGCCAAAAGGAAGTTTGATTTAATAAACATATTTTCCTTACTTCCCTGGTGCCCTTGTCTAGATGTCAGTGTTTCTCTGGCATGACATTCCAAGCTATAAAACAAAGGTCTGGCTGCACACTTAGGCGTCCAGTAACTTGACCACCTCCCATTTGACACTTTTTTCCCCACAGAGATCTGGGTTTTTTCATGTGTTTCTAAAATCTGGGTCATGGCATAATTCTTTTCAGTGTGATGTGTTTATGGATCTCATTTGCTTTCATCATTATACCCTAACCATGTGCTGCTTTTGAGCTTCACCTCCAGTAACCCCAATTAGAGCTGGGAAATAAGTTCAAACATTCATGGAGGAAGACACAGAGCTCAGTTTCCCCCCCTCTGGACAGGAAAAGGATTGCTGTTGTGGTTCCATGCACTAATCCAGCCATTTCCAGCCGGGCAAAGAAAGGAGAACATTTTGGCTCATATCATCAGATATTTTCTTTTGGCACAGTCTCAACATCACTGTAATAGAAAAAAAAATACTTTGGGATAATAAAGTTGCTTTATTAGGTAATGGCAAGCTCCGTTTTCTCATTGTGATTGTTATTTTTTAAAATACTCTTCAAATCTCACATCTTTAATGTAGCCTTGATTACAAACAGTCTTACCCAAGGGAGATCATAGCATGATACAATACATTATTCCATATAAATCCTCAGCATGATCTATAGCAGGGATCAGCACACTTGGCTCTCCAGATGTTCTTGGACTTCAATTCCCAGAAGTCCTGATCAGCAGGCATACTGACTTGGGCTTCTGGTAATTGAAGTCCAAGAACACCTGGAGAGCCAAGTTTGCAGATCCCTGATCTATAGTATCCTTTTTGATCAATATGAGCTTGAAAGTAATGCAAATTGTTCAAGATGTGTCTACAATTAAACAAGTCACACAAACCCTATGTTTGAAAAATAGATTGTTTTTGTCGCACTTTTAGCCCACGTGATGGTTTCTTGTGTAGTTGAACCTTCCTGAGTTGTTATGTCAGTTGGAGACAACTTGAATAATATTCCAACTTCAACAAGAGACAAATATTTGTGGCCTGAATTCTGTTGCTAGTTCACACTAGAGTAGAGTAGATCCACTGAATCAGTTACTAAATAGGAAGTAAACATTGTATGATTCAATTAGTCTACTGTAATTGAGACTAGCAATAATCTATTTCTATTGAGCTTTCTGACCCAAAGATCTAGATTGTGGAGTTTAGCTGCTAGCCCATGCAGTGCTGATCATCACTGACCTGCTGATATGTGCTGCAACAATTCACCCCACTCCCTGTTGATCTTAGAGCATGGCACACTTTTACTGAGCAAAGATTTCTTTCTGGGGATCAGGACACCACAGTTCTCTAGGGCCAGCCCCAAGACATTTTGCCATTTGAGATACAGCACCAAATGACACTCCCCCCCACAATAGACAATGCCTCCAAAATCTGTCTCCCTCTCCCTGGTAATAAAAATGCAACATTATTAAATGACAATTTCCTGCTTTTTCAGGGGCATTGTCAGGATCTGAGGCAGTTTCAGGGCTCTAGCTGCTAGAAAAGCAGCTCTGATTAGAGTCATACCCTCTGCAACTGCTAAGACACTGATGAGCTCTATATGAGAGCCCTTTGGGAAGAGCTATATAAGAACCATCTCTTCTTCCTAGAAGTTACCTCGGCTACAAAAGTTTTTGGGTTTGTTGCGGTCCTTTGTGTGAACCTCCTAGTGTTGCTCCAGCCCTAAAGTTACCCTGCTTTGTTTGATTCTTTAGTTGTATTATTCCTGGCCTGCTTGGAGTATCTTTCCTCCTTTGGACTTGCTTTGTTTCCATGTCTGCTCCTAGCTTTAATCTTGTACTTGAACTAGGACTTGGATACAGCTTGCCTTTGACCTTTAGCTTGGTTGCTCAGGATCCTGCTGCCTGTAATGCTTATGTCCTTGGCCCTGACAGGCATTCACTTAAGTAGCTGCCTCATTCTGCTTAATGGTGGGGCTGGTTCTGTAGTTCTCTAGTCAAAAGGTGAGACCATAGAAACCTAGGGGTGACTTTGAGTACTTCCCTCCCACAGCTGTCTACTTCTTTCCCTTGTAATTTTTTCCTTAAATATCACTATTCAAGATCACACAGGTAAGAACAGAAGATGGCCTCAGCCACTGCTGGCTTTTCCTGTGTTTTCTGCTCTAGATGTAATATTGTGTTCATTTTCAGTGTTCAATACAGTTTAAATCTGCACAAAGTGAATGTTGGATGCTAGTTGCTGATGCTCTAACATGTAATTCTAAACACCCACATGGCTGCATGCTAGCAAAGTGTTAACTCCAATGAATGTTAGCAGTGAGCTTAGACATAAAATATTGCAGACCTTTTTAAAGTTCATAGTCAAGCTGGCAAGCTGAATTCTTCTTGCTTTAGAAAACCTGCTCCACAATTACAATTTGCCACTTGGAAACTGGACATTTGATTAAAGAATCCATATCAAACTATTTTGAATGAGTGGTTTACTGTTATCCATCTTTTACATCTGATATCAAGTGTTCAAATAAGCACATGGAGTGGTAGCCAAACCACTCAGAGCCTGAGTACATTGTCAAATACATCAGGATTTGTTTTTCTTATAAAATGAGTGAATTTGATTTATAACTGTCCACATGACAACAAAGGCTGAATACAATCTGGTTGGCATTTTTTTGCACAGCTCCCCCCCCCCTCTGTGGAGGGCAAAAGAAGAAAGGGGCAGCCAAAAATGAGATGGCTAGATGGTATTGTAGAAGCAATGGGCACAGAGCTAGGCGGGTTGAGGAGGATGGTGAAGGATAGGGATGCCTGGGGTCGCAAAAGGTTGGAATCGACTGTGCAAATGAACAACAACAAAGCCACAGGAGGTTTTTATGCTTTCAAGCTGGAATGATTTGAATGGGATTTTACTCATGTGTTCATTCTTGTAAAATGGAGGAAGTTTCTGTAAGTAGTATTTTGGTAATATAGGCAGTTGGGTCATGATGTTAAAGACTGAGAGAACTCTCTCTCACACATTCTTTCATCTCCCCAACCATCCTCTGTTTTTTATTTTAATTTCTTACATATAAGAGATTAGCACTAGATCACACTATCACCTTATTGCTGGGACATTGCTATTACTCTTTGCATATATATTCCTTAGTGCTGTGTGTTATAGGTTGAAGTCAGAGAGTGGGGTGAGTAATTAATCATAAGATGTTCTTGCCAAGAGTTTCAACCTCAACCAAGTGTCAAGTAATGGAAGCTTAGTTCTGCCAATGCCTTCAGAAGAAGTATAGATGGAAAGATCTTCTTACCATGAGAGAAATCGAAAGTGCCCAACCTGCAAACAGGGAGAAGAAAAGGGAAATAATCTCAGTTTTGTGTGTAATAAGATTGCTAGGGAGGTTCCCTTTTGTGGTTTTAATTTGATCAGCAGTATGGTTGTTTTCTTTAACTCCACACACAAAACCGGTGAGATATCAAACCATAAAAGGATCAGCAGAGGCAGTGCCAGAGGGTAGGAGGAAGGAAATAAAAAAGTGGGAGGCTGTGAGCTGGAATTGTTTACTGAAATGGTAAACTCCTACATCAATCCTCAGTCCATGTGTGAGCATTAACTGAAATTTCAAATGTAATCGTGGCTGCAAATCAAATTACAGAGAAGTGTACTAATGACCTCAGTTCCATTGAGTTATCTGGGCTTGACATGGGAAAGTGGAGATGAGGGTTCCTTTAACAACCTTTAACAAACTGGAGTCTTGTTTCTGATACTGGGATGGGAGGGCAATCATCCAAATCACATGGAGGACAAATGGTCACAGCATTTCTGACCTAAAATTGCTGCATCCCATATGTAAACACTAGTTTGTTGTATAACAATGTGTTTTAATTTTGAGAGTGATTTTCCTTTTCCACCACAAATGTTTGTGTTGGATAGTCTCCTTGGTGATTAATGATGGCAAGTACTAGATGACAGGGCTACAGCAGCTGAGATATCCACTGTTGATGGTTGCTAATCTTTCTACTGAGAGAGTTCTGTATGTATTTTGACTACATTGGATTGTGTTGTGTTTGGATTACCATATAAATAACATGCCCTGGTGGCCCAAGAAGATGCACAATGGGCAGTCAATATGTTTGAAATAAACAACCTTTTAAAAGGTCATTATGTAGGAGGGCTGGGAAACATTTGGCCTACAGCTCCCAACATATATACCAAGCAAGTCCAATGGCAACGGATCGTGGAATTGGCAGTCCAAACCATCCGAAGATTACCTAATTCTGCCCCACATCAAATCACATTACCAGTCCCTTCTCTCCCCCCCCCCCCCGTGATTCTGGCTCCTAATGAGTCTGCTGCTCTTTCCATCACCATGAACCATCTGACCACAACAGCCCATGCTCCGATAACTTCCTTGCTCAGTTGCTGTAATGGTTTATTTATAGAGCTGACCTTGTTTCCAGAATTTTATCTGATAAAAACCAGAACAGAATCAAACTATAATGATTTGGAAGGAGTTGTACTGTTTTCAGTTCAAATTTCTAATAAGGTTAAAGTCACCCTTGCTCAAATGCCAGTCATATTTGACTTTAGGGTATGGAGCTCATCTCAATTTACAGCCAAACAGCCAGCTTTCCACTAAAAGACTGAACAGCTTGGGGCACAAGTATCTGAAGAAGCATTATGTTCCATATCAATCTGCCAGGTGATATTCCTGGCACATGGTGGATGAAGCAGAGGCTCAAAATCCTTCCCAACACAGCCATTTCAGTGCTACAAATGCTATACGAGGTCTGTACAGTCTCTTAGAACCATAGCATATCTTGAACAAACCGGAGATGTGCATAACCTAGAGTGGTGTCTGTATTAAGTCCTGGACTGGGTGCAGACTAACTTGCTGAAGCTGAGTCCTGGTAAGACAAAAGGTTTGTGTGCAGACAGTTCCTGGGCCAAGATTTGAGTTGTGTCCAAAGTAGGGTTGCCATATGTCCCAGAAAACTGGGATTGTCCCGGATTCAAAGTCAGAAAAATTGTCTTGGCCAGTTCAATAAAAATCATGCTAAAGTCCAAGATTTTTAAAATTTACTGATTGTGTATTATAACACATGATTAAAATAAATTCAAACTCTCACCATCAAACAAGTGATTTCCTGCCACATTGGAGTTGGAGTATACCTGGAGACAAATATTAATGTCCTCACCTCACACCACTGCCTGATAAATGTGATCAGTGTTTTTCCTGGAACTGAGGACGTTAAGAGTTGACTGCGACACGACTTCTCAGAAGTACAATAGATTATCTTACAGTAAGAATTAACTTTTATAAATAAATTCATTTATGTATTGATATATTTAATGTGAAAGTGTTTTATAGCGATCATTATATTGTGTTTGTTTTTTAAAAGGTTATTTTGTAGATAACCTGCCCATTTTTGTCAAATATACTTCTGTATACAATTGTTCTTCACTAGTATTGGCAGCTCCCCTGGGGCTCAATGGGTAAAAGCACTGTGCTTGGAGACCGAAAGGACGGGGTTTGATTCCCCGAGAGCTGTGTGATAGGTGACATGAAAGGAGCCTCATTTGGGCATCCCCTGCAAAAATCCTCTCAACCAGAATGATCTCTGACATATAAACACACACACACACACTCATTGATATAATTATTTTGGCTTCTTTTTTCTGCTGCTGTTACCTGTCACATTTGTAGTAATTCATGGGCTCCAATTTTTCTCATTAGGTATAAACTATTCACATTACTTCTGGGTTTAATAAGTGGTGCTTGTTCCTTAAGTTTCACATTTTAGATCTAATTTTTCTAGATAACTTTGGGTCCAATACTATTCCTGCTGGGTATGTAATTAATGGAACTGCCTATTTGTTTGTGACTTTCATTGAATTTCCACCATTTAACTATGATTTTATAATTTCCGGAAGTCTTTTGATGTATTTCCTTTTATTTAGTTTATTTTTATTTCATTCCGTTTATATGCTGCCCATCTGGATGGTCTACTCACTTTCCTTTGTATCAAATCTTTGGCTTTTGTATACAGGATGTCATCTGTTTATAATATTCCAGGATATTTATAGTTGCCATCACTTCATACTAATTTTATATCATTTTTAGCTCTATTCCATCTAGTTTTTGGATCTTGCCATGTTATATAAAGAAAACTGCACATTTGCCATGTCCAAATTTAATCAATCAATCAATCAATCAATCAATCAATCAATCAATCAATCAATCAATCAATCTATCTATCTATCTATCTATCTATCTATCTATCTATCTATCTATCTATCTATCTATCTATCTATCTATCATCAAATGTGCTTTATATTGTCAGATTGTTTTCCCATCTTACCCAATGTTGTTTATTATGACTGTGACCTGTACTCTGGGCTCTTAGGAGGTGATATTTCCAGTCACCTTTTTACCTGATTGTTCTACCTGAAGGAACAGGGATTAACACTGAGACCTATGGTCCCTCCCCATAAATTTTTTGATAGTGATTTTAAAGAACATGGACAATCCCAAAAGCCAGGAAGAGGTCAAGCAGGCTTTCCAGTTATGCCTAACTCTTAAAAGCTGAAAAACAAATTATGGAAAATAAACATTGCCTAGTATCTTTATGTGTATGAATTATATGGATGGGACTCTTGCCACATCTGATTTCTCTGTGAGAAAATGAGGGCAAACAAATCCTCCCTTCCTCATCAAGACTTTTTGTACAACCTTTCATAGACACACCACGTGAGAAATTTCTCACGTGGGTTGTGAATGTGGAAGGTTACACAAAAAGTCTTGCTGTGATTAGGAAGTTTGAGGCTCCTTGGATGATTGATGGTCTTTTTTCTCTCCCACAAGTAACATCTTTCTCCCCAGAATTAGGACAATTTCTATACAAAACAGCATATTTCCTCTACAAAATTCCCTAGAAATGGCATTGAGCAGCACAGAATACGGCAGTTTATTGCACAAAGAGGGAAAAATGAAACTGGGGTTCTAATTATGGTTCGCCAGAACCGGTAGTAACTTTTCCAGTGTCCCGGAGAACCGGTAGCAGCTTTTGGGGGGAACCACCTTCGGGGCTTACTTTTTCACTGGTTCCCCCACTGCGCATGTGTGCCAAGCACTTGGTGTGCATGCATGCCTACAGTGCTTGGCGCATATACACGGCCTCCTTGCTGTCCTCCTTGCTGTCCTTGTGTTGTGGGTGGGTGGGTTGAGGGGTGTGTGTGCGTGTGTGCTTATTTTAATTTTTGTATTATTATTATTTATTTTCTTTGGCTCTGCCCGCCCACAATGTCATGACATCATGATGTTAGCTCCGCCCACCCTATGATGACATCATGGTGGGGTAGTAAATTTTTTGACATCCCACCACTGCCATGGTCCTAGACTAACAACCAAGGAATTCCTAGGCTAACAACCAAGGCAGATAATATAGGACCCATCCTTCTTTTCTTCTTTCACCTATATATCTGATTTCACCTTTGCCTTATCACAAGAGGTTCTACCTAGTTGCCAATTTTCAAATCCTACTCATTACTGCTTTGAGGTTACTAAGAAACAGAAAGGAGCAAAGGATGGATTTATCTATCTTTTAAATTGTCTTCATGGGCTAGTGTCTTTGGAAGAGCTGCACATGTCTTTCAGAAAGATAAGCTCTATAAAATAGTCACTAGCATGTCACAACCTAGCCAGTTCAAACCAATTGAAATCAAAGCAATTTTCAGTCATGTGGTGGAATTTCAGAGCACTATACAGTGATTGGATGTGGTTTGCACCAGTTTGCCAGAACCGGTAGTAACTTTTCCCAGTGCCCCGGAGAACCAGCAGCAGCTTTTGGGGGGAACCACCTTTGGGGCTTATCTTGGGTGGGTGTGCATGCATGCCTACAGTGCTTGGCGTGTATGCATGGCCTTCTTGCTGTCCTCCCAAGCGGGGAGGAGGAAGAGAAGCTGCTATAGCCTGCTCCCCAGGGTAAGTGACTCACCTTTGGATGTGGTGTGTCTGTGTGTATTTTAATGTGTATTTAATACCTTTACCTATATTGACGTATTACCACAGTTCCTAAAAGGCCTGGCGGCCTGGCTTGGGGTTTTTAAGCAAAGACTTGGAGTTACCTCATCAATAAGCTACACCTGTGCTGTTCCAATTGCTGTTCCAATTGGAGAACCCTTAAGGAGGTACAGCTGTTTTATATTTACATTAAGGCATATTATCCTAGAGAACTGGTTAGGCAAAGACTTAGTATCTAACTTCTTTAACTGTTGAAAAGTTGAAAAAGTGCCAAAATGAAGTCATCTTGTGGTGAGTTCATTCTGTAGTTCCTTCCATCTGACCTAGTGTGAGAAAGATTAGCCAGAATAAGCTTTAAGCTCTGGTTTAAAAGCTCTGGTTGATTTGTATTTGGGATGGGTGGGTGGGTGTTTGGGTGGGTGGATGTATTTTAATGTATTATTTATTTATTTGTGGGTTTGTGTTGTGGGTGGGTGGGTGGATTGAGGTGTGTGTGTGTGTGTGTGTGTGTGTGTGTGTGTGTGTGTGTGCGCGCGCGCGCTTATTTTTATTTTATGTTTCTTTGGCCCTGCCCATGTCATGATGTCGGCTCTGCCCACATCATGATGTCATGACGTTAGCTCTGCCCACACTGTGATGACATCACGGTGGTGTAGTAAAATTTTTGACATCCCACCACTGGCACGATATATGAAATGCAGTAGCTTCCTTACTTTTGTAATTATTGTCTCTATTACATAGATTTAGAGACTAGGGCATGATTACTCAATAAGGGAAATGTGACATTATACTGGGACAATCAATTCTTTTTGATATAAGTGCCCATGTAAGTCAAAGAAGGAAAAAATCTTTCTAACTGCAATTCCATTTGAAGTGCCTGCCTTAGGAATGCTCTCTGTCCTCAATAACGATTTCCTCATCTTGTCTTGCTTACCAGGTAGCTAGTTAAGTTGTAAAAATAAATAAACAGAAGCTCTGCCTTAGAAAGCTTTTTTTTAAAAAGAAACATCTTGAGATAGAAGCTTTTTGGACACAGGTGAGTGCTGGTATATGTGTGTGTGCTCCCCTCATCTTCTTCCATGAAGCAGGAGAAGAAGGGGAAGGTGCTTTGTCAAAGCACTGCTTTGTTTGTGTGCATATATACCATATATATTCAAGTATAAACTGACCCAAATATAAGCCGAGGTAGCTAATTTTGCCCTGAAAACCCAGGAAAATAAGCCAAGGGTGGAAAATGCAGCAGTTGCTAGTGAGTTTCTATAATCAAAATACATGAAAATATGGTAAAATTAATTAAATTGTTGGCACATCTCAATCTGGTATGGTTCTGGGACCCTCATGGTCATTAACCAGAGTATAAGCCAAGTCCCCTTTTAGGGGCTAAAAAACTCAGCTTATACTCGAGTATATACAGTACTCACCTGGTCTTTCCTTCCTGTGTGGTAGAAGGAAAATTATTTGACTCTTAAAAATAGGAGTCACTTATGAGGAGGAAAGACTATGGATTAGAGATGTGGTGATTATCTTTTTTTTCTATGCTAAAATGATCTAGCACTAAACTAATATGTGCTAAACTTATTTATTAAAAAAATTGAAATATTCTGAGACACACAGGAGTAACAAATCTCTAGGGTTTATGTTCCTGCAATCTCTAAACATGACACCCCAGCTGCTTATGTCACCACACCACCAGCCACAAACACATCCTATCCCCCATCATAGTACAGAAAGAAACTGTTTGCGTGGGGAATAGTCCTTGTGAATATTTTGGTCTACAACAGGGTTCCTCAAACTTGGCTCCCCAGATGTTCTTGGACTTCAGTTCCCAGAAGCCCTGATCAGCAGGAGTGCTGACCTGGGCTTCTGGGAATTGAAGTCCAAGAACACCTGGAGAGCCAAGTTTGAGGAACCCTGGTCTACAAAAAAGCAGAAGCTCCAGTGGCAGGGAAAAACTCTGCAATGGGAATAAAAAAAAGCAGGTCTGATTCAAATTGACCTTTGTATCATGTGTTCAGCAAAAAACAAAAAGCAAATCCATCTGTTTTATTAATACCACAGATAATTGTGTGGTATTTGATCATGTAGTTACAGCCTGTGATTCAGACAACCACCCCACATTATTTCCTGATGTTCCTTTCTCTTAAGAAAAATCAAAAGGGTTAGGGTGCCTGATAGGGTATCTTGTTCAAAGTACTGAAACACTATAATCTGAAGGGCCATTGGACCTCCCGGTAGTATTTAACTTCTGAAAAGAGATGTCAGGAACAGAGTTGTTTGGGTAGAGTGATGCATAACTTGAAATGCCTGTTGGTGGAGTTCTTTTTAGTTTCTCATTTCTGAAGAGAAAACATAACGTGTATTTGTAAAGCCTGTATGTTTCTAGTCTTCACAAGCATCCAGAAGATTTGGAATCAAATTTTGATGCCACTTGAGTTGTGTGCAGTGATCACAGCTCATTCTGTCTCAGCCTTTTCCAGCTTAGTGGCCTCTGGATGTGCTGGACTATGCAGTAGTTCCATAGTGGGCATTGATCGTTTTAGTTGGGATGCTAGAATTTGAAGTTCAGCTGGAGACTGATGATCTATCTTCATCTATTTCAGTCACCAGAATCCCTTTAATTTAGCAGCGATGTTCTGATTACCAAGGTTGGATGTTTTGGTGATCAGAGGGAAGGTTTTGAATTATGTGAGTGTTGCAGTGCTAAGTGCAGTTTAAACTAAGAAAAGTGTCCACAATATCTGGCACAACCTGTGTAAACTAGAATGTGCTGGTATTACATTAAGGACTGGGACATACTTCAAGGAAACATCCCAATGTAAGAATCCCAAGGGGTGTGATTCTGACACCTTTGCCTATTTCTAAGTTCACTCAGTGTCCAACTAGGCAATGTGTTACCAGGAAATAATTCTATTCACAGTCATGCATGTGAGCAGTACATGAACAAACACGCTTTTGGGGAGCATGCTTCTACCAGATTTCTCTGAATCATACTATGATCACGCTTTTAAAGAACCATTTCATCTTCTCCCTTTGCATTCAATATCATAGGGTCTATATAGGCTTCAGAATATGAATTAACTAATAGCTGTGGCTTAGTGGTTAAGATGCTGAACTTGATGATGGGAAGGTCGGCAGGTCAGCAGTTTGAGACCTGAGTGCTGTACAATGGAGTGAGCTTCTGTTTCTGTCCCAGCTCCTGCCAACCTAGCAGTTTGAAAGCAAGAAATTTCAAGTAAATAAATAGGTACCACTTTGGTGTGAAGATTAACAGTGCTCCGTGTGCTCTGGTGTCTAGTCACACCTGCCACGTGTCCATGGAAATGTCTCCAGACACAGACAGTGCTGGCTCTTTGGCTATAAACAAAGATGAGCAATGAACCCTAGAGTCAGATATAACTGGATTTCAAGCAAGGGCAACCTTTACCTTTACCTAGCAGTGTTTACTCAGCTGAGCACCATATGGGCTCTTAAAATATACTTTCCTGTGTGTACTAGAATGAGCTTTTTACCGGGAATGGAAATGAGGGCCCTGCCCTTTGTAGAAGAATGGCCACACCTGATGGAACATTCTGTGCCTGTGACATACCAAAGCAATTGGCACTGTGCCTCTTCATACAGTAAAAGATTGCCAAGGTCAGACTATTGTGTTTCTCATCTATAGCCTAGCACCAAAATGAAGTGAAGATAACTTGGAGTATAATTTAGGCTTCAACCAAATGGTAAAATAATGTGAGATTTGCTACAGGTATAAAATGAATGGATTTCCATTTTTAAAATTGATCACATGATACAAAGGCCAATGTGAATCAGTCCAGCCTTTTTTGTACTCCCAATGCAAAGTTTTTTCTCTCTGCTG
This sequence comes from Furcifer pardalis, assembly GCA_030440675.1. NCBI lineage: Eukaryota > Metazoa > Chordata > Lepidosauria > Squamata > Chamaeleonidae > Furcifer > Furcifer pardalis. The sequence goes on along the minus strand of CP126890.1, from coordinate 91,553,767 downwards.
CTGAGATATTACACTTTTTTTTCAAGCTACCATGACTTGAATAATTCCCCCCCCCCCATGTGATTAGCTGTTTTGTTCATCCAAAGAATGGAGATGTGATAGTTTATAGTACAGTATTCTGGTGATGTACTATGCTGAGTGTGATGTTTTGGACAACAGAAATACACACACAAACCATCTTTGTCCCTAGTCACACTGCAGTATTTTTTAATTAACTATCAAATCTATCACCAGATTACCTTATCCCTAGTTTGATTTACTAGTTTACAATTAGATATCAAGATCCCTGATGCACAGTGGTTAAACTACTGTACTGCAGCCCAAACTGCTGGTATTGTGAGTTTGATCCTGATGGGTTTACTCAGTCTTTCATTCTTCCGAGGTTAGTAAAATGAGTACCCAGCTTGTTGGGAGCAAAATTATCTTGTGAACTGCCCAGAGAGCGCTAAGCACTATGGAGTGGTATATAAGTGTAATTGCTATTTCTAGATTATCTTTGCTTCGAGAAAGAAAGTTAAAAAGTTAGAAATAAGAAATAACTGGGCTAAAAATAAATTGGAATAAAACAGACTATTTTATTTAATATTGAAATGCAATAAATTGAGGTAGTTGAAAATATGTTTAAATAAAGGTAAAAATCATCTTTTAAATGTTTTGGAATATATATTACAATAAAAACAGGATTTTAAAATGATGAATTTTGATAAGTCAAAATATGACCTCAAGAGTATTCTGGAAAAGTATAAGAAGTTAAAACTATCATGGTTTGGAAGGATAGCAATATGTAAAAGGAAAATCTTACCAAAATAAACTTTTTGTAAGGAATGTTGCCAATAAAATTAGCGGAATTAAAGCAATGGCAAAATATAATAAACAATTTCTGTAATGGGGATAAATGACCGAGAATTAATAAAAGATTATGGAAATGAGATTGTGACAGAGAGAGAGTGGAAATTATAATTGCCGTCATGGTTTTCATAATGGAAATTAAATACAGTCAAACCTCGCATAAAGAGCGCCTCGCTTAAAGAGTAACTCGCTTAAAGAGCAGAATTTTCTCTGAATGTTCGCTTTGCTTAACAAATAAAACCAACCAAAAACTCACTTAACAAATAAATCAGGGTTCACACACACACACACACCCATTGGTCATTTACAATGGTGTTTTGCTTAAAGAGCAAACTCGCTTAAAGAGCAATCCTATGGAACGCATTATGCTCTTTAAGCGAGGTACAACTGTACTAAGCTAGACAGAGGTTTCTCATTACCTTCCTCACATTCTGAGCAATCTAAAGGTATGCGAGGTTGGCTGGGGATAGGGGCAGGTGTTCCTAGGAACCACTGTCTTTAAAAAAAGAGGAAGGTTTCCATGTTGTGATTTAAAAAAATAGTGGGGGAAGTCATTACACTGACTTTATTCCATTAACCAGGCAACATTACATAGGTTGACCTGTGTCCTGAACAGAACCTCTTGGGAAATTATGAAGATAACGTCAGCTCAGTGGCGTCGCGCAGCGTTGAGCCGCCTGGGGCGAAGAAGAAAATCGCCGCCCGCCCGCCCGCCCCCGCTCGCTGCCCCCCCACCGCTCGCCCCCCCCCCCCGGCAGAAGGCGCTCCCTCCCCTGCTGAATAGTGGGCACCCCCCCCCCTGCCAGCCCGCCGCCAGAAGTTCGAAAAAGGTAAAGATCGCGGCTCGACTGCGGGGGTTAGCTGGGATCCCGAGGGTTCCCCCCATCCTCGCCTAATCCCCGCAGAGCCGTCCGCGTGCACGCCCGAGGATTCAAAAGGGTAGGAATACCCTTTCGAATCCTCGGGCGTGCGCGTGGGCAGCTCTGCGGGGGTTAGGCGACGATGGGGAAAACCCTCGGGATCCCAGCTAACCCCCGCAGTCGAGCCGCGATCTTTACCTTTTTCGAACTTCTGGCGGCGGGCTGGCAGGGGGGGGGGTGCCGACCCACCCACCCAGCCAGCTTGCCGTCAGACTGGGCGCTCGTCGGGGGGGGGGTGGCGCCATAGCGGGGAGCCCCTGGCTGCTGGCTGGGTGGCTGGGGGGGAGGAGGTGGGCAGCGCGCGCGTGCAGGACTTCCCAGGTGGAGGGCGAGCCTTTTGCTGGTGATCGCTGCTCGCCTCCGTGGCCGTCCCATTGGCTTGGGTACTCCTTTAACCGGCCTCGGTCGCCAGCAACCGAGGCCGGTTAAAGGAGTACCCTAGCCAATGGGACAGAGGCGAGCAGCGCTCGCCAGCAAAAGGCTCGCCCTCCACACACCTGGGAAGTCCTGCACGCGCGCGCTGCCCACCTCCTCCCGCCCAGCCACCCAGCCAGCAGCCAGGGGCTCCCCGCTACGGCGCCACCCCCCCGACGAGCGCCCATTCTGACGGCAAGCTGGCTGGGTGGCTAGGGGTGGGGGGGAGGAGGTGGGCAGCGCGCGCGCGCGCGTGCAGGACTTCCCAGGTGTGTGGAGGGCGAGCCTTTTGCTGGCGAGCGCTGCTCGCCTCCGTCCCATTGGCTAGGGTACTCCTTTAACCGGCCTCGGTTGCTGGCGACCGAGGCCGGTTAAATGAGTACCCAAGCCAATGGGACGGAGGCGAGCAGCGCTCACCAGCAAAAGGGCCGCCCTCCGCCTGGGAAGTCCTGCTTCCTTCCTAAGCCCAGGCAGAGGGAGGAGGCCAAAGTGGTGAGGACATTTTGCCGCCCCCTGAAAGCCGCTGCCCGGGGCATCCGCCCCCCCCGCCCCCCCACGCTACGCCACTGCGTCAGCTGATGTAAGACATTTTTATACTTTACTAGTTGCAGATACACATGCCATATAGGGAAGTCAGGAAAGGGCACCACACAATTAAGCAGGATGATGTATTCCCCCCTCCCCCCTTCTTCTTAGAAACTGCTTAAGCAGTCAGGAAAAGGGTAGTATTTCTAAGAAACAAATTGAACTTGAAAATATTCCTTTTCAGGTCTGCATTTCTAAGATTTCTCTAGACAACTTTCCAGGTTTTGGAAGTCAATGGAGATTACCTGAGGAAAGTAAAATATAATTTGAAGCAAAACTAAAACATTTCCTCTATCTGTCGGATTGTGTTTCTATATGTACCTAATTTTTACTCAGATTTAGATATACCTGTATACAGACCTTTATGTTCTCATACATACCCAGTGAGAGAAACACTTACATAGTGAGAAAGAGAGAGATCTTACATACTGAAGGACACAGGCAGTCTAAGCAATGATAAGCAAATGAGAAGGTAGCAACATCTTCATTCCATTTATGGAAACATTTATAAACTGGATGTTAAGCTTTAATTCTCTGCTCCAGATAGGTCCTTCACCATAACACTTCTCAGGGCAGCAGGTCATTTTGAGGAGAGAGGACAAGCTATCCTTCATAGAAGTGGAAAGAACAGGAGTCTCAGGAGGAAAATGCGGAGAGTCTGTTAGTGTTCCACCCATGAGTGCTTTGGTCTGCTCAGTATTAGAGATAGCCCTACATAAGGGGGGATAGAGACAAGAGAAGCCTTATTGAGCTGTTATTTAATTGATTCTCCCCCACCACCACCACCACCACCCAAAATACTTCAAGGAGAATACATAGACCCTATCTGTCACTGCTTTCTCCACAATGAGAGTGATATGTTTGCAGAGGATAGGGTCTTGCTCATAGATTTGTCTTGTTGTGTGAGGAAAACTCCTGGAAAATTTGGGTTCTTGTTCACACAGATAATCTTTACATGAGCATGGCCCTCCACATCATCCTTTATGTGGAGAAAATGATGAGAGAATGAGACAGATAATGTTCCTTTCAGAATGTGTTGGAAACAAATAGATAAGTAATGAGTGAATAGTGTGATGAGGGGAGAGATGTACTAAAATGAACCTTCTCTGTTCCCTCTATATCCACCCACATAAAATGCCTAAGGCCATTCAGGTGTTTGATTCTCTAATATTCCCACACCAAACTCAACATCATGGGGTCATCATCTACATCTGTCTTGTTCATGTGAAGTGGAGGGGGTATGTCTCCACAACCTCTTTTCCCCTGAAAGTCTTCCTTATTGTGACTAAGCATACCACTAAAATCAGTGAAAATTTAAACAAAGTTCAGATTCGACAGGATGGCACTGACAGACAACTACTTTGCTCCCTGAGACAAAGAGTGGGATGGTGCTCTACTTTCATGAACAGAATCTGGCTGTTGGATCTTATTTACCTAGTGGCAATGGATAATGTTCTCCAATGTACATTTGAGGACAGCAGGGTAATTAAGGGGATCCAGGATGAGGCAGGCAGCACCTTGTCCTCTAAGAAAGGATAAGGGAAAAGATCACGTCAAATGTCTGGAATTGGCCATTGTGTCACTCTGACAAATGGTAGGACTGGCTCTGACTGTACTCACTGGTACTTTTAAAATTTGTTTTATTGCTGCACATTTTAACAGAATGTATTATTTTCTAAACAGATGCATCACATTAGAAAAAAAAATAAAATCTAAAAGCCAAACGTACATGGTTAAGGACAATTAAAACCTCACATTATCACATTTTACAATAATAATATACTTACAATGAATATATCATAGTCATACAGGTACTTTATAATTTTATGGTTAAAAAACCAAAGTAGCTGATTATTTTGTAAAAACAAAAGTCTGGTTTGAGTAATACTTTTATTGGATAACTTTTAAATGGCCAAATAAATATATCAACAAAACAATATTTTAATAAAGTACTTTCACTCTCTTAATTTATTGCACTTTAAATTTCTTCCTTTAAAATTAATTTATCTGCCTTATAAATCTTCTTTCTGTTCAATTAGGTTATTGAAAAACAGTTTTATATATTTAGAGAAAAAAGGAATCAGCAACACACATCCAGTTTTTAGGTGTCTATTTCATACATTTCTCTTTTTCTTTCAATCCAACTAAAATGATCTTAATTGTTGCACCATGTCTTCTCTAAATTTTTCTGAATTGTTTGGCTGAGTGCAGAAGAATAGAGGCCCTTTAACTGTGGTGCTGGAGGAGATTCTTGAGAGTAGGGTTACCAGATGAAAAAAAATCAAAAGTCTGGAGAAAAGGCCTGATTTCCATTGAAAAATCCTGAGATTATTTACAGTTTGAGATTTTTTCACCAACAAACTTAACAATTAAAAAAACTCGTAATATTATCATTTTTATACACTGCGGATCTCGCTCACGCGTTGCAGATCGCACTCAGAGCACGGCACCCACTTCCCACGCACAGCCCTCTCACGGTGCAGTGATGCTCACTCAGTCAGTTCGACTTGTGCCACTGCGAATATTGGATGGCATCGCTTTGAGTGCCGCCATGGCCGGGCGAGCATTGGAATCGGATATCGGATACAAGTTGAAAATGTCTTCAAGTAATAAGCAACCACGGTACAGTGCTACATTTACAGATGTTTTAAAAGAAAAATTTCTGATTACGAAAGTTGGTAGAGAACCTACCAAAGTGTTTTGTTCAATATGTAACAATTATTTTTCAATTAAATTTAAGGGAGCTGCCGATATTGAAAAACATATCCTAATGGAGAAACATAAGAAAAATGCTTTAACTGTTTCAAGTACCACTAAAATTGACTCTTTATTTCAACCGCAAAGTTTTGGACTGACTGACAAAAAATCCGCCGCTGAGGCCACACAGTGAAACATCACCAATCATTTAAATCTATGGATTGCACCAGCCAACTGGTGAAAGCTATTTTTGCCGATTCCAACACTGCGAATAGTATTTCTTGTGCAAGAACGAAGACTGAAGCTATTGTTACGGGTGTGATATCTCCGTGGGTAATTGAACAGGTAAAAGTCTCATTACAAAATGTCAACTACTTGGGCGTCTCCACAGATGCAAGTAATCATGGCGCAGAAAATTTTTTTCCTATTATGATACAATTTTTTGACTGACAAGAAGGCATTGAAACAAAACTGTTAGACGTGCTGAGCACACCCGATGAAACTGCTGACACTATAACAGAGATAATTAAAACAAGCTTGCAAAAGCATGAATTGTTGACAAAATGTGTATCATTTACGGCAGACAACGCTAATGTTAATTTTGACGGAGTTAATTGGCAACCAGGACAAAATGTTTGGACTAATTTAAAAAACATACTAGAAAAAGATATCGTAGGAGTTGGGTGCCCAGCACACATTCTAAACAATTGTATTCAACACGGCACTGATAATCTTCACATTGATATAGATTCTGTAGTAATGAAACTGTTTAATTATTTTTCCGTATACACTGTACGCACGGAGGCATTGAAGGATATCAGCGAGTATATAGACATTAATTATCAGAAACTTTTGTTTCATAGCAAGACACGTTGGCTTAGTCTCTTTCCAGCGATCGAGAGAATATTGAAGATGTATGAGCCGTTGAAGCAGTACTTTTTGTCTACTCCTGGTGTACCAATTACTTTGAAGAACTTTTTTCAAAATGAACTCAGCGAAGTTTATTTATTTTTTGCTCACTCACTGATGTCAATCTTTCAGGCGAGATTCGAAGACATCGAAAAAGAAAGCAATTCTGTTCTAGATATCAAAAGAATTCTCGAATCCACACACGAAATTTTAGTTGCACGAGCAAACGCAAACTCATGTCACTAAAAGTGCGAGAATTACTGGCTAAGTACACTGCGGAAAACCAAGAAGTTTTCAAGCAAGACCTTAAAAATATGTATAAGACTTGCATAGAATATCTGATCAAGTGGATGAATCCTTTAGATGATTTCAAAGTCTTTAATTGGTTGATGCTGAAAAAGGGTGAAATGATCGACTTTGATCAGATTGCTTTGTCAATTCATTATCTGAATGGAAAAGGAGTACACATCGATGATGTGAAATTATTTGACGAAATTGCAGCTCTGAATAGTTTTTTAACAAAACAAGAAGAAGCGTTTTTTGATGTAATGCTTCATGTGTTGTGGGCAACCATTTTCAAGAAAATAGGTATTTCACGATTACCAGAGATGTTGCGTATTTGTCAATATATTTTTGCAATTACAGCCCAAAATGCCAACGTAGAAAGAGTTTTTTTCTATCATTGGGGCTCAATGGTCGAATGAAAGAAATTGACTAAAGGTGTCTTCAGTTCGAGCTATACTTTTAATTCAATATAATTTGAAGAGTGTAACATGTGGGGCATTTTATAAATCAATAATTAAAGAAAAAACCTTACTTAAACAGGTATCTTCACAAAATAAATATGACAAAACTGATTAAGCACCGACTTAGATATATAAGGATTGGTCTTAATTGTGCAATTATTACCAAAGGAAGATTATTTTTAGTTTGTTTAAATTTTTATTAAAGAGGTCTTTAAAATATAAGCTGTTTTTATTGAAAATTCTAAAAATCCTGAGATTTCATGAGATTTGCAAAATCCGGCCGCAATCCTAAATGAGAAGAGGAGACTCACTGCAGAGGTCCCTGGTGCTGGGAAAAATTGATGGCAAAAGAAGAGTGTGGTAGAGGATGAGATGGCTAGAAAGCATCTTTGACACAGTGGACGTAGATCTGGGCAGGCTACGGAGGATGGCAGATGACAGAAGAGCCCGGCATGAGGAGGTCGATAGGGTCACAAAAGGGTTGGACTTCACTGTGTGACTGAACAATTTGCTTGCAATCTTCAGTTTTTTAACAACATGTAACCCAATTGTAGATGCATTGTTTAAGGAAATATATGGCATACAATTCAGCCCAAAAATTATGAATGAAATGAGCAATTAATTTCCCCTAACTACCTCATATTTATGTAATAAAGAGCATTCTGAAACTTGAGGTGTTCTTTCCTTAAATGTGACTTGAGGTTTAGGCAAGGACATTTTACTGTATACTGAGAATGTCTTTTTCTTAGCAGTGCCATTGAAAACAAAATTGCATAACAAATATTTGAATGCGCCAATCATGCCTTGAGCTATGATGAGCCTATTTGCAGCTGTACCATCATGCAAGATTATTTGTATGTCATAAATTACTATGGCAAAGCCATCTTCACTGCAGCTTATGAGATGTTCTGAAGATTCACAGAATTAGAGTGTGTTTTCAACACCCTTTGAAGGGTCTGATAATGTGTATGAAGAGGGCAAGCAGAATATTTATTAATTTATCAATTATGTCTGAGAATGTGGAATTATTTGTGCTCATGCAAAAAAATAATAATCCTATAATTCATTTTGGCAGATATGAGTCAGCAGGTGCTATTTTTAGAAGCAGAGGCTCTGGAAAGGATGGCAGTTTTGAAACCCCTTTCCATGTATGCCAGGAGACTAAATGGTCAAATGTCTCTTTAAAGAGATTGTCACAGAATTGTAGACAGTGAAATGTGTTAGATAACAATTCTGTTCAAGGGCAGCTCACAGACCAAGATGGCCACAGGAGGAAAGACTCCCCTCCTGTCACAATCACAAATTCTATTGTCAGACTGGAACTGGTTTCCTTGTCTCTTATGCTCTAATCCTGGGGCCAGTCCTGCCTAGAGCAAAATCATTGAAATCAATGTGGCTTGTTGTGATTAACAGGAGCTATTCATAGGCCTATGTAAGGCTAAAGTTGGATTTAGTCTTCTTCCTTACTACAGAACATTATAATACATAGTACTATAGGAAACTGTGTCTGCCAACTTTTCAACTGGACACTTCAGCTGTGACCTTAATAGTAGCTTGATTTTGAAAATTCTGTAATAACAATAATAATAATTGCATGCTGTCAAGTTGAGTCTGACTTATTGTCACTCCTTTCAGGGCTTTTTGGCTACACAGCACTCAGAAGTGATTTGCTGTTCCTTTCTACTGCACTCTGTGACTGTACAGCTTGCTCAAAGATACACAGACCAGTCCAGTGACATATGGGGTGTTGCAAATTGGCCAATGCTGATCAGGGCAGGCCTTGATGGGAGAGATGGCCAAGGTGTGAAGCTGGGGGGGAAGGAGCTGAGCTGAGTATGTTCCCTGATATCACATCTTCCCAAGCCCCATAAGCCTTCTGTGTGGCCCTACAAGGCTATCTTCAAGGGTATGGTGATGCAAGGCATTCCTTTCCTCACAGTACTATATAGAATAAGGCTGGTCCTGCCCAGACCGACACTGGCTGGAAGTGGTCCTCAGCGATATGTAACAGAAGACTCTAGCATTGTCAGCTACAAGATCTCCCCACTTTTTCCCCTAGATATGCTAAAAAGCTGAGCCAGGAACCTTCTACATGTGAAATATAGCATCAGTCTCTTCTCCAGGGCACCTGTGTGTATTTCAGTCCTGTATGCAGTCTGCCACCCCCCAATATGAATGCTCAAAGAATATGACAGTTTTGTTAGTGTCCATACTGGACCAGTCTATCAGGGACAACCATTACAATTTTGATTATGAAAAGGTATCTAGACTGTGAGAAATTTTAAACAGGTTCATAAACATTGCCCACAGCAATATGGTCAGTTTGCCTTCTATGCTACATCATGCTTAGCTAGTTAGGAACACAATATCTTTGTGTATTTAATTTGACAGGCTACAAGCCTGCCAAAATTTAAATGGTGTTACTTGCCTTTAAGGATTGCATTCCTGCATGAAGACGTTTGCTTACATGACCCTTGAGTACACTTAACTGTGTTCTCCAATCTGTTTGCACAGTATTCATAAATTTTTTTAACATGTATGTCTTAAACTCAAGATTAGGAAGGGATCTGCTGTGGTTGGAATATAAAGTCTATACACAGAACAAACAAGGTGGAATGGAAAAAATTCTCTGCTGACTTTATGATGACCTTATCATTGTTTATTCATGATAAACTGAGCGTATCCTTATTGGACCCCAGTGTGTTTTCACTTGCATAAGGTTACCTACAATCAGAGAAAGCTATGTTGTTTTCTCTCAGCCATATTAGATAAATAGGAATTCTTTGGGACTTTTCCTCAGTTTCCAGTGGAATTCTAGTATGCAACATGATCTTAAGCATGTTTGCTTGTGAATATGTTTCAGTGAATTTAAAGGGATTGTTGCTGACTGGCTAAAGTAGCCTTCTCCTTTATAATGTTCCTCATAGAATTTGGATTACAACTCCTACCCTATGGATAATTATCCAAGGTGATGTAATGATGGGAATTGTAGTCCAAGACATTGGGAGGGTGTCGTATTAGGGGAAGGCTGGTGTAATGAATTGCAGTTGTAACTGCTACAGCATGAAATTACAGCAATTACATATGTACTAGAGTTGAAGAATAGCTGAAATGTAAAAAGAAAAGGGTTTAACAAGCAGAACAAGTACAGAATAAGGGTTTACAAGCATCAGGCAGATACAAATGTTGAGCAAAGTCATGGTTTCTCTGAATGATGCCATCAAAGGATCCATTTCATTAAGACCAAGATTCTGAAACTTGATTAATTAAAAGCAGGCTTTCCACCTGTTTAGCATGACATGTTGTATCTAGCTCTGATGCTAAAAAAGATCAGAGGTCATCTGCAGTCTTCAAGAACTGGCCTCCTAAAAGCTCAGATCGATGGAGAAGTCTGATCTTACACAGGCCAAGAACATCTGCCAATCTCTTCTGTCAGAACATGTGGAAAGGAGAGGATTATTTATCTGGTGCAAGAGCTCTTTCTTTGGTCATAGATAGAATGGAGATAAAAATATAAACTATACAACAGTGGTGACAAAATTCATACATGGAAGATTTGGAACATGAGTTTACCAGGCTACCTGCATACATTCCAAAGTGAACTCCATGGCTGTGAAATCCACACTCTGTTTGCCATTAGCTCCCAAAAGCCAAATAGTGTTCAGATGCTTCCTCTTCTTTTCTAATTCTCTGTGTTCTCAGAATTTTCATGGTCTGTTAAAAAATGTGATTACAAAAACAACGTTCTAACTCCTGAGCCTTCTGCACTGACAAAATCAGTTAGGCCAGAATTTTCTAAGAAAATGGACATCTGCTGTACCAACCTAGCAGCTTGAAAGCAAGAAATTGCAAGTAGATAAATAGGGACCACTTTGGTGGGAAGGTAACAGCGTTCCGTGCACTCCGGTGTGTAGTCATGCCTGCCACATGACCACGGAAACGTCTGCAGAAGCAGACAATGCTGGCTCTTCGGGTTTGAAACAGAGATGAGCACTGACCCCTAGAGTTGGATACAACTGGCTTTCGAGCAAGGGAAACCTTTACCTTTACTGTACTCCCAACTCTTATTTCTAATCCATGTCATTTTCATATACGTATATTCAACCATATGATTGTTCTCTTCTGATTCTAAGAAAAACAGACAATTTAAAACATTTATGAATATTAGTTCTTCTTCTCTCATGTCCCGATCAAATCCTGGATAAACATTAGTTTAAATACATATTGATTTGGAATGCATATTTTAAAACATACATTTTCTCCAAATGTGAATTCCATTTATTTATTTTTGATGCATCGGTTGAATTAAGGATTATGTCAAAATATTTTAGGAAGAAAGAAAGCCTACATTTACTAAAATTCCAAACTGCACATTAGTATAAGGGGGGGCATATCAGGGGGTGAACAAATGGACTTTTGTATGTTGTAGCTCTGCAAAGTTCATTATCCTTCAGCATTGATATTGCTTACTTGAGCTGGAGGGAACTGCTATCTGACAACACCTGGAGGTCCATATGTTCTACAGCAAGGGTGCCCAAACTATGGCCCAGGGCTGGATCTGGCACCCGATGCCAATTCATCTGGCCCACCCCACCATCGTTGCTCCCAGAAGCAGAAGTAAAACGCAGGCATCAAGGCCGGCTCCGGCCCCCGGCCCATAGTATGAGCACTCCTGAACCATGTGACCAGCCCGTGGCCCAACAAGTTTGGGCACCCCTCTTCTACAGCATATCAGGGGCTGCACTCTTAGATGTTGTTGGGAGAATTTATCCATATCACGCATTTGGTGGCCTTTTACCATAGTCTCCAAGCAGCTTCTAGGATATGACAATATTACTTTTGGATTTGTACAGAGTTAGTTATATTGAGATCCATAGATCAAAACTGGATAGCACAAAGAAAACAAAACATTTTGTTATAAGTAATTTGTGGGCTAGAAATTCAATTTCCTTGCATAATGCACTATTACGTTGCCAATCTGTTGAGCACTCAGAACCAATTATGGCTATTCCCTGATGATCACAGCAGTAAAATACTCAACAATGAAACACATTCAAGTCATGCAGCATGAGTTCTGGGCTTCATGGCTGGCAACTTTATATGTTACCAGCAATATGTAATAAAAATTCTTATCAGGTTTTGAAACATACTGAACTGCTAAAATCAACATAATGCTGACAGAGAATGTACTGCACAGTTATTTTTAAATCAAATTGGCTTGGACTTTTACACCTATTTTCTTGAGTGCTTAAGCATGCAACCAACATTATTATCCCCAAAATGAAAAATACTGTGGTAAAAGCTGTCACTCTCTGGGGAGACCGGGGGGGGGGGGGAGGAAACATGCACTTTCTTTTTGAGTTCCTCCCTTTCCTTAACCATTTTCTAAAATAAATCACTGCTAAGCCATGATCACAGACAGAAAGTAGTGTCCTTGACAGTGGTGGGCTCCAAACATTTTTACTACTACACTGTGGGTGTGGTATGGTGGGTGTGTCCAGGGGGAAAGCCCTGTGTTGCACCTGAATTGGGGCTACTTTATTTCAAAACTTGGATGGCAGGGCCAACTGGAATTTCTGCTACCGGTTCTGGTGAACTGGTGCGAACCTGCTGATGCCCACCACTGGACCTTGAGGAAAAATGCAAAGCTTGCAATTCAAAAATATGTTCATCTATGACAGGGATTCTCAACCTGCAGACCACGGGCTGGATGTGGCCTGAGGTGCCATTTCATGTGCCCCCCCCATGCCTCCACTACACCCGGAAGTGCCATGTGGTGGAGGAAGGGCAAAATGGCCATCCAGCCCCCAAAACTGTCTGAGGGAACGTGACCTGGCCCCTGGCTTAAAAGGTTGAGAACTCCCAATCTATGTCTTTCAAAATATTCAAACTGATATGGAGACAACAACTCTTCAACAGCAAGTTACTTTCCTTTTTAACTAATAGGAGTAATTCATATATAATTGGCCTTGTTACTTTGTACACCCGGCTACTATCTGTACTACAATGCACAGTTTAATGTCCACATCCTTCCTTCAGTTTAGTAATTCCACCTAAAGACTATTCATGCCACACTTTGGAGATCATGACAGCCTGTTGTCAATTCATTGTTTTCATGTTAAAGAAGCAGAGTTGTGCCAAGTAAAAGTAATGGATGCTGAATTCCATTTGAAAAGCTAAAGATACCTAGATTGATGAACACTGGAAAATTATGCAGGAGAATGAATTGAGAAGCAAACCAGAAGCAAGGACCAAAGGATAGTCAAGGGTATGGGTTTCTACCTGAGTCTAGGTCAGTGTTTCCCAATCTTTTGGTTTTGGACTTCAATTCCCAGAAGCCTAATTCAATTCCCTCAAGCACTAAGCAGCCAATGTACTGACTTAGGCTTCTGGGAATTTGAATTCCTCCTGCGGGGCATGGGCCCCACATAGGGAACCAGTGGTCTAGGAGGAGCTCTAGGAGGAACTTGTTGCTTTTTTAAATTCATACCAGAACATCGTATAATTTAAAATTACGAATACATGAAATATAGAGAGAATACAAACATAATTAAAATGTTAAAATGATTAGACTGTTTTTAACAGAAGTGGTTACACATCATTATCTCGATCATTTGCTATGTCTTTTTTCCCTGAGGATAAATTGGAAACATTTAAATGCTGCATTCATTGTATTTCTCCATAGTAATAAAAATTGTCTTAAACTGAAATAGCCCACATTTTACTCGATTAGTCTTTGATAATACTACTTTGCTTCAAAGTCTATTAAGTGACTTCCAGACAGTACAGCCAGAACAGGGTCCTGGTGGGAGAGATAAATAAATTAAATAAATAAATAAATATCCATCTGTTTGTCAAGGAGTATTGCTTTTGCTATCCAAATCAGCCACTCCCCATTTCATATTTAGAACCTGAGCAGCATGCATAATATTTTCCCTCAATTTTAGCCATTTTCTAGGGCAGCTTTTCCCAATTTTTGGTTTTTGGACTTCAATTTTCAGAAGCCTAAGTCAATGCCCCAAAGCACTGATCAGCCTAATTTAGGCTTCTGGGAATTGAAGTCCACCAGTGTTCCACGGAACATAGTTTGGGAAACGCTGGCCTAGAGGTTTGATATCCATGAAGTGGATGGGTTTGGTGCTTTGTTACCTTGTTTAGTTCATTTTTGCTAGCACATTTCAATGTGCTTCCAAAAGGGCAAACAGACTTTTTTCAGTGGTGAATGAGTTTCAGGCTGCCAGTAATAATCCTGCATGAATCACTAAGATTTACATCCACTTGTTTGGCATGTGCTGGTTTTATACCATACAGTACTAGTATATTCTGCTGAGGAGTTGTACAGAGACAAAGCTGTTGTTCCTATTGTTTCTGGGTGAACACTCCAGTCTGAACCAACCAATTATATATTACTGACAACACTGCTTAGATCTTGCAAATTCAAGGCTGTGGTTTCCTTTGCAGAGTAAATTCATCTCATGCTTTGTCTTCCTCTTTTTCTGCTTCCAGTGAATCTTATATTTCTGTAATTGTCCATGGTACTATAATTTTAGTTGAGTCAGGTTTTTGCTTCTATATAGTGTTCATGTAATTTTTCCTGAGATGCACTTATTTGTCTTTCTGGAAGTTCATGGTATCCATTTGTTGTTATAATCCATATGAGATATTTCTTCTTTTTCATTATGGGTGATTCTATTATAGAATGACTTCACGTAGTACAGAAACTGTGAAAAAGAAAAAGCACACCATTTCAATATTATTTCTTTTTGTATTTGCAAGTAATTATAGTAATAAAATTAAACTTGGTTTATTTTGATGTACATCCACTTAGATAGACCTGGAAAGGACTTTATTTAAGAAATCAGTGTAATAATGAAGAGGGTTTTCCTTGGAAAGAACAGTCTTGGGAACACAAGTTGTGCTTTGTCTTGTCAACGGAGGCACATGTTCATTGAAGCACATGGCAAACTGGCTGTTCTGAAGCCAAAGGAGCTACAACTAGTTTAAATCCAAATATTTTGCTTAGAGAAGTATGATATGAATATCATGAAATGAAGAGGCACACTATATGGGTGTAGATGGGTGCACAAAAAGAAACAGGATTCCCTACTGCACAGTTGGGTGTGAATGTCTCCATGTTAGAGATATGACTCAATAGCTTGAGATCTTATGAATCTCAAGCATCTCCTGACGTTTCCCCTATTGTCCACTTTTTGATATTGGGGAGGATGAAACATTTTGTAGGGCTAAAAGAAGGGATCAAGTCTTATAACTTTTCCCACCCTGAGCAGATATGCTCAGACCAATTCTATGCTCTTGGTGCATCCTCCCAAAGGTTATAACACAACAGTCTACATGTGTTAGAACTACCACCCCCACCCGCACCACTGTAGCATGTTATCAAATTGATTCTACCTATGGCATCCCTTTCCAGGGGAATCTAGGTATAGAATACTCATAAGTAGTTTAAGAGTCTTCCACGGGTGCCCTGGAACCATGTACCTTACCCAAAACTACACAGGCTGGATCTTTCTTGCTCTACAGCAAAGATAGGAGACTGTTTGCTGAGGGGGGGGGGGGAGAGACTAATCTAACAATGGAGCAACTGAAATGTTTCCAAACTAATGTCTTACAGAAAATGCAATGGAACTTTATCTTTCTTGATTTTTTTGGGGGACCTTCTTGATTTTTGCTAACTGTTGGGACAATGTTGTTTCAGCTATATCTGGTTGTTCCTTCACCAATCTTGGGTGATTCCCTTATCCTCTAGGTTAAATTATGGATCAGCTTTAGAACAGTTGATTCAAATGCAGTTGATGATATGAAATTTACTTTCCCTGCTACTCTTCCATCCACTGGAGTGATGGTATTGCCACTGGAAAGGCAAGGAGCTAGATGGGTGTAAAGGCAAGATTGTCTCCTGAGTAGGCATTGACAAAACCAACTCAGTTAATAGACAGAATGAAGCAACTGCTGGAAGGCAATGATAGCAGGTCTTGGGCATGTTTTCCCAGACTGTGGTTATGCTGCCCTTCCAATGAAGGACAGAACAATGTCAGTAAAATGGCTTGCCCCAGGTCCCCTTGATTAGTCTGATCTCTTTTGGTGCAATGAAGGATGCCAACCCACCAGCTGCCAGTTCAGTTGTCT